>OX465284.1:77449477-78134776 GCA_949987705.1 Thereva unica | reverse complement strand
TAACCTAGCACAAGGTGGCTAAAATTTAACAAGGCAAAGTTTAGTTTAAAATAAATTATTAGTTGCATTTCCGGAAGTAAAATCTTTATTTAAGAAATAAATAATTCTTTTATAATTCTCTTATCACATATAGAATTCCTTGGTTTAATGAGCGGAATGAAAGATCTTTTTATTAATAGTTTAATTTAGCTGGACCTCTTACATTTGTTTGTTTGCTTCTTTGGTTCAAATCTTGCGACAGCTTTTGCAACTACTTCTACTTAACCGATTCTTATGAAACTTTGAAGAACACACACTGCGTTCCCGTGACAATGCAATCTGACAATTTTGCAAGATGGCGGACGAATTTTTTAATTGGGTTCCGATTCCATTGGAAATTGGCATCGGGGGATTTTCATGGTTACAGATGATTCTGTGGCCAAAATTTGAAAATTTAAAATGGCGGATGAATTTTGCAAATGAGTTCTGAATCCATTGAAAATCGGTATCGAGGTGTTTTTAAGGTCACAAATGATGAATCTGTGGTAAAAATTAAAAAAAAAACAAAACGGGAAATAATGAATTCGTTGTCAAAATTAAAAAATATGTTTGCCTGTAGAGGATGGTCGTATGATAGGAATGTCTCCACTAACAGGAAATTTCTTGCGTACAATGAGTCAACGATGGAGGCAGGTGGAGTTTCTGATTATCGACGAAATTTCTATTCTGTTATACTAGATGTTATGTATGATTGATTTCCGTCTTCACGGCAACTTAAAAACAGCGATGACGAGTTCTTTAGAGGTCAATGTATTAATGCACTGCGAAATGGCGAATTGACAACTGAGCATTTTAGTTTACTAATGGGAAGACTTCTTCAAGATGCAGTTGGTGAGTTCGCTATCGGTAAGGCGTTACGAGTATACCCAAATAACCAACAGGTTAACAATCACAAAAATGCGGTTCTTAATTGATTCCGAAACAAAAGTACCCGTATATACGAAATCAAAGCCCAGAACCAGCTGGTAGATACCTTACGAAATATGGGCAACGTTAATATAACCGATATCATACCAGCAGATATTAAAAACACTGGTGGTTTACCACAAGAACTTGAACTATTCGTAGGAGCCAAAGTTATGTTACGTGCTAACGTTGACGTCTCGAAAGGTTACCGATGTTAACTCATATTAGTACTCGATACTTTTAACCGAGTACTTTTACTCAGTACTAAGAATTTTAGGCAGAAGCGACTACCAAGTACATTTTGCATACGAGTCAGAATTCACATCCCTAAACTCCATCGACCTCCCTAAACTCTTCTTAATTAAATCAGAAAAATACATCTCTGAAATTTGTATTCTTTTCTAGCACGAACGTGGATTCCGGATAGAGAGAAATACATACAATTTTCTTTACGATAAAAGAACTCTGATTTGCGTTTGGGATAGGTTTTTCCCGTCTCCGATTTTTCCCGTCGCCGTGATTACATGACATACGAGGTGTTTTCGAGCAGTGTATGGTATGCAGTGTATGGCCGAACAGCATCGAAACGCCTGCTTAGCACCCGCAACAAACATAGTACGCCTGAGTAAAAATTCTACTTTCTACACGCTCATATTTTGATGTACTAAGTAGGACTACAAAAAATAAAGGGTGCATATCTAAAGCATATTCAGTAGAGTGGTTCTCATTCGATTGCTTAGGTCAAGCAGCATTGGAAGTGATTAGTACTTAGTTAGGGGACCGCTTGGTAAGGCGACATTCGTGTTTGAAATGGTCGATGACGAATACATTCATATCTGTAACAGAGGCGTGCATAGCTCTGGTGGGCGCATTTTGAGAATATCTTGCCTGTAGCGGGAGCGTGCATGCCCATGGGTCAGGCGCATTTGTTCACTATGCGTGCTTCTACTCGGGATGTAAGCTACATAAGTATTTGTAATCTATCGAAGCCGAAAAGCGAGTAGTACATAACCTGAGGCAGTTCACAGAAATGTCAAAAAAATAAAAAAGTAAAGAGTAAAAATTACTCATTGAGTAATTTTCTGTCGATTCTACTCATGGGTGTTTAATCGAGTATCGATTCCATATCCCTAGGCAGACCATTTGTTGTCTTTAAATCAGGACATATTTTGGCTACATTTGCTAGCTTGCCTGAGGGCACTTTCTGGCTTAGTTACCGGACACTGCCCCCCGAATTACCCTTTATGGAGAATAGGAATGGCGAAGAAGTGCAGCTGCAGGCTTTGCTTAGAGGAGGATGAATTTAACCTTTGAACAGTCAGCTTTAAGCGCCAAGCCATTTGGCAGACTGCTGAATCTGATCAAGGGTAGGCATTGGGGTTTAGCACAATAGGCCAAATTAGTGGCAATTGGTACCCTAAACACCACCAGAAGAGTTCAATGGGTAGAAAATGGATAGGATAAGTTAAGGTTTGAGGATGTATTTGAACTTTTGGATGTTCGACTTCGGGAATGTTGACTGTGAATGGTAGTGGTTCTAAATGCAAAGGAATTCTTAGGCCGGTGTATGCACGAAAATAAGTACTGCAGAATATGCCTGTGAGCCGTGCCAGTCGTGGTTATTTATTTTTAGTGAGACAGTCGTTCTGGTAAAACCGGGTTAATTTTACCAGAGTTGCTACAATCTTGCAGTTTGTAAATCAATAAGGGAATAAGTTTGAGATCGCGGTAGTGCATCTTGTTCAGCCACGCTAAGGTGGTTTTCAGAGCCCTGGCCGCCTTTCGGAGAGAATATGCTTGATTGCTTTGCTATTAGGCGGCTGGTAGGCTGGAATCACATGTAGGCATGCGCTGGCCATGAGCGAGTTTTATTATGTAAAAGTCCAAACTCAGGTGCACACTTTATACTACCAGTACGTTATGGCGCAATGTCTGGTAGTAAGCTTAGCTCATAGGATGGAAAGAGAATACGGTATATCCGGCCATGGAACACCTAATTAAAACAAGACCTTTGTTCACTTAATTGCTGTAAAAATCGCCAAGAATCTAATAGTGTAATTGGCATAAACATTTTCTGTGAACACACCGAGTGGGTGTTAAACTCCGTCTTGTTACTCACTACAGGGTATCAGGTTTTAGAACAAAATACGCGTATTTCAAATGATGAATTCCGAGTACCTTAACACAGGGTAAGTACTTACTTATATAAAGTTTTAATAATTTTTTTTTCTTTGAATCCACCAGAACTCATAAATAAGGAAATATTTTGCCCTCAACTGTTATTTTAACACCCAGAAATAATTCCACCCCCATAATCATTGCCGTAACTAATTACTCGAAAACATCTATACTTGTTCCCAGTTAGCTGGAATGTTACATTTAATTACGTCACGCTCTGTCGCCTCTTCTAAAGACCCCGAAAAGGACTTAGAGTACACGAAAAACATCCCATAAACAGACCCAAATGGAAACTCAGTCAGCCATTATCCTGGCATTTGCTAAATGGAAAAAGTTCCCTGCACACACGCAAGCAAATTCCAAGAGAGACAACAAAAAAGAAGCCCTAGAAAAACTTGGAAACCACTAGAAATGGGTGAAGGGCTGCCAGAAGTTTCATCTCGCCAATCTTAAAAGGATTTTCTCTCTGTGAAACTTAGGAGACCACTTGTGCTTGCATGGTCGAACGGGCAAAGAGGATGGCCTTCTGTTTTTATTTCTATTTTTTCTTCCTGTGTACACTCGAACTCGTCCCCGATCCTGTTTTGCTTAGCCTGTAATCCGACCTCATGAGGCTGGGCCGATGTTTTGCCAATACAACAGCAGCCAGCGACGACTTCAATGGGTAAGAAGTTTCGGATCTGCTTTTGGTCCTGGGGAAGTTCTTTGGCTGTGTTGGTGGATTTCCGGAATCCGAAAAAGGCAGCTTATAGCGGTCTAATGCGCTTTAATGGCTTTCTCTTAGTCAAATTGGAGGGTAGTTTCCTTCTTTTTGTGTCCATTTGCCAGGGTAATGCAATTTGCTGCCTAATTTCAAACAGAAGCACTTTTGGGAATAAATAAAAGCAAACGAGAATTTTTTTCGGTAAGTTTTGTGCAATTAAGGTACACATGAAAGAGAAGTTTTGTTGAATGTTGCAGATGATAATCAAGTTTTGTAGAAGTGAGCTAGGCTTAGAGTAAAGTTATTCATTTAAATAAAATTAAAATATCGGGCTATTGTTGCTATTCAACAAACTGAGGGGTTTTGGAAATTTCAACGTGTTACACAACGACGGCTCGAATGGTGGTAGTAATGGCCTCAGGGACCTCTGGTAGTGCCAGTACACCAAGGAAATAAGTCCCGAGAAACGCCATTTGCTAATACGATCCAAGACCGTCAGCCATGCTAACGATTGCTTCCTCCACCTCCTCAAATATGCTGACTTTACATCGGGTGACCACTGTATACTCTTGTTTATATATATTAACAGACGGAGAAGGGTGAATGGCTAGTGTTTCGCGTCTTTAAACCAAGCACACACCGGACCGCTCTTTCAGGTCCTCTCTTCTTCTTTAGCGGCTCTAAAATTGGGATCCGGTCCTTTCGAAACTCTTCTCCCGATTTTCAGCCGATGTCATCCAGTTCGGCATTTCTTTAGGATGAATTTGTGCCCCTAAGAAGTAAATATTAATCAGCTTAAACCAAACCTTGGTTCACTGCAGAAATTAAATCCCTTATTATTGAATAGTCCGGCGAAATTAGCAAAAAAAAAGCGCATGAAAGGAGACAAAACTCCAAAATGGCCGAAAAGTGGTATACAGCTTCCTTGTAACATTTTAAGAAAACAATTTCGGCATCCAAAAAATAAAACATGGCCGACGGAGATATCGCGTTTTCCCGAGTTTTTCATGTATCTCGGTTTCTATAGATTATACAACCCCGTGCGAGGGTTGTTGACAATGAAATTCTCTACAACTTTGGTTCTAACAAAAAAATTGACCCGATTAACCCTTTGAAAGTTATTCAAGGTCAAAGTTTTCGAAAATCACTTTGCGTCCACATTTACTTTAAAAGGTTAATCTTGAAGAACTGTCATCCAAGATCACTTCGATCGATTTCAATAGATTGCTTTCCTCAAATGAGTTGGATGACAATGTTGTAAGGTTTTATTCCGTTCTGTACGAAACTTTTGCATCTTGTATACCTATTGAGCCTCTAAAGCTGTCCAGATCATCCCCACCCTGGTACAAATATGAGTTGAGACGTGCCAAAAAACAGAAAAATAAACTCTGGAAAACTTACCTCAAGAGGAAAGAAACTGCGAGTTTCTGTTCATTTATTATTTGCTATGACCAATTTCACGCACTCTCCGAAGCAAGACTCAGTAACATGATGCCAGGTTACCACCAAACAGACAATTTAAAAAACAGTTTTGTTTTTAAAAATTTTGTTTGTTTTGAATTTCCCACTCGAGATGGGACAATGTGTTGTTTATAAAAACACAATTCTCCAACAAAAATGTTTTCAAAATTGTTCGATTTTTACAAAACATTGACATTTTTGTTGGCAAAAACAGTTTTTGTTTCTGTTTCTTATTTTGTTTGTTTGGTGGAAACCCGGGATGAAAGACAAACTGTATGGTGAACCCAGATCATTTTTTAAAGACCAAGAAAAAAATTGATAATTACCCTAACACCATGCAACACGAGAACTCCTGCAGTACGAATCCATCCAAGATTTGCGAAATGTTCGCATCATTCTTCCGCAAATCCTTCTCGTCCCTTGTCTTTCAACCAGACTTAAACAATTTTCGGCCTATCAATGCATCTCAAGTGGCTCATAACTTATCTCTCTCTATTACCAGAGAGGCTATCTTCAAACATATTAACGAACTCCCACAGGATTTTTCGTCCGGCCCTGATGGTATTCCTCCTGCTGTTCTAAAATCTTGTGCAGAGGTCCTTCTTCCTTATTCTTCGCCCTTCTTCTTCCTTATTCCAAAAATCCGTTAATACAGGGTGCTTCCCAACTTTATGGAAGGACTCTTTTATAATCCCCGTTCATAAAAATGGTTCCAAGAACGAGATATCGAATTAGAGACCAATCATACCAAAACTCCTTGAATCTATTATTTATTCTGAGATTGCTTTTTTCTGTAAGATACCTATCTCAGCAAATCAACACGTTTTTCTTGCAGATCGTTCCAATACTATTAATCTACTTGAATTCTCTCCTCACACTGTTCTGCGCTCACGTCACTGGTTGCCAAACCGATTGCGTTTCTACTGACTTCATTAAGGCCTTTGACATGCTCTCACTCTCTCTCACTCGATTATAGCTCTCAAACTAAAAAATTTAGGCTTTCCGCATGCCCTTGTCGTATGGTTCCAATCGTACTTAGCCGACAGAACCTATCAAGTTCTATTTCGTGGAGCCAAATCCAGAAACATTGAAGCGACCTCTGACGTCCCGCAAGGTTCTCTGGTTCTCTGCTTTTTATCTTATCTATCGATGACATTGTCCCCTTACTAAAGCACTGTAATATCCTTATTTACGCCGATGACATCAAACTATACCGTCTTATAAAGAGTACCGAGGATTGCAAACTTTTGCAAATTGACATTAACACCTTCTACTCTTGGTGTTTTAATAACAACCTGGTTCTTAATATTAGCAAGTGATAGGTCATGACGTTTTGTGGTCCGATAATTTATGACTATACTTTTTTTCACAACATAATCTCTCGCGTAAACTCTGTAACTGATCTTGGGGTTAGATTTGATTGTAAGCTGGATTTTCCACTCACTCCAAGGCCAGTTAAGTCCTGGGATTTATAAAAAGATGGTCTAAGGAATTCAAAAATCCCCTCATCACTAAGCACTTGTTCATATCTTTAGTCAGGCCCTTACTCGAGTATGCCTCCCAGGTGTGGTCTCCTCACTAGTCCTCCCAAATTGGAAGAGTCGAATCGGTTCAAAGGAAGATTGTCCAATTTGCAATCAGCCGCCTCCCTTGGGATAAACCTCTTATTCTTCCGGCTTCGAGAAGGGACTTAAATTAATAAACTTAAGCTCTCTCCATAAGCGTCGCGAGGTTGCTGAATTTATTTTCCTTCACCGGCTACTGAATGGTAAGGTAGACTCAGGTTTCATGCGTAGCCGTGCGTCGTCGTTGCGAATGATTATAACCTGAGGGGTGAGCCTCTGTTACTTCCTCTGATACGAATTACGGCCAGTATGAACATGTTAATCGTATGTTTATTAATGTAAATAAAAATAAAAGTGTATGTTTGCATACTCCAGCTGAGCCACAGAGCAGTGGTAAATGTTTCTCAGCCCAGCTGCGAAGTACGCCTTCTGTTTTAGAAGGGATACTTTATTATCTTGCGACTCTTTTACTTATCCTGGGCATCCTTGTTCTTGTGGACCTTGCGTTGTATTCCCAGTGGAGCTGGCCTTTTTCTTCAATTGCCGATCTACAGGCCTAATCGAACCAGTTTCACGTTTTGTGGGTACTATAGCTAGGGGCGTCCCTGAGTATATGGCCGCCTGCACGCCTGTGCATATGACCATGTGTATTACAATGTGGGACACAATTGAACACATACATATGTAAACCATTACAATGTATACAGGGCCCATGTAAGGCTTGGTCTTGCAGACGAAGAGGTGGCCTTGGGCTTGCACAGGAACAAGACCAAGAATGCAAGAGTAAGACCATTTTTGATCATCAATAAATAAAAACCTGAATTTTGTTCACTTAAGGTCGATTTGCACATATCCGTGACGTGACGGCGACTTCAGTGCAGTACTAGGAGCATCAGCGAACAAAATTATCTGTTCGAATAATTCCACCCAAATAAATTGAGAAAGGCACATATGGGGATCATCCGATGTAGTGGGGCACCGACGATCTCAGGCGCCCGTGAAAAACACAAAAAATTAGTTGCGATCCATATTTTTTAATGTATGCCGTGTAACGAACCACGTTCGTTACTAAGAACCCTCTCTTAGAAAAATACTAAAGTAACCCGTTTCAACTCTAGAAGGCATTTCCTAACAAAGCTTTAGGAAAAATATATATTTACTCAGCAGGCTGGGTGATTCTCCTTTGAAAGTTCACTTCAAAGCGTTAAAGCTTCCTACGCCGACGAGCTTTCTGGCTATAAAATAAACGGCTTCACCAGGCTAAAATTCAGTCTTTAACCAGGCTCGTTCCGGAGAGGTCACCTTCTCCGGTTCTAGACCGTGTCGTGTAATGTTGCCGAGGCCTTGTCGTGGTGTACGATCCGACTATGTGCCGAAGTAGCTATTCCTATACCGTCATTTCCAGAGGAATGTTGCCGGGGCCTTGTCGTGGTGTACGATCCGACTATGTGCCGAAGTAGCGATTCCTATACCGTCATTTCCAGAGGAATGTTGCCGAGGCCTTGTCGTGGTGTACGATCCGACTATGTGCCGAAGTAGCGATTCCTATGCTGACAATTCCAGAGGAATGTTGCCGAGGCCTTGTCGTGGTGTACGATCCGACTATGTGCCGAAGTAGCTATTCCTATACCGTCATTTCCAGAGGAATGTTGCCGAGGCCTTGTCGTGGTGTACGATCCGACTATGTGCCGAAGTAGCTATTCCTATACCGTCATTTCCAGAGGAATGTTGCCGAGGCCTTGTCGTGGTGTACCATCCGACTATGTGCCGAAGTAGCGATTCCTATACCGTCATTTCCAGAGGAATGTTGCCGAGGCCTTGTCGTGGTGTACGATCCGACTATGTGCCGAAGTAGCGATTCCTATACCGTCATTTCCAGAGGAATGTTGCCGAGGCCTTGTCGTGGTGTACGATCCGACTATGTGCCGAAGTAGCTATTCCTATACCGTCATTTCCAGAGGAATGTTGCCGAGGCCTTGTCGTGGTGTACGATCCGACTATGTGCCGAAGTAGCTATTCCTATACCGTCATTTCCAGAGGAATGTTGCCGAGGCCTTGTCGTGGTGTACGATCCGACTATGTGCCGAAGTAGCGATTCCTATACTGACATTTCCAGAGGAATGTTGCCGAGGCCTTGTCGTGGTGTACGATCCGACTATGTGCCGAAGTAGCGATTCCTATACTGACAATTCCAGAGGAATGTTGCCGAGGCCTTGTCGTGGTGTACGATCCGACTATGTGCCGAAGTAGCTATTCCTATACCGTCATTTCCAGAGGAATGTTGCCGAGACCTTGTCGTGGTGTACGATCCGACTATGTGCCGAAGTAGCGATTCCTTTACCGTCATTTCCAGAGGAATGTTGCCGAGGCCTTGTCGTGGTGTACGATCCGACTATGTACCGAAGTAGCTATTCCTATACCGACATTTCCAGAGGAATGTTGCCGAGGCCTTGTCGTGGTGTGCGATCCGACTATGTACCGAAGTAGCGATTCCTATACTGACATTTCCAGAGGAATGTTGCCGAGGCCTTGTCGTGGTGTACGATCCGACTATGTGCCGAAGTAGCTATTCCTATACCGTCATTTCCAGAGGAATGTTGCCGAGGCCTTGTCGTGGTGTACGATCCGACTATGTGCCGAAGTAGCGATTCCTTTACCGACATTTCCAGAGGAATGTTGCCGAGGCCTTGTCGTGGTGTACGATCCGACTATGTACCGAAGTAGCTATTCCTATACCGACATTTCCAGAGGAATGTTACCGAGGCCTTGTCGTGGTGTACGATCTGACTGTGTGCCGAAGTAGCTATTCCTATACCGTGTCGTGGTGTACGATCCGACACGGTTAGACTACAGACATACCAACTACCGACCGCATACCGACCGACTACCGAATATCTGAGGAATGTTTCCTGGACCAATGTCGTGGTGTATATTATTATTATTATTAAGGAATGTGGGGGCAACCCATATGGTGAACACTGCGGCCAAGGTAGGCCTATTGTGTACGTACCCCACTAGCGGAACAGACTATCGGCCTTCCGAATGAAGGCAAGAAGGTCTTTAGTTGATGAAGACCGGACTTGGGCAGGGCTCAAGAACTCTCTGATAAACGTTCTTCTTCTAAGCCAGATCAGAGCAGGACATTCACAAAGAATATGTGTGGAAGTTTCATCGCCTTCCAAGCAGAGTCGGCATTCTATCTCTTGAGACAGTCCTAGGTTGTGGAGGTGGTACCGCAGTCCTACATGGCCAGTGAGATAGCCCACCAGCAGCCTTAGGTCCGCTCTGTTTAGAGTAATAGTGCCCCTTAAGGCAAAGGGTCTTATAAGATCTTTAGCCTGTCTAAGACCTGGGACTGACTCCCAATAGGCTAGGTTTATTTTCTTAATCCACTCTTCTATCAAGGACTTGGAGGTGGACCAAGAGATGCCACAGAAGGGTTCTGGGCCCTGGAACAACGTCTCAGACCCCTCCCTAGCGAGGCTGTCTGCAGCCTCATTTCCCTCGATACCACAGTGATCGGGGACCCAGCATAGCGAGACCTCGTTTCTTCTGGTCAGGCTCTGGAGTACGTCAAAACACCCTGCTACTATTTTGGAAGAAAACTTCCACGTTGAGAGTGCCTTGATGGCAGCTTGGCTGTCAGAAAAGATTTTTAATGTTGGCGCCTTTCAGACCTTTCTCAAGGTTGAGCCTAGCGCAGGTCGCAATGGCATGTATTTCAGTCTGGAAAACAGAGGGCCACTTACCCATTGCAATCGAGACCTTGGAGTTGGGTCCTGCGACACCAGCCCCTGTACCATGTTCCATCTTTGACCCGTCAGTAAACCAGTGGAGATGGTTTGGATCCCTAGGAAGAATAATTTCCTCCCACTCAGAGCGATCCGGGATAATTGCTTTGAATTTCCTTTGGAATCGTAGTTGACCAACCATATGGTCGGATACGCGGCAGATGGAAATGCTTGGGATATTTTTAAGGATATCCATGTGTCCTTTGACCGTATGGGGCCAGTTGGATGAGATCTGAAGTCTCAAGGCACTTATGGCGGCGGATTTCCATATGAAGAGATGCAAAGGGGTCAATCCAATGATTGCTTCCATTGCAGCTGTGGGGCAGGTCCGCATAGCTCCGGTAATGGAGAGGCAAGCAAGCCGTTGCAGCTTGCTGCACTTGAGGATCGACGTAACCTGTTTAGTCTTGGGCCACCAAACTATAGCAGCATAAGTGACAACAGGTTTAACGATCGTATTGTACATCCAGTACATCATTTGTGGTGTAAGACCCCATGTCCTACCCAGAAGCCTTTTGCAGGCCCATATGGCCCTTGTGGCTTTGCTGATGACGTAGTCAAGTTGAGCGTTCCAGTTCAGTCTCTTGTCTAGCTTTATTCCCAAATATTTGACTGAGTCTGAGTACTCAACTGTGGTATCCCGAATACAGATAGGACCTAGGTCCAATTTGTAACGTTTGGAGAAAGGTACCAGGACAGCTTTATTTGGGTTAATTGCTAGGCCCTCCTTGGTACACCATCTTTGAACTTCTCGCAGTGCTGTTCTCATGACCTCTGTAATGGTCAAATCGAATTTCCCAGAGACAATGATGGCAAGATCATCTGCATAGCCGATGACATCGAAACCAGATTCAGATAGTTTAGTCAAAAGTTCATCCACAACTAGTGACCAAAGTAATGGGGATAAAACTCCACCTTGAGGGCACCCCTTAATAGCCTTAACACTAATGGTGGAGACACCTAGGGTAGAAGAAATGTCACGATCTGCAAGCATGGCATTTATCCACTCAATCGTGTGAGGATCCAGATTTCTGAGAGCCAGTGCTCTAGAGATGGAATCATAGCCTGTGTTGTCGAAAGCACCTTCGATGTCAAGGAACGCGCATAAGGCAGTTTCCTTAGCGAGGAAGGCCCTTTCGATTTTACTGACCAGGTGGTGTAAAGCAACCTCTGTTGATTTACCTTTAGAGTAAGCGAACTGGGAGCTATGTAGAGGGAGGGAGAGCTCCAGTTTGCACCTAATATGAAGGTCTAGCAGCCTTTCCATTGTTTTGAAAAGAAAAGAGGTTAAGCTGATAGGTCTGTACGATTTAGGCAGCTCGAGGGGTCTGTTGCCCTGTTTCGGGATAAAAACCACCACGACTTTCCTCCAGATGGTTGGAATGTATCCCCAATTGAAGCTGGCTCTAAAGAGGCAGACCAGGTTGTTGAGGATCAGATCGAGGCCCTTCTGAAGAAGTGCCGGAAAAATTCCGTCTCCTCCGGGTGACTTATAGGGTTGAAAAGAGGCCACTGCCCATTTAACCTTGTCACAGTCGAAGATATTCCCTGAAAGACTGCGGGAATAGCGGTCTGGGATGGTCCTATGACTTCACCCAGGATCCAATGGATAAGCGGTCTGGAGGATTGACCCTGGAAAGTGCTCTCTGAGCAGGCACCTTAAGGTTTCCTCATGGTTAGAGGTGTAGGAGCCGTCCTCCTTTTTGAGAAGGCCCACTCCGTTGAAGGAGTCTTTGGAAAGTAGCTTTTGGAGTCTAGTCGCCTCTGGTAGAGTCTGAATGCTCTCACAGTGTTTCCGCCAGGCAATCCTTTTGGAACGTCTCAACTCCTTGTTATAGGCTGTTAGGGTGAACCTATATTCATCCCAATACCCGGTGTGTTTTGCTCTATTGAACAATCTCCTAACGTCTCTACGCATTGCAGCTAACCTGTCATTCCACCAGGGCACCTTTCGCGATGACTGAAAGGAAGAGACAGTGTTGCTGTCATGGTAGGAAGAGATCAGCACGTCAGTAAGCTGCGTGGCCGCATTCTCCAGTTCATACACTGAGCTGATAGAAGCCGCAAGCTGGTCTGATTTCGAGGCCACCAGCCCCTGAAACTTAGACCAGTTGGTTTTCTTAGGAACCGTGGTGTATGATCCGACATTGTTCCCGGCAGCATTACCTATACCAGTGTCGCGGTATGACCAGATACAAGACCGACCACATACCGAACACCCACATACACTCACACACGCACATCCTGCTAGACCATTGACCCCAGCTTACGCACATGTAGAACAGAGTAATGAGAAGATAACTGCTTAGCAATAAATAAGTAAGAAACATGTATTGTAGAGGCAAACCGTAGTTAATTACTCAGAGATAGCTATAAGAAACCTGTAAACATGTATCCCGTATTTACTTAGATTTAAGAGACCTAAATTGTTAGTACATAAGGAATATTTTGAATAAATAAAGAAATTTTATTTTGTAATAAGGTGTTTGTTCTCACACGACCCTGGACAACTCGAGAGCTCCCGGCAACCCTCCCTTAAAAAAGGAGGTTAGAGAACACTTTCAATAAAACACCATTATCTACAGCCGGACGTGAAAGAAATGATTTTAACTTCAACGGAAAATTTTATCAGAATTCAACAGAAATTTAGGTAACGTTTACTTGAAATACATTCAAACTTCTTTATAAGCGACCGAAGAGTCCATCCGTGTCAAACCCACTCTCTCCATGCTAAACTTCATGAAGCCCCTGAGATCACTATCCAAATGTCAAAACTAAAATGTCATTGAACATTGAGCACTGATACGAAAAAAGGCGGTGCTGTGTGAATGTCAGTGAAAAATACATCACGGAAGCTACTGACATGGAAAGCATCGGCGCCGTGCCGTTACGGATGTGCATGGATCCGGATTCGATGCACTTTTTTTCCAGGTGAACCAAACGATAAACTTACTTAGAAGGAACTACCCTGATTATATTTTGACTCTTTTCATCCTATGAGGGTAACCACGTTGATGATGTTAGGGCTTAAGCCATTAATAGGTTTATTTTAAAAGTTGTTAATACCCCGATATAAATTGAATAAATCATAATAACAAAAAACTAGATTCGCATAAATCTACAATTTAACCATAAGTCGTGTGTCCTGGGAGTCAAAGTGGCTATCAATCTCCCCTCCATTGTTACTCTATTTTAGGTTAAATAAAGTCTACAACTAGCACAATAGCAGAGTTAAGCTCCTCGAAAATAAATCAACGCCCTCCTTCCTGTGCCTCAACCCTCGCTTAAGTGGAAATCCTTTCCAAGGAAAAAAACCCTTAAGAGCGACTAACCCTGCGACTAAAGCGGATCACTTACAATAGAAAGGGAAGAGAACAGTAACAAATTCGACGCAATGACTCTCTAGGCCTTCGTTCGTCCCGCAGCTACCCAGTATGGAGGGGATGAATTAAGTTCATTGGATGGCCTGATGCCTTCTAATAATGACAAATGTAATTACTCCCAGCGAATGCGTTGCTAATTTCTGTCGATTCGCCCATTGTTTACATGTAATTTGAGGTTAGGATTAATTGGTTAAGTGTGTGCCGTAAGAGAAGGGACCATCATTGGGCCCCCGGACACGTGTCACGCGTTGGGGAAGCAGGAAGTTAAGTGGTTTTGTAGTAACTAATGGACAACGGAATCTCAAGAAAGCCAGAATGGACGTAGTCTCGGGGCGGCTTTATTGTTTTTGAAATGCAAACGAAATCAATTAGGAAGCGGAGTCCATCAATCTTCTTGACTTTTATGTATGCCCTGCGATTTCTTCCAGGGACGATTTCTTACTTTATTGACCCTAATTTCGTCACAATGACCACATTTCATAGCATAAAGGACATCTTAGTAGCTAATAACACCCTTCTTTCATAGATCATCCCTCGACATTAATTCCGTTCTTGGTAAATCAGAGCCAACTTGCTGTGGGTTATACTCTGGCAACAATAAAATCCCCTCATGCATGAAATAATCTATTCACACATAATAACATTATCCTTAGGCTCATACTATGTTTGAGTAACTCCTTTTTATGATTTTTATGCTACGGCTCTTTGCGCCATTCCAAGCTGCCGGAGGAAGTATGAGTGCGATTCCTTTCAATTTACACATGACATCAACATAACAATAGGATCCTGGGATCCTGATGGAAATGGAGCTTAGCGAAGGACAAACATGATTTTTATGTAAGTGGAAGAGATTTGCAAGGATTTTTGCCATTTTCCGCATTGAACGCGTTTTTTAAAGGATGGCGGAGATTGACTTAATGTGTTTGGATGGGTTTTGAGTGCTGGCATTTTTTTTAAGTGGGAGATGATAGAATTTATTACTTTTAAAAATGCGTGAATGTTCTTATAAGGGGAAGTTTTAAAATGTACCGACGAATATGTTCGAACTTTTCTACGTTATTTCGATCTTTTGGGTTTGTGCCTTTATCCATACATCCATCCAGTCTAAATCGGGCCTTGCTTCCTCTAGGACATATATATATGTATAAAATTTTGGCCGGTCACTACCGAAACGCTCGGGCCGCTAAGGGGGGCCAATCCATTCCTGCGTCGCAGCTAATTAATGTTGTCAGTTTAACTCTATTTCGACTCGACTCTTCAATCTTTTTATTACGCGAGCTGTGGATAGGTCTTTGAATAGAGAAGATAAGGAACCGAAAATAGCGTACATGTACACGGATTTGAGGGAAGCACTTGGGATCAAGAAATTTTCTCTCTAATTCTCTCCCTCCACTTTAACCACAACAACAAAATACATTGTCTAACCCGGACATAGGCGTAGTGAAATTTGTTCAGGTTTTGCGAAGGGTCTGCTTCAAACATTTAGCCAAGTGAAGCGTTCTCACCGAGATGGTTGCTGAGAAACGATATCCCTCCCGGTTTTTGAATAAATATAACACAGCCACTGTCCGGGTTAGACACAAATACGTAAAGAATGCTATGCATTAGTGTTGACAAAATGCTTCCCCGTGTTTAATAAATTGCTCTTCCTCGTCTTCTCTATTCAAAGGGATAGGTCTTGAAGAGACGAACAATTGTAATTGGGGTGGAATCGTAACGGTTTAGCCGTTCTTTTGTAATTCTATTAGATCTTTTCATGATGGAAGTTGGTGGGCTGATACCGTTACTTTTACAGTTTTAGATAGGTGGGAGTATACTGCGAAAATATCGTACAGGGTTACAAAAATACAGGGTCATATGTAAACCTCGATGCCAATATTGATGAGGAATGGGCAAAACTAAGCACCATAATAAAGGAAGCCGCTGCAACCAAGCTAGGCTATGAAAGACGAGCAAGACGTCAAGACTGGTTCGACGAAGAGTGCGCTAGAGTAACGAAAGATAAGAATGAAGCATATACTAATATGCTGCAAAGATATAGAACTAGAAATTCCGTAGCGACATATAAGGAAAAACGACGACTAGAAAAACGTACGCACAAAAGAAAAAATAAGACGTGGCTGGAGGAACAATTTGTAGAGATAAACGAACTCGGGAATAATAACGAAGTGAGATAGTTATATGAGAAAGTGAACAAGCAACGTAAAGAGTTTAAACCCAGAGTATCGATGTGTAAGGACAAAAACGGTAATATCCTGAGCCAAAAACAAGAGGTTTTAGAAAGATGGGGGGAGTATTTTAATGAGCTACTGAATAGAGGCGACGAAAATGAGAGTGAAAGTGATGTGAATCAAACAAATAGAAACGCACCAACCAACAATGATAGTGATACTGGTGCTGCTAATGAAAGTGATGTCCCTACAATGGACGACGTACAAGAAGCTATGACGAATCTCAAAAACAATAAAGCCCCAGGAAAAGATAGCATAGCAAATTGAGATGTGGAAATATGGGGGCCAAGAGTTAAGGAATGGATTACATAAACTTATAGAATCGATCTGGCGTCAGAAAAAGATCCCACTTGAATGGACGGAAGGTGTGATATGCCCCCGGCATAAAAAAGGAGATCAACTCGTTTGTGAGAACTATAGGGGTATTACCCTCCTCAACTAAGCGTATAAAGTACTGTCCACTATTTTATACAAAAAACTTCTACCCATCGCAGAAGGCATAATAGGTAGTTATCAATGTGGCTTTCGACCAGGTAGGTCCACTACAAACCATATTTCCACTCTAAGAAGAATTTTGGAAAAATCATGGGAGTTCAACATCAATATTCACGTACTGTTTATAGACTTCAAGCAAGCATATGACAGCGTCAAGCGTGAGGAGTTATTTAAAGCTATGGAGTGCTTCCGATTTCCAAAACACCTAATCGAAGTAACAAAAGCTACAATCGAGGTAGTACGATGCAGAGTACGAGTTGAACGAGACCTCTCAGATAGTTTCACATCACAGAGAGGCCTGAGACAAGGTGACGCGCTGTCATGCCTCCTATTTAACATAGTGTTGGAGAAGGTGGTGAGAGACGCTGGGGTAGAAACAACGGGATCCATCTTTAACAAGTCAACACAAACGATGGCTTATGCTGATGATGTCGCTCTAATAGGTAGGTCGTTTGCGAGTGTGAAAGAAACCTTCATCAAACTGGAAGCAGCTGCGAAAAAGATGGGATTGCTCATCAACGAAGCAAAAACTAAGTATCTTTGTACTTCAAAAAGATACGCAACTCCAAGACAAAATATCACCATAGATACATATAATATAGAAACCGTTAAAAAATTTACGTATCTTGGAACCATATTGCAAGCTGACAGTGGTGAGACAACGGAGATCAGAAGGAGAATAAACTTTGCTAACAGATGCTATTTTGGACTTCGACAACATCTTACATCACGCATTTTGTCTAGAGGAATGAAGTGTAAACTATATACCACGCTAATCAAGCCCGTTCTGATGTTTGGATCAGAGGCATGGACTTTGAAAGTGGCTGATGAAACTCTTCTAGGCACTTTTGAAAGAAAAATTCTACGTACAATATTTGGCGGTGTCTGCGAAAACGGTGAATAGAGAAGGAGATATAATCACGAATTATACCAACTGTACCGGGGACCCGACATTGTCAAAAGTATAAAATTAAGTAGATTGCGATGGGTGGCACACGTACAAAGGCTTGACGATAGCGACCCCGCAAAAATAGCGTTGAATCGAATTCCTGATGGAAAGCGAAATTCAGGTCGACCAAAAAAGCGATACATGGACTCCGTTGAGGAAGATTTAGTAAAGTTAGGCGTACGCAACTGGAAGGCATTAGCCAGGAACCGAACGGCATGGAGAGAAATGTTGGAGGAAGCCAAGGCCAATAATAGGCTGTAGTGCTACAGATGATGATGATGTAAACCTCTACCAAAAAAATTTAAAATACCCTAGCGGCTAAACCGTTACGATTTCCATTGGCAGTGTTTCGGCTTTTTTGCTATCATTAAAAGGACACAACTTAGAAAGTCATGGTTTCAAACACCGGTGCTGCGGGGCCAGTTTTTTGACATGTGCGATTTAAGATCAAGAATGGTCAAATCTGCGTAAAATTTATTACATATTTAAAATATCAAAGATAGGGTAAATTGAGTTGTAATGTCAAATCTACAATATTTCGAAAAATAAAGGCTGTCAGTATGGTTTTATATTTCAAAAGTCCTTTCTCGTAGTTTCTTGTGTTATCTCGGCTTGGAGCGAGGATGATCCTGAATCTGTTCCAAAGTCCCAAGGGGGGCTACGTATGCCAACTAATCCAAATACCTTAGTTAAGGCTACGTCATTGGCCCACCACCTTGTTTTTACTATTATATTCAATTTTCTACGATTTTTTCCTGATAGGAGAGAAAAACAAATATCCATTTTCTTATAAGAGTCTTTGTTCAAAAGCCCAAAAATTGATACTTGCTGCCGTACTGATTGTAGTATCCACCCAAACTTTGTTTAAAATAATAATATACTATACTCATGAAATCAATTTTATTGACCCCAAATGTCAGTTCCTAGCCAAGTCCGCGCACCGAAAGTTTGTGTTTGGGCTTCCATATCTCGAAAAACATTTAATTTATACTTTAATTTTCTTTACAATTTTTCAATATTAAAGTTCTTACATCAATTTTGGTAATCTATGAAAACAATAAATATGTTTCCCCAAGTTCGAAATTAGTTTCGTCAATTTTAATCATCAGTCCCTAGCTATTAACGGATTTTAAATTTTCCCGGCATTATAAGAGTGTAGAGTGAGTGTAATCCAGCTGATTTTAAAGAAATAGATGAAATTATATATAAGACGTGTTTTTTAATGAACTATATAGTTCTTCCCCATACAAATCTGAAAACCCAGGTTTTATCGGGGTCTCTATCGAGGTTTTGGGAAATTTTTCAATTTCCCTTTCTTTTCGGAATGCTGCATACTTTCGGGGGTCGGAAAGACGTAATTTAAAAGTAAAAACAACAGGAAAGTGATGAGAGCAAATTTATAACAAATAATTGATTTTTTTAGAAACAAATTTACTATTTTCTAGAGGGGATTTCGTGTTACAGTGTAAAAAATAACACTTAATTTTGAAATTTTTAAGCATCGAAGTAGGCGCTTCGTGTAATTTCCCTTGTCGTTTTTTTAATGAACTCGATAAAAGAACTAAGTTCATTAAAAAAAACACGGCTATACAAAGTGTTTCATTTTCCTGGTGTACATACACCAGTAGCCGTGTTCCTTTTCTGCTTTTTTTTCCTTGTATTTACTCCCAACTACACCTGCCAGTGGCGTAGATAGGGGGGGGATCAAGGGGATCAATCCCCCCCATGGACTTACGAAAATAAAGGTCTTCGTATCTTAGTATTTAAGTATATGTACATGAAATTTTTAAAGCACCAGCACCTCTTTTGATTCTATGTATGTGTAAAAATCATCTAGATCCGTTTTTGTGACGGCTGTGCATTTGAGTATTGCTAATTTCCGCGCTTCGAGAAGGCCGACCAATCAGGAACCACGAAAAGGAAATCAGGAACCGCAAAAAGGCTCACTATAATTGTGGACACATTAAGCACATGTAAAGTAAATACAATGAGCCAACAGTGACACCTCGGTTCCTAAATACTCAAAATATTAACATTATAGTTAATCAAGAAATAGAATCGTGTTCCTAACTTTGGGTGAAATAACTATTAGGTGTGAGCATATTATGTAGAGTATCAACATATGAACTTCCTAAAAAATGATGTAGTAATGATGACCACGCGCTCCCTCGGCACAATGTATTTTTTGTCACCGTCAAAGAAGGAGCAGGGGGCGGCCTACAAAGCGTTGCCACCCAAGCAAGTTTAAAATGTATTAATTCAACGAACAATATGTACTAAATCCATTAAAACAGTAGTAGATACTAAAAATATAAGTATCCCTTGATATGATACTTTTTAACTTCCCAGTATAGGAAGTTATTGTAATCGGTCCGAAAATCGAAATCGAAAATTTCAACGTATTTTCATCTTTCAAGGTCCCAGGAGCATTTTAAGCAACAAATTGGGAGGAAGTATGTGTGTGTGTGTGTTTGTGCGTACGGATGTGGTCATTTTTTCCTGCACGATACCGCGCGAACCAAAAAAGATATCGACTTCGTTGGGGTGTCGTTCAAAGCGTATTAACCGAAATATGATCTGAAAAGATTTTCATAAAATTCGGTCGAGCGGTTTTTTTGTTTAAGCGGCGTAAGTGATTTTTGTACCTGCACGATATCGCCCGAACCACGAAAGATATTGACTTACTTGAGGTGCCGTTCGAAGCGTATTAGCGACAATATAATCTGAAAAGATTTTTATAATATTTGGTAGAGGGGTTTTTTGGTTTAAATGACATAAGTGATTTATGTACCTGCACGATAGTGCGCGAACTATAAAAGATATCGACTTCGTTGATGTGCCGTTCGAAGAGTATTAACCAAAATATGATCTGAAAAGATTTTCATAAAATTCGGTCGAACCGTTTTTGTTTTTGTTTAAACGACGTTTATGATTTTTGTACCTGCACGATACCGCACGAACTAAAAACTATATCGACTTCATTGAGGTGCCGAAAAAATAATATTAATGAAGAAATGCTCTGAAAAAAATTTCATAATATTCGGTCGGGCCTTTTTTGTTTAAATAGAAAAACTTCGGCTAATTGTCAGAAAGACAAGTTTTGCTAATACATACATATCTAATAAACTCGATGGAATGAGACCCGTTCTAAACGAACAAAACATCACTTGTCAAAATCCGACAACCTTTCAAAATCGTGCAAAAATTTCGTTACCCTTTACAAACAGCGCGAATTTTCAAACCTTGGATTAGCACTTTTTGACGGGGAAGTGTTTTCTACGCGTGATACAGTTTCAGGAAAATGCGGTTCATCCCGGGATTTCCAGTAGTTACCGTAAAATTTGTTCTTTTTGGTCAAGTCTGACAAGTACTTAACAGTTACAGTTTTGCTAATATCTCCGGAAAGCTTTGGAATTTCCAAATGAAGTCATTCGCTTCTCAGCTCGTCAACGGCGCTTCAGCACGCTCAATACGAATTTGAACACCCGCTTTAGTGCAGCGAACGAAATACGGAGGAAATGTTTGTTTGCTAACGTTCAGGAAAAACAAATTCTCTAGAAAAAGCTTGTGGATTTACTACTATGATAGTTATTTAAACTAGCTTCTCTCGGGATTGCTTTGTCATCAGTTCTGATACTAGCCAATTTTCCACTAGTGCTAAACGTATAACTATTTTGTAAGAAGTCAGTTTATTCCATCTTCGTCATACTGGGAAGTTAATCGTGTGGACCGAAGGGGTCAAACCCACATCCCAACTAGTTCATCGAATTAAATCGAATAAGAAATGTACTTAAATCAAATAGTACCGAGTAAAAAGTTGAAGCTTAAAAATCGTAGCAGAAATAGTAACAATTGTAGTAGGGTTGCAACGCTGCACAATCGGTGGAGCAAATCATAGGGTGGTTCCACACGAGCGTACACCCGGCACGACAAGAGTCGGCTGCAAATATGGTTTATGGCAAATAAAGTAAGAGTGAGCGATGGAAATTGTGTCCATTCCATCGTCCTCTCTCACGCTCCGCTCCATAAACCGTCGTGCCGTATTTGCGCTGGTTTGGAATGCCTGAATCAGGCAAAGTGAGCACAGCGAAGGAGTGTGTCCGTCTACGATTTGCCACCATTGACTTTAGTACTTGCGCTGGCTACGAACATAATACACGGAACACTCATTGTCTCTGGCGAATCAACAATTTAAGGGCGTTTACCACGTTGATTATTATCTCGGTATGAAGAAATTTTTAGTGCCAAAAAAACCATTCGGCAAGCCTTTGGACGGTGAAACCCAAAGAAATGCAGATACTAAGTCATATCCCCCCCTATGGCTGAAAGCTATCTACGCCACTGACACCTGCCCTTACAGAGGTGTAGATAACTAGAGTAAATACGCATCTAACATCCACTAGGGGAATATCGCCATTTGCAGTCTATTGTGAATTATTTTTCACTTACTAAAAAGCCGATAGATGGATTTTCATTGAATTGTGACGAACTGACAGTTTTCGGTGTTATAAAAAGAATCAAGAATTTTTATGTGCGGTTTTTTAATTTTTATTTTTGTAATGGTAAGTATTAAGTACCCATATTATATTTACAATAATTGAACGCGCTTTTATTTAAAGGAAAGTTCAAAACGTTACCCAAAACAAAAAAAAATTGTGTTCCTTTTAAGTTTTACTCCGGAGTACTTAAGAGTAGAAAAGGAACACGGCTAGTGTACTTTGGAGTAGATGGAAAATGAAACGCATTTTTTTATTTGAGTGTAGTTTAAAACCTTAAAATAAGAATCACAATAGCACTGCTGATATCTGGCAAGTGGGATCTGTGAAGTTTTTCAGGAAAAATAATTTGATTTAAAATGGTAAGTTTGCACAAGCCATTATTATTAACTGAATTTTTGTAATAATATGTATTATCTTGATAGGTTGATGCTAAAGCTGGCAAGAATTGGACCTATGAGGAGGGAAAAGCGCTTATACAAGTTTATAAGGATCGAATGGATGAGATCCACCGGTTCAAAAATAAAAAAACATTATTGGGATGTAATTTTAAGCAATCTAGAAAATCGTCAATACAATTACCACAACATTTTTAAGGCGCCATCTGTTGCAAAAAAAATCATAATTACACTAATCATTTACTCCAATATATCGATACCTCAGTTCTATAGTGTAACAAAGTCAAAAAAAAATCATTTTTGTGTTAAGCACACCATACAAAAGCAAAAAGTGTGTTTTATTCAATACAAAAGAGTAACAAGTGGAATTTCTCATTTTTCACACTTCAATTATTATCTGTAAATTCCTTAACACAAAAATTTTATAATAAAGTCAAGAAAACGATTTTCTTCAAATGCGATTATCTCAAAACTTCAGTTTTTGACTTGTTACTCTATAGAACTGAGGTATCGATATGAGCTGGGGTAGTTGGAACTACACCAAACTACACCGGTGTAGGTACACCAGGAAAATGAAACACGCCTATAGACTACACTCACTTTACCGCGGCCATTTTGTAAATCAGTGCAGACGCGACATTTGCTATGCAAACTCGTGTTGATCCAGTCACTTTGTCAGTCCCTTGGTAAGTAATTTTATAGTTTAATAATAGGAAATTGATATTAATTAATTAATATTTACAAGTGATTTATCGATCAGTATTTTTTTTAAAGTTTTACTCAGAATCGTCAGTCCCTGAACCGTCAGGCCCTAGTTGTGAATGCTGCTAAGGACTGACGGGAGTGGTCAGGGGCTGAAATTCACTTATAATTATATAACATTTATTGGACAACTACTCATATTGACTTGTCCTTAAATATGTTTATTAGCTTAGGGAACTAGACAAGTTATTTAAATGTATTATGAATATATAGTACATTGGTCATATTTTCTGAATAAGAGTTTTTTACACTTATTAATGAAAATTCTACACTTATTGGTCATATTTTCTAAATAGGTGTTGTTTATCTGATTTATAGCAACATGTCACCTGCAAAGAAGCCAAAGTTATCTAAAGAGGAGATAGCCATAAAAAAATCTAACAATAACCATCAGTCCCTAGATGCCTAAATTCGTAAAACCCTAAATTTCTCATAAAATACTACATAAAGTGACTGGCCCCTTTAGGTATGCCAAAATAAATTAATATTGCATTATATACACTATTAGGAAATGCAGTACCATGTTAAATATAATGAAGACAAATTACTTTCAAAAGTGGCCCTAATTTTATGGAAACGACCATATACAAAAGTCTTAAAATAACAATTGACAAAGAAGGTAAATGAACCAATATATTTTTAAATTAAATTTATTAAAATTAAATTTATTTTCTACTTTTTAGTCTATTATATGTCTTCCGCCATATTATGTTGGTCGCCATTTTGAATTTTGAATGACGCTGCACCGCTAAGTGTATTCTACCTGTCATATACCCATTATACCAATGTCGGGCGTCGGGAAATACAAATACAAAAATCAGCCGCAATCTTAGAACCGCCATCTTAATTCTTTTTACAAAATGGTCATCAATATGTTTGCAAACATAAAATTTTACCAATATACATAGTAAAATCATTTCTATTCGTATTAAGTTATCTGATCTAATCTTGTATGATTATCGGAAAACGGAGATTCATTCCCTGCCCATTGTAAAGGTTAAATGGAAAACTTTAAATATTTAATACTTTCAAATCAATCTTAAATTTCTGATCAAAGTCCATCAACCCTCTCAAAAATCTACCCTAAATTGTTCCTTTTTCATCAAAACTCATAAATAGCCATCAATTTCCCAGATTTAAAAAAAAAAATAAAAGAAATCTTTTTTAATGATTTCAATTTTATCGTTCAAATTCAAAATTTATGAGGCTCACCCTCACCCCCATCGTCAGCCCTTTTCTCATTTCGTGAAAAGAGGCCAAAAAAAAAGCGAAATAAAACGAAAACGATACAAAAAGGAGCCATCAGCATTGATATCATCAACGAGAGCCAGTCACAGTCCACTAGCCAACGACCTAAAGAGAAAGTTTCCGTTCAAATGTCATCAGGATTTGCCAGGATTTCGCAATAAAAAATTCAGCAGCGAGGATTCGATAGCATTTTAGAGGATTTTATCGAAAAATTTCAACCAAAAGGACTCGACTAAGTGCATGTCATCGTCGTTTTAGCCCCCGGCACACAAACATTTCTCCTGGTCGATTTGTGGAATATGGAACAGGGGACTATTGAACGATGGCGGGCACTTTAGGGGGTGCGGGCTCGTTCAGACAGGGCGGAATAGATAAAAATTGTTTTCAAATTGTCGAGAAAATGTGAAATTTTCGGAATAAATGTGGGAATGTCAAGTTTTGATGAATTTGTTTTCGTAGAAAGGCTTTTAGAGCGTCGTTTGTGCATTTTATTCAAGGATTCATTGGCTATTGTTAGAGGTCTCCTTCACTCGTTTCATTAAGGATATTGATTGTTTGTGTATTTCCGGATAGATGTGGTTGAACTTTCTTTCAAATTTTAACAGTTCAGCACAAGGTTTCTTGAAGGAATCGCCCAATTCATTCAAGAAGCCGTTCGAATCCTTTTAAATGTCGTTTATGTATAAAATAGTTTGTGAGCCATTAACTTGAGCCCCACAAATTCAATCCTGCAAAGACATACTGTCACTTCAGTTGACACGAACATCACCACTGAAAATTCCGCCATTTCATTGGTTTTGACTTGAAGTTACTTTTCTTCCTCGTAAAGCCCTATAAGAACCGTAAAACCGTTTCCCTGTTTGTTTTCAACCTATAAAACGTTTTCTTGTTTGTGCTAGTGTGGGTGTGTATCCCTGGCAAGCCAAAAGTAAAGGTGGGTGGCCTTTCTCTGCACAAAATCCACACCATTCTTGCAGAAGCTAAAACGGGGATAAAAGGGCAGGCGAAGCCCTTTTTGCTCCTCTGCTGGCCGGAAACCGTATTTGGGGGGCGATGCCTGAAGTGAAACAAAGTCCAAATACATGGAAATGGAATTTTTATTTGTTTCTGACGCTGTCAACTGAATACAAATGAGATAAACTGTGCCAAAATCAAGCCCAGGAATATTGGAGCCCGCACCGTGTATAGGATCGGAAACGCGTTTTTCTCTTTGTTTCTGTATATGCCTGAGAGTAAATAAAAAGGATTTTCCTTTTAGGGATGATAGGAACTGCAAAAAAAAGAATCTAGCCTGGTTTTTCGTCGTGTGGGTGTATGCGTGTAAGGTTATCCTTCTATAATATTCCTTTCACATGGCTTTTAGAACATAAAATGGATTTTGGTCCCTCACTTTTTTGAGCTATTCAAGATTTTCTTTGCCTTGGGTTCAGGATGGAATACGCTGAGATTGATATCCTCCATTTTGGTGGCCTGTTGCCCACTTATGTATTTATGGGAGGATGTGACACTGATTTTGGTAACATTTTTTTTATTATTTTATTTGATTTTATCTGAACCTTTATAACCTTATTACCAGGAAAGGTAAAATCTCATATATTAAGGCGAAAAGGTACATAGATAAAGTGTTTCGTTTCAGTGGATTTTGTGGATTTTCGTATTTTTTTATGAACATTTTATCTACCTATAATATAAACTGGCCAATTTTAGATGAGATTTCTTATAAAAAATAAAAGTAATAAAATTATGAATAAAGGTAATAAAATTAAAAGTAAAAGTAAAGCCTTAGTTACTAAAATTATTAATCAAATATAATAATATGTGATAGTACTAAGCTCAGGAGTCACCCTTTATATTACCAGTTCGTCATGAAGATGTTCACTGTCACTGGTGCTATGTCTGTCATGCATATGGAAAACTCAAGATATACAGCCTTATTTTCGTTGTCGTGTGCCGTGAGAGATGTCACTTCGACCCTCAATTGTTATTCTCAAACAAACGTCGAATTGTCATTAGGGGCCATCCATAAATTACGTCACACGAATTTCATGATTTTTTGACCCCCCCCCGTCCTTGTCACAGCTGGTCACATTTGGGAGACCCCCCTCCCTAGTGTGACGTCACATATTGTGCAATTTTGCATCTAGAAGTTATTAAACTAAAACAGCAGTTCCGAAATTAAACATATTTCTATTTAAATTATTTTTTAATAAAATTAACATAAAATGAACATAAAATTCAGTTAAACATTTCAAAAAATTAACAAAAGAAGAAACGATTAATTCTATTAAAAAGATACAAGATTAGTCATTTTGAGTCCACTCCTTTAAATTGTTGAGTCGTTTTTTGGTATTTGTGGGCATTTTGCTTATTTTTTGAGTCGTCTGATGGTGATAGGGATAGGAAATTTGTTGAATTTCATAATTAATGCAAAATTATATGTTTTCCAAATTGTAGTAATGAGATTAGTACCTAAAACAAAGAGACGCTCTGTAGGATAGAAAAATAATACACAGATCACACAACCGCCATTGCGCGTGTGTCTGTCACCAGCTTTAACGCGAGTTTTTGCGGAACGTATCCTTCGCGTAATGAGCAGTATTACTATATTTAGATATATTAGATTTTGAAATGTGACGTAACAAAATTTAAGACCCCCCCCACCCCTTGTCACACAATGTCACACTTCGCCGACCCCCTCCCCCCCTAACGTGTGACGTAATTTATGGATGGCCCCTTAGGTGAGAGTGTCAAGTGGCAATTTTCTCGATATAGAAAATTAACATTCGAAAACTAAAACGCAAAGTTTATTTATTTATTTTTACAAATTCTTACAACAAATTTCGCACTGTTAATTGTGTCAAAGTTTATTATCAAATGAAAATGTGTTTCAATTTTGCAACGTTCCTCGTAGTTACGTCACTCGCCAACGAGAATACCATATTCAAAGTGACGTGACACCCAAGACAAATCTCACTTGGGTGATTCGAGAATAAGGCTGATAGTATAGTTCCCTCAAGTTAGAGATGCGAGCTCGTGGTAACTCTAATAAAGTTGGTACAAACCTTAAATACATCATTATAAAGAAATGTCAAAATTCTTATTCGATCGGTCGGGCGGATATTTTTTATTTAATGTAAATCAGTATTACCAGGTCAGGTATGTCCGTCTCTGTTACAGAAATGAATGTATTCGTAATCGACTATGCCATCCGTAGGGTTGTTTTATCAAGCAGTCTCCCAACTAAGTACTAACCATGTTCAATGCTGCTTTTCCTTTATGTTCGCCAAAATAAATGTCCGGTTTCTTCGTCCTATATAGTTACCTAAAGCTCCAATTTCGCTCCCTATAGTCTAGAAAAAGTGTGTGCATACTGTGCTTCGTTTGGATTATTCCATGAGTCTTTTATTGGTACGCGCCAGTAGCATCCTGTATGTTCAAGAGTAGAAAACAATTTAGGCGTACTGTGCCTCATTTAAGCCCTGGACAGACATGTGATTTCGATATCATAATATTGAGATTACGATATCAAAATAAACTAAGTAGTGACAGACATAATATTATGATATCTGTGGCAGTTCAGTATTTTTGACAGTTGGAAATATTTCTTTATTTCAGGTTCGTATTCTACTTTAATAAATAGTTACTATAGTAACTATACAAAACTAAACAAATATAAAAATTTTAAAGTAACTTGATATTTCAAAAGAGCAAAAGTTTGAGTTTTTATAATTTCCGCTAGCGAAAAATAGCGCTGCTCTCACTAGAAATTACTCATACTCGTATCATGTTAATATTATGAAAATCAGCTGTGTTTCGATATTACGTTAATACCTGGGACACACATGTGGTATCGATATTATAATTTCGATATCATAATATCCACAATATCATAATATCGTCAGACCCGTGACACACATAAATTTAGTATCGAAGTAGTTTGCTTTGACATTTGTGTTTCCATTTGATTTTGGAGTAGCAAGCGGCAAATAATTAAATTTCAATGTTGTTAAAGTTGATTTTTCAAAATAATCAGAACATAAACAAAGCACGCGACTATAGTGAGAAAACACTATAAACACAGAATCTCACAAGCAACTGACAACTTTTTTGTGAGGAAAATTTTCCGGCAGAGGCGCTGTGCACAGTAAAAATAGTGTATATTACCTTAATACCACCTAATACCTGCGACACACATGTGGTATCGATATTATAATTTCGATATCATAATACAGTAGAACGCCGATTATCCGAACGCCAATTAACCGAATCGCCAATAATCCGAATCGATTTTCGGGGCGATAGTAAAAATTTTGCGCTAAATTTTCATGCCCACACATTTTTTTCTTTTCTTTGAAGTTTCATTCAAGTCATGGCCTACTTTATAACAACTTAATAAATTCTGTTCTTCAATGTACAATATGTTACATACCTCTTTTTGTTTGATTCCCAATCTATATCCAATTATCCGAATATTTGATTATCCGAATTGCCCCCATCCCCAATTGATTCGGATAATCGGAGTTCTACTGTATCCACAATATCATAATATAGTCAGACCCGTGACACACATAAACCTAGTATCGAAGTAGTTTGCTTTGACATTTGTGTTTCCATTTGATTTTGGAGTAGCAAGCGGCAAATAATTAATATTTCAATGTTGTTAAAGTTGATTTGTCAAAATAATCAGAACATAAACAAAGCAAGCGACTATAGTGAGAAAACACTATAAACACAGAATCTCACAAGCAATTGACAACTTTTTTGTGAGGAAAATTTTCCGGCAGAGGCGCTGTGCACAGTAAAAATAGTGTATATTACCTTAATACCACCTTAATATCATGTTGTTGCGTTTTGATATTATGATATGGGGGTGACAGACATATCCGAATATTATAATATTAGGAATATTATGATATCGAAATCACATGTCTGTCCAGGGCTGATGCCATATAGGCGTTTTGACACTGTGCCTGCCAATTTTTAACAACTTAATAAAATAAACACAGAAATGTCAAGCACAGAACAAGAAAACGGGGCCTACCAATATGGCTTCAGGAGCTATGCAATTACACTCCATCTATAAGGCGGTATCAGAATGTACCTTTTTGGCAAGCTATCTTTTAAATCAGAATTAGCAGTAGCAACAAATTCTTTATTTGACATGAAGTTGCCAGACTCTGAAATGTCAAAAACTGACCAAAGCAGAAAAAATATAATTGATGGGCTTATAGTATTTATTAATCTGAGCATAAAAGTATACCCCGACAACAGTTGACACCGACAGCCGAAATGAAACACAAAATTTTCCTACGTACATACATACATAAATCGTAAACACCACGATCTTCTTCTTCTTTCTTTGATCCGTTAGCTTGCGATCCGAGCGGGACATCCCCGTAAGATATACGCTGCTGTCGGTGCCGCTTTAAAAAAAGCGGGGTCTTGCCTAGTTTCTTCGGTTTCCCGATTCTGGTCAATTCGGCAGGTCGACCACCCTCCTCCTTTCACACCCTGGACTTGGGACCAGGCGACGGCGGAGTTGGGATTCCACTAGTGACCAATTGTGACTATCCGTTAAAATACCATGAAGAAGATAATGGAGAAATGAAGACGCCCTGAAGAAGTTTAATCTAGCTATGAGTTGGAGAGGGTGTACGTAACTCTCGTCTAGGTTCCCGTTTATAGGGAAGGGACATAGATGGAACATGGAAGACGACCATTGATTCATTATAACAATTATCACGGGCCATTGTAGACCGCGCTGTCAAGTAGAATGTCCCACCAACGTCTTCGGCCGTAGCTGCCTGGAGACAAGCTAGAGAAACACATCATTAATTTTCTACATAAATTCCCGACTCTAGCTAAAGTCAGGTAGCGCTTACTAAAGAGATACGTTCTCGAAGACTAAAAACATACCTCATCACTAAGGATCGATAAGCTAACTATACGATAAGCTAACTAATAAGCTAACTAAATTCCACAGTATGGCCTTAAACATTCATCACAGTCGGTCAAAAACCCGCCAAACAGATTTCCGAGCCGCGGCACCAAAACAACGCGCCAAAGCTCTAATTGGGTTTCCGGTAGTACTGCAGGTAACCCCATACTTCATATTTTAGGCCAGTGGTTTCCAATAAGATTATGATGCAAGATCTTCATCTCTTCCCATACAAAGAGCAACTTACTTAATGATTGTTGCCAACCGGCAGACCGCGTTGTTTGTAAGATAGAAATGCCGTCGCAAGAATGATCGATGCCGAGTCAGATTTTTGGGACAAAATTTTGATTGCGAAGATCATTTTGCACTGTCTGGCGGAGTCAATAAACAAAACTGCCGAATTTTGGGAACACAGGACGCGTCATTCACGAAACACCACTGTCACTGTTTGGGTCGAAGTGTGCTCAAAAACCATCATCGGACCATTTTTCTTTTCGGTGCTGGTGCATTTCGTGTATCCGAAAATGCGTGAAAAAGCTATATGGCGAGCCTTTTTGCAAAAAGACGGCCCAATTTGCCACAATGAAGTTCTTGCAAAAGTAACGTTTATACCAGCAAGCCGAAGACCATTGACGAACTCAAAGCTAACATACGAGCCGAAGTAGATGCTATAACGCCCGAAAGCAACCGCTTTTTGCGTATCGAATGGACTTTGTATTCAAAAACTGATTTGAAATAAATGGTAGAGAATAACTTAAATAAATCTTGCTTATTTGTCAAAATCGGATAAAAAATGTCGGAGTTATTCAATATTGAAATGCCGAAGGTCTAGATGGCGCACCCCATCGAGTATTCAAATTTATATATTTTATTGTGGGCAAGGATCTTTTATGAAACAGGGCGGGGGGAGGGGTGCAGTATCATAAAGTTTGGAAACCACTGGTCTAGGCCAAGATGGATAAGACATTTAGTTCATATGAGTGAATCTACTCTGAGGGGCTTTGTGGATTTACAGCATTCAACAGCGAGGATGACGTATGACGTCCTCCTATGCGCAGTCTCGAAAAATCGGTGCAACTCTCGTTTTGTCTAACCGGAGATTTGACAACCGATCAAGCTTTTGTTACGGTTAAAGTCAGTTGGTGCAACTCACCCTTAGTTTGAATCGATTTGTATTTGTACGAAGTAATGTTAGTTTTGTTTTTATTTTTTTATACTCGTCGTTTTACGTAAAAATAAGCAAAAACTGTAATTTCCCTGCTTATCACCTTCCAAGCCAATTACAATGAACTTTTGCTCAAATACAACTCCTTACTCCTGCTTTGAGAGGACTTCAGCGTGATTAAAAATAGATTTTTTGGCTTTTAAGAAAGAATTTCCAGAATCTCTAATTTCAACTCAATGGAAATAAAGAACGCTGCTGAATACGATTTGGCATTTTCAAAATGGCTCCAGTTCATTTGTATGACATACCTGAGCTGCCAGCTTTAAATTACATTTACACGATTCGTTCGCATTCATTTGATATGGTTGAAGAGCGCTTTTCTAATGAACGCCCCCCGACTGGCTGGGGCGCAAATTGATAATTAAGTTGGGCGAAATTCTGGATAAGTTTGAAAGGTAATTAATATGATAATGAAATTGTACAAAGTTAGTTTCTCGCTTTCAAAAGGTGTCGGTAACGAGATTCTCCGCAGTCAACTCTGTTAATTAATCGCCCCTATTTGGGGCAAATTGCGGCTCAGCAGGGGACATCCACAACGACAGTCTATTGGGGCCAATCGCCGACCGTATTTCACCCTTCCACCCCAGTTAGGGATCTTGGCGAAGTTTCGGGGGTGAGATAGGTCGCCTTACAAATTAGTTTCTGTTCATTTCAACTTTTCCCTCCTTTGGAAATTCCTTTTGGCCACTCTATTCCCTGCTGAGAAAATTTCTTCTATGGGCTACTGGAGTGGTATGGGGGGCCGGAAATGGTTTTGGGGGGTTGGAAGGATTTTGAGTAATTCCACTGGAGTCACTTTTTCTTCATTTAATTTATATCAGGGCAAGTGGGATAAGATGAAGAAAAATGGAGATCCTGGGACGGTCTTTACTTTCTTGTCTTTCCTTTCTCTTCTCCACAGTGTTAAGGGCCTTCGCTCCACCTTCGTATTGGAGTTTTATTGTAATTTTTCTGTTTGGCGTCTTAAAAGCTTTTTTGCCGTTAATACTTAAGGCTTTTGTCTTGGCCCTATACTATGCCCTGTAGTCCTAGTGGGATAAAGGAAATGAAAAGCTGTTAGTAGCCGTCTTAGGAAGCCATTTGGAACAATAGAGGAATTGCTAAGGAAAAAATAAAAGAATTGCTGGAAATGAGAAAACATAAAGGAAAATGTCTTAATTAAAGGCACATATTGTTCCTTTGTTGCTGAGTTCTTTTATATTTAACAAGATGGAGATTTAAATATGTGAAAAAGATTTAAAATTTTTGACATCTGCAAAATGGATATCAAGATCAGCTGAAAGAATCAAATTAAACCCTAGAAGTATGCAGAATCAAATCTAAATGAGAAAACTTAAATCAAACCCTAAAAGTAGGCAGAAAGGAAATCTGCCCAGCCACAGCAACGCTACGTCTCTAAAATATATCTCTGTAATTACGAAAATACTTTCCTTTATCGCTTTGGTAGTTTAATAAACCTAATGGTGATGGACATTGTGCCTAATAACTAAGCGGCATAAGGGTAGAGGAATAAAATAATGCTGACAAGCAACTGCCACTGCTCTCTATCTTTGATTCCTTACTTAACAAATTGGTCATCAAGCAGCACTGTCCTTACTTACCCCGTTTAAGACTAGGTTCAACCCAGGTTGAACCTGGGTTCAACCCAGTCATAAACGGATGTCGAGTTGAAACTGGGTCCACTCAACCTAACTCAGCTCTCCTACCTGGATCGAGTTGATATTTCGCCTCATATTCGCGGGTCGAGTTGAAATTGGGTTGAAGTGACATTTGTTTTGTTTGTTTACCATCCGTGAAGCCCGCTTTCGGTGTTAGTTTTGTGTTCGGTGTTTTTTCGCGCACAGGAACAAAAAATTATTTCGTTCTGAATATTTTTGTATCTATAAATGAGAATTTCACACAAAAATTTGAGGTTATGTTTTGATATCCTTTTTTTTCAACCTAAAGTGAACTCAACTCGACATCATATACGGTGGTCGAAATTTCAACTCAGCCTCGACTCAACTTTTCAACCTAGTCATAAACGGGGTAACGCATTGCCTACTCTAGAAAAATCGACAGTATTGATGAAATATACTGTTTTTGTTCTTTTTATTTTAAAGATTCAATTTAACTCGTAAAATTATATATCATCCGCGTTTTCCAAATATTATGGAAATCTAATCCTTTTACTCCAGGGGTGGCCTTGGCAGTACCGGCTTTAGGGGTGGGCGAACCCGGACGACCGCCCAAGGGCGCCATGTCCTAAGGGGCGCCGCCGCAATCCTATCAAGTGTTAAGTTATGTAGGTATAAAATTATAACATCTCCACGATTCAAGATACATGAATCAGATATGCACAAGAGGTAAACAAAGCATGTGTTTGAAAAAACGTAACGGCAAGGACGTTTTTCATCTCTTTTTGCAACTATTGTCTTCAGTTTCTAGCAATAAACCAGTGCTGGCACTGACATATAATAATGGACTGCTCATCTGAAATTATTCCATACAAATCGATGGCACCCAAAAGTATAGTTGTCGCACTCATCCATAGACCCCCGAACTGACAAGTAAAAAACAGACCTGATTTTATATTTTCCCTTTTGCACTAGTGATGTTTATATCTTTTGCTCTTTTCCCCATAGACCCCCGGATTTTGACATAAAGAATGTCAGTTGCTAAAACAGGCGTTAAGAACTTAAATCAGATACACATAAAATTTGGAAATTAATGAAAAAAAGGCATTTTAAAAGGTGAAAAAGTGAAAATAGTGTTTATTAATTTTTTTAAACAAAATATTTGTGTTATTTTAATGTTTTAAGTACGTATTTAAAAAAATGTAAATTTCAAAAGTGATTCCGGTGTTTACATGGAGTGAAAAAAGGTTTTTAGCATATGGAACAAATTGGTGCCATGAACAATTTCTCATAAGCAGTCCATTCTATATGTCAGTGAGTGCTGGGCAATAACAGCTCTTGAGAGCCACACGATCTTCCTCGGAAGTGCGATAGCCCTCCGATCCTGCTTGTGAGTTCAAGTGAGAGAGGTATAAAACTCTCTATTGTTTTTTCTTTTCTTCTTTTGGGTTTAAATATAAAAGATAATTATAGAGGTTTCTATACCTCGCTCGCTGAATCTGCCAAGTATAAGGGCGCCCATGTACCAAAACAAAACCAGCTTGAGCTCTGCAGAAACCAACTATTGCGCGGTTTTGGAATAAACGGAACTTTATCGGAATTTTAAATTTTTATGACCGGACTTTAAGATTCATTGATTGCAGAAAAAGTAGTTTCAAAACTGCAAACTGTTTTCATTTGCTTTTACGAGCCATTATCATATTTCCTGTTTTAACGCAATTTGTCCGACGACGACAGTACTCGTACTTGCCTTCTCGAGTAAAAATAAAAGATGGACTTACACCGACCCTGATTAAAGCAGTCGATGGGCACGTGCCATTTCTTCGAGCGGCTAAATAACAACATTTCCCACTAAAATATAAATCAATAGCAACTCGCACCACTCACTTCCTGAAAAAAAAACCGGCGACTAACGAGCTTGTTTCACTTGTGCAACAATGTTACCGTGTGCATCGATTCGATCGACTTTAAGTATAATATTCCAAAGGGTCATTGTACACAACGAAAATGATCAAGTTCCCATAAAGCACATTCTACAACACATTTGATTGAGATCCTTTTTGGGTTCAAATTTGCCGTCGTATGCTCGTATGTACAGATCAGTACTCGGTAATCAAATGTGCTCTCAAGCGGCCGGTGTTCGCCCGTTGTAAGACCATCCTTTATTTTTACTCGGGTTATTGTATAATTTGTGCACAACGGTAATATACCTAAAATAAATATGTTTAAAAAGTTAGGGGCGCATAAAAATATCTCGCACGGGGCGCCACAATACCTAAAGCCGGCCCTGAGTAGTGGGACGATGCTTCAACACCTTTTTTTATGTCGGGAAAACCAAGCTTAGAGATCACCCTTTGTACTACCAGTCTGTCATGTCGTTTAGGCCATGGGGCAATGTCTAGAAGCAACCTTGGTTTGAAAGATAGAAAAGCAAATGATAGATCAGGGGGGTCTGGGGGTGTTGGAGCAAGTGACGATGAACCGTACCTTTAGACTCTTGGATGTTGTGCGAGTTCGGGAAAACTGATTTTGGGAGATTATTCCACATAAACGAACTTCTAGAACGTATTGTGCGCGAACGGGAGCTGTAGGGTTTGGGGGTGAGCCGAGCGCGCTAGACTTGTGTTGGGGAAAAAATTTTGCAGGTGCAGGTAGGAGGTCCTGAATTTTAGTGGAACAGTAGCTGTGGTAATAGCGATAAATTATTAGAGGGCTGCTACATTCCTACGGTGGCTCAGAGAGTCTATGGAGATGCAAAGGCTGCCATCTCCGATGATTCGGATGTCGCGGCTTTGCACCTTGTCCAGCCACGCTTAGGCGGTTTTCGAGGCGCCAGCTCAGACAAATGAGTTATACTCGAGGCGAGTCCGAATGTAGGATTTGTGGATTGTAGCTCTGGCTGCTGGTGGGAGAAGAAATTTGCAACTCTTAAGAAATCTTAGGCATTGGGATGCTTGTTTAGCGATTTGGAATATGTAATTATTCCATCACAACTCCACAGATAAAGTTATACTAAAGATGTTAAGAGAAGGATCAGCTGTAAGGTTCGTTTTGCCCCCTGAGACTGAAGGAAGGTCGATCGAGGTTTATTAAGTAATGAGACAGTACTTCGTTTTGGAGGGGTTGAACTCACCATGATATCTGCGGGCCCAATCAAGAATGTGTTCGATGTCCCTGTTGATAGAGTTGGACATGAGTTCACGATGGTGAAGAAAAGCTCTGGCACGCGCTTGTCTTACATTATCAAAAGCGTAGGAATAACGCAGGGTACTATCATCAGCGAATCTGAGTAGTGGGTAAGAAGGGATTGAAAGCAGATCATTTATGAATATTAGGAAAAGAGCGGGTGAAAGAATTGATCCCTGAGGAGCTCCGGCTGAGATGGTGTGGGGATTAGTTACGATGCCATCCAATACTGTTGTGTATGATGGGGATGTGGTTCCGGAATTAACCACAACTAACGTCTTAGAAAATAAAAAGAAACCTTGTCTTGAAAACCACGACTTTATTTCATCATTGACTTCACTAGACTGTGTTTACAGAGAAGATTTGATATACAGCGTTACAACTTAAAATTACATTACAGCGGTTTAATTCAGAACTGAAACTAACGATATTACATTCCTCCCTCATATAAAAAAAAAATAGAATAGTTACGAAAAAGAAAAGAATACAATGCAAAAGTTCTAGTACCTAGCAAAAAAGAATTCTAATACAATTTCTTTATGTCAAAACAAATAATAAACAAGAAAATCACCGGGACGGTGAAAATTTCCTTGGTGGTCTTCGCATCCTGGAGCTTCTTCGAACAATAACATTTTCAGATGGTGGTGAAGCTGTGGATTCCGTCGAAGGTGCATGTGTTGCGACGGCTGGTGCTGTTATTTGTGGTTCTACGCTGGTGGCAACTGGTGTTGAGGTTGACTTTGAAGGTGGCGTTGACGATTCTTGAGTTAACCCACGTTCGGATTGTAACTCGTCACTTGTCATAGCCGGTAGAGGATGGTCTTCAAATAACAACTTCGGTAAATTCCTTAATGGTTGTGACGAATGTCGAACTCTTAGCTGATCCGCGTGTCTCCTTCTCTCGCATCCATCCGCTGTTTTAATGAGATATGAGTATCTTCCGTTTCTCCTTACGACGACTCCTGGATGCCATTGTTTGTCTATAGAGGTTCTGGTGTAAACCCTTTGGTTGATATCAAATTGTCGCTCGTTGTTGGATTCTCGTAGTTCTTCCGTCAAATGTTTAAAACGTAGCTTTTCTCGTTGATCGGGTTTAATGTTGTCGAAAATCGTAGTTAATTGATGTCCAAACATAGCTTCAGCTGGTGACTTACCAGTTGTGTTATGTGGCGTATTCCGGTATGAAAACAGGACTGTTCTCAGTCGTTGCCTGATGTCTTTTCCCGATGCTCTTGTCGCTTTCATTCTGGATTTAAAAGTACGCACGGTTCGTTCAGCCAATCCATTTGTTCTCGGATGATAGGGTGAAGAGGTGATGTTTTTTATTCCATGATAACTGCAATAGTTTTTAAAAGTTCTGGAAATAAATTGAGGTCCATTGTCGGTTACTATAAGTTTAGGATATCCAAAAATGACAAATACATCTTCCAGGACTTCGCATAACATTTCCGCTGTGGTAGCTTTTACTGGTTTTATCTCAACCCATTTTGACAACGCGTCCACGATCACTAGCCAGTGTCTGTCTTCGAATGGACCTGCATAATCCAAATGAATCCTTTCCCAGTTTCTCTCGGGGATTGACCATGAGTAGACCCGGAGTGGTGGTTCCCTATCTCTGTTTGTTTGACATGCGTGACATGTTTTGGAATACTCTTCTATGCTTTTGTCCATCTTAGGCCACCACACATAATACCTTGCCAATGCTTTCATCGCGACTATTCCTGGGTGCCCTTCGTGTAAACGTATTAATACTAATTTTCGCAACAACGTTGGAACAATGATACGCCCCTGCCATAATAAAATGTGTTCCTCGGTCGATAATTCGCTTCTTTTGTCGTAGTAAGGGTTAATGTCCGCTGTGATCATGTGGCTTGCCCAACCTCTTAGAAGGCACCACATCACTTTTTTTAAGATATTGTCTTTCTCTGTTTCTCGTCTTAGATAGGACCTTTCCAATTTTAAATCCGAACACTTCTCTTCCTGTAGGCGTTGCACCATGAGGTTTATTCTCCTTTCGATGCTAGATGTTATTTCGCTATCATCTGGAAGTCTCGATAGGGGGCGTTCAAGTATTACGTAACGCAATTTTTGAAAATTTTTGACCCCCCCTCCCCCCTGTAACGCGCCGTAACGTTTTTCTGTACCCCCCCCCCCCCTCCCTAAACGTTACGTAACACCCAACACTTTTACCTGAAAGTGACAATTATATGACGCAAAGTACCAGAAAGCCGCTAAAATAGCTTATTTATTGTTTTAATCGCGATTACCCGTAAAACATAAACGAAAAGGGTTGCTAAGTTGGGAGATTTGAATGCCCTATTTTTTTATTTAAATAAAAAAACAATGTTACGTAACGCGTTGTTCGAACCCCCCCCCCCCCGCCCCTGTAACGCATCGTAACGTTTTACAAACCCCCTCCCCCCCCCAAAATGCGTTACGTATTACTTGAACGCTCCCATAGACAATCTGCGATTACGTTTGTTGAGCCCTTTCGATATTCAATTTTGTAATCGTATTGGCCTACAAATAATGCCCATCGTGTCAATCGATTATTTACCAACTTGGGTAAATTCCTCCTTGTCCCGAAAAGATGCTGCAACGGTTTATGATCGGTTTTAAGTCGATTACGGAATACCTTTGCTCCGCTGGTGACAGCTTCCTAGATGCAAATGCGATGGGTTGTTCCCCGTCCTGTGTTGTGTGATGGTATAAGACCGCTCCCACGCCCTTTTCCGACGCGTCGCATGATAGGAACAGTTCCTTGGCATGGTCATAGGCTATCAATAGTTTCGGATGTTCCAAAATCTTCTTGACTTTTTTGAAAGTATTTTGATGGTGTTTTGTCCATTTCCATTTGATTTTTGTTCTGACTAATTCATATAAATCGGCCGCGACTGTTTGTAGATTTGGAACAAATTTCTCATAATAGTTCACCAGACCGAGAAAGGAGCGTAACTCCGTTTTGTCAGTTGGTGTAGGGGCATTTTGGATAGCACTTATTTTGTTGGTTAGTGGTGACACCCCATTCTTCGTGAATTCATGTCCTAAGTACTCTATTTTTGTCTGTAAGAACGTACACTTATCTCTTCGTATGGTTACCCCCGCTTCGTTTAAGCGTTGTAGTACTGCCTGTAAATTTGCCAGATGTTCATTGTCATTTCGTCCGGTTATTGCTATGTCGTCAAGATAGATGCTTACACCAGGAATGTCTTTGAGTAGCTTCTGTAGGAAACGTTGACATATTGCTGGAGCACTAGCGATTCCGAAAGGCAATCGGTTGTATTGGAAATATCCCTTGTGCGTCGATATTATTAGATATTTCCTCGATCCTGGGGCAATAGAAAATTGAAGGTAGCAGTCTTTTAAATCTATTTTACTGAAACGTTCGCCTTTTGCTAACTTCTGTCTTGTTTGCTCTAAGAGTGGTACAGGGAAATATTCAATTACAAGCACTGGATTAATCGTAGTACGAAAATCTCCACATATACGAATCACTCCATTTTTCTTTGGCACATTTACGGTTGGAGTCGCCCACTCCACTGGTGTTTTGTTTGGATCCACTTCCGAAATTATACCTTCGTCCACTAAGCGTTTTAACTCGTTTTCGACATTTTGTTGAATGCCAAATTTAATCGGACGTGCTGCAATGTGAACAGGTAATGCATTGGGTTTAATGTGAATATTTACCTCGAAATCCTTGACCTTTCCGGTGTCACTTCGGAATAAGGTTCTATTTTGCCACAAAATTTGGTCCAATTTGTTCCCCGTTGTTGGGTTTAATCCTATGCGGTTATCCGTGTTGTTTGTTGTGATCTTGTTAGATCTCACGACGCTGTTGTAGTGGTCATTATTGTTTGTAGGTGTAGAATCTTTAATTGCGTAAACTTCCTTTGGAAATTCCATATTAAACTCCTCGCACCACGGTAAACCAAATAAAGCTGGTGCATCTCGATCTACAACCACAACTTGAAGTTGTTTCTCGCAATTTCTTATGGTGACGCTAACGCTGGTTTTCCCTAAAGAACGGAGCTTGAAACCACCGTAAGCTGTCATTGTAGGACCTTTTGTTAAGCGTGGTGATCCAATTTCCTGCCATGTCTTAGAGTCGATGATGGAAAAAGACGAACCTGGATCCCAATCCATAACCATCGATTTCCCGTTTATTTTGACATCGATCTTCTTGCTGCTACCAATGCCGTGGATTTTTCCAATGATGTTCTCTTTCGCACTACTGTCACTGCTGTCATTAAAAGAATTTCCCTCTGTATGATGTACGTTGTTCTTTTGCCTACCTGTAGTTGCAATTTTGGCTCGTCCATTTTTAAGGCAACAGCTGCCATAATGACCAATTATACCGCAACTTTCACATTTATGCTTGGTTGCTCGGCATTTCGACGGGGGGTGCATACGTTGACCACATCGTCGACACTGATTCTCATGAATAATCTTTTGTTGGGCTACCTTACGTGTTTTCTTTAGGTTGTTGGGCGGTTTTTTTTGTAATTTAAACACATTGGTGTGGCTCGCGTTTGGCTCTATATCTCGTTCCACTGTCTCGCAGGCTTGCGCAATTGCGAAAACTTCAGAGAATGTTATTTCCCTTTCAGTGCCATTTTCAGTCGATCTTAATTCAGGCCACTTTTGCTTTAGCTCTATTTCTATCCTTTTGTGATTTAGCCCAGTTGCAAATCGATCTCTTAATTGCCTATCTAAGGCGTCCCCATTATATCCGCAGTCTACACTTAATTCTTTAAGATTATTTGCGAACGATTCGAAACTTTGCTCTTCTAAACGTGTACAATTCCAGAATTGCACCAGGGCTTTAAATCGTGTTTTCTTTATATGGAAAAGCGATAGAAACTTTGCTTTGATCACGTTGTAGGTCTGGTTTTCAAAATTCACGTTGGAGTCCGTGAAAGAAACGCGTAACTTGTGAAATGTCTCAGGTTTAAGGCATGAAAGAAATAGATCTTTTCTTACCTTTGCGGCTTCTGTGTTATCCTCCATCAATTTCCAGAGTTGACATTGTGCTTCAAAATATTCCACGTACCTATCGGCCTTTGTGCCTGTGTCGTACTTTTCGCACCTAAAATTTTTTATGTTGTCTCTGTAGTTGCTGTCGTTGTTGCTGTTTATGTTGTTTCGCACCGTCATGTTCCCTAAAGCTTGGATGAGCTGTTGTTGCTGCTGCAGCTGCATCTCCAAAAATCTTTGGAATTGATCAGCATCCATTATTAAAAATGTCAAATTTTTTTCTCCTCGTCGCCAATTATGTTGTGTATGATGGGGATGTGGTTCCGGAATTAACCACAACTAACGTCTTAGAAAATAAAAAGAAACCTTGTCTTGAAAACCACGACTTTATTTCATCATTGACTTCACTAGACTGTGTTTACAGAGAAGATTTGATATACAGCGTTACAACTTAAAATTACATTACAGCGGTTTAATTCAGAACTGAAACTAACGATATTACAAATACTACCTTTATTGAACGGTCCATTTAATCCATTTCTCTTAATCCATTTCCATGCTACTCGCTCGAGGGAGGGTGGTTGCATAGCAGCTTCGGGTAAAGAAGAATTGGAGGCGAACAGAGAAGGTAATAGACCGGTCTTGGAAGTGCTTTCTGTTATCACCTCATCATTGAGAATGAAGGGAGGTGTTATGGAGGAGGTAAAATTCTTCTTGATGGAAGCTACCAAGGAACAGAAATTTTTACTACCGGTGGTAGTATTGAGTAAGTTACTTCTCAACCTGTCATCAAAAGTTGATTTGACTCCCCTGATGATGGAGGTACAGGAGTTTCTTAACCTAATATACTCGCGGCGAAGTGACACCCTCGGGAAACGCCTGTACTCTCTGAAGGTGGCTTCTTTTGATTTTATCGCGTTCCTACCACTGACATATAGTAATGGACTGCTAAATGAGCAAAATCCCATACAAAAAAATGGCACCAAAAACTATTCCTGCCTCGCTCCCACGTTAAATTCCAATGAACTGTAATCGTCAGCGCATGTCAGCGATATAAACATAAATAGAAAAAAATAGACAGGTATAGTTTTCGTTTTTCTGTCCCACTCTTGAGCTATTTTAAAAAGTTCGTTAAACAGAGGAAATAACCGTCACGGTTTTGGAATAAATACATTTATTTAATGAAAAAACTGCTAATAAATAAAAATGAGTGATGGAAACTTATTTCCGTTAATTATAACAAACATCTTATCACTTATTTTCTCCTAAATTCGAAGAAAATTTTTTTGTTTGGATAAAAAGGTTTTCTATTTCTGGAGAAAAATGGTGCCATTCAGCATCTTCAATCAGCAGTCCATTACTATATGTCAGTGGTTCCTACACTCCCTATTAAACCATCTATTCCGACGTGGCTTTATAGACTTCATTGAATAGGGAATGAATAAACGCATTCCCGCCTGTATAACTTTTGTGATACAGAGAGCGACAGAGTTGACATGGGCGAGACGGAAACACAACTTCCAGTCGGTGATTTGAAAGAAGCGAATGAGTCTCAGCCAGTTGGCTTTACCATAATGCCAAACGGTTCGTTTAGGAACTGGTATGGTTGGGGCAGACGATAAATATGGGAAATGACCACTAACTAGGTTGTTAATATCTGCGAAGAGCTCAGCATCCTTGCCAGAAACACTGGTGCCATTTGAGTAATTAAGCCAATTTTAATTGTGGACCTTGAAATCACCCGCAACAACGATCCTATAGCTATATCTTGTCACCTGAAAACGATCTAAATCGAGTTCAGGTAAGACTTGAGTTTCACTCAGTGCAAGAATAAGTAGAGCGTGTACGAAGAGGTGTCACACCATGGAAAAAACTTCGTTTGAAGTCCTCGAATATTTGAAAAGTTAAAGCATATTACAATTAACCTTGTAAAAAAAGGTCTTCATTTGTATTTTTTTTTAATTTGCTTATTTTTGTCATAGCAATAGCAACTCGCCTCATTTGAAGTATGACATTGTACTGGCTCAAAAGAGAAAAGAGGCACCACTTACAAACTCATTTTAAAATCGTGTCCTACCCAATACTACATAGTTTAGATATACAACCTCCATTTGCAGTTAACAGCGTCACTTTTGGGTCATATTCGCAAATTAGGAGTGAGAAATGGGGGTTATTTGCCATCAGGTTTCATATCCCCCCATTTAAGGCTCCATTATAGACTTCCGTGAAGACAAAAGTTTCTTTAAATAAAATTTCAATTACTCCTCAACTCAGGACTTTGATAGGCGCCAGTATGTCGCAAATCATCGTACAGAAGCCAACAAACAGTCATTTACGAAACAGAGAGATTTCATTTGCCAACACACTACCAAAGCTCTGAACAAATATCAACGAACGGCCATTCACTAATAATATGACCTCCAGACACATTCGGGAATTATCCTCACGGAAGGGTGAAATTATCCCCAAATCGACTATACAAATACAAGCAACCAGAATGGGGTACATATACACATTGCACAGCATCAAAAGGAACATGGGTGGGGGGTGGCGTATCCATGATGTTTGTGCATTTTACCGAAGGAAATTGTCCTTTTCATGAAGTTTGTTGACAATGACCGAAAGTTTTTTTATTCGCCTGCCGAATTGCTGCCTGAATTGGTTCTGTTCGACAGTAAAACCGAGACGTTATTTGCCATTTTCGGACAATATAATTCGCACAAAAGGACCTCATTTCATATGGAAATCGCGAGTCTCGTCTCTGTTCGTAGTTCGTGTAGTTTCTGAACGTTTATTGATGGCTATTAGAACAGGAAAAGGATGATTCTTTTCGGTTTTGTCCTTTTAATGTCTTTTTTTATATTTACATGTTTTTTTTTGTTAGTTTTTGTATTTATTTTATAGCAAGGATATATAATTATTTTCCAGCAACTTTTTTTGAGTATTTAAATTGCTTTCGTGCTTCTCCAGTCCGACCATTAAATCTGCCATTGCCCCCAAAGTCCCATAAATCTGGTTGACCGGAAGCCGGAAGTTGTGAATTTTATTGCATTTAGCGGATTACTATGGCTAAAAAATGCGAATATCCTCAGAAACGGGCTAAACTGTGAATAAAATACACAAAAGACAGCAAAAGTACAACTTTCCCCTTTTTACTGGTGTTTTTATATCAGGCTTGCAGGATGTTTATCCCAGCAACGGAAATCACTAAAAATCCTGCTTGTAAGCATTCCATGTATCCGTTTTGCAGCCGGAAATGTTTCTTCTTTATTTCGAAAGGATTTTCTTTTTGAAAATGGAACTTAGACTCCAGCCATAAAATACAATTTTCCCGTGACCCGAAATTATTGGGTTTTATCAAGTTTTCTCCACTTTTCATTGTTACATAAATTCAGATTTAATACCTAGCAGAGCCTACACACATCCATATGGCTTCGATAGGGCTGTTTACCCTATTGATGGTATTACCTACGCTCTATTTGCTGGGTTTATCCCCCAAACTTTGTACACCATGTTTTAGAGGGGTTGGGTTATTGCTGATATTTTGGGTTCATTTATTGGGACTAATGGGGTATCAATTTATTTCCGGTACAGTCATAAAAGTTCCGAATCGTTTGTTTATTCCACCGGAAATATCCTGAACAAATGGAGAGCTCACAAATCAATTGGATTTGCTTTGTTTAGTTCCGGTGGAAGGATAAAATATTTTAAATTATCTTTTGTTTTGGTTTTGTTTTTCGAGGACAAGGTTTTTTAATGAAGATTTATCTCTTTGCTATTTAAAAAAGAGTAAAACATCAATGAGCGAAAGTGTTTTCGTGATATACTGTTAAGATTTTACAGCTTGGATTAATTAAGGAATACACTTTTTAAATGTTCGTATCTCACACTAATAAATTCTATTTATCGCTTTTTTCATCCACTTATCAATCACCACTTTTCGCTTTAGGTCATCGCTTTTTGAACCAAAACTGGCTCTAAATGCCCTTGGCAATACTTTTACTCATCCAAGCTCCTCCCTGATCCAAGTTTCAGATCTTTCGACCATTGTCTAGACCAGTCTGGAATATTCTTCTTTCCGGAAACTTCGAAAAGCTTTGTCTTTAATTACCGAACTCTAATCTAATAGGTAGCGCTGTGCTAGCTTAGTACATACATCGTTATAAATCGTTAATTCAAATTCTAAAGTCGTTACAAATAACATTTGTGCCATCATTACTGTGTTTCCATGATCCAGGATAGAGTTTTCGATAAGTAAACAGAAAGCTTTTTCTCTCAAGATCACTCCCGCCGCTTCCATGGGAGTTCTGGATTGAATTAACAGATAAAAATTTTACATTATGTCGCCTTAGTATATGTATATGTGGAAAAGGATACTGAAACACACACATTTGCAAAAACCGGCTTTACCGGACTGGCTTCGTTGAGTTTACTTTGATTTAACGAACCTTTACTCAATCCTCGTTTCCATGGGCCCTTGTTCTGAGTAAACATAGAGTAAACTTTGCATGGAAACTCAGTACATAACCGCCACCAGTGCCATCATGACCTGAACGTTATGACGATATCGTCTGCATAGGCTCGTGCTTTAAAACCCTGGCTATTCAGGTCACCAAGAAGACCGTCGATTACGATTGACCATAAGAGTGGAGATAGGACGCCCCTCGAGGACAACCTTTAGCAGTCACTACCGTAATCGATCCGCCATTCATCTCACCAGTTATCAATCTGCTGGTGAGGAGCGACGTAATCCATCTCCATCTCGCAGTGAGGGGTTGAATGCCCTTTTTTACTGCGGCTACATTGATCGCGTCGAAGGTATTGTTGTCAAACGCATCCTCAAGATCTGCAAAGACACAGAGCGATATTTCTTTTGCTCTCAGGGACTTCTCAATATCTTTCCCTACCACATGATTAGCAGTCTCTGTAGATCAGCTTGGCCGGTAGGAAAATTGCAAGCAGTGAGCAATGAAGTGGCTTCGCTGTAAAACCTTCTTCTTCTTCTTTAACGGCTCTACAACCGGGATCCGGTCCTGGCCTCGCGCAACTGTTCTCTCCACCGGTCCCGATTCTGAGCCGATGTCATCCAGTTTGGCATCCCTAAACTATGAGCGTCCTGGTCCACGCCATCCTTCCAGCGAAGGTTGGGCCTCGCTGTCGCACCCCATAGGTCTTACCGCTGTAAAACCTACTCCGAAATAATGACAGCAGGATTGGTAAGATTTCAACCAATCCACTCGGAAAGAGAACCGGCAAGCTGTGGTCCTTTCTAGAAGCCTTGAGAGGCTTGAAGGTGCTATTGGCCCATTCAATCTTATCCGCAGTGAAAATACTGTTTGCCAGGCCTTTGTGTTTGCCAGTTCAGTATTTTGGAACTTCCGGGCTGGCAGGATACAAGTCAATCACATCTTGTCTAGTCACATTAGAAGCGGTAGGTTCGTGCCCCTTGCGCATAACTGGTAAATTGCCGGTAGTAGTGAAAAAGGGAGGTGCTCGCCAGTAGAATTTGGTGCTTCCGCACGCTAGGTGGCGCGCGTTGGCATAGCAATCAATCCTCCACAAGTCTCCAGACATATGGCAGCGGCGGGGAAGGCTCTTCTCCTGGGAGGTAGGACGAGGTTATGACAAGTCTGGGCATTCCTACGTCTCTGAAACTACTACCTTAGCCGCTGTCAGATCCCTGGATACGAATCGCGAAAGAGGAAGGCAGGTTAGTCTGTTTCCCATGAGCAGTGATGCTCTAGGGCAGTCATATTCGCTGAAGTAGCACAGTATGCCGACATTAGTACCGAGTCCACCTTTTCTTCTTCGGTACACCCACAGATCTAGGATTAGGACCACATTTAGGCTGCCAAGATACTTTTTTCAAGTATTTCAGAGGCAGCAGCTTATCTGGACAAGCTTCATAGGGGAAGCAGTACTCATTTCCTTAAGGGATTGTTTCCCCTCCTCTTTTTAGAGGGCTTTTGGGCTGGGGAGGTTTCCCCTTAAGGATTGGAATGGTGGTTTTAGGAGCTTAGCCTCGTTTCCTCGTTCCATAGTTGATTCCCCGGCGATTCCGCCAGCAGCATCAGCCTCTTTGGAGGCTATGTGACTATTTGGTCGAATAGTGGGGCTTTAGTAATTGGCCCAGCCGGCTGCATTATTGAGATGGTGGAGGAATTCACCGCCTGAGGAGATATTGCATGGGCTTTTTTGCCGCCTTGATCCTAAGCTGTGCCCAACTAAACTTGTAAATAATTTATTTGGCCGGCCGTCCGTCTCATCTCGTCAATAGACCTTTGGTCCACAGAGAATGTCATCCCCGTGAATGGTGGACGATGCACTTTGTAGAGTCACCATATTAGCAGCATCCGTTGTTAATCTAGCCTTCCTGAAGCAAACAATGCCCCCAAAAACATATAAATGTTGAAAAAAAACAGACCCGGAGCGCCAGTTTTTCAACCTAACATCTCATTTTTATTATTGTTATGTTTTTGGGGGCCATTTTGAGCATTGGAAAAAATTCTATTCAAAAATCATCATAAATATCTCTAAATATTTTTGGTGCAATGACCTAACTCTAAGCATTTACCAAGAAAAAATCTAATTATAATTATACAGTAGAAATTATTAAAACAAAATTCTTTTATTTTTAATATTTTTACTCACAAATTACAACCGACTTTTGTAGAACAGTTCAATTTTACAGTGTATTCCCCCGATACACATTTCAACACTTTCATGGTCACCTTCTGCTTCTGACGTTTCCATTCCAACACATGTAAATAAGTGAGGTTAGAGTAAAAAATCAAAACAAAACATACTTCTAAAAGTCGTGCATAATTTTGTTAATTTAAAACGTTTTTAACTAGTAATAATACAGTGAAATCATGGATATTGCTTTAAATATAGTCAATAATACAAATTTCATCCAAAAACGGGAAAAAGTAAATAAGATTCTCTTGAAAAACGTGTGTAGTAAAACGTGTTTTCTTTGCAGTCGCCGCCACGGAAGATGAAGAAATCAAAGGAAGCCGACGGTGGATTTTCTTTTACTTTTACTAATAATAAAGGTGCTAAAGCAGTTGTCGCAAGGAGAAGAGTTAATAAACCTGTTGAAAAATCGATAGTGAAAAAAAGTCCGCCTGAAAAGCTTGTTGCTAAGAAGAAGCTACAGCGCCCCAAAAATTACGTGCTCCGTCCGCCAGATTCAAGTGATGATGATATGCCACCTCAGGAAGATATCGAGCCGGAAATAAATTTGTCGCTAAATGTTAAGAAAGGTAATGACGGTGTTGCTGTTGTAGAGCGAAAGAAGAAACCTACACGAGAGGAGAGATTGAAGAAAAACAAGAATAGACATGCTGGTCAGCCGGATAAAGTCTTTACTCAAGAGGAAATCAATGAAGGAATCAAGAAATTTTCGCAGCTGCCACAGGGTAAACCCAAGGTTAAAAAGATTGTCGCAAGAAAAGAAAATTTATTTAAAAATAATCCTGAGACAAAAATTATTGGCCAGAGATTTGTGAAGCCAATAACTGAAAAAGTTTTCACCGGTGCCTCGATAAGCTCTTTGAATTTACATCCGCATTGTGTGAAAAATTTAGAGGATATTTTAAATATTACTGAATTAACTCTTGTCCAGCAGAGGACTATTCCTGAAGCTCTAGAAGGACGAGATATTCTTGTTAGATCACAAACAGGATCTGGAAAGACTCTGGCCTATGCCCTTCCAGTAGTGCAGAAACTTCAGGAAATGCGTCCTAAATTGACGAGGGATTGTGGAATTCAAGCTGTTATCATTGTCCCCACAAGGGAATTAGCACTGCAAACTTATGAGCTACTAATTAAATTATTAAAGCCATTTACTTGGATTGTTCCTGGATACCTCACGGGAGGCGAAAGAAGAAAAGCAGAAAAGGCAAGGCTTAGAAAAGGAATTAACATTTTGGTCGGAACTCCAGGGAGATTAGTGGATCATTTGTTGCACACAGAAACTTTTAAGCTCGACCAGGTTAAGTTTTTAGTACTAGATGAAGCGGACAGACTCCTTGAGATGGGCTATGAGAGAGATGTGAAAAAAATTGTCGAAGCTATAAATCAACACAAAGCTGGAAATTTCAATGTCAAAGAAGTCTTGGAGGGAGATGTTGAAATAAGTAAAGTTACTACAGAATCTGCTTCAGATTTGCAGAGGCTTTTGCTATCTGCAACATTAACATCAGCGGTTCAGAAACTAGCTGGACTTACACTTAGAAACCCCTTGTTTATAGATACAAGTGACGAAGATCCGACCAATTTTGTGAAGAACACTGATAGTTATGACACTCTCGTACAAGATGCCGTTGAAGACGGGAAATTGGTAATTCCAGCAACGGTGCAGCTTAACTATATCGTAGTTCATCCAAAGCTAAGACTGGTTACACTCTCAGGACTTTTGGCTAAAGAATGCCTGGAGAAGAAGGCGAAGGCGTTAGTTTTTATGCCAACAATGGAAATGGTTAATTATCATCATGACCTGATGAATGAGCAGTTAACGAAGAAAATTATTGATGAGGAGGAAGAACATGAAAGCGAAGAGGATGACGATGAACCTCTTTTGAAGGGATTACGCTTTTTTAAGTACGTTAACTTGAATGTAGTTTGAATTTATATTATAGCTTATTTTATTTATTAGACTACATGGCTCTATGACGCAACAAGAAAGAAGCGGGGTCTTTAAGGACTTTAGGGCGGTGAAATTGGGTGTTCTGTTAGCAACGGTAAGTTTTTTAAATTTGATAAAGTTATTATGCCTGAAAGTATGCAATGTATATTTTGTGTCTGTTGCATACTTCCGCTAACGAAGACAGTTTTGGATGCAGAATTTTAAGATATCAATATAAATTTTTTCTGTTTATTATTGTATATTCGACGTTAAAGAGTGTACGGAGAAGTGGAAAGAATAATACTCTGCGTTTTATAAAAGATAGTAATATTGATTTTCCCAAGCGTTGGACTCTGGTGACATGGCTCCTCTAGCAGACTGTTTTGTGCTAGAGATCTGTACAGGATCACCTAGTTGTGGCCTCTGCTAATGAGGTTCTCCAATTCGTTTGTTTAGGCCGGGTTTCTTGTGCATTCCAATCAAAGTCCTGTTCCAGTAGCGGATCCAAGAGAGGGGATAAGGGACATTTCCCCTCCAAGAGCTCTATGATTTATGGATTATTTTAGTTCTAAAAAAATGTGAAGTGAAAGCAATTGAACCAGGAAATTTACCTCTATATATAATCATAAAAATTACTGAAAAAATGAAATTGAAATTGTGGGCTGTATCTGAAATTTTTGAATTTTGAAAAACACAGTTTCATAGAAAACTACAATTAGCGGCAGTAGCACTGAGAGCTATATGATTAACACCCTCCTTAGGAGTCGTCCATAAATTACATTAGGCGTTTAGTGGGAGGCGGCGAGCCATGGAGAGAGGGGGATCTCGGCAAATATCGCGTAATTTTTTTGCAGTGTAAATTCGCGAGAAACTTGGTTAAATTATGTAAAATATGTTTCTACACTAAGTACCCCAATATGTTACAGGTGCCGGTGGTCTTTTAAGCCAGGTCGGCAGGCACGTCCCGATTAAGGCCACATATTAGTCAGTCTGATTGAGCAACGAGAACTTCAGGTATCCGCCTGGCAGGCCTTGACCTGCTGGTGACGTCTCGGTTCACTTGGCGAAGACGACAGTTAAGCATAGTAGGTTGTTAGTTCAAGTACCAATTTCATGGCCTCAAAGAAAACTTTAAGCCGGCTCTACGCTCATGTTGTGAATTCACGGCGAAAATCAAATCGGAAAACAAGGCGCGAACTGGGTGCGAAAACCATCCACACTTGCGTTTACGGGTTTCCGCGGATGTTCACGGCGTGAGTGTGGAACCGGCCTTAAAGGACCAAACAGAATGGCGTGATGGCAGCTGGCGGAGGCGGCGACGGTGACTGGAAAAACGTTTAAAATACACGGACTAACATATATGCTAATACAATGGGCAGGTGGCACGGAGAAATTAAATGCATGGAAAATTCTCTCGCAGGCGGCCGTCGTTACCCCCGCCGCGCCAATCTGGCTGTGCTTTAAGGCGGCTCCGGTGATACTTTTTATTTTTTATATCCCACCAAGGGGAATATGACCTCACGAGATTAATAAATTCTTCTCTTTCTTCAGCATTCATTTTGCTACACCATAAAAACCACAATAAAATGTATAGCAAAAGCTCGCAGCCGCTCGAATACGTTTCCAGTGGATGACCAGCCTGAAGGGTTATACCTAAGCTTATGTACATAAGAAAAAACTCGCGACTTGTATATGTCATCAGAGTTTCAATAAAAGCCATTGTTGGACTACGCGACTAAGATTTTGAAGGGTGATTCCTGGATAAAAATTGATCTAGCCCTCCCCTCAAGAATTGTTATTGGAACCGCCCCTGGTTTACCTAGATTCTCATTCTCGGGTCACAAAGTGTGGCCAGGAGTCAGAATACAAGGAGAATTGACGGAGTCCTCCACAGTCAAGCAAGGCTTAAAGCAGCGCGCTGAGCTGGCACCCATGCTATTTAACCTCTGCCTAGAAGGAGTAATCCGCAAAGTAAACATTGATGCGAAAGCAGCCCTGCTCAATAAATCAAAACAATTGGAAGAATTTGCCGACGTCATAAACTGCCTTGCAAAATCACTGTCATACCTTAGAGAAATATTCACAGAATTAGAAGACGGAGCCATACATATAGGGCTGCAAATAAATGCAGACAAGAGTAAGATTCTAATTCAGTCAAGGGTGGAAATAAGTAGAAGAAAGCACCACACGACCTCAGGGGGACATAACTACCAACGGGTAAAGAATTTAACTACCTGGGGTCCACAATCAGCGAAGACAACGATGAAACGATAGACGTCCGAAGAAGAATAAACGCCGCAAGCAGAACATATTTCTCACTACTGCCAGTGATGAAATCCAGATACATCTAGATTCTAGATTAACAAAAATTAGAATTACAATCTGGATGTAAAGCATGGAGTATCTCCCACAAATACACGCAAAAGATGTATATATTTAAGAGAAAGGGTCTTCGAAGGATATACGGCCCAATCAATGAAGACAATGCATGAAGAATACGTTACAATCACGAATTGTACGACTTATTCAAAGAGTGTAAGCTCTGAATCTACTACCAGACGGCAAAAGACCAGTTGGCAACCCACGGTCAAGGTGGGAAGACAATGTTAAGGCCGATGTAGCAGAACTGCTCAACACAAGAAACTGGAGACAAGTTTCGGAGCAGAGAGACGTATGCAGGAAGAAGCTGATGGAGACCAAGGCTCGATTTGGGCTGTGAGCCATCAATGATGGCTCTGCTAACTTCTGCTAAGCTTGGTGGTGACAGCATAGCATTACCATCAGATATTGATGTAGTCTCCGAATCCGCAGTTAGTTCGCCATTTCGCAATTCATGAAAGTTCTCTTCCCATCGCTCCAAGATGCCTTTAGGATCGGCGATCAGATTCTCTTCTTCGTTCTTGCAGTATGTTCAACGTGGAATGAATTGCGTCAATTGTTTCTCCTTCTTATGGGACATAGGGCGGAAATATGTAGTTGCCCTCTAACGGGTCAGCCAATAGCTCTACATCATCCGCTGAAACATGAGTAGATGTTGCAGGTTTTATTGGAAATACGGCAATACTTAGTTTTGGAATCATTGAATTCGATTCGATTTTAACGGCCCCAAACGACAAGTGGAGAGTTGACCATGAATCCCCGATCATAGAGGCACTCACTTATTTTGCATTATCAAAGGCCGAAGATTAAGGCAAAGTACTGCCATTTTTTTTTGTGGCAAGATGAAGCTTAGGAGTCACCCATTGTACTACTAGTCCGTCATGTCTTACAAGTCATGGTGCAATGTATAGTAGTAAGCTTGATCTGAAGGAAAGATGAGATAGGATAGGTTAGGGGTCTGGAGGGTGCATGAGTAGATGTTGATGAACTTTGCGTTTGAACTCTGAGATGTTATATGAGCTCGGAAACACCGACTGCGGAAGAGAGTTCCACAATCGAGTTGTTCTATTTATAAACGAACTGCTAAAACGTAATGTGCGTGAAGGGGAGGGCTGAAGGGTGAAGGGGTGAGCCGAGTTGGCTAGTCTTGTGTTGCGGGAGAAAAATTGCCGTGTAGGCAGGAGGTTTTTGATTTCAGTGGAGCAGTCGCTATGCGGTAAAACTTGCTGAGCGCTGCTACATACCTACGGTGGCTTAAAGGTTCAATGCAAAGGGTGCTATCGCCAATGAGTTTGATGGCGCGGTTTTTCACCTTGTCTAGCCAAGCCAAGGTGGTTTTAGGGGCGCCCGCCCAGATATACGAGTTGTATTCAAGGCGTGGCCGAATGTAGGACTTGTAGATTGTAGCCAAGGCAGTTGGATGAAGGAGAAACTTGTATCTTTTAAGGAAGCCGAGGCATTGGTACGCTTGTTTGGTGACTTGCAGTATGTGATTATTCCATCGCAAATCGTTGGATAGAGTCACGCCGAGGATGTTAAGATATGGATCAGCTGTTATATTATCCTCGCCCACTGAAATGGAGGGAAGGTTGGTGCAGGTTTTAGTGGAGAATAGACAGTACTTGGTTTTGGTTTCATTGAACTCAACACGATTCTTGCGGCCCCAATCAAGAATGAGTTTAATGTCCGCGTTAAGAGACGCGGACATGAGTTCACGTTCTAAGAGACAAGGTCTGGCACTTGCTTGTCCTGTGTTGTCGGAAGGGTATGAGTAACGCAAAGTACCGTCATCGGCAACAAAGCTGCCGAGAAGAGGTCGTTTATAAAGATTAGGAAGTAGAAGATAAAACTGATATTTGAGAGCAACCTAAATTGCTATCGAAACCTATCGATCCAGATCTTTAGAGCTAGATCAATAGCAATAGCCGCGAGTTTAGCTTTCTCCATTGTCACCTGGGCACATTCTTCATCAAACCACTCTAGTCTCCGTCCTTGTTGCCCGAAACCTAGAATATCTTCTGCTGTTCCTCTTACTGCTTTTTTATGTCGTCTCACTGGTCGTTCAAGTTCATTTCATTTGCTTTTCCTGCAATCCTGTCACGTCATATTTTCTGTCTCTGTTTCCTCTTCTTGTTTTTATTGCAGATATCCTGGTCCTAATTTTCGTTCCTATTAAGAAGTGGTCAGATTCTATATTTGCGACGCGGTAGGCTCTCACCAAGCATATTGGATTGGTAGTGTGCGTCTATAAGGACATGATCAATTGCGGTGTTGGTTACTCCACCTAGCGACTTCCAAGGTGCTTTTTACTATTCTTACGCTGGAATTTGGGGCTGGATATAACCATATTTTGCGTTTGCGCCAAGTTTATCAGTCTTAATCCATTATCATTGTAGCGTTCGTGCAAATTAAACTTTCCGATTGTCGACTGAAATGCTGCTTCCCATCCTAATTTTGCACTGGCATCTCCAATGACCATCTTTATGTCATGACGAGGACCGTTTCTGTATACTGTCTCTAAAGAATTATAAAACTTCTGCATCTCTTCTGTTGGAGCATGTACATTAAACACAAATCTAGCACATTATTTGATCTATGGCTTCAAACCCTATGACGAGGTACTTTATTTCCTTTCGTACAATGAATGCTGTACCCAATATGTGGTATTTTTCTTTGCAGCTATAAAATATGTTATGTATTCGTTTTTTCAAATATTCCCTGCCCAGCCCATCTCATCTCCTGAATGGCGGCTGCGTCCACTATGCATTTCGTCAGGAGAATTTTTTAGCTTAAGTACCGGCATGGTATAGTGTTGTTACATTCCATGAAAATAAGCTCAAATCGTTGGCCTTTGTACGTTCGCCGGGTCGTCTCCGTGAAGTCTGTCCAATCCAAGGCTCTGCGGTAGGCTCCATAGGAAAAGGTTAATGCTAGGAAAAGCTGCTACCCCTTCGCTGGTAGAGAGAATATAGTGTCTCACACTCGCTACTAACGTCGTTAGTTGGTTATCCATGGAGCACCACGTAGAGGTGACAGTTCGATTTTGCAGCCCCCCGGCCCTCCACCTTTGCTACCAGTATTCTTCTTTTAATTTCCGCTCTAATCTTGTCGTTGTTAATTTAAGTCCCCGTTATCAGGACAGCAGCCTGAAATTGTAGCTCGTGATCTCGAAGACATTATGTTCCAACAAAAACTTGTTTAGTTTTTTATTTGCTACACAGCCCGTGAGGCCATGGCGTCATTGCGAGAACAATCCAGGTTAATTTCTCGCTCTCGATATTACGCCTCCTTTGGGCTGTAGTCAAAAGTGTTGTCATTGTCCAAATACCACTCGAAATGCTCGAACGCGTCATTAAAAACTGGAACTTCTGTTGCGGTCAACGTTTGAAAGAAATAATTATTTAAAAATAAATGTAAAGAATGGTTCCTTTGTAAAATAATAAAAATTATCCGATAAAATATAATTTTTTGAAAAAAGGATTTCTAAATGTATCATCCAATATTTATTCTTAAGTGGTGGCAATTTGTCTTTCTACCCTCGGCGACTTAACCGCTAGAGTGGGTGCTGTAAACAACTCACTAACTCAAAGTTTAATTAATAGTTTCCAACCTCCTAGATAATGTATATTTTTTACCCGAGGGAAAGAATAATTCGTAATTTCCAACGATAAACCTAGAAGTGGTGCTCTGGATTATTATATCTACCAGATTAATTGAAGTTCTATCCTTAACTATCACTAAAAGAATGTGGCAATTTATAATTTCGACATTCCGACTTGTTATATTCCATAAACATTTTACATTTGAAAAGAATATTGCATAAACATGAATAAAAATCATGAAGAAATTATGTAAAAGCATTCACCCTTTAAATTTCTTCACTAAAATAAAATTTCTCTCGTTCCATGAGAAAATAAAGTAATTTCATTCATTTGCGGCGAAGGCATTTTTACCTCGTTAGCATCTTTTTAAAGACCATAATAAGACATTCTTATCATAATTTGGCCAATTTACAAGACTTTAATATGCGCAATTGCTGCCGATGGTGTTACACTCGCAATTTACCCAATTTGAATACTTCCGGTGACGACCAGTAAAAGACGGTCTGGCCTCATTTATGTACAAACATCTCAGGTAAAAATAAAAAAAACTTTCACAGAAATCTGCTTCAAGCTTCAATGCCTCCGTGACACCTTCCTAGGAGTCATGTAAACAATCTGAATTGCCTGACTAAATAAAAGATTAATAGCACAGTCTGAATTGATGATGGGAACTTGTAATAATATCCCGCAATAATTTATTTTCTCACGTAATCTAAGAATATGAAATGCCATCGCGCAGTAATTAACCTGTTTAGAGAATTAAGACAGAGGAAACCTTAGCTCTCGGGAGTCCCATAATCAGTTCAGAAAGTCTTCTGTATAAGATACAGGTGCAAAGCGGAATGGTAAACAGATGCTGTCGTAGTTTAGTGATTCCAAGTACGTAATAACATCAACCAACTTAACTTTTTATTATGATTCTATCCTATAGCACCGAAATTCCCACGAATATCATCTCATTTAGAAAATTATTCTGCAAAAAGAAAGACGACAGCTACCAGTTGGCCAATTTTCAAAATTTTCGGGTTGTTAAAATTGCGTTAGGAGCAGGTTTATTAAAATATTAGAAAACTGTGCAAGTAGTAAATTTCGAACAAAATGAATTGAACTCCTCATTTGTTGAGAACTGAAGGATGTTAATTTTAATTTTTTTGTTTAGGATGTAGCAGGACGGGGGATAGATGTTCCCGAAGTGGACCTTGTTGTTCAATATACACCACCACAAAAAATCCCAGAATTTGTTCATAGAGTCGGTCGGACAGGTCGAGCAGGCAGAAAAGGTAGAGCGATTTTATTCCTTGGACCAACTGAGACTGATTTTGTTCGAGTCTTGGAAGACAAAAGAATTAGGTAAAAAATTGCTATAATGTTAAAACATTATTTAAAAAACTTATATAATTTAGGATAGCACAAGGAGACGCGGAGCAGTACATTAAAGTCCTGCATGATGCCGATACATCTGCACATAGCTCCCAAGAAGCTGCTTCGAATTTGCAACATAAATTCGATGAACTTTTGAGAGAAGATAGAGAAATGTATGACAAGGCATGCAAAGGTAAATATATGTTTAAAATTATTGTAATGTATTAGTTCACAGTACAGGGCCCTTTTTTAATGATTAGTCTTCTTCTTCTTTGATCTGTTAGCTGGCGATCCGAGCGGGACGTTCCCGCAGCGGATACGCTGCTGTCGGTGCCGCTGGGTCTCGAACTCTATTCACGATTCGTTTCCATTCTTGCCGGTTTTTGGTCACGTCTTGAGCCTCGATAACTGATAATCGTTGACTTTAAGTCGCCCTCGATATTCTTCAGCCAGGTTTTCTGCGGTGCCGATCGCTAAATTAATTCTTCAGTATGCCGATCAACGCCGTACTTTCGTTTGGATGGCAATATTTGTTCGCTTCTATATTCACCACTCGAGCGAGGCGAATGTTGCTGCTGCCTGGCCGATGCGGATGTTCAGATCGGCCGTCGATGCCACTTTCGTTTCCTCAACCAATGATCCAAAATATTTGCAAATCGGAACCTATTCGAAGTGTACACTGGCCCTCGATCCGTCCGTTGTGGGCACTTTGGTCTTTTCCGCATTGATTTTTAACCCATATGACTGGGCGATGCGGGAAATGTCATATAAGATGTCCGTTGCTTCCGAATCCGTGTCGGTGAAGACGGCGCTATTGTCGGCGACTATTAAGTCGGTTACGAAGTTGTTGTCGTCGTATCGAACTTCGCGTGGTCCCTCGAATGCTTCCCGCATAATCGCGCCGATCACAAAGTTGAAGAAAAGTGATGAAGCTATGTCTCCTTGTCGGACACCTGTTTGAATCGGGAATTCCTCAGATAAGTCGCTTCAAATACGAACGCTGGTGATTGAGCAATCGTACGACGTTGGGAGAAGTCGGATGATTTTCAATGGTCCGACTTCGGTTTCCAAGTCTGTCCACAAGGTGTTCCAATTGATGAAATCGAAAGCGGATTTGAAATCGATGAAATTGACGACAGTTCGTTTGTCGCAACGAATTCTTTCTTCCAGTAGCTGACTGAGTGCAAATATTTGATCGATACATCTTCGATGTGGTCTAAATGCAGCTTGTAATGTCCGGCTTGTTTGCTCTCAGAGCTGCACAAAGTACTGACCAAAATTACTTAAAGTAGTAAGCACTAAGTAATTGGTAAATGTATTTGAAGTATCAAGTACTATGAGTCATTAATATTTCAAGTACTTGAATTATCAATTATTACTTCCAAAATGTACTTGAAATATTTACTTCAAGTACAAAACTTTAAGTAATTGCAAGTAATTGAAGTACATTGATATTTTAAGTATTTGAAATATCTAAGTACTTCAATTACTTTCAATTACTTGAAGTTTTCCTATGTAGTTGAAGTAAATTTTTCAAATATTTCAATACAAATATTTCAAGAAAAATACGAATAGTCCAGTGCAATTAGTCGAAAAAGGGCATGAAATTGCATTTCATGATGTACGAAATTTTTTTTTGGAATTTGTTTGGATACATCTGACAATGTTAAAACCAAGTTTGTGGGGTCGCAGTGTTGGGAAAAGCCGCCATCTTGAAAAAGAGGTAGAGGTCATTTATACCAAATAACCAGTTTCCATGCAGTGATAGCTGAAAATGATCACTGGATCACTGGGAATAAAATTATCTACAAAATCAGCTCTCAACGAGGTCTGTAAGTTGATTTGGCTCAAAGTTATGGCCGCTCAAAGTTCAACCTTGATCATGTGGTTGGGGTTGAATGCAGTTTTTTGCAATTAACTCGTAAGATATTAATTTGTGTGGGTTAATGCCGAATACCAAACTTAAAGTGCTAGTAATTACCTTTAGAATAAGCCCTTAGACGTCGTTCTCGCTTGTACAGTTTGCGAGTAATCCAACGCCAAAGTTCGTACTGCACGTGCCTGAAATAACTGATAACGCCATTTTTTTTGAATATCTCCTTAACGGTTGCTCATACGATAATGTAGTAAGAAGCAGAAATACGGGTATTAAAATATCTTTCAAATGGGCTATTGGCCGAAACTCTGTCGTTTCATGTCCGCGACATAACAGGTGAAAAGTCAACCGCGAAGGTTGTGACACTTCTCGAGGAATAACTCGCTTCCAGCCAGTTTCGCGTGTCGGATGAATTAGAATTTTATGTAACGCCCTGAATTATCTATATTTTGGGTTATTTAACTATGTACTTTGGAAAATTATAATAATGGGAAATATCAGCTAAGAATCATAATTTTCGAGGTTCTAAAAGTAAAGTTAAGGTAAAACTTTCTGACAAGACTGTCTTTGGAATCCGGGAAACATAACGTGTGCAAAGAAGCCTAAATGAAAGTCAAGTGAAAGCTGTTTAAGCAAAGGTGGTGCAAGCGATTCGTAACCCGAAAAACGGACAGAGAGAATAATAGACAGCAATTATTATAAGTACTTGAACTATTTATTAGTACTTCAAATATTTATTAGTACTTCAAGTTTTTATTAGTACTTCAAGTTTCTATTAGTACTTCAAGTTTTTATAAGTACTTGAAGTAACTAAAAATATCAAAACCAATTACCAAGTACAAGTATTTGAGTAAAGTACTTGCAACATCAATTACTTTCGTTGGTTTAGAAAAGTAATTGAAGTAAAATACTTCAAGTTATATAAAGTAATTCAAGTACTTTTTCCAGTACTTTACTTCAAGTATTTTGCAGCTCTGTTTGCTCTCGATGTTTCTGTAGCCTCGATTGTATGATTTTCGTAAATACTTTGTCGGGGATCGAAAGAAGGCTAATGCCGCGATAATTGTTGCATTCCCGACTGTTGCCTTTTTTCAAAATTGGCACAACGATCGCTTTCTTCTACGCCGATGAAACACGATGCGAATGTCATATGTGTGTCATGCGGAGATGGAGTCGTGATAAGACATCACCTCCGACTTTGATCATCTTGGCAGTTACTTGGTTTTTTCCCGACGCTTTTCCATTTTTCAGCGATTTTATTGCCGGCTTCACCTCGATAATTGTAGGTTCGGTATCGAGAAACTCATTCATCGGCTGTTCGATAATCAACAGTTCGGGTGCTGGACCTTGTGGTGAATCGTGGTTGTACAGCTGGTGGACGAATTCTCTCCACTGTTGCAAGCGCCCGTGGGGAGAAGTCACGAAAGTTCCATCCGATTTTTTGATGTTGTCGTTTGTTGATGTTGTTGTGTCGCCTAACCGCAGGATTGTCTGGTACACCGCCCAGGACACGTTCCTCAAAGCTGCTTCTTCCATGACGGCCGCAGCGTTATTCCAGTACGCTTCCCGTTCCGATCTCATTTTCTGTCGAACTTCTTTGTTCAATCATCGGTATTGCTCAAGGTCGACTTGTTTCATTTGCTCCCGCTGATCGACGGGGTCCAGACAGCTGTCCGAGATCCATGGCTGCATCCGTTTACGGATAGGTGGACACAACTCCATTGCATACCCCACAATAGACTCCGACTATTGCCTTTCTTCTACATCGATATCGTCGGGTATTGCGAGCGCCGCGAATTTGTTGGATAATGTCATTTGAAACTCTCGCCCTATGACCGGCTCCCGTAGACACGCCAAATTCTTCTTGGCTGGTAGTGGCGCCGTTTTTTTCGCTTTTTGTAATCGCATCTGTCATTTCGCTCGTACAAGATAATGGTCCGATCCGCAATCAGGCGCACGCACTGCACGTACTTTTTTGGGGGTCGATCGGAATCTTGCGTTGATCAAATCGTAGTCTAACATCGCCGAGCCTTTGCCGGATGGATTTCGCCAGGTGGGTTGGTGTTTGAGTGGAAGGCGGAAAATACTGTTGCCAACGATCAAGTTGTTTCACCCTGCGAATGACAGCAGGCGTAAGTATGCGGCTGGCAACTTCTGCTGCACTTTGCTGATGAGCTTCAAAGCTTCTCTCTACCTAGGAATATAAATTGGGGGGAGTTTGAAGACCTAATATTATGGGGTGTCCTCCGATCGCCCCTGTCATTGGCGTGGCCTGTCGCATTATTTTCAGTGCTGTTTACTGCGTAGATGGTGCTGGGTACTTCTTTCCATAATGTACCTCAAAAGCCTAGGCAGATGTATAAGTCGTACGACCACGTCGGGTAACCAACACGGATCGCTACCCCATCTCGCATCTTAAGATAGAGAGATTGATCGAAAATGACAAAAATTGTACGCTGCCCCCACAGCAGGAGTGGCACTGATGGAAGTATGTCTTAGTATGAGTGAAGGATGTACTTAGGTCGCGTTTTAATAGGAATCACAATCGAGAATTTGCGCAAATTGAAAAGTTGTTCGTCTCGCCAAAAGGAGTTGTTCGTCTCGTCACGAAATCACGAAATGTCAGCTTGTTACTAATCATTAAAAAAGGAGGCCCTGTACTGTGGAATAAATTGTTTAAGGAAATTTAAAATATAATTTTATAAATAGACCATTTACCTTGGCGCAAAAAAATGCGAACATACTCAATTTGAACGTCCAAACTAAAAGTACTCACCCCGCACCACAATTGTTATCGCGTAATAAAGGAAAGTTATAAATTTCTCACAAGAAGTAATCACTTTGTAGTTACAGTTATTAATTTTCCCAGCGATTTTATGTACATTACCAACTCTCAGCACTAAGTACCGAGCACTTGATGGCTTCCAAGTTGACCAAAATGCCATTAAACCGTCCCCTCAGTAAACACCCCTTATTATATTTAACAACTTGGAAGCGGCCATTCAGCCCTACTTATGTGGCACAGAAATAATCGAAGGACCTACAACGTGGGCTACATTTTCCGCTTTCAATGTAATAAGCATCCTGTTTCGTCCCTTTTGCCCTCCTGCCAACATCCAAGCAGGTATAACGAAATTAGTCATAACGAATCCCGGATTTTTGTGAACAGAAACGGAAAAGCAGCACGGGGCGGGAGGGGGGAGTGGAATGCGGTTAAGTCACCTTTTGTAAGGACATTGTAAGGCGAACACCACTTGCCAGAATCATTGTTTGTGACTGTAACACGTGACCACTTGACTTTTTCATGAGCGCAGAGTACGGACGAGAACGAAAAAAAACATTGTGCTTTCGCCACAGTTTTTCTGTTATTCGGTCCGCCACCCCATTAATGGGGTTTGTATAGGGCACCCTTAGCTAGGAAAAGGTAACAGCCATCGTGAACTGTTAATGTTCATTTTTGATAGCTTTTGTTCCTTTTCAGTCAAACGCTATACACCACAACTGGGCGCTACTTTTATGAAAAGCCTAAAAGGATGCCTAAATTTGCTAGGCTGGTGGGGCAGTTGCTGTGTGGTGGTGCTTTCGTGATTAATGATTCCTTGTTTGATGGAGTTTTTAACGAGAATATTTCTTGTAGGCACGGTTTTTATGTGTTGTAGATTATTCACAAATAAAAACAAATTAATTCCCTTTTATTATATCCGAGATGAAGTTTTAAGAACGATTTCAGTTTAGTATTCAATTACGGGCAATATTGCTAATTGCGTTACTGTTTTTATATTGTATGTTAGGTCATGCGATGACTTTCATTCCCTTATAGTTAATATAACTCATGGGAATTATTAATATTGTACATTTTAATATTAATACGTGCTCTTAACATTTCTGATTTAGGAGAAATCGGCTGAATGATTAACAATTAAAAAGGTATTTTATAATATAAAGCATTTTATTTGATTGCGATCGCAGTTTAAAAGTCATTATGTTAAATTCTACGTTCCAGTATCACTAATTATACGCCTCGCAATGCTTCTTCGATTAAAACTTTTGCCCAGTTTATTCCGGTAGCTTCTTCTATGGGAAATAGTTCAATCCATCGGGTTGCAGTGTCATCTACGACAAGAATCCACTTGTAGCCATCATTGGACGTCAGCAAAGGACCAAACAGGTCAATAGCAAGTATTTTAAAATGTTGATTGGGGGCTGTCCATAAATTACGTAATCATCTCAGGGGGAGGGGGGGGGGGGGGGGGTATGCTGATTTCTTACGTTTTATTACGGTAGGAAGGACGGGGGGTAAACGTTATAAATTACGTAATCAATTGAAATTAAATTTTTTCCAAACATGCATTTTTATATTTTTATCTTTTATTTACGTTGGCACTGCAGAAATTGAAATCGCAAAAGTAGGATTCTGAATTATCGACAAATGTAGTCAATTTTACTCGTCTCGTAGTCAAGGAGAATGTTTGATCGCAACGGTTGTGAATTATCAGATTTTAATATAAAAATAAATGTCTAATTTCAAAATGATTATGATTACTATTTAGGGGGGGGGGAGGTTTCCTTAATATTACTGTTGCTTACACTGGGGGGAGGGGGGGTCTTAAATCAAGAAAAACTTGATTACGTAATTTATGGACAGCCCCTTGTACGCTGGGAGTCTGAACTTGGACGTTGGTTTTAGATTGGTGACCTTATATCGTTGACATTTATCGCAGTCACTTACAAACTTCGTTCTATTATGCCTAAGTCCATGCTAGAAGTAGCATGGTATGAGTCCTTGCATCTTGCGCTCTACTCTGTAATGTCTGGCCATAGGCCATAGTATGCAGTAAGAAAGTGGAACGTGGAAAAGTGAATACCAAAAAAACCAAAAATTCAAACTGCTGCACGTGAGTGTTCTAAGCGAAGGTCAGCGGTAGAACTTAACAGATGCACATGGGATCGAGCCTAGTGAAACCCAAAAATCACCTGTTACCAGTTGTCAGGATACATTTAAGTGCACAACCTCCTTACCCCATAGGAGCATTGCCATTTAAGTTAGGGATAACGTGGCTTGCCATAAAATATATAATAGCACGTTCTGTTATTTTAACTACCTCTGGATTAAAATCTTCAGAAACCACGTCATATCCTTTTGCTTCCTATACAGAAGTCCTAACATAAGTGGCGAAGCCTCAACTTCATAATTTGATGCTATTTTCCAACAAATCTGGGGTTTTTGTCGTCCAATTCTGAGTTTGAAATCATTGTTGCAGGTGAGCTCAATGTTCACAACGTAAACTGGCTGACTTACTCAAATGGAACCAATGTTTCTGGCAAGGACGTCGAGCTCTTTGCCTGCACCAATAATTTACATCCAATTGTGGATCATCCCACAAGAGTCCCAGAAAACGCTGGTCAAGCAGCCCATCTCTTTGGCCGCTTTCTTACTTCTCACCCAACACAATACTCCTCTCCATGCACTTCTCCTAGTCAGCGCTAACTTCCCGTAGCAATTTCGCACCCCACCCAAACCAGCTAAGAAAACAGTATGACATTCTGAGAAGGCCAATTAGCTGGGGATTATCAAGCTTTACCAATCTGCTGACTGGGACCGGTGTTTCCTAAACAACTCTGGCGCTATCCGTATCACCGGGATCATACAGGCAGGAATGCATCTGTTCATTCCCCATTCTTCCAAATCTGTGAAGCCTATGCGGAATAAATGGTTTAATCGGGAGTGCACGAACGCAATCAAAATTAAAAAAGCCACCTTAAGAGTTTGCAAGAGTTCCCCGAGCGAAATGCTTCACCGAGAGTATATAAAACTAAAATATTCTTGCAAATCTCTACCATTAGGAAACGCAAAACCTTATTTGACAAAAAGTTGAGAAGTAAGCTCCTTAGTGCGGTGGAAGCGAAAATTTCTGGTCCTTGGTAAGCTCCATCAAGAAGAATATCACTACATCGACTAGCCCTTTCATCATCTACGATGAGAAAGTAATAAGACAGCAAACCCAAGGCCTATTTATTAGCGTCTCTGTTCGCTTCAAATTCTTCTGTACCCGAAACTGATATGCTACGCCCTGTTTCTAAGCACAACAACGCCCATTCAATGGATAGGATATTCTTCAGGACTCGCGAGGTGTACAGGTGCCTCAAGGAGCTCGATGCCAACAAATCCACTTGACTCGATACCCCCTATCGTCTTAAAACAATGCGCCTCACCTTTGGCTAAACCTCTGCGCAAACTTTTTGCCCTATCATACTTCTCCGGAGTATATCCAGCCTCTTGGAGACTTGTCCATGTTCAGTCCATTCCGAAAAACGTGACTGCAGCCTAATAGCTTTGTTACGGTATGAGGGGTTGATTTATATCTTCCAATTGGCTAAAATAAAATTATTCACCAAGCAACAAAAAAGAACTCACAGATTATTTGATTTAGTTATTTACTTTATTAATAATATTTGGATTCCTTGGATATTATTTGTAGTTTATTTTTCTATATAGATATATATATATTTATGAATTATGGTCAGCGACTGATACGATAGTGACGGTGGCGGTGTGACGACTGACTGATCGTTGGATCCAGCTTCTTTTTGATCAACTTCCTTCGCTCAGACGGAAACGGATGAGTTGTTGCGATATTGTTGTAGCGGTGCTGAATAATGCTGCTTTGAATTATTAATGTTGGTGAATTTAACTTAAAGCTGTATGCTTGAACATATTCCGCCGCCTTGACACCTTAGTATGGTGTCAATCATCTAAGTCTTACGTGAATGATACACAACGCGACGTGGAGCTAATTTATATACGTTTTGCGATTCTTGAGTGATTTAATGAAACTTTAAGTCCTTAATGTTATTCGAATATATAATAGTTCACAGAAATTCATGTTAATAGATCCCGCACATTAAATTAATTCAAATCGTGTTATATTATAACTTATTATTGTGACTTCAATATGTTATATGTGGTTATAATGTAAGAGTTCGAATAATGGTTATTATCTTTTTTTTTTTTTATAATGTAGAACGGACGTTATCTTAATTTGATTATATACTTCATAAAATTATATTTTTTTTTATTAGAATTAAAGAAATTAGTTAAGTTTATGTATTAGGGTGTGTGACGATATTAACTCTGGCTTGCGTGGTTGATTCCATAATTGGTAGCACACTCAATTTAGCAATTGGCCGCTTAAAAATGCCTTTTTCAGTTTTCACTGACGCGACTCTTACTAGTCCGTCATTTCCTGGATGCACCTCTACGATTCTACCTAGAGGCCATTGCATTGGGGTGTTTCTTTCATCTTTTATAAGAACTAGTGTGCCTACTTGTATATTATCCATTCTTTTATTCCATTTAGGCCTTTCTTGTAGTCGTGTAAGGTATTCATAGGACCATCTTTTCCAGAATTGCTGCATAAGTTGTTGTAAAAACTGCCAACGTGAAAGATAGTGAAGTTTTGTGTTGGTATAATCAGGTTCAGGTGGGGCCAATAGCGAATCTCCAATTAAAAAATGTCCCGGAGTTAACGCTGAATTGTCTGAAATATCGGTTGAAATTGGACATAGCGGACGAGAATTAAGGCATGCCTCAATTTGAGTTAATACGGTAGTTAATTCTTCGAAAGTAAGCGAAGTTTCGCCAAGAATTCGTTTGAGGTGATGTTTTGTTGATTTGACACCGGCTTCCCATAACCCGCCAAAATGGGGAGAATATGGTGGTGAAAAGTGCCATTGAATGCCTTCTGCGGCGACAGTGATCGCAGCTGTCTTAACGGCTGATTGTATGGCTTTGCTGTAATCTTCTCGAAGTTTTCTATTGGCTCCCACGAAATTCGTCCCACAATCCGAGTAAATATCGGAACAAAGCCCTCTTCGGGCTATGAAGCGTTTTAATGCCGCAATAAATGCGGGAGTGGATAGATCGCTTACTGCTTCCAAGTGAATCGCTTTTGTGCTCAAGCATATAAACACCGCGATGTATCCCTTCGTAGTTAGCCTCCCCCTACCCTTTGATGGTCGAGTTGAAATTGGTCCTGCGTAATCTACTCCAGTATGCATAAAGGCTCGTGAGACCTGTACACGCGGAAATGGTAAATTTGCCATGAGTTGAGAACAAGTTGCAGCCTTTTGTCGAAAACAGACCATGCAGTGATGTACTACTCGTCGCACTAAGTTTCTCGGGTTTGGTATCCAAATAGTTTTCCGCAAATATGCTAACATTAATTGTGGTCCGCCATGAAGGGTTTTATTATGTGCGTCTGATACCACAAGCTCGGTGAAATAATGTTGGTTTGGGAGGATGCATGGATGTTTTTCGTCGTATGTGAGGTTAGAATTTCCTAATCGTCCTCCAACTCGCAGTAGTCCGTCAACTGAGAGAAAGGGGTTTAATGAGAGAAGGCGGCTCTTTACGGGAACCTTATGATAATTTTGTAAACTGGCGATCTCATGCCCATAACTTTCTTGCTGTACAACCTTGATGCAACAAATACGAGCTTGATAAATCTCTTTGGCTGTTAACCAGGAGTTTTGACAATGTGATTTAGAGGACTTACAATTGTTGATAAATCGAAAGCACCAAGCGACAATCCTCAAAAGTGTAGTTAATTTGGAATATTTGGTGATTAATTCGCAGTGAAACGACAGTTGTGTAGTGAAGGTTCGAATTGTTTTTTTCTCTAAGTCTGTGATGTGATGGTTTGCAATGAGTGGCCATGCTTCTTTGGAGGATTTCAACCAATGGGGGCCGTTCCACCACAGCGGGTTGTCCAACAGTTTAGATGGTAATAGGCCGCGTGACCCACAATCTGCTGGATTGTCCGCAGATGGCACATGGTACCAACGGTGGATTGAAGTTTTGGCTTGAATAGCAGCTACTCTGTTACACACAAAAGTTTTCCATTTTGTGGGTTTCTCATGAATCCAACTAAGTGTTATCATTGAGTCTGTCCAGGTGTAGACATCAAAGTTTCCAGGTTCTAATGCTTTTTGAATTTTATATATTAACTTGGACAACAACACTGCTGCGCATAGTTCAAGACGTGGAAGAGTAATAGGCTTAACTGGCGCAACTTTTGTCTTTGAAGTGAGGAGCGACACATGAACATTACTTGATCTGGAAATAACTCTGGTGTAAATAACCGCACAGTACGCCTTCGTTGAAGCATCGCAAAATCCGTGCAATTGAATCACAGCTGTTGAGTCGGTTGTGCCTATCCAGCGAGGAATCCGCACCGCCTTCAGTAGGTGCAATTCGCTTCGCAATGCATTCCACTCCTTCTCAATTTCTGCGGGTAGATGATCATCCCATCCGACCCCCCTGAGCCAGAGTTTTTGTATTAACATTTTTGCAATAATTATACAGGGCGCCACCCAGCCTACTGGATCAAATAATGAGGCGATTTGAGAAAGTAACGAGCGTTTTGTAAGGGTGGTTGTGATGTGAGGTTGCGTTATTTGAACAGCGAACCAATCCTGAATCGGGTACCAACAAATTCCCAGTGTTTTGATGCAATGTTCAGTGTCGAATGAGTGTGGGTATGTACTTTCTTTGAGTTCTTCCGGTAGATGGTTTGTTAGCGCTGAAGTATTACTTGCCCATTTACGTAACTGAAAACCTCCCGACTTTAACATGTCAACCAGTTGTTTTTGTACCTCTAATCCATTTTTTACTTCGTAATCACCAGACAGTACGTCATCGACATAAAAATCCCGATTTGCAACAGTATACGCAAGGGGATATCGTTCCTTTTCATCGTGTGCGAGTTGTTTTATAGTCCTCATCGCAAGATATGGGGCACAGGCGGTTCCAAAGGTAACTGTGGACATATCATAATCTTGAATCTTTTCATCCGCATTGTTTCTCCAAAGTATACGTTGATATTGGGTGTGTTGGTCAGTCACCTTGATTTGCCGATACATCTTTGTTATGTCTGCTGTAAATGCGATTGAATATTTGCGCCAACGGAGAATGATGTCGATTAAATCTTCTTGTAATTTTGGACCAGTTAATAATGTGTCGTTTAGTGTATACCCGTTCGTTGTACGTGCTGATGCGTCAAATACTACTCGAAGAGGTGTAGTGGTGCTTTCTTTTATCACTGCGTGGTGTGGCAAATAATTTACCATATAACCGGCTATTCCGTTTTGATCAGTGAAGAGATGCTCGATCTCTGTGGTAGGAGATGGTTTCATATGCCCAAGCTCTATGTACTCTTGTAAGCATTTTCTATACTCCGTATTCAAGTTTGGACTCTTTCCCAGTTTCCGTTCCATGGCATGTAATCGTTGGATTGCCGTCTCTCGTGATTTCCCTAACAGTGGGGGTTCCAAATTTTTAAACGGGAGGTGGACGATGTACCTTCCATCTTCACCGCGTCGATGGGTTGAGGCATAAAATTCTTCACACACGACTTCATCTTCATTAAGTGAGCGAGTCTCTGAAATTTCTTCAAGTTCCCAAAAATTACGAAGGAGCTGTTCAGTGTCCATATTACAATGTAATGAGACAATATTATTTGTCTGTGACGAAGTTGTGGTATTTGATGATGTGAGTAATGACTCTCGATTCTGAAGACTATGTGTTTTGATGGGAATCTCACCAAACAAAATCCATCCTAGTTGTGTATTCAGAGCGGTTGGGCAACATCCAGCTCCATTTCGAAGTCCGGGTAATAAAATGGAGCCATACACCTCAACTCCTAATAATACATCAACTTGACTGGGAATACTAAAATGAGGATCGGCTAGCGTGAGGTTTTGTAGATGCGGACATGCCTTCGAAACAGTAAAAGGCCGTGTGGGTAAAAGAGTAGTGATATTAGGGACGACATACGCGGTTACATTCTTAACAAAGTCGTTGGTCTGCGCTGAATGAATATTAAATGTCACTAGACTTTTCGATGTACTGACAATAGCGAGATTCATACCATTGATCTCTGCGTGAATGCGAGTTTTTCTTAATTGTAATTTCTGTGCGGCGTTCTCGGTTATGAAGGATCCTTGTGAACAGGGATCAATTACCGCTCGTAATATACAATTTCCGTATTGGCTTGGAACAGAGATTAATGCCGTGGCCAATAACAACTCATGTGCGGTTTTGTTGTTTAAATGTAGTGTGGTAATATCTTGATGATTGGTTAGATTAGCTGCTTGATGCGAAGAAGTGTTGGGTGCAGTGTGGTCTGCAGTTAAAATGGATTCTGAAGTATTGACATTAGTTCTCAGATTCTGTGTTGTGACGTGGTGGGGAGTCTGAGATCGCATTACATGTTGTGGCGGACCCTTCTGATATCTGGATGAATTGTCTGACATTTGAGGAGTGGCGCTAGAAAACCTTGCTGTGTTGACATGAGTGGGCACTGGATTATGTAACAGGGTGTGATGGCGCTGACCGCAGTGAAAACACCTACCTGGACTAGTGCATCCTTGAGTGGGATGACTGTTCGCCAAACAATTTCGGCACAGAGCTTTCTTGGAAACGTATTCGGTTCTGAGCTTCGTATTCATATTCAAAAACTGAAGACATCGACGTAGTGGATGGGATTGGTTACACAGTACACAACCGGGGTGCGGCTGTAGATGAAAAACTTTTCTTTCTCGCTTAACATGTTGAAATTTAGCACGACCGTCATTTGCTGTCAGCGTTTTCGTGTGGGTCTTCATCATCTCTAGGGCTCGGAATCTGCTTTCCAGAAAGGTGAGAAAAGTGCGTAAGGTCGGTAACTCCGTTGAGCTTCCAATTGAAGTTTCCCATAAATCTCTAGTTTCAGCAGATATCTTTTGCACCAGTGTGTAAATAAGAATTGAATCCCAATTGGTCGTATCAATTCCCAAACCTTGTAGCGCATGCAAAGTTTCGTTGGTAGTGTCGATAATTTGTTTAACCGCTTCGTGAGATTCGGTCTTTGCGGTAGGTTGAGTCATCAGACTTTGTAGCTGATGATTCACTAATATTCTCTTGTTTTCAAACCGTTTCGATAGTATGTCCCAGGCGGAGTCGTAATTCTCCTCAGTTGCTTCTAAATGGCGAATCAAGGTCGCAGCTTCACCTTCCAAATTAGATTTTAAAAAATACATTTTTTGCACTCGTGAAATGCTGCTATTATGGATGGTTGACACAAATAAATCTCTAAAGGATCTCCAAGTTTTATATGACCCGGAAAATTTAGGTATGTCAATTCTTGGCATTTTTATTTCGGTTCTCGTGACTGGTGCTAGTGTTGAGTTGAATTGCGATGTACACTGAGTAGGAGAGTTGAGAGTAGTTGCAGCTAAAAATGGCTCTAAATCATCATTTAATTCTCCCAGAAAATTGGTATAAAACTCGTCTGCTTTACTGAAAACATTCTCGACGAAATACTTATGTCCCTTTTCTGCTGTGTTAACGATTGATTCAATCACGCAATGATTATTACTAAATTGTCTCCAGCATTCATTAATACCGGATATGCGAGCTTGAATATATCCTTTATTGCGTGTCTCTTTCGATCTTTTTTTATAATTTCTCCGATAAGTCTCAATTTGTTCAAATAAACTGTTTTGTGTGTGAAGAAGTTGTACCAGGCTGCTTGCATCTTCAGGTGTAGCCTCGGTAGTCGCCATTTCAATTTTGGATTTATTGCCCTTTTTTTTTTCTTCCCAATTTTGAAAAAAAAGAATTTTTTTTGTTTGCGCTCTCAAGGTTATAAACAAATTACATTTATCTAACATTAACTGATTAGCTGCTGATCCAGATCAAAACGTATAGCGAATAATTAATGTGATTTCAATCTGCACAACGGGTGAATGTCAGATAACTTCGAAATGAATGCTGTTAACTAATTAACTATGATGGTTGTATTATAATTTTGTGATAAAAATCAAAATGATTGTATTTACGTGGTATTTAAGAACTTCTTAGTGAACGCTATTTTTAAAAATCATTGCCTGTGATATGATACAAAAGCAATAAATTACTTGTTTTCCTCAATCACCCGACACTTGACGTATTATGTATATAAACAGATGAAAACAAATTTTTATAGTCGTTATGCACCTAATGAAACGCCGCGCCGATGATTGATGGGTGATGTTATAAAAGGCTGGACTAGATGAGATGAAAGGGCAACGATTAATGTGGTTCATAAAAACGAATAAAAAAACACTGACTTAGAATACCATTTATCAGTCGCCTTTGTTTTTAATTTTTATTTCATAGATTTAACCTTTTTAAATAGTATAGATTAATTTTAAAAACTTCTTTTATGCAGGTAGAGAGCTATGACGCCACTGAATTTTTGCAAACATAAATATTTTATTTTGGTTTATTAATTTCGAGTTTTATAGGTTGGAGTTTTGAATTTATTATAATGTGTTTATGTGTATGTATATATATAGTTTAATTTATTATAATGTATTTATGTGTATTGTATATATATAGTTTAATTTATTTTAATGTAATTATGTAGATGTGTATATATATATAGTTGAATTTATTATAATGTATTTATGTGTATGTGTATATATATAGTTGAATTTATTATAATGTATTGATGTGTATGTGTATATATATAGTTTTTTTTTGAAATACAACCGTGTGCATCATGTGCCCTAAAAATTTATTTTTGCATAATGATTTTATTTAATTTTATAAAAATATACAGTTAGGAACATGCCTATTTAGCCCGAAGAACACGTTTATAATAATTCACAATTTGAATAGAGAAGAATGACCGATCACCGTAATTTCAACACAATAACCCTTTGCTCGGTTGATTTTATTATAATTTCATTGTTTGTTTCCGCACTGATTTCTGATTCTGATATACGAGTATGAATGTTAAAAAAAAATGAAGAATGCATTTGAATAATATAAATGTATTTGGATGATATGAAATTTCGTTGAAATTACCGCACTTTGCATTTATGAAAATGGTTTTAACTTTATATGACGAGCACTTTTCATTATTTATCAAGCGAATTGTCCACTCACCTTATTGATAACAATGAGTTACCTTTACCGCGTCGCGATAGCTCCACGTTGTTTTCGACAAACTGATGTGTTTGGTGATTTTGAATAACTCTTAATTTTCTTCCCGAAAATCCTTTATTGATGAAGATTATCTAGATGATTTCAGAAACTGATGTGTTTGGTGACTTTAAATAACTCTTAATTTTCTCCCCGAGAATCCTTTATTGATGAAGATTATCTAGATGATTTCAGATTTTTTGCATCCGAAAATCCGGCTCGAAGGACCATATGTTACGGTATGAGGGGTTGATTTATATCTTCCAATTGGCTAAAATAAAATTATTCACCAAGCAACAAAAAAGAACTCACAGATTATTTGATTTAGTTATTTACTTTATTAATAATATTTGGATTCCTTGGATATTATTTGTAGTTTATTTTTCTATATAGATATATATATATTTATGAATTATGGTCAGCGACTGATACGATAGTGACGGTGGCGGTGTGACGACTGACTGATCGTTGGATCCAGCTTCTTTTTGATCAACTTCCTTCGCTCAGACGGAAACGGATGAGTTGTTGCGATATTGTTGTAGCGGTGCTGAATAATGCTGCTTTGAATTATTAATGTTGGTGAATTTAACTTAAAGCTGTATGCTTGAACAAGCTTACTTCTATTCTTTCCAAAACCATGGAGACGATAATCAACAAGAAGCTTATGGGATATCTAGAATCCAACCTACTTATAAGCGGCAAACAGTACGGCCGGTATAGTGGTGATCTTTTAGTTTGCTTTACAGAACACCTCAACCGAAGTTTTCATAGATTTGGTGAGACTAATCTGGTTGCTCTAGATATCTCCAAGGTTTTAGATAGAGTACAACACTCACCCCTGATAGCTAAACTCAAAGCTATTGGTATTGACTCACTACTACAGAATTGGATTTAGAGTTTCCTTTCCGGCTGTTCAATCAAAGTAGTACTGGATGGCGTCAAATCCGAACCTCACGCTATTTCTGCGGTGGTTTATCAGGGGTTACTTACTTACTGTAATTACTTTAGGCCGAAGTTAGAAGTCGACTTATGTACAGCTGTGAACACTAAAATAGCAGTACTTCGATTCAAATCCATTAAACTCATTTCTAATCGTTATGATGGCGAACAATTCTAAGAACTATGTGAGGGTATTTAGCTGTACTCCTAAATTTAAAAATTCACACTGGCTCTAGAGATTATGTCCGACGTCCACCAAACATGGAGTACCATCCAAAATACACCACAAAAACAGTTAAGTTTGGTGGGTCAAAAATGTTTTTGTATAACGGTGTGGGTCCCATACACAAAATTGATTGTATCATGGACCAAAATGTGTATGTGAGTATTTTGGAAAATGTAATGCTACTATACCCTTGCGAAGAAATGCCTCTTAGATGGGTTTTCCAGCAGGATAATGACCCAAAACATACCAGTCGTAAGGCAAAGGAATGGTTTCGGGTCAATGGAGTGGATGTTATGGACTGGCCAGCTCAGTCTCCTGACCTCAACCCCATTGAAAATCTTTGGGGAGACGTTAAAAGAGGTGTGGCTGAAGCGAATCCAACAAATAATGCACAACTTTGGGGAGCTGTGCAAAATGCATGGTACTCGATACCGGCTGCTCGATGCAGTAAATTAGTCGGCTCAATGTCGCAACGTTGCAAAGCAGTTATCGAAGCATTGGGAAATGCAACAAAATATTAGGTGTTATAATACTGAAACGTTTAATTTAACGACAAAAAAACTATTTTTTTTGGCAACTTTTCTTTACAGAATTCTAATCAAGATAAAAGACTGCTATTTTAATGTTAACCACGTTAAAGACATCTCACCGTTTTACAGTATTGTTTGTAGGAATACGTTTTTCAATTTTCGTTTTTAATTAATACTTTGACGTATCAAAATAAAATACCTGTAAATATTTATTATTATGTAAGCTACTTGGAATATATTTAACTATTTAATTTTTTTTTGGACTACTGCTATTTTAATGTTCACAGCTGTATATATTCTACTGCTCGTTCATCTGGACAGCTAGGAGTAAAACCGCACCGATGGCATAGCTGTGTGAATTGAAAATGGATTCGTTCATTTGCTTGGACCAGTATAGAAATTTCTTTAATTTATCGAAGGTGTTTTATTGTACAGATTCCCAAATCTCTTTTGAAAATTTCTTGCAAAATGTGGTATCAACGGTTTAAACCAAGAACAAGTTTGCAGAAAAGACGTCGATTGCTTTAATGTCTTAGAAGATGGTCATCTTGGATAGCTTTTACATTTTCGGGATCTGTTCGAATTTCTTCAAATCTTGCAGATGTTCTTCAAATGAGGATGATAGAATTAGGATATCATCTGCATATGATATCTTACGGGTTCTCATCATTTTTGTGTCTATTCCTATCGATTAACCTTGAAACGTTGTTGGTGCGTTTTTGAGCCCGAACGGCATCTATTTTCATTTGTAAATATCCAGCTACAAGATCTATTATTGGCAATAAATACTTATAGGCGCCATAATTGCATCTAGTTTGCGGTAGTATGAGGAATCCCATTCTTCTATTATATTTTGTTCTAACATCTTTGGGATTTCGTTTTCCTTTTATTTCCTCTCAATCTAAAAGGAATGATGCCAGGGCCTGGGGGTGGTTTCAGTATGCAGTGTTTAATTTGTGTCGCTACATAACCTGTTGGTTCAAAAAGATTTTTTAATGATAGAAGAATTGTAATGACGTGAGTTTTACTTTTCACTGCTATGAATATTCTTCGCTTCATCAGTTCTTACCAAAACTTCTGCAAAATCTATTAGAGACGATAGAGACGAAGACTGGTTCACTGCTTTGCGTTAAGTTGGAAACAGGGACGGCGCGTGGTTGTTTTGCGCCCGGTGCAGTAGGAAAATTTGTGCCCCATCAGCTAAATATTTAATAAAAAGATTTTTTCATCTGGATCGCAAGGACGGGAAATGCACATGGCACTTCTAATTTGGTAACAAGATATTTCTTTTTTTTCAATAAATTCCTGAAAAGGAACAACATTTCGTAAATCTATCAAAAATCCTTTTGTGCTAGCCCTAAAATCTCTGACCACTGCTGAGCTTCCTCAGACATTTCTTTTTAAAGTAAAACTTTGCCACTTTTTTTTACTAGTCTTCCCAATCATTATATCCCGAACAGCAAAGTGAACTTAAGTTTCCTTTAGTTTTGAAAAAGATTACAAAAAAAAAACAAGAACAGAAGATGGAGTTTTTTTAAATTTAATAAACCAACCAAAGTCTATTAACTAATTTACCACTGTTATTTACCATTACTGTAATACCTTGGATCTATCGTAGCAGGGAAATAGTTTGAGTATTTACCTAACTTTCTTCAACTACATCCGACTACTTTTTATTAAAATTATCTAAAAACTTACGTAACTCACACCTTGAAGATAAACACAGAAAAATATTTTAAAATGACAGACATGTAGTACAAAGGGTGTTTCCTAAGCTTGTATTTACCACATAAAAAAAAGTTTCTTAAAAATACAAAAAAAAACAATAACATATTAATTCTAATAACATATAAATATAAATAACACATTTTAAAAACGCATTACTTATTTAATAATTATCATTAATTTTAATTAATTGATCACTTGTAACACTCAAAGTTTGAAATTAAATAAAAATATTTCACTCATATATTCTTCATTATATTCCTACAGGGGCACAAAATTTAAAATTGCACCATAATAACTCGCATAACATAAAAAAATCGTTAGGATTCTCGCCACAAGATATTTTGCTCACATTTCGTTCATTTACTTCTTTTATGAAACTTGGAACAAAATTTAAAAGTGCTCCAACAGCGCCCTGCAGTTTATATCAATCACAATAAACAACAATACGCAACACAGAGGCATCGGAACAATTTTTTTCTTTGTGTGAGTTGACATGGTGCATTTTACAAAATTTTCAAAAAGTGCTCCAGCGTCGTGAAAATGAAATTATTTTGTGTTTCGTCTCGCCCATTCTACTGCTCAATTCTGTATTTATACTTCTCATGTTAAAATTTGAGAGCCACAGTTGAATGAGAGATTTTCTCTCACTTGGTGGATTTTCCTTGTGAAATTTTTACTTTTGCCTCTCTTGTTTCACTTTTTGAGCAGAAATTATATGAAAATCTCGAAGCAAAAATCTCGTGTAACTTCCTGAACGAGGGGAGTAAATTTTCGCCGCTTTTTATCGCGTGAGATAGTTCTGAGACATAAATTGTGTAACTTCTTGAAAATTTGTGTAAGTTCATGTAATTTCATTTTTTCCAATTATTTAATTTTTTTTAAATCTTCTGAACTAGCGCCCTCGTACAATGGCGCCCGGTACGAGTGCTCCATTCGCACCTATGAAAGCGCGCGCCGCCCCTGGTTGGATGACGGATTTGGAACGTCATTTTCAAAGATAATTGTCAATCGAGGTGGGAGATAGACCATTAGCCATTGTGCCTAAGGATCTGCAGGAATGTGCTTGAATTTGTAGTCAGTTTTTTTTTAAATAAATATTCTTGAAAAGGACCTCGCACGTTTCCTATGGAAAATGACTTTCGGTCAAATTGAACGAGTCTATGCTCTTTGGGAATGTTTTTTGCTTATTGTAAAACCATTTTCCTTACATAGTATGAAAAAAAAATTAAATGAACACTAGGTTAGGTTAGGTTAGGTTGAAATGGCTGCCCCCACCAGGGAGCCCACTTAGGCACGCCATTGGGCCCATTGTGATGCCATTCTGGTATTGGGACATAGTTCAGGCCATTTCAAGCCATTTCGAGCTTTTAATAAAGCGACAGAGTCTAGAGACACCAATATTTTGCAGCTCGCTCAATCCGTCAAGAAAAGGTGAGCCAAGTAGAGTCCCTCTTTTCCTTGCTAGGGCGGGACATGTACAGAGAAGATGGGAGACAGTTTCTTCCTCTTCTTCATTACCACAACTTCTACATAAGTCGTTGTGGGGGAGTCCTAATCTTTCGGCGTGTGGGCCGAAGGGACAGTGACCAGTCAGCACCCTTACCACATGGCTTATCTCCTTTTTGTTCAACTGAACCAGAGATTTTGAACGCTTTGCGTCTAAAGTTGGCCACATTGCATGAAGAGTGCGACAAACCGTTGCTGTGGTCCATCTCAGCCCGGCTCGAGCTAAGCTGATTTTTCTCACAGCTAGTTTATAGGTGGCTAAGGGCATTCCCATTTGGGTTAAGTGGGGTGTCCTTTCCACTTCGGTTCCCTGTCTAGCAAGCTCATCTGCCCTACAGTTTCCCCTAATCCCACTGTGTCCAGGAACCCAACACAGTGTTATATCAAACTGAGTGGCAGTCTCACACAGAGACCTGCGGCAGTTCAGAAGAGTCGTGGATGTTGTGACGACAGAATTAAGAGCCTTGAGGGCCGCCTGGCTATCCGATAGAATACATATATTCTTATGAGATATATTATTTATCTTCAGCCATTCGAGAGCCTCCCAGATCGCAGTGACTTCCGCTTGGAAGACGCTGCAGTGATCGGGTAGACGAAGAGAGGTATTTATATTTAATGCCTCGGAAAAGATACCAGAGCCTACATTATTCCCAATTTTTGAGCCATCTGTGAAAATACATAATGACCCAGTTGGGATAACACCATCTGTCCAGTCATCTCTGGCCGGAATGATGGTATTGAAACCTTTCTCCAAGGTCCACGTAGGTGTAGTATAATCTAGGTTGTTCGCAGTGATGGCGAATTTCCTAAGGATGGATGAATGGCCATATGAGTATGGAGTCCATCCAAGAGAAGCCTTTGTCCTGGCAGCCGTCCAGGCTGCCATTTGCTCGGCGTGTATATCCAAAGGGGTAAGATGCAATAAGACATCCAGCGCAGCTGTAGGGGTGCTTCTCATTGCACCACTGATACACAGTTCAGCTGTTCTTTGGACCCTTTCCAGTATCTTGCGATACGTAATCTTCTGTAATGCAGTCCACCATACCGATATGCCATGCATAAGTATAGGTCTGATTACGGCTGTATAGAGCCAGTGGACGATGCGGGGTTTAAGGCCCCAGTTGACTCCGATCGTTTTCTGGCATAGGAAGAGAGCTGTTTTGGCCTTATTTGCTCTTTCTATAAGATTCGGTCTCCACGTTAGTTTCCTATCGAGTATGAGACCTAGAAATTTCGCATCCTCCTTTATATGCAGTGTTTCATTACAGAGTCTTAAAGGAGGAAAATTGGGAAGTCTATGCTTCTTTGTAAAGAGCACTACTTCAGTCTTGGTTGGGTTGACGCCTAGACCCTTTGTAGTGGCCCAATGAGAAAGAGTATTCAATGCTTGTTGCATTATATCTCTTATTGTTGAGATGTACTTGCCGGTCACCACCAGCACAATATCATCAGCATAGGCCACCGTGGTGCACCCAGACTCCTTTAGAGTTATCAATACTTCATTGACTGTCATATTCCAAAGGAGCGGCGATAAGACCCCACCTTGTGGTGTGCCTCTTTTAACCCGTCTGACTTCTTCCGAAAGCCCCAGGCTAGACTTTATGACCCTGCACCCTAGCAACTGATCAATAAAGGACCTGGAGCACCCATCAACATTCAGACGCTGGAGTGCCCTCGTGACCGCAGAGGGTTCAACATTGTTGAAAGCACCTTCAATATCTAGGAAAGCAGCCAACGTGAATTCCTTGAATTCAAGGGATCTTTCAATGACCGCTACCAAAGAGTGGAGAGCAGTGTCTACTGATTTACCTTTCGTGTAGGCATGCTGCGAGGGAGAAAGCAGTTTTTTATCAATGCTTTGCTTAACATGGATCTCCACAAGTCTTTCTAGTATCTTGAGGAGAAAGGATGTGAGACATATAGGTCTCAAGTCTTTTGGATTGTGGTAGGAGATTTTACCCGCTTTCGGAATGAAAGCTACCTTCGCTACTCTCCAGGATGTTGGAATGTAGCTTAGGCTAAGGGAGCTCCTATAGATGGCTGCGAGCCAATTCAGAATTAGGTCACTGACTTTCTGAATTTCAATGGGATAAATTCCATCTGGTCCCGGTGTTTTATAAGGCATGAAGCCTTCTATGGACCACAGGAGTAAATCTCTGTTTATCAATCTGTCAATGGTGCCTAAATTATGTGTGCTAGCTGGGCCCTCAAAACCTGTTTCTGCAGATGCAGCAAGAGATGTTGAGCCAGGAAAGTGAGTATCGAGTAGGAGTTTCAGTGACTCCTGACTACTTGTGGTCCATGTACCGTCTGCTTGTTGCAGCATTTCTTGGCACATTGGGCTTTTCGAGAGAACTTTTCTCATTCTTGCGGCATCTGAAAAACCTTCTATTGTCGCACAAAAGGTTTTCCAGGATTCCCTTTTTGAGTTTCGCAGTTCGTATTTGAACTCCCTGAGACGACTTTTGTAGTTGTCCCAGTCCGAAGCCAAATTAGACCATTTGGCCTTATTGAAGGCCTTTCTGCTTTCAGACCTTAGTTTGAGAAGTCTGCTGTTCCACCAAGGGGGTTTGGTTTTACCCCCATATTTCCTAATGGGACAGGCTGCTTCTAATGCGTTATTCAGGAGGTTACTGAGATTTGTCACTTGATGTTCGAGATCTTCAGCATTCCAAGGGTGGGTGGGAACATCCTCAGGGAGGGATCTTTCCACTACTTGTCTGTATATGACCCAGTCTGTGTTCCGGACATTCCTGTAACCAGGGGCCTTCTTCACAGTTGGGTACATATTGATATTAAAAAGGATGACTCTGTGGTCAGAAAAAGAGTGTTCACTGGATACTCTCCAGTTTTCCACACGGTTGAGCAGATCTGGGGAAACAAGGGTAATATCCAAGACTTCTCGTCTTACCCTTGTGATGAACGTGGGTTCATTTCCCCTATTGCATAGCAAGAGATTGTGTTGTAGTAATAAATCAAAAAGCAACTCACCTCTTATATTTGTATCAGAGCTGCCCCAAACGGTGTTGTGAGCATTCGCATCACATCCAACGATGAGGCTGGCTCCACGACTAGCCGCTTCTTTTGCGGCAACAAAGAGACTGGAGTTGTCCAAATTTTCCTCATATGGTAGGTAGACAGATCCAATCCACGTAGGCCTACCGCCTTTCCTGTTGTCCAAGCAGGCCAGTACATTATCAGCATTGCTAAATTTAGACAACATAAAAGCGTTAAGGTCATTTTTAACAATTAAACAGGTTCTTGGCTTACCTCCCCCATTTCTGGGATGCAGCAACCTGTATTTAGGAGTCCTGATTCCGCATACAAGGCCCCGGACGATCCAAGGCTCTTGTACCAGGACGACATCTATATCGGCCTTAGAAAGGCGTAAGCATAGGCTGGCGGATGCAGCCTTGCTGTGATGGAGATTAATCTGCGCTACTCTCAACATCGTGGTTGGGAGTAGTGGGATCAGTCTCGATCACCGTAATATCAGCCTCGTCCTCTTCCGGTGTGAGAGTAATATCATCATCTCCCACCGAAAGAAGTTGGGCAAAGTCACCCAGTTCATCCTCCGTCCTTGACGGCGAAGGAACTGAGAAGTTGGAATCCTCAGAGGATAAGAGAGGGTCGTTTGAACCCAGGGTTGGTAAGTGAGTATCCTCAGGCACCTTAGGATCAGCTACTCCTGTTCCTGTGTCATCCGCAATACTAGGTACATTGGGTTCAGCTACTTGCGTACCTGTGTCACCCGCAGTGCCAGGCACGTTGGAATCAGAAACATCCGTACCTGTGTCACCCGCAGTGCCTGAGGGCTCACCATCTGGAGCCCCAGGTGGAGCAGTTCCACTCTGGGGCAAAGAATCTTTTTTGTAAAGCCTCAGGGTGATTGAAGAAAACCCATAGCTTATGACGCATTCAGATTTCGCCAAAGGTCCCAGCGACTCCTCGCTAATTACTAATGTAACCGCTCGGCCGTCGCCTTTAGGGTCCTCCAGTTTCGTAATCCTCCACGAAGACGTCTGTAGCTGTGGGTTACTCAACCGAATGATATCCAGAATAGCCTGAGGCTCGGCTGGTTCTGCTGGGATCCAGGAACGCGCTCTTGGCCGATTCGGGATTTCCTCCCTCCTAACAACCTTGAGTTTGGCGCCTGGCCATGCTTCCCCAATTCTGGATATTGCTATTTTGTAGAGATCGACAGATCTCTGATCGGCACAAGCGATGAGCTTCACGCGGCCCTGAAACCATCCGCTATCGCGACAGTGAGGAGCAGTGCCAGGATGATCCTGAAGTATTGGGAGGAAAATCGTCGCGAGCCTGACCTCAAGTTTCCTCCATTTATCAGGCAGAATTATTATTATTATTATTATTTATTAAAATTCACTAGTACATAAAGATAATTACAATCTTAACACGCTATATCACGTATGTACATGGTGCCATCTGGATCGTTTTCGTCGATGACGGCGATAACGATCTGACCTTCCAGCACTTGGCTGTAGGTTTTAGTAGTAGCAGGAAGTATGGAAGTGTTCCTGCTACGTTTAGCCTCAGGGTGATTAGGTTCCTCTAGGGACCTCTGACGCTTTGGGGCTGGGTTGCCAGTTTGCGAAGTTTGCTCGCCGGCGACCCGCGTCGCCCACCTTATCGAAGCTTGCTGCTTCTCGGTGAGTCCACCCTCCGCAACTCCCTTGTATCGGGCAAGGATTCTCTGGGCGCTGCGTAGCTCTTGGTAGTACACCCTTGATGGAGCACCTTTAGAGCCAGGCATTTTAGTTTTTTTAGCCTCCTTAGAGGCACCAGGAGACTGCACGAGTGCAGTTGAAGGGCCTGCTTCTGTTGAAGCAGTTGGCTTGGAGGGAATGGGGAGCTCCGGATTAGAGTCTAAAGCTCCTTTTTCCCTTTTACTCACCTTACTGCCCTTGCAGGCAGTAGGTTTGGTTTTGTTGGGAGCCCCCGAACTGGAGGCGATTGGTTTTTTAGGGTTTTTATTTTCCATAAAAGTCCCACGAGTAGTGCGGAAAGAGGGGTCCATCCTGCCAGAGCCGCTTACCAGGATAAGGCACTTGTACTCTCCGACCTTGCCCGGGCATCGGAGGGAACCGTTCGCGACCAGCACTCTTTAACCACTGGCTGGCCATGCAGCCATCGGCACGGTAAACACCTTAGCTTAGAAGTGGGGAAATAGGAAGAGGGAAGGAGAAGGAGAGAGAGAAAAGGTGAGGGTAAGTGGATGTACCTAGCTTAGTCTGGCCTCTTCGCAATTAGCCTGTTCGGCATGGGTGTCCCTACCGGTGGCTTGCTGGTTACCAGCTAGCCACCGCCGACATAGCCTAACGCTACTACGAGACTCGCAAGCCCCACCACCGCGGCAAGGTGTAGGTACGAGGTGAGGAAAAAATGAACACTAACATTACTTAAATAATGCGACGTTATTTCTTTGCTATACCGCAAAAAACACCAACAGACCGAAAAATGAAAAACTTCAGATGTCTAAAAGTACCAAAAATCTTAAGTTTTGAGTTTCGTGCCCATTGAGACTTTTGTTCAGGGAGACTTCCTCTATCCAAAGAGCATAGACTCGCTCAAGTTGACCGAAAGTCATTGTCCATAGGAAACGTGCGGGGTCCTTTATTTTGACTTCTTTGTTTATTCGGGGGCGCCATCTAGATCTTCGGTATTTCAATTTTGAATAACTTTGACATTTTTTCTCGCCGATTTCGACAAATGTACACGATTCTGAAACGCCATATCAGTCAATACACCCCGAAGTCTCATTTTACACTGTACGGCGTAGCCAAAAAACAAAACTGTCGAATTTTGGGAATAGAGAACCCACACGTCATACACGATACACCACTATATGGCGAGAAAAGACCAAACCTAAATGTGAAGTGAAGATATTTACTTCGCGTGCAGATGGTCTCAATGTTGTCTGTATAAATGCAAGAAGTCTTAGAAGCAAGAGTGATATGTTGCATGACATATTTTGCAATACTTGTGTCCATGTCATTGTTGTCTGTGAAACCTGGCTCAATGACAGTATCAACTCTAAGCTTGTAACTATTCCTGGCTATAACATATTTAGGAATGATCGTGTAGGTCGTTCAGGTGGTGGCGTTGCAATTTACGTTCATCATAGCATAAGATCTTCAGTTATAATCTCTGCCACGTGCTGTCAAAATGCCCAATACTTGGCTGTCGAATTAAATACTGGTGTAGAAAAGGCAATTGTAATTGGTATTTACCGTCCACCTAGTATTTTTAGCCTTGATAACGTTAACGAGCTCAATATCGCCCTTTCAACGCTCACCAGAAAGTACCGCCACGTCATTACCTGTGGTGATTTTAATATTGATGCTTTAAAACCAAGTACCTCTCTAAGCAATTTTAATTATCTTTGCCAACTGCTTAATTTGGGAATCGTCAATAGCTTACCTACGTACTTTAATGCAATGGTTCCATCACAATTGGATTATTTTCTGGTTAACGACATTCAGAAAATCTTGTTTCATAACCAAATTAGCCCACTGTCTTACGTGTTCCCAATTTCCAACACAATGGAAGCTAGCGTTGGTGGTACCTATTCCAAAAACAATTTCCCTTTTGCAACCCTCTGATTTCGGTCCAATTAGTCTTCTATATTTTTTGTCGAAAGTATTTGAAAAAGTAATTTTTAAGCAACTTATTTCGTATATTGAAGAAAACTGTCTTCTTTCTGAATGGCAATCTGGCTTTAGAACTGGACATAGTTGTGAAACTGCATTACTAAAAGTCTCTTCTGATATCTATGATGCTTTGGACAACCGTAAAGTAACTTTCTTGACTTTACTCGACTTCTCGAAAGCATTTGATTCGGTTGATCATGTAAAGCTCTTACAGAAATTAGGTAGTAATTTCGGACTTGGTTCTACTGCTGTGAAATTGATTCAAAGCTACTTGTGTGATCGTTCTCAAATAGTTAAAATCCAGGATAAATTTTCCGAGCCCATACTTCTACGCTGTGGAGTGCCACAAGGCTCTATTTTAGGTCCCTTGCTATTTAGCATTTACATTAATGACCTTCCTCTTGTAATTAAAAGCACATCTATACACTTATATGCTGATGATGTGCAAATCTACATAAGTATGCCCATAGATTCAACCGCTGAGTGTATTCGTAGACTTAATGATGATTTGAGGAGTATTTATGATTGGACTGTTAATAATAAACTGCCCCTTAACCCTAGGAAATCTTCATGTCTGGTGGTTAGTAAGACTCCCTTTGTATTAAGCACACTCGCACCAATTATAATAAATGATGTCATTTTGCCTTATGTTGACTCAGTCAGAAACCTAGGTGTTGTGTTTAATTCTAAATTTAGTTGTTGTAGTCATACGAGCAGAGTTCTTCAAAAAGTCTATGGATGCTTACGTCAACTATGGGTAAGCTCTAGCCTTCTCACACCTGATATGCGTAAAATGCTTGTGATTGCTCTCCCGAAACTTGATTCAGTGTGTATGAGAAAAATGGAAGTTGCATTTAACGATTGTCTTCGCTTCGTCTATAGGCTAAGACGGCATGATCATATTACGCCATATGCATCCTGCTTATTGGGTGTTACTTTTGCAAACCATCGCTCGTACCACGAATTAAAATTTATCTTTAAGCTTATGAATACTACTATAATACTACTATAACTACGTTTCTTACAATCCAATAGGCAGGTAACATTGATTCCTAGGTTCGGCATTTGGTGATAGTTCTTACTTTGTCCAAGTTGCGCGTAAATGGAATGCTTTGCCCTGTGGTATTCGGAGTGCGACATCTAGCCGAACTTTCAGCAAGCTTTTAAAAGACCACTTTAGTTGATTCTATCTTTCTTTCCTTTCACTCTTTCTTTCTCTCTTATCTTCTGCTCTCATTCTTTTCTATTTAAGCAATTGTTCAAATATTTTTTATTTCCTCTTTTTTTATGTACAGTTAAGATGTTTAATCTTTGTACTCTACCAATAAATGTTATTATTATTATTATTAAAAGTTAAGTGAAGTTAGGTGCCATTGCATATGAATGTATGAGAGTGAGTAAAATGGAAGTAAGAGGAAGTTACATCTAATTCAGTGGAAGTAACGCCTACTTCACTTCTGCGTTACTTTTCATTTAGGTTTGGCCTATAGTCATTGTTTGGGCCGGAGTGTGCTCAAAAAACCATTATCGGAAATTTCGACACAGTTCACATTTTATTCGTTTGCGTGGAAAGTCTATAGTTCTTTTGAAAGCTTTACCGGTCTATTCTTCTAAAAATGTAGCCTCTATTGCACGAGCTGTTACAAGGAGTTCTTGAAATGGCCTCGTTCCATCTTGAAATCTGTTATATTAAATATTTTTCTAGTAATCGATTCGTAGCAACATGCAATATTAGAAGACTATACTATAGCCAAAAAATACTTAGAAGTGGTTATTTGACTTCACCCCTTCTCTAGTTTGTGTCAAGTACTTGAACAGCTTATAGCTGTGGTCTCATAACTACTTATGTGTAGTTGCTCGGATAAGAAGGAATTTTGTTGGTAACCATCCAACTATTCCTCGTTACTCAGTCCCAATGGGGCAACATATTACTTAATAAGAAACAATACGACATCGTTAATTCAAAACATAGCTGAACACATGTCAATTTCTAGAGAATTTGCCAGCGTAACAAATTCGATTATGTTCAGCTGTAATTGAGTTTCATATGTGAACATCGTCCTTCGCATGCATACGACGCCGGGCTCTGTAGTAGTGTAGCGAGAGAGAGACTCATCGGGGTGAAGCAACCGTGACAGCAATGAATATCAATTTCCATTTGCTCAGTTGCCTGCTGTCTCGTTTACAATTCTAGAAATTCGAATCCACTTCCATTTATTTATCTCTCATTAGGATAAAATTTAACATGTACATTGTGGCAAACCGCAAGGTTCCTCCGTCAGCCCTTTCGAATCCTTGAGAGTGCCAACACACCACCATCCATTTCAGCTAAGTCGATTCAGTTTTAGTGGTTTATTGTCAAACCGGAAGATGAGGCTGGGAGGGGGGGCGAAGGTTGGATTTATCTAATTTGAAGATTTTCGTATGCATAATAGCAATTTAGATAGTCCCGAGGAGAGAGCCGCAAGCTCCTTTCCATGCGGAGTTGAATTAGGATCATGCTAAAATCGTACCGACATATGTAGATGGTTGTCTAATGCTTGCAGGGAACAATACGAGCGAATTCAATGGCTGATTCAGTCCTGCGGTTTGTCCCATTTCCTGTTATGGTTTATTGAGCTTAATTTTATTTAGAGAATTATAAGAGAAGCGTATAAGGGCACAAATGGAATGACGATACCATCTGAAAGTGCTATTGTTGTGCACTCTGTCGAGGGTAATTCAGGACAAGATGAACACGTCGTATGCTTATTGAGTACTAAACACATTTAATATAAAATCAATACATACATATACCTACATATGCATATCATGTGCGGGCCGGGTGACACCCCCATTATTTATCCATAATATCCTATAGGTATGACTAGGCAACCTGTCATCACGGCCGGCGTTTCTTGTAGAAATTCTCGGCACCGTCAAAACTGTATGATTTACAAAATTAACCGCTTTGAGGACCGGACACTCTGCAAACCCTTTTCTAGTGCCTAATTAACTTTGAGACTTGGTATTACAGCTTTATCGAGTCACGCAATCGAAATTAAAAACAAACCCACGTCCGCCACCAGAGCGGGGGCAAAGTTAAATCCACATTTGATGAAAAAGAATCAGAGGAAAAAATGACGACCGACACAGATAAAAAAGGGAGAAAGCAACCCTTCAGTCTTTTGAAAAAGTAATGAACTGGCGCTGCCCCTGCTGCTCCACGAAATATGTTAATTAATGTCCTTGGATAAGGAGGAAAAAACGAGTCCTGGCGCTGTTGTCTTGGAAGCTTTTTAACTCAAGTTTGTCGTAACTTGTAAACTTATAATGGACATCAACTGTCAGACACCCTCTTTAATTACTGCTTACCGTTTTCGACTTTTCTGTGACTGCCAATTAACTAAACATCATGTTGCTAAGTGGGGTGGTGTTTTGGGGCTGGGGGGTGGGACGGGAAATTTTAGTAGAAATGACGAATCGAAGAAAGGATTTTTTTGATTTTCTTTTAATTATTTTTGAGGTGTTTTAATTTCTTTTCCATTTTTGTTTCTTGACGAAGCTTCGTTGAAGGTGAATTTGGTATCCGTATGTGAATTTTTGGTTGGTAGTGGTGGATTTCACTATTTTTCTGTCATGTTTTTGTGGAGTTTGATAATGCCATAAGTCATCTGGATAAATAATAGAAACGAATAATTCTTTTAGAATACAAAAAAAATTTACGTTTTCTTTCTTAACACTTTGCACAGTGGATTTGTTCCTGTATAAGGTATTGGGTCCAAAGGTACTGCGGCCATTCATTTGGCCTGTTGTACTACACCCCTCTACACCCGTGAACAAGTTCAGCAGTCTAGTGGCTTGTCGCTTAGATTTGAATGTTCGAGCAGGGACAAACTCGAACAAAAAACCCTGCTCCTCGCTATTGCGGGACGCTCACAGAGAATGCATGGGGGCAGAGTCATCCTCCTCCTGACAAAGCCTGCAGGTGCGATCCTCCGACCTTCCTATTCTCCATAAAAGGCAATTTAGGGCGCAATGTCCGGTAATCAAGCCAACAAGTGTTCAGACATCATTTCTACTGCGCCAATTCCTTGGCCGTCTTTGGGTTGGCCAGTCCAGGCACGGAATTCCAGCGTTTAGTATGTTTCATCGAAGTTGGATCGGCCAGGGCCCTTTTCAGCAAGCCGATGGGTGCCCCAATAGCTGACTCTGGACCGATTAATATTGTTTATCCAGGGCATCCGCAATTTCGTTGCCTTTGAAGCCTCGGTGACCCGGGGCCCAGATAAGGGTAGCTTGATTGAGAACGCCCAGCTCACCAAGAGCACGTTGGCAGTCCCAAACTAATTTCGACTTGGGCCTACGGGACCTTATCGTCCTAATTGCCGCTTGGCCATCAGAGAAGATAAAGAACCGTTTGTTATGGTAGGGCATTCTTAAGTCCGTCCGTCCAATTCTTAAGTCATTCTTAAGTCCGTCCGGCCGTATAGCGTCACCTCTGCTTGAAAGACTAGGCTTATGGCCCTGCTGAACCTTGGGCTTTGACTCCAGGTTTCGGCGCCACATCGGTCTCTGTTTTGGAGCCATCCGTGCACCATACTAGTCCACCCGGCAATACTTTAGGAAAAGTCCAAGTTAGCCTGTCCTGTTGGTGCACAAAAGGTTGGCCAAATTTTGAGATTTTAAAGGGCATGCAGTCCGATGTTGATGTTGTATGATGTTGATTATTATAGAACTAGCTGGAACCCGTTGCGCCTCGCTGCACCCATCAATGTGGTGGATGGTTACCATTCAGCTCTTTCCGCAGCATTATCCGTTGTACAATATATACGCTGGCCATTTTCTAGATGTCCAACCAAATGAAACCAAAGTTGCATATCTTTTATGAATGGCGAATGAAAGAAATTGCCATACGGCTAGATTATTGCTAACATTACGTCCCAATATTGTGTTATTTTGCCGATCGCATTTGCATTAGCAGCACCAAAAACAGCCATGTCGCTCCCCTTCATTATATATTTGAATATGAATTTGATTGATTCGACGGAATTGCAAAATTCAACATTTATGAGAGCATTGAACGTCTTGGACAATAATGGCGAATAGAGTACGACCCAACCATTGTCAGCTTCACAATCGTAACCTTCCAAGTTAACTCTTTGCCATTGACCTTAGTCGGTCGACGAAGATACATTGGGTAACCATTGTTCCCGATTACATTTTCTGAAATCAATGCTCTTGAATACCGCTTTGAATATTTCTAACATGCATCATGATTCAGTCCCATCCCATTGTGGATTGCAAGTAAAAGTTATGAACAAATCTGACGACCATATTGATATTGGACATATGCTTTCCGACACAATGCATCAACGGTTTTCCAACGTTCGTTTCGAACTGTATCGATTTTCTTTGCTGAACATAACTAAAATTGTTAAAGTAATCGCTCGGCTGCGCCAACTTTGATATTTTTTGTTCTTTTTCACATATGCCTTTGTCGAAAACTACTAAATAAAGTCCATTTTAACATAAAAATTGGGTCAATAGCAAGAGAGGGAAGTATTGTACCTTGTTCAACAAAAGTTTTTGCTTAAAAACTAACACATGCACAAATGCCTTATAGATAAAGAAACATTACTCGGCCATAGCCGTTGATATCCCATCTAAAGATAATAAGTTAATCTTGGTGAAGCAAGACCCATGTACCCCGAGAGTATGATAACAAACCGGTTAACCAAGTGTTAAATATTGACCCGTGTACGCCAGCCTAATGAGAGTAACATGTAAACGCACTCTAACGTTACTACTGTTACGTTTCGGTTAATGCATTTGTTGGAAATCGAAAGGAGGACAAGTTACATCAAACCTAAAAAAACCCAACAAGTTACATCAAACCTCAGAACAAACCAAGTTGTATCGAACATCAACTACAAAAAGCTCGGTATCAGACATGTCATTCGGGGATCATGCCCCCCGTAGATGCATGATCGGCTGAGAGCAGTTATCCCGATCGCCCCACCAATTTTATCCTCGACTCACAACGGTTACCCAGCGTAGGAGATCCACAAAGGAAGTCAGTAGAAAACCAGAAATTGTGGCAAGCAGAAGTCAGAAGCAGAGAATTCGTTATAAATTACTTATTATTTTTAAATAAATACAACGGAGATTAAACTTAAAGTACTAGTTTGAGTTATTAGTGTAAACCTCGTTCCTTTTTGGTGTTAAGTTCAGTGGATGCACCCCGGAAGTCACCTTTTGAAGAAGATTCAGCCCCCCCGGCAGATCAGCAACCCTTAAACCCCCCGAGTATTTCCACATGGTCCTTCGAGCCGGATCTAATTTGAAAGGTGAGTAAAGAATTGCATGTTCATCATTTATACAAAATTAAACTTTCACAAGGTTTTATAATGCGTTGCAAGTGATATAAGTATTAATAAAACATAAAGACGTGATAAAAAAAAAAAAAAAATTCATAAGTTAAAATCTCGTTATTATAAGTGATTTTGAAGATAGCACGCCGATAACGTGATCCTCTTGAAATAAAATTCCGTTACCCGTTATATGATAATACCGGTAAAGTCAAGTGTGTGCATTTTTTGTCCCAATATAGTTGATACGGAATTTTCTACTTCTTTGTGAAAGATTTCTTTATTTGAAGAATTTATTCGTTTTTTGAAAATTTATTACAATTTCTGCTTCTTTTGTGAAAATAAAGTTGAGAATTTTATACTAGTTTCGAAATCACACGTGGTGATAAGGGAATTTCTGCTTCTTTTTTGTGAAAGTAAAAAAGTTTGAAAATTTTATATGAGATTTGAATTCACACGTGGTGATAAGGTAATTTCTGCTTCTTTTTGTGAAAGTAAAAAAGTTTGAAAATTTTATATGAGATTTGAAGTCACACGTGGTGATAAGGGAATTTCTGCTTCTTTTTGTGAAAAATAAAAGTTGAAAATTTTATTAGTTTCGAAATCACACGTGGTGATAAGGTTATTTTGCTTCTTTTGTGAAAAATAAAAGTTTGAAAATTTTATATTAGTTTCGAAATCACACGTGGTGATAAGGGAATTTCTGCTTCTTTTTGTGAAAGTAAAAAAGTTTGAAAATTTTTATTAGTTTCGAATTCACACGTGGTGATAAGGTAATTTCTGCTTCTTTGTGAAAAATAAAAGTTTGAAAATTTTATTAGTTTCGAAATCACACGTGGTGATAAGGTAATTTCTGCTTCTTTTTGTGAAAGTAAAAAAGTTTGAAAATTTTATATGAGATTTGAATTCACACGTGGTGATAAGGTAATTTCTGCTTCTTTTTGTGAAAGTAAAAAAGTTTGAAAAAATCTATTAGTTTCGAAATCACACGTGGTGATAAGGGAATTTCTGCTTCTTTTTGTGAAAGTAAAAAAGTTTGAAAATTTTTATTAGTTTTGAAATCACACGTGGTGATAAGGGAATTTCTGCTTCTTTTGTGAAAGTAAAAAAGTTTGAAAATTTTATATGAGATTTGAATTCACACGTGGTGATAAGGTAATTTCTGCTTCTTTTGTGAAAAATAAAAGTTTGAAAATTTTATTAGTTTCGAAATCACACGTGGTGATAAGGTAATTTCTGCTTCTTTTTGTGAAAGTAAAAAAGTTTGAAAATTTTATATGAGATTTGAATTCACACGTGGTGATAAGGTAATTTCTGCTTCTTTTTGTGAAAGTAAAAAAGTTTGAAAAAATTTATTAGTTTTCGAAATCACACGTGGTGATAAGGTTATTTCTGCTTCTTTTGTGAAAAATAAAAGTTTGAAAATTTTATATTAGTTTCGAAATCACACGTGGTGATAAGGGAATTTCTGCTTCTTTTTGTGAAAGTAAAAAAGTTTGAAAATTTTATATGAGATTTGAAGTCACACGTGGTGATAAGGTAATTTCTGCTTCTTTTTGTGAAAAATAAAAGTTGAAAATTTTATTAGTTTCGAAATCACACGTGGTGATAAGGTTATTTCTGCTTCTTTTGTGAAAAATAAAAGTTTGAAAATTTTATATTAGTTTCGAAATCACACGTGGTGATAAGGGAATTTCTGCTTCTTTTTGTGAAAGTAAAAAAGTTTGAAAATTTTTATTAGTTTCGAATTCACACGTGGTGATAAGGTAATTTCTGCTTCTTTTGTGAAAAATAAAAGTTTGAAAATTTTATTAGCTTCGAAATCACACGTGGTGATAAGGTAATTTCTGCTTCTTTTTGTGAAAGTAAAAAAGTTTGAAAATTTTATATGAGATTTGAATTCACACGTGGTGATAAGGTAATTTCTGCTTCTTTTTGTGAAAGTAAAAAAGTTTGAAAAAATTTATTAGTTTTCGAAATCACACGTGGTGATAAGGTTATTTCTGCTTCTTTTGTGAAAAATAAAAGTTTGAAAATTTTATATTAGTTTCGAAATCACACGTGGTGATAAGGGAATTTCTGCTTCTTTTTGTGAAAGTAAAAAGGTTTGAAAATTTTATATGAGATTTGAAGTCACACGTGGTGATAAGGTAATTTCTGCTTCTTTTTGTGAAAAATAAAAGTTGAAAATTTTATTAGTTTCGAAATCACACGTGGTGATAAGGTTATTTCTGCTTCTTTTGTGAAAAATAAAAGTTTGAAAATTTTATATTAGTTTCGAAATCACACGTGGTGATAAGGGAATTTCTGCTTCTTTTTGTGAAAGTAAAAAGGTTTGAAAATTTTTATTAGTTTCGAATTCACACGTGGTGATAAGGTAATTTCTGCTTCTTTTGTGAAAAATAAAAGTTTGAAAATTTTATTAGTTTCGAAATCACACGTGGTGATAAGGTAATTTCTGCTTCTTTTTGTGAAAGTAAAAAAGTTTGAAAATTTTATATGAGATTTGAATTCACACGTGGTGATAAGGTAATTTCTGCTTCTTTTTGTGAAAGTAAAAAAGTTTGAAAAAATTTATTAGTTTTCGAAATCACACGTGGTGATAAGGTTATTTCTGCTTCTTTTGTGAAAAATAAAAGTTTGAAAATTTTATATTAGTTTCGAAATCACACGTGGTGATAAGGGAATTTCTGCTTCTTTTTGTGAAAGTAAAAAAGTTTGAAAATTTTTATTAGTTTCGAAATCACACGTGGTGATAAGGTAATTTCTGCTTCTTTTGTGAAAGTAAAAAAGTTTGAAAATTTTATATGAGATTTGAATTCACACGTGGTGATAAGGGAATTTCTGCTTCTTTTTGTGAAAAATAAAAGTTTGAAAATTTTATATTAGTTTCGAAGTCACACGTGGTGATAAGGGAATTTCTGCTTCTTTTTGTGAAAGTAAAAAAGTTTGAAAATTTTACATGAGATTTGAAGTCACACGTGGTGATAAGGTAATTTCTGCTTCTTTTTGTGAAAAATAAAAGTTTGAAAATTTTATTAGTTTCGAAATCACACGTGGTGATAAGGTTATTTCTGCTTCTTTTGTGAAAAATAAAAGTTTGAAAATTTTATATTAATTTCGAAATCACACGTGGTGATAAGGGAATTTCTGCTTCTTTTTGTGAAAGTAAAAAAGTTTGAAAATTTTATATGAGATTTGAAGTCACACGTGGTGATAGGGTTATTTCTGCTTCTTTTTGTGAAAGTAAAAAGGTTTGAAAATTTATTAGTTTCGAAATCACACGTGGTGATAAGGTTATTTCTGCTTCTTTTGTGAAAAATAAAATTTTGAAAATTTTATATTAGTTTCGAAATCACACGTGGTGATAAGGGAATTTCTGCTTCTTTTTGTGAAAGTAAAACAGTTTGAAGATTATATATTAGTTTTGAATTCACACGTGGTGATAAGGAAATGGAAGACATTGTAGAAAAAATCAAAGAACAAAAGAATTGTTCCAAGAGTTAGAAAGATTCGCGGTAAACCTCAAGAAATCCCCCAAGGAAAGGCTGCAGAAATTGGGCCATTTGCAAGGTCGCATCCAGACTATTGATGAATTACAGCATCTATTCTTGGAAAATGACAGATTCATTAAACTGTCCTGTAACAAAGAAAAACGGGCGGATCCCTATTTCAATAACACGTTGCAGGATGAGTTCAATGAACTGTTTTACGAACAGAAGGGAATACTTAATGATATGTTAAATCAATTCCCGTCCAACACCCCGCCCCCCGCCAATGTAACTGTCCGACCTGCCCAAAATTTCGACAATGAAATCCCGGAAACCTCAATTCGAGAAAGCGAAGAACCCCACATTAAACTACCGCAAGTGATGATTCCAAAGTTTGGAGGCGATTATACCTCATGGCTAGCCTTTCATGATATGTTTACGTCCATTGTACACTCGAATACACGAGTACCTCTCGTCCAAAAGATGCACTATCTTAAATCATGCCTTGTGGGCGAGGCTGAAAGATTGGTGCGGCATCTTAATATTACCCACGACAATTACATCATCGCTTGGGACCTTCTGTGTACAAGGTACAAAAACACGAGAGTTCTAGTCAACAACGCACTAAAAGCCCTTCTCTCTCAACCCCATGTCCAATCCGAAAATCCTCGTGCCATTCGTCATCTGCTTGACCATACTAAAGAGTGTCTTGCAACCCTGAGGACACTAGAAGTTAAGACAGATGAGTGGGACCCCATCATTAACTATCTGACGGTCGAAAGACTACCTCGCGAAACTCGGCAATTATGGGAACAAATGCAAGGAACTTCTGTATCGCTCCCCAAATATTCGAAACTCCAGGATTTCTTAGAAACAAGGTTCAGAACGCTAGAAGCCATCCCACCCCCCAACCCCCAAAGAAAAGAGACTCGAATAGTGCCAAAGGGTACCATGTTTCAACCTCATGCATTTCATGTTGCCCGATCCAGATGCCCGCTGTGTAGAGGCAACACTCACACTTTGAAAAATTGTGTCACATTCAAAAGGATGAACACGGATGCCAGGCACAGATTTGTTTCTTCCAGAGCATTATGTCAAAATTGCTTAGCCCATAGCCATTCCACAACGAGTTGCCCGAGCTTGCATTCGTGCCTCATGTGTAAACAGCGGCATAATACCCTTCTTCATCAGCAAGAGTCCCGTCACACGGCCACCCCCACTCTGAAAACGGAGAATCCGTCGGTAATCCCGAGCGAATCTCGACACGATCCTGAACCTTTAGCTCCTTCAACCCCGTCCAAGTTTATCTCATGTATTGCGAGAAACAATAAGGAAGTTTTACTGGCCACAATGTTGGTGAAGGCAACTTCAAACACGGGCGAAACCCGCGTATTACGCGCTCTGGTGGACCCTGGCTCACAGACCACGTTCATTACAAGAAGAGCATCTCAAGCTTTGCGTTTAACTCATCACTATTCGCCAGTCGAGATAACAGGAATCTGCAACACTATAGCCGCAAGATCCCAATCGATGGTCAGTTTAAGGCTCCAGCCGCATTCTCTAAACACGCCAAGATTGCATATAACAGCAATCACCCTAAATACTTTAACCGACCTTCTACCCCATCAGAAATTACAAAGTTCACAATGGAATCATCTCCAACGGTTACCATTGGCAGACCCTACGTACGATCGCCCTGGTGTCATAGACCTAATCCTTGGTGCGGAGATTTATACAACTATATTGCAAGAAGGTTTAATTAAAGGTGTGGCTGGGTCCCCCACCGCACAAAAAACATCTTTTGGCTGGATATTATTGGGGGAATGCAAATCCGAAGGAACCAATTCCGTTCCAAACATTAACTCCATGTCCGCCATCGTAAGAAGTCTGTGCTGCCAAGTTAAGAATGATTGTGATGTGTTGCGGCGCTTTTGGGAGATAGAGGAAGTTGATATACCTAAAGAAGCGTCAGCCGAAGACAGGTTGTGTGAACAATTTTTTGTGAGCACCCACTCTCGCACCGCAGAAGGTCGATATGTTGTACGGCTACCTTTTAGGCCCCTGCCTGAAACCGAAGGTAGATTCGGAATCTCACGAGAAACCGCGGTCAAACGATTCTATTCCCTTAAACACCGCTTTGACAAAGACCCAGCCCTACATAAAGAATACCAAGATTGCCTTGAAGAGTACTTAAAGGATGGTCATATGGAAAGGATTGCCGATTCTCAAATCGATAAACCCGACAATAGCATGTTTTATTTACCTCACCATGCTATACAAAAAGCAGACAGCTTAACGACACAGACGAGGGTAGTGTTCGATGCTAGTTCTAGATCCTCAAATGGACAGTCACTAAATGACCGTTTGCTCACAGGGCCCGCGCTGCAGCGTGATATATCTCTCCTGCTCTTCGAATGGCGGCAACGAAAGTTTGTTTTCACAGCCGATATTGCTCGGATGTACCGGCAGATCCTCGTCGAATACCCGGATAACGATTATCAAAGAATAATTTGGCAAGGAAATTTGACTAATTCTCCTGAGGATTATCGCCTTCGGACAGTTACTTTTGGCGTATCCAGCGCGCCATTTCTCGCCATTCGTGCTCTCCACCAACTCGCAAAGGATGAAGGACATGACTTTCCTTTGGGGGCAGAAATTCTATTGCATGACTTCTATGTTGATGACCTCTTTTCAGGAGGAGATACCATGTCAGAAGCAGTGGAAGCCCGGCGACAAATTGATTCTTTGTTAAAACGAGGAAAATTTGAATTACGAAAGTGGGCCTCCAACCACAATGGGATATTGACTGATATCCTCGAAGAGCAACGGACTTCATCCCCATCGATTCTCCTCAATAAAGAAACGATAGTAAAAACATTAGGCTTGCATTGGCTACCAGAAGATGATTGTTTCCAATATATCGTAAAACCCATTTCGACCCCATCGCCAATCACGAAGCGAAAAATACTATCTACCGTGGCTCGGATTTACGATCCCTTAGGATTGGTCTCGCCCGTAATCATCTCGTCAAAAACACTTTTACAAGGCCTATGGCAAAGGGGCTTGGGATGGGATGAACCAGTTCCCGCAGAGATATTGGAAAAATGGTTAGAGTTTGTATCCCAATTATCTTATGTCGAAAAAATCGTCATCCCGCGTTTTTTAGAGGTAGAACCACATAGCTCAATCCAAATCCATGGGTTCTGCGACGCCTCAGAGAAGGCGTATAGCGCCGCATTGTATATGCGTTCGGAAACGAACGGTGCTATCATAGTCCATCTCATAAGTGCAAAAACAAAGGTAGCGCCCGTGAAATCAATAACACTCCCTAGACTGGAGCTATGTGGTGCCGTTTTGCTTTCACGCCTTATAAAAAAATTTCTGCCCTCCTTGAAAAACAGAGAAAGCCGTACTTATGCATGGACAGACTCAACCATCGTCTTATCGTGGCTTCAGCGCCATCCAAATACCCTCAAAACATTTGTAAGCAATCGAGTCTCCGAAATCATGACCAATGTAGGTCCAGTCCCCTGGAACCATGTTTCCTCCTCCGATAATCCTGCTGATTACGCGACCAGAGGGATCTCATCGATTAAGCTTCTGGACGACAAGTTATGGTGGCATGGTCCGCACTGGCTTTCCAAGGTCGACACTTGCTGGCCGAGCAACGTCAAGTTCCAAGATCCTGAGCCGGCCTTACTAGAGCTTAAACCCATTAAATCTTTTTTGCTACAGGACTCAACCATGGAGTCTATAAAAATCCTCCAAAGATATTCTTCAATAGCTCGCCTGCTTAGAATAACCGCCCGATGCAAAGAATTCATAAATCGTTGCCGCAACAAGAACTCAAATTTCAAACATCCAATCAACCTCACTCCTCAAATTACCGAAGCCCGAGCCTTTTGGCTAAAGCATGAGCAGAGACGGTTCTTTTCCCAAGATATAGATCGTTTAACCAAAGGTAAATCTTTGGACCAGTCGAGTAAAATAATGAATCTTAACCCCTTTGTGGATGCGTCAGGTATTCTGCGAGTAGGAGGTCGATTAACCAATTCCAGCTTACCTTACAATGAGAAACATCCCGCGATCGTACATCCTGATAGTCATCTTACTTATTTGTTTATAAAAAACGCCCATGCCGTATGCATGCATGGAGGTCTCACGCTCACCCTGTCGTTGCTACGCAAAACAATTTGGATTGTCAATGCTCGCAAGATTATTAAGAAGATAATCCATCAATGCATTCCATGTTTCCGAAATGCATGCAAGGTACAAGATCAGTTGATGGGCTCTTTGCCCTCAGTACGCAGCAACATCAGTCGCCCGTTTATGAATGTTGGAGTAGACTATGCGGGTCCCTTCAACCTTCGCCTATCGCACACGAGGGGTTGCCGGACTCATAAGGGATACGTCGCCGTCTTTGTATGCCTCAGTATAAAGGCGATCCACATAGAGGTTGTGAGTGATCTCACAACACAAGCTTTCCTCGCTGCATTTAAAAGATTCGTAGCTCGTCGCGGTTTGTGTCGAAATATTTATTCCGATTGCGGAACTACCTTCATCGGCGCGCATAGTCAATTTGATAAGGATATCAAGGCTGCCATCAAAATGGGCAGTCAGCACGCTGCTACCACCTTTAGCGTACAGGGTATCGAATGGCATTTCATACCCCCATCTGCTCCCCATATCGGTGGCTTATGGGAAGCCGGGGTCAAATCCATTAAATATCACCTAAAAAGAATTGCCGGGAACGTTCCCCTTACTTACGAAGAGATGTCGACTCTTCTCACTCAGATCGAGGCGTGCCTTAATTCTCGCCCACTATGTCCACTTACCGATAACATCGATGACACAAGAGTTCTAACCCCCGGACATTTTTTAATAGGTGACGCTCTTTTAGCCCCCCCAGAAGAAGATTTCACTCAATGTAAGCTTAACATTCTTAATAGGTGGAATCTAGTGCAGCGGCTAAAGCAGGATTTCTGGCGAGCCTGGACGTCCGAGTACTTGTCCCGGCTTCAACAACGACCAAAGTGGCTCAAGGTCTCGACAAACATTAAGGTCGGCGATCTGGTTTTAATTAAGTCCGAAAATCTTCCCTCAAATCAATGGCCATTGGGACGAATCATGCAAGTACACCCGGGAGATGATCAATTAATCCGTGTTGTCACTGTAAAAACCCAAAGGGGCGAATACAAGCGCCCAATAACCAAAATTTGCTTACTACCTTCAAAATCATCCAATGAAACGCAACAATCCGAAGAGAATAATCATGAGAATAATGCACTTGTAAGCACTTGCAACGCATGAACCTCTAAAACCTGAAATATTTTCATGTTCATCTAATAATTGTATATTTGATTTTATTACATTCAATATATCATGCAACTCTTTACTGCTGATCAAATTTTCTTCCTTTCATGTCCATCACCTATATGCGTCTGTGGAAACTGCCGAGGGACCTGTCCAGAGAGGGTAAAATCATCAAGAGGACACAACGGGCAAAAGGAGTAGAACAGGAGGAGAACATTACAAAATTGTGGAGACCTACCGATCCGTGACTCGAAGGAGGCGAATACAACACCCTCGCACTTCCTCGTTATGTTGAAACCTTAGAGATTTCAAGGCGGGGGAGAATGTTGGAAATCGAAAGGAGGACAAGTTACATCAAACCTAAAAAAACCCAACAAGTTACATCAAACCTCAGAACAAACCAAGTTGTATCGAACATCAACTACAAAAAGCTCGGTATCAGACATGTCATTCGGGGATCATGCCCCCCGTAGATGCATGATCGGCTGAGAGCAGTTATCCCGATCGCCCCACCAATTTTATCCTCGACTCACAACGGTTACCCAGCGTAGGAGATCCACAAAGGAAGTCAGTAGAAAACCAGAAATTGTGGCAAGCAGAAGTCAGAAGCAGAGAATTCGTTATAAATTACTTATTATTTTTAAATAAATACAACGGAGATTAAACTTAAAGTACTAGTTTGAGTTATTAGTGTAAACCTCGTTCCTTTTTGGTGTTAAGTTCAGTGGATGCACCCCGGAAGTCACCTTTTGAAGAAGATTCAGCCCCCCCGGCAGATCAGCAACCCTTAAACCCCCCGAGTATTTCCACAGCATTTATAATTTGACACCACTATCGCTGCTACAATCCTTTTTTAGAACGATTTTACTTTTTTTTATTTCATTTAATAAAACAATCCGATTTCACTTACAAATCATATCAATTAAATGCGAAGAAAAAATTTGCAATAAGGATATCGACAATTCTTTTTCAAGCGCCATTACAAAAATACCAACAGACATAATCATGAGAACTATATACATAAACCTTGCTATTGAGGTCTTCTAACATAAACCACACTCAATCAGTCATTTCATACAGCCAATTTTTCAAACATCGATTACATACAAAACAATGATTCATTTTTATATATATAGAAGATGTCCTCGCCCAAGACCAGGACCCAGGTAACCATTCGCTTTAAATCGCAGTGTGTCGCTTATGCCGGACTTCTCTACCTCAAGGTGGAGGGGTACCAGATTGATTAGAGTCTCCAGCGCTGCCGTCGGGGAATTTCGGTTGGCCCCAGTGATGGAAAGGCAGGCCATTCTTTGAATTTTGCTTAAATTAGTTACGAAACCATTAAGCGCCGGTCTGTACCACCAAACTAAAGCCTCGTAAGTTACTATGGGTCTAATGATGGTGGTGTATATCCAGTAAATGGGTTTCGGTTGTAAACCGCATGTTGATCCTTAAGCTCTGCGCCAAGCCCACAAGAATCTGCGCATTTTGCTCATAAGAGTGTCCATGTGCTGGTTCCAGTTGAGCTTGGCATCTAGCGTTCCTCCTTAATATTTGGCCTATACACTGCCTGTGAGTGTAGGTACGGGTGGTGGTCGTTTTTTGCTGAAAGGAACCAGAATCGTTTTGTCGGGATTGACTTTTAGCCCTACGCTCTCGCATCAGCTAGAGACCAGATCTAGTGCTTGCTGCAGCCGCCTTGACATGGCTCCTTCAGTTTCACCTGTAACTACTATGACGACATCGTCAGCGTAAACTTGGGCGAAAAAGTTTCGGCCGTTGAGCAGCTCTAGGAGTTCATCTACAACAAGGCACCGGCAGAGATGAAACTACTCCTAAGTAGCATTTTTTATTCACCCCTCTTGTTCACTCCATTACTACCCCAGGACGTTCGTATCACATATAGTGGTGGGTCCCTGGAGTCGTAGGCGAGGAATGTTGAGCATAAAATAACAATGCCCTTGCTGGCTTCCCTGCTAATCTGTATCTTCACCACTACCAGGTCTCTCGACGATTTATCTGTGAGAGGAAAGCAGTTAGTGTTTTTATTGTAAACTATACAGGTCCAAGGGTCGCCGTCCACATCACTGCATGCAATGCTGCAGCCGTCTGCTCTCAAGCCCTGTCTAGCACCGTTACTTACCCATGACTCCTGCACAAGAGCCACGTCAACAACTAGGGTGGCCAGCACCCTGAAAATGAGTGCCATGGCAGACCTACCGTGTTGCAGGTTGCACTGTTCCACTCGCGTCCTAGGGTTATTCCTACTGTTATGAGCCAACAGGAGTCCTACCTATCACTTGCCAAAACGTCATCTCAATTGCCAGCCAGCTTGTCCCGGTATGAGCGCTCCCCCCTTATTTTCTTCTGAGGGATCTGCCCATCCGGAGAGTCGTCTGACCGCAGCCGTTTTGGTAATGCATCAGTTCGTTCCGGCAAGCGAAATTGCCCCCAAAGGTTGTAGGATCTGGTTCTACAAATTTTCTGGTGGGTCCAGGCTGTCTGGGTCCGCTCCTTGTCCAGACTTCGGTTTGTTGGGAAGAAAGTTGCAAATGTGAGACTCGGGTGTGCTCCGTGATGCTCCCCAATTCCATTGCGACCTTCCTTGCCTTAGCCCTCCGTCTCTGGATAGACCGGATTTTTCCTGAAAGGCTGCATGCTCATACTTACAACCTTGGCAGTTAGTTCTTCAGCAACATCCGTCAGCTGCTTGGAGACGGTTATTTTTTGGGAAGCCGAAACTTCTGTGGTGTACAAAGTACCTCCAAGATAATCACTCTCCAGCTCTGAGCTGATGTTTATTGCATCAGATCACAACTTCCTTCTTCGTCTGATTTCTTAATTAAATTTTGGTCCATAGAAGTCCCACGGATATAACATCTGGATAAGGCTATATACAACTGGGTGCGCCCGGTGCACAGAGGAGATCGATCAATCTGCTATTGCGCAAGCTGCTATGGATGATTCAAGTTTCCACCTTGGGATTGATCCATTGGGGTCTCTTTTACGGAGGTATAAGTCTAGTATGTCTTGAGTCTTTATGTATTATGCAGCTTATTGCCCTATAATCTCTAACCCGGAGGCGGCTTCTTGACAGCCGGGAATAGTGGTTTTTAGGAGAACTTTCAGGCTTCCTTGAAGGGTCCCTAGGTCCATATGCCGTCTCCCAGTTTGGTATAGGATGGTTGGCAGGGTTCCTTAGAGAGGAATTTGAAAAGCCTGGATGATTCTCCTAGACTAGACTCTATAGCAGGGCAATTATCCTTCCATGATTGATGTTTTCCTGCCTTTACCGCTTTCTTATACAGCCTTAGAGAGTCCTTGTAGGGGTCCCAATAAATGGAAGCAAGGGGCACGAGTAAAAATGTGCCATGCCCATGCCATGTCTTCTGAGTGTTCAATCTACTGCCTTTTTATTCTAGAATCTATAACATAAAATTTGGGATAGGATTTTATCCACCGCAGACAATATCCAGATGCCACCCCAATTGTTGCATATTGTTAGGTCGTCCTTTTTTGATATATTTTATGTTATACCTTCTGTCCAATCCACCGAAACATTACAGGTTGATTCATGCTATTTCCAGGATTATTTCCACGAGACGCGGCACACTTGTTGGGCCTGCGAAATTGGAGGACTGTAGCCAGTGAGCGAGAAGGTTGGAGGAGAAAACTGAAAGAGGTTAAGGTTCGATTTGGGCTGTAGTGCCATTGAACTTGAACTGAACTGCCATTCTTTCCAGCAGCTTTATATTGGGCCATTGCATGTCATCTATCTGATTTCTCGTTGTACTATCCGGCGGTACCCAGGTGTATTTTCTGTTGGTGGAACTGTAGACGTCAACGAAAAGCTCACCATTGCTGTTAGTAACTTGGCTTTTGCCTTGGGTGTGTGTGTTCAAGGCCTTTGTTTCTATTCTAGGGCCGATCTGTGCGTTTAAGTCACCCATCAATCAATGATGTCTGCCTTTAGAATAGAGCGAAACCCCTCATTTAGTCGCATATAAAACTCATCCTCGATGTCATCTCTGCGTCTTCAGTTGGAGCGTAGCATTGCATTACAGTAGTGCTTTTTAGTCTGATACGAAGACGCACAGCAATAAATTGCTTAGAAACTGGTGACCAGATCATGAGGCTGGACCTGGCTTGCTTCATGAGTATTAAGCTAAGTCACCCTTGCTGTTTTCGGTTTGATTCCTGGCAGAATATAAGAACGACTCACCGTTTGGCGAAATATGCTCCCCCGCATCATGCCATCTGGTCTCACTTAGTCCCATCATCTTGATATTATATCGGTTCATCTCGTTGGGGACTTCAACCAGCCGTCCATTAGAAAGCAGCATTCTTATATTCCATCTTCTTATTCCGAAATCATAATAGAGGTAAACCTTCTACAATGACCTCTCTTGATTCAAAATTCCAAGTGTTTGTTAATCTACTATCAATTAAGTATGTCCTTCAAATATAGTCTATATTTTTACAACTGCTTCCAATTAAAAGTACATATCTAACAAAACGAATCTTATTAAATTTGTGGTAGAAACCCTCGACGCCGTGATATTCAAAATAAAACCATTCGCTCCCCCTCAGGAGAAATAGAATTTGGACATATGCGTGGAAATGGTGCACAATGAAACCAGAAAGTGAAAAAAATTCAATTATCTCTAATAAAAACGCTGTCCTCAGGGCATAACAAGCTTCACTTTGTAAAACATTTTATTCAGATTCCGTCCAGGGGTAGGTGATTGCAATCCTATTTCCTGTAGCCATTCCCTTTATTATATATACCTTCGCCTAAAAAATCCTCTCCTCCTCTCGCCAGTCCCGAATATTGAATTTGTTATATGCATGTGCCGCCGGAATAAGGGGTATCCATGCCTTTCTACAAAGCCAATTTCGAGTCTATAATGGGCTCATTACAGGGTAATTAGATCTGTTTAAGCCACCGCTGCGAGCGCTTAAGTCGACTATAAATGCGGACAATGAGCACAGTCTCTCCGTACGCCGGGAGATCAACAAATTGAATCTCGGCGATCGGATTGAAAAATATTTTTACTCGGCCTCCGGCTATCTTTCACACTTTGAAGATTTCGTTTCACGTCTGAGTGGTCGATTTGATAGAACTTAATGGACCCCTCCACAGAGTAAATTAGTGCTTTGTGCTTGCGCGTTGGGCAGGAAGACTTTTATTGGTAGGTTGAATATTGATAATCAGAATTGGGCAGAAGGTTTTGAAGGGTCGGTGAAAATATTGGACATTGCTACAATTGACGGATTTTATCATTAGTTTATTGCTTCGAGGGAGAAAATTAGAGTTTTGCCTCGTGAACATAACATATTTTTATATGAAAATCTAATTTCAGTCGGCCTCGTAGACGCAAGTAAAACCTGTTTCGCACTAGTGCTGGTCCTTAAAAAACAAGAAATCTCAAGACAATGCACAGTAGTGATGAGCAAACGCAAGAACAAGACAAGACTAATCTAGTCTTGTTCAGTCTGTCTTGTTCTTGCAAGCATAACTAAGTCTTGTTCTTCTTCTTGTTCTTGCTCTTGCAAAATGTGCAAGAACAAGACAAGACTGCAAGAACAAGACCATTTTTGCTCATCACTAATGCACAGTGAGAATATATAAAACATTAAAGTACTATGCTACGGGTCTGAGGCATGGACATTGACCAAACAAACAGAACATCATAAGAAAATATTCGAAAGGCAAATCCTAAGAAGAATTATTTGCTTCTGTAAGGGTTAACCAGAAAGAATGGCGCATTAGAGAAGAGCTTGATGAGATGTATTGGTTTGAAGATGGTTTCGATGATAAAATTGAAGTGCGAGGCTATGTTAACATTTGAATCGAACTGAATCTGAATGAATCATTCACCTGGCTGTACTTAATAAGATTGGTTCTATCACTGAAAAAGGAGACAATTTAATGTCTAATACAGAGTTTAACGAGTTGATGAGAATGCCAAACAATAAGCAAAAAGTACTCTTGCTACAGGTCATTTCGAATCTATTAACTTCAAACCGTAGTTCATACAGTGTAGGGATGGGTCGTGATAGAGTGTGGGGAGGTGACTTGAGTGGATCTGGGATCTGGCTATAGGACACACCTCCATCGGTTCGGACAAGATGACTCTCCGTTGTGTCCGGCATACCTATGTATATATGATTGATGACGCAGAACATGTCCTCTTGGAATGAAGAAAACCCGAGCTCTGCAAGCGACAGCTCAGGCAAGGCTAAGAGCAGAAAACAGAGGTAAAATGAGGACGAACGATTCATGGAACAAAATAAAAGAGACGCTAAATATCTTTCATCAGAAGCTAAGGCGGGAAGAAACGGAAAGGAAGGGGTAAAGGACACAATTGATTGGGGCGGCGAGGATGATACATTTAATTTCTCCGCGCCGCCTGTCCGTTGTGTTAGCATATATGGTGGCCCGTGTATTATAAAGGTTTTTTCATCATCGTCACCACCTGACGCATCGCTGATCTATTTGTGCCGTAACGCTTGGAAACAGGGATACAGAATCAGCACTCGATTCTTTACTAATATGAGTATTTTGCTTTCAATATCAGTGCTCGATACTTTTGTCCGAACACTTTTTCTCATATCAGTACACTTATATAGGGTAGAATCGAGTATCGATTACATTTTGCATACGAGTCAGAACTCAAGCTAACTGCAAGCTTATTTCAGGTGTGAATATTTTCCTTATAAAGGCTTTACACATTTTGAGTAAACTCGTCTTAATTGAGTCAGACGCCCCAAATGCAAATTGGACCTTTTTTATGGTACATCAATTTGTATGCTTTTCTATTTGTTTCATGAACGTGGACAGAAAGAAATGCATACTAATTTCTGTGAGATAATAGAGCCCCAACTTGCATTTGGGGTGTTAACAGGCTTTTATAGATTTGAATTTATACCCCATGCCGATTAAACTTCAAACTCGCCCGTTCTCAGTTTTAAACAGGCAGGCATAACATCACATCACCTACATGGCACTCGCAACAAAAACAGTACGCCTGAGTAAACATTCTACTTCTCTGCAGGTATGAACGGAGTAATCCAAACGAAGCACAGCACGCTCAGTTTTGTATACTAAACGGAGAAAAACTGCAGCTTTAAAAAATAAAGGGTGCCATTAAGTATATTCAGTAGACCGGCTCTCGTTCGATTGTATAGGTCAAGCAGCATTAGACGTGGTGAGTACTTAGTTAGTACTTAGTTAAAACGACATGCGTTTGGAATGGCCGATTACGAATACATTCATATCTGTAAAAGAGGTGTGCCTGCCTCTGGTGGGCGGATTTTTCGAATTTCTTGCCTGTAGCTGGTGCGTACTTGGGATGTAAACTACTAAGTATTTGTAACCTGTCGCAGCCGAAAATGAAGTAATGCATACACTAAGGTAGAGCTCGGTGAAATGTCAAAAAAGTACTCATCGATACTCAAGGTATCGATTACGTTTGAACGAGTAAAACGTGCTCACTCATTGAGTAATTTTCTTTCGATTCTACTCATGAGTATTTAATCGAGTACTATACACCGATTACGTATCTCTACTTAGAAATACCAGGTAGATGTGATCCAGTCCGCGACGAATTGCTGAAAAAGCCTTCCTGTGGAAAGTTTAAGTTAGGATCAGGAGCGGCGCTTCCATGGGTGCGAATGGTGCACTTGCACCGGGCGCAATTTGTTGGTAACGCAATTTCAGAAATTAAGATTTAAAAAAAAATTAAAACTTTGAAAAAAAAAAGAGTTTCATAAACTTACCCAATTTTTGTCCCTGTACTTTCCCATGCAAGAAAAAAGGGAAATTTCACTTCTTCTCGTGCAGGAAGTTTCCAGAGATTTTAGCTTCGAGATTCGGGAAAGAATCTGTATTGTTTACCGTGATTGATATAAAGAGGGCCCTGTTGCTGCACTTTTAAATTCTGTTTAAAAAATTGTTAAAAGAGGTAAATGAACGAAATAAGGAGAACAAAACTCCTCTTTAATTGCTCTTTTTGTTTGCTCCTTTATTCCCTGGCTTCACCGGTAGAGTTGAGCCGGACTTACAAGAGGCAGTTCCTTTGTACACGATAGTAAATTGTACTGAGACCTCAACTTTTTTAAATGTCCCGGTTCAAAAATAATGTACTACTGGGATATGAGCGTGTATCGTGCGATTGTACATTACGAAGTGGAGAGACATTTCTTACTTCTTTTGCGGCAGTAAAATAGCCCAATTTGAACTGCGCCGAGGTGAGATTGTAAACACGAACTGCAGAGACATTTTCTTATTGCTGTTGCCGCAGTAAAATATGAAATTAAAACCGAGCCGTGGTGAGATTATAAATACGAACTGGAGAGAAATCTTTTACATTTTTGGAGGGAGTGAAATTTTGTACTGCAGAGACAATTCTTACATTTTTCGAGGGAGTGAAATTTTGTACTCGAGAGATTTCTTACTTCTTTTTAGGCGAGGTGCGATTATAAAATAGAAATATACTTTCTGGAGGCATCGTTTTTATACCTACTCTGGGTCAGTTTAATGCATAAGAGATTCAAAACAGTGATTCTGAAGCCATGCCAGTATCTACAACTTCAACATTATCGCCGCTTTCAGAGCTGGAGTCTAGTATTTGGGATGATTTCGATAAGCAGGTGTGTGACTTAATAAAAACTACAAATTAAACAACTGAAACCATTAGGGAATTAGATAAATTCCTTGTAGAACTACTGATGCAAAGACCCAGAAAGTGGTGGTATTCGAGAAAAGGTCAATATCCTAGACACTATAAACTTTTTTAACTAAGACTGTGCAGCGTTGCAACTTTTGTGCTTTCTGAACGCCTCTTTTCTAAAGCGGGTCAACTTCTGGGAGAAAGAAGAAATAGGTTAAGGGTCCACAAAGTGTCACAGATACTATTTTTAAATCTCTATCTATAACAAATAAAATATTTTCGTGTCATTTTCAATTTTATGGAGTTTCATTTTAAATCTGTAAATATGTTTTTCCTTATACAGTTTACAAAAATTTTAAAGAATATTTTTGTAATTAACATTCATAGGCACGATAATTAATACTCCCATTCATTCATTCATCATTTATCTTATCCCCTCTTTCGCAAACGCGATAGATCTACTCGCATCGCAACGTTTGAGCCATCCACTACGTGACGTGCTAGCAATTTAATGGCATCTCGCCTCATTTAAAGTGAAACATTGTACTGGCTCAAAAGGAAAAAGAGGCTCCTCTTACAAAATCATTTTATAATCGTGTCCTAACCAACACTATATCACCGGCCTCACTTCAATAAAGTTTAATTCAAACCACATAAGTGCCTTCACCAGCTGGCATTGTTCAGTTCATGCAGAAGTTAAATGTGCAAAAGCTCTCACTTCCAGATATTCCATTATTTCAGTTGATTACTCTTTTGAGCGAGCTTTTACGCTCAATCTCAATTTCATATTCTGTTGGGAGAGTTCAGGCTTTATTTTTCCAGAGTTCAATATATGAAAATGTATCTGAACTCAGTACACTAATATACTCGAACTTGCGCAGTTTGGCTGGTGGAGCGGGGGTATTACTGTCTCACAAAATAATATGGCCAGTTTCACAAGGGCCAACCAACCTAAATTGGTTTCAATCGTCAATTCCCTTTTGAAATTCGCATGGATTTTGTCAAGAGCCAACTTTTCCAAAAAACTATACGTAAGAATGCTTTAGCTTATTGTTGTTGCTTTTATTATTAATTCTTCCTATATGAAGAGCAGGTGTAATGTAAGACAAGCCTAATACATTTTCTCTAAGTAAGGCAGGAGTTTCTTTTATAAAGTTATTCGTTATTAAGTTCGAATAGTACTATAATTATTGTTTTAAAAAAGCAATCCCACATCTATTGGCCAATCTTGCATAAAAAGCCTCAGCTTAACTCACGATATTAAAAACAATCAACGATGAAGATTTATTTCTTTAAATAATCTAAAATTATGCGAGTACATTGCGTAACCGAGACCAGGAAACAAAATATAATTACAATGATTTTTTTTTTTTCATTTTTCTAGCAGGATCATGATCTCACGGCATAATCCATTAGGAATTTTGTTTGCTAAGGTGTTATTACACTCTCATAAATTTCGTAGCAAATCGTTGAAAACTTCTAAAATTGCACCTATCCCAATTACTGACAAAACAACGCTGCTTAACTGTCAAGCATAAATGTAATACCATCCTTGACCCGGAGAATTATCATGATTTATTAATGTAAAAATGAAATTTTTATGATTTTTTTGTGTAACATTTAATCGCATTAGTATCAGAATTCCCTGATTTATCTCTCGCTGCCAGCCGGGCAGCAAACCTCAAAACCTTGAGTCCGTCGTCGTGGCTTTCTTGCCCGGTTTTGAGCATTTTCAACGCTGGAGCTAATAGCGGCGAGGCCGCAATCTGGCGTCAAATAAGACAAAATAAATTAAGATACAAGGTGTATAAACAAAAAAGAATTAATATTGCCTTAACTGACCCCTTTGATGGTGTCTAATCAACAGCCGGAGGAGCCCCTCTCATGCGAGGCACCAAAAACCTAGCCCAGTCCAGCTCTAATCAACGCCGCAAATGGTGTTTTTTCCGGCTGTCAAAGGTTTTTTCTGGTCATTTCGAAGCCAGTCAAAAAGTGATTACGGCAATGGCTCGAATTATGGCCGCATTAGCGTAAATTAAAGTTGCTCGTACGAGAAATTAGACGAGGGTCAACCATGCAGGACAGAGGTGTTCATCAAATATTTGTCATGTGGGAAAGAGGTGTCAATCCGTACAGGTTCCCCATGTCCATGCCCACCACGCGGGGTTGACTAATTGCATCCCCGAATGTCCCCTCGATCGAAGTGGTAGTTCCAAATAGATTATGGCGTTTTTTTTTAATTTACAAAAAAGCAAATCTATAAAATTATGGTTGGGAAACGGCGGAAAAGGAACCTTCTAAATTATAACTTTACGTGCCACAATTTCGAAAGTGGTTCCAGGTTAGAGCTGCAGTGGCCTATCTCCAGGCCCCTTGGTTCCAGATCGGGCAATCAAGAGCAGAAAAACCCTCTCTAATGGACTAGGCTGCTGCCGACTATTAGAGTCTATGAACGCCATGATCTTTCGATCATTTCGGAAAAACAGGGCAAATTGATCTTGAGCGATTTTTAATTGACCTCAATTAGAGACAAATGTTACGTGATGAACCCCAAAAGTCGACTTTTTTGTCCGGGCATCATCTCATCTCTTTCTGCGCGGAGCTCTTTTTTTTCAATTTAATTGAGTTGTAATGGACTTGATACAGACTCAAAACGCCGAGAGGAATGAATCACTGCAGGAAGTGATTCAATAATTCCAGATTACACTTAATTAATAGATATTAGAGGGAAGAGTTGAAAGAATTTCGGGTTTTGTTTTGGGAAATGATTGCTGATTCTTTAAATTGAGGAAATGGGTGAGAAATGTGTTTTATTATTTTTTTTCTTCGAATCGACGTTTCTTGGTAGGTTTTGGATAGGTTGAGTGTTAATTTTGATTAATTTTCAAGGTTTTAAAAATCTCTTTTTTTCAAAAGTTTCAGGGTTAAATGAATCCGAAAAACTATTCTTACTATTCAAGATAGTGTATTTTCTGATAGTTGAGGTTTCTACCTATTTACCAGTTTCATTTTATTTTGAGTAAATTGGTTAAAATTTTTTAACACATAACTAACAAACAGTAGACTGAAACCATGGCAACAGCCAGAATTTTTGTGTGTTGGTTAGGGTTTGGTTATAAAATTCTATGAAGAAATGGATATTAATTCTTCTTCTTCTTTAACGGCTCTACAACCGGGATCCGGCCCTGGCCTCTCGCAACTGTTCTCTCCACCGTTCCCGATTCTGAGCCGATGTCATCCAGTTTGGCATCCCTAAGCTCTGCGCGTCCTGGTCTACGCCATCCTTCCAGCGAAGGTTAGGTCTCTCTCGCTGTCGCACCCCATAGGTCTTACCGCAGAGAACTTTCCGAGCAGGCTCATCTTCACTGATATGAGCTAAATGCCCTGCCCATCGGAGCCTACCGAGCTTTATTTGCTTCACAGGATATTAATTCTATTGTCTAAAAAATCATGAAGACGATTATTAACCAAAGGCGTATATGGTATGGGGCCTCGGTAGCGTAGGGAGTAAGGCGCCTGGCTACCATCCCAGAGGTTCCGGGTTCGAATCCCTGTCATGCCCCCACCGTCCTTCGCCATTTCCACTTTCTCACCTACATAACTTTCCTTCTTCCTCCTTTCCTCTTTACATTCCTGATTCCTCCTGTCATAGGTTCCTTTAGCCCTTCCCCGCTCCACTAAAGCGCATGTCATCGGTTGGTTGATGAGATTCAACTCGTTTCAGGAGGCATAACACTCTAGCGCATTGTGGTGGAATAAAAATGTCGCGGGAAGGTTGTGGCAGTTCCTTCCTTCCCGACTAGAGATGCTGTTCGACATTGAAGAAAATAGATTGTTGACAGTATAAAGGTCCTTTCCTGAGACTCTAGTCTTTCACATAAGAGTACAATTTTAGACCCAAAAGGTCGTCCACCGAGGATCTTGAAGTTTGTCTGACAGAACATTTTAACCAAAGTTGGTGAGTCTTCACCGGCTGCACTGGATATCTACAAGATTTTTGATAGAGTTTGACACCCTACAAGTTAGCTAAACTCCAGGTTATTGGTATTGACTCAGTTCTGAAGAACTAGAACGAAAGTTTTCTTTTCGGCCGTTCAGACAAGCTCGTATTGGATGGCCTAAACTCGTATCCCCATTCCATCTCTGCCGCTGTCCCTCAGAGGTCAATTTTGTTACACGCTCTTTTGCTAATCTTAATAAATAATAGTCTACTCTCTGCTATTCATACAAAAATGCAATACAATGCCACCAAAACGAAGTCATGTCCTTTTTCTAATAAAACGTGTAACATTTTTGCACAAGTGTCAGTGAATGGTGCAGAACTTATGGCTGGTACATCACTTAACATCTTAGACGGGGCTTTGCGAACCTCAAACTTATCAGAAACGACACCGTTTGCTCCACGATCGACCCTTTAACCATCGTAGGAACGCAGCAGCAGACCTGACAAAATTTTATCGTTACTGTCATAGGGGGGCGAACGGCTAACAAAGATCTCGGAAGGTGGTGGCCACCACTTTGTTAGCAAGTCCTAATCCCCTGGGCCCCCTGGGATACTTCTTCGGAAGGGAATGAATGACGAGTTCTCTGCGCCACAACCCGCCGGCGACCCACTCCTATAAAAAACACCATTGCTACTATTCGGCAAACAATACTTCGGAACCGGATGGACAACACCACGACGACCTTTGTTCTCGAACCAGGACATGAATGAGATCATGGAATGTGAGAACACTGCTTGCTGAGGGAAGGCTGAATGAATCCTTAACGAGATGAATCGATATAAAATCAAGAACGTGGGACTGCGAGACCTGATGACCCGATGGGGGGGACATATCTGTCCTTCTTATATTCTGAGAGAAACGAAACTGAAAGCCGTATGAGTGGCGTTGGCGTGATACTCACCAAAGAAGCCAGGTCCAGCCTCATTAGCTGGTCACCAGTTTCTGAGAGGATTATTACCGTGCGCCAGCGTACCAGACTAAGAAGTACTACGATAGTCCAATACTACGCTTCAACTTAAGACGCAGAAGATGACATAAAAGATGAGTTCTATATGCGATGGAATGAGGTTTTCGGGAAACTTAAACGCACAGATCAGTCGTGACAACACCGGCCTTGAACACACATTTGGAAATCAAGACCTATGCCAAGTTACCAATAACAATGGTGAGCTTTTCGTTGACTTTTGTAGTTTCCACAAACCCATGGTGCACTTTTGCCACAAGAACACAAAGGGACCTGGGTATCTCCCGATATTCTGTAGGATGCCAGGAGTGTAAAGCAGCAGTCACTGGAAGTGATCACGATTTGGGTGTAACAATTAATCCCTCAAGATACATAGGGCGGAAACAGTAGCCCTTCAGCGGACTGTTTTGTGCGACAGCTATCAGCTCCGACCAGGATCTTCCAGTTATTGCGGCCTCTGCTAATAGGGTTCTCCTCCACGTTGTTAAAGGACTTCCGGTCTATTTACCTATTACCATGGTAATTACCAAGTGTTGGAGTGTTCTAAGAATTTTTTAAGAAACTTTTGAAGATGTTCGAAAAAAGGACCTTAAGGACAGTGGTGAAATTGCATTCTTTCAATTTTTTGCCCCTTTATTTCTGTTTTTTTTTCATCATACACTATTGTTTTTATTATTGAAATGAAAGCCCCATTCCTTACGACTACAATGATACCCTATTTGCCCCATCTCGTAAACGGACAGAAATAGCCCCTTCCCCTCCTTTTTGTGTTTTCGGCGATAATTTTTTGCCCACTATCTAACATTAATCGCTTGGCAAGCCAGGACGGGTCACCTTGTATATTTTTATAGGTGAGGGTAACCAAATCAATTTTTCTTGCTAATTAAGAACCATATAAAAAAGGTAAAAAATGCAATTGTAATGGTTTTAGGGAAATTTTAACATTGAGTACGATGCAGGTCAAAATTTCAAGTGAGGGTAATCAAGTGTCGCGCAGTGTATATTTATATTTTACAACGTCATATCGTATAATTTTGCTGCTGTTATAGTAGTTAGAAATGTCTCTCTACTAAGTGTTTACAATCACCCCTCGCCTTGATTATCCCGATATACGCTCATATACCAGTAGGACATTATTTTTAAACCGGAACATTTCAAAAAAATTGAGGCCTCAGTACAATTCACCATCGTGTAAGGGACAAATGTACTGCCTGTGCAAGTCCGGCTCATTTCTACTTCGATATTATGCAGTTAGATGTTTACTCTACCATGCCCAGAGGTAAAAAGGGCAGTATACTGCTATGACTATTTACTTCGGTCAACCACGCGCCATGTTGAATCTAACAATTTCCTTTCTAAACTCCAATCTGGCTTTCGTAAAAATCATAGCTGCAAAACTGTTGTATTGAAGGTAACTTCAGATCTTCGTTCGGTCTTTTATCAGGGTTATGTAGCATTACTAGTTCTTCTTGATTTCTCCAAGCCATTGGCTCCGTAGTTCACTCGCGTTTGCTTTTCAAATTAGGATATTCTATAATTTTTCTTCTTCTGCTCTCAGAATTTTTTCCTCTAGTCTGTCTAATAGGCTACAGTGTGTTCGGCATAACGGAGTTGTATCTTCTTTCCTACCAGTACTTGTAGGGATTCCACAAGGTTCAATTCTCGGTTCTCTTCTTTTATCCTTGTATGTCATTGATGTTACCTCCCTTATTCAACGCTGTTCATTTCATCTGTATGCTGAGTTGTATATCTCTTCTCCTTCTAATAAAATCTGATCTTGCATCTCTAAACTTAATGATTTTTTTTCCAAAATAAATGAGTGTTTTTCTAATAGAATTCTTCTAACTGGTGTGTCCACTTCAACCAACCAGGATATCAAATCAATTCTTGATTAGGGCCGCATGAATTGTGTTAAATATAACGCCACTAAAACGAAGTACTACCTCATTTCCACAAAACCAACGCCGAGCTTTCTCCGTTCCCGGTGCAGTCTCATGCCAGTCTCGATCCGGTAAAATCTCATCATATCCAGTATCCAGACTATCGTGCCGTTCCAAAGATTCCTATTTCCACAGTCGATTTTATTTTTCTTGAAAATATTTTACATGTACTAGATTGATTGATATCGTAGTGAGACCTGAACGAAGCTGGATCGAGACTGGCATAAAACTGGGCGGAAACGGCAAGATAGTGTGGATCGGGCCTAACTGATGCATATTTCTAATTTCTATTGCTTGTTGCTAATTGTGCTTTCTTAGCAATATTTTCATAAAATTTCCGTTTTATCTCTTCTTGAAACAAGTTTGACTTCTTTTAGTTTACGTCGTCGATGCAATTTTTTAGGATGTTCTAATTCTTCTTGTTTAGCTTTTTAATAATTTTGCCCTTAAGATGTTTCTTTTTTTGATCTTGTTCCATGTTTCATCTGAGATCCATTCTGTTCTTTCCGCTCGAGCATATCCTGAGACTTCTTCACCCGCGTCTCCAAATAAGTCCTGTATATTTTCAGAGGTTGGAGTCCCATTAGTGATCTTTTGTTGTATTTTATTGATACAAATTCACTTTTTGTTCTTTCTTCGTCCATTTTAGTTATGTCCAACTTCTGTCGTCTGTTATATGCAACAGATTTCATCCTTATATCGCCTGTAAGAAGTATGTTATCGCTATCAATGTCCGCTCCTCTTCTCGTTCTCGAGACTATATTAACTTCGTTATATATGATACAAATATTGAGGATCTTAAATGGATTGCAAGCCAACTTATAAGATGTTGGAGCTAAACATAAGTTGGACCTTCACGTCTCTTCTATATCTTTTAAATATCTCTAAATCTCACCCTCCCGACTCCTTTTTCGGGACGAAATTACTGAATTGTTCTTAATCATCATCAGCGCAAATTGAAATTCAAGAGTCATATTTTATACCTCATTCAACCCTTATTCGGCCTCTTTGCCTTATTTATTGCATTCATCTGGTCCAATAATAATTTTCTTCCCTGAATCCCAAAAACTCTCCTTAAAATTCCACTTCACAATCATTGAGACATCCTTACCCTCCTGTTTCAATCAATTAGAATTTTTAACCAAACCGTTACAGTAAAACAATTGAATGCGCATTCCTCTCCCTCTTGACTCAGTTTTTTTTACAAAGTTTCACCCATTCTGCCTATGTATGCACCCCAAAAGCACACTGCGAACAGGCTGATGCGTAACAAAAGCAGCACTCAACACCACTTCAAACAAAAAGTTCAGACGTCAAGATCCTGTGAGAGCGGCGGAGACAAAAGCCATATCGTTCTTGTCCTGCAATAATCTCGAGTCCTTCCCATAAGCTGAAACTGTTGAAATAGCAGTCGTCGCCCTCTGGAGTTTAGTCCTGTTTAAAGGGAATTAAATTCAATTTCCCCGCATGCCAAACACTACTGCGAGAGGAATCCTTGCCAGGGTTGTATAGGACTTTTATTGCCATTAAAAGGAGTTGACTGCGATTCGTTACATGCGGTGATGATATCGCGGCAGTGTTTCTCTGGCCGCGGGAAGGGGGTGCGCAGGGGAACAGAAATTCACCCCAGGCTCGACAGGAAGGACTCTTCAAGGATTCGAATGCCTTTTTGATTGGTCTCTTTATTGTAGAGCAGTTGCCGTTCCGTTGTTTGTTTTAGGGCGACTTTATTACAATTTTATTTGCCTTAAGCGTCCCCTCATTAGTCACGTCGTGTAGGGATGGTCCCCGGGTTGTTTGAGTCCTTGTAATGTCTTGAATTTATGGGGAGAATTAAGTGGTTTAGTGGTATATTATGTTCCTGATGAAAGTGATTACTGGGGTGGTTTTCGGATTGAATTTCTTGAGGAAAACTTAATTTGATTATGATTTTCTGATTTTCTATTCATTTTGTTTCAGCGTTCGTGTCCTGGGTGCGATTTTACTCGACGTTTCCCAAAGAGCTGAAGGAAGTTTTCAATGTTAAAACTGCACACATGGGTCACTATGCGAAAAGTTTTGGACTACGTGATCCTCCGAAGTCTTTTGCGAAGAGACATACAACGCCCAAGGCTCCGCTACCCACGAACCGGTTGACCTACACCGAGAGGTATGTATTTGTATATTCTACTTGTTTTATTATATCTATTCATTTTTTCACAGGGATCCTGAAAAGATCAAGCTTGAGAAAAGAGCTAAGAAACGCCCTGGATCATCAACGATCGCGCCCTCAAACAGATTCAACAAATTCCTGCCAAAATCTGCGATGCTGACGACTTCTGAATTTGACAGTGGACTTCCTGCTATTAAAAAGAAAAAGAAAAACTAAAGAAGATTTTTTAAGTAATTTTTGTTCGTCTTATTGTCAAATTATTCACCTCAAGTCCCTTCCAATTCCTTTCAGCAACTATTAAACAGCAATTTATGAAAATGAAACGTCTGCAAATGGCCAGAGCTCTGCAATGTTTTCCAATTAAAATAATCTCACGTCCCGGCATCTAATTCCCTTCGCAGTCATTTGATTTTCTTCAAACGGTTTATGATTGGAAATAATGGCACTTGAGAACGGCAATCTCTTGATTGCGAGACAAAAAGAACTTTAAGAAAACGGCAATCAGCCCTGGCAAGGATTCGTCGCTGCATGTCCGCAACGGACGGACGAAGCCAACTACCTACCAGGTGAACCTGTGGAAACGTGCAATCAGATTGCCCACAAAATGCCTCAAATTGGTGATCAATGGCATTTAATTTTTTCATATTAATTACAGTGCACAGACGGTATGAGCTGCGCGGCCAGCGGTTATTTAAATAATTTCCGAGCAATCAACGTTGAAAATGCAGAGAATCACGTCCAATGAATAAAGCTGAAATGTCTATAATCTGGCCGCCATTTTTGCCATTCTGTCCGTTTCGCAAGAGTCTGCTTAGCGAGAAATTTTTGCAAGATAAAATGGCCGGTGATCGCAGCAAACGATCGATTCGTGCAAAATAAGGAATCGATTTTTTCGATTTTATCGTTTTCTGCTCTTCCACCTGGGCATTGGCTGATGCACTGCACTTTTGCACACCGGCGGGGGATGGAGCTACACACTCCGCGTTTATGTACTCGGGAGCCCACTCAGCCGCAGCCGGCTATCGTAGATCGATCGTTATCCGTCCATTATGTTCCCCGTCTACGGAGCACCTTTGCGCCACCATTCGCTCGTTTCGTGATTGGGAGTGGAAATGTGGTCGCCGCTGCTAGATTGTTGCAATCTTACAAAGCTCCACTAAAGTTACCTTTCGGATGATTTATGTTAGTAAAGTGGAATTTTATGTGCTCCAAGCGTGCAGTTTTACAATCGCGCGGATTAATTATTTACGAGCAAATCTTTTGTAGCTGAGAGAACGTCATGCCTAAAATAAAATAAAAATGTTTGTCGTTTGTTAAATTGGAGACGTTAACTTGTTAATTTGGTTGCAAAAAAGCTGAATGGAATGTACTTGACATTTTAATTAGTTTTGATTTAGCAATAAATAATACATGAAAAGGTCTCCCACACACATAAGAGTGGTTTATAGGAGGGAAGGGAAGAAGAAAACAGCAAAAACTTCTAATTTTTATTTTCGAAATCGCTTGTAAAGTTAATTATTATTAATTACGTGGCAAACAATTAATCAAATAACATCCCTGTCACGCGTGCGTCTTAGATACTTATATACTTTGTTTCTTGTTAAAGCACTTTTTTCCATTATGCCATGCAGTCGAATTTTTTCTAGAGTCTGACTTTTCTAGTCTACCCCAATATTTGCAGTAGCGCGACATATATTTGCAATGCCTTTAATATACATATGTATTCAATAGATCTTCAAATTTTTCGTGTTCCGCCTATTATTTGAAGAGATTAAATAGTCATTATAGTACGGTGCAATTAGACCCAAACCTCAACATCCAAAGTAAAAGTTTCCCTCCAACTCCAAATTGTGCTATACAGTCCACATATTGTTTGGTAAAAAGTTACACCGTTTTGAGCGTCGGGTTTGGCGGGGGAGGGGGGAGAAGTTGGTAAATTAGTAGTTTTTATCAGTTTATCTTAAATATTTCGAAAACTATGCGGTTTATCACAAAAAGTGCCATATACAAAAATAATCTACATTAAATTGCGAACAAAAATGGTCTGTGCATAATCTTGCTAAAGTGAACGGTTCCAGAGTTACGGGGAGTGTAAAAGTAGAAATTTTCCGTATTTTTTTGATTTTTTGGAAAAAATATGACATTATCGCTATGGAAACTAATATTTTTATACAGGATTGTGTTTTGTAAAAGTATATTGCGATTTCAGTGGCCGGTGGTATGTTAGTGATAAGCCCTTGAACCTCACCACCTTCTCAAGGGGCGCTACTTTTTAAGGGAAAAGAGGCTTCCACAGTCCTAGGCCATATAAACCTGTGGTACGGAGAAACCCACTCTGAACTAATAAAACTAATAAAAATGTAGAATGTTAAAGCGACCTTAAATGAATGTAAAGTATTTGTCAGTATTCAGTCCTCTTCAAACATAGCACCCTCCTCTTCTAGATCTTCGTGTATGATGTTCGTGTCCCTGTTATCACATCCTAGTCCTGAGCAATTTCCGCATATGCTTGAGCAGTTTAGACCACTCTTTCTGCACTCCCAGTTACGGACGAATTCGTCTTTGCAAGCGCACACTATGAGGGAAAGTAATTCCTGGGGAGCTGCACGACGTGCTGTTGTAATTGGTCTCAAGTGTTCGCCAATCTTCTTCCACCCCCACTCGAGCGGATTCTTCTTCTCATTCTGCCACTGCTGCACCTGGTGGTAGGTTCTAAATGAATGTTGCCTGGAAGCTGCTGAAGTGGGGAGAAGTGCAGCCAACTTGAACAAGAAATGTATAGGCTGCTTTGCAACAGCCTGCAAGTAACACTGGTAGCGAAAACAATCTAGATCTTCAGTGTTCTTGGCTCCAAACATCGCAAGAAGGAAATGCTTTCCAGCGTCAGCCACTGCACTGGGGTCAGCTTTGGGGTCGTTGAAGACTAGAAGTTTCGTACGAAGAGCGTTTTTGGCTTGTACTTTCCTATACGGTGTAATTTTCCCCTTGTTGTAGATAGCTGATACCGTGTCACATCCTGTGAAGGCGTATATTGCTAAGAGTACACCTGTCATATCCTCCTGTCATATACTCTTCACTGCAGCTGACTGCGTAATCTCTTCAGAAGATGCATTACCACGCTTGAAAGTTGAATAGATAAAATTAAGCTCATCTTTATCCACAGTAATGAAAGCTTCACTAGTTTTCAAAAATACAGTAATGAGGGCCTCTTCGACTAGGAAGAGGGCACGAATGACCCTGGAGTAGAACTTCACTAAAATAACAGTCGCAAACGCATTCAAATTGCAAACGCTTGCTTAGATTTGTGGAGCATCCACACTCGACCGAATCGGCCACAAGGGTTGCCAAGCTTACACAAGCCAAGCCAAACGCCTTATCCACACGTTTGAATTTGCGAACGGTTGCCAAGCCTTGGCAAGCGTGTGGATCCGGTATTAGCCTCTAGTACAATATGACTTTTTAATAAAATTCTTTAGTTATTTCTGTTTACATAGTAGTTAAATTTCATTTTTCCAAAAAATCTAAAAAATACGGAAAATTTCTACTTTTACACCCTCCGTAACTCTGGAACCGTTCACTTTAGCAAGATTATGCACAGACCATTTTTGTTCGCAATTTAATGTAGATTATTTTTGTATATGGTACTTTTTGTGCTAAACCGCATAGCTTTCGAAATATTCAAGAAAAACTGATGAAAACTACTAATTTACCAACTTCTCCCCCCTCCCCCGCCCAAACCCGACGCTCAAAATGGTGTAACTTTTTACCAAACAATAAGTGGACTGTATAGAACAATTTGGAGTTGGAGGGAAACTTTTACTTTGGATGTTGAGGTTAGGCCCTTTTTTGGACTAATTGCACCGTACTATTAGTAATAATATTGATTGTTTCAATATTAGAGGCGAATTCTGAGTAGTCTTCGCAACCCGGTGAATCTTAGCTTCCTTAGTTTTTGCTTTTCAACGGTTCTCTGCGACTTCTCTCCAATTTCTTGCTCAAGAGCATGAATGTTGTCAATAATGCACTTGCATTCGCAATTGACTTCTTCAGCTACAGGCTTCCAATTGCGGAATATTGTAGAGTTTTGACTAAGCCCCATATAGCCTTGAACTTTCTTACATTTAAAATCCTCTTTGGAATTCTACTTTAGTCTAGACCAGCGTTTCAACCCTGAGTGACCCTGAAAAGTAAAAAAATTAAGTAAAAAATCTCGGTAAGAAACCAAAATTGATTGTTATGGAGACGATAGGAAAAAGAAACATGTTGGATAGGGTTCCATTTTCTTCCGTTAAATCAGTCGGAAAACTGAGTTAATAAGGTTGATTCAGACATATCCGTGACGGTACGGCAGCAATGTTTTCCATGTCAGTGGCTTCCGTGATGAATTTTTCACTGACATACAAAAAGCATCGCTTTTTCTGTATCTGTGCTCAATATTCAATGTAATCTGTAATTATTTTTAGTTTTGAATTGCGACAGTGATCTCAAGTGCATATAGTGAAGTCAAGAAGTTGGTCCACACTAATTTGTACATTAGTCCGGGGAAATTAGCATTTAAAGGAGACAAAATTCCAAAATGGCTGAAAATTGGTACACAGGTTCCTTATGACTTTTTAAGAAAAACAATTTCGGATCCAAAATAATAAAAATGGCCGCCGGAGGTATAGCGTTTTTCCCGAGTTTTCCATGTATCTTGGTTTCTATAGGTCATACAACCCCGTGCGAGGGCCCAAAATGTGTAATCGGTTGCTGTGTTTTCGTTCGCTTAACGGCACATAATCCGATGGGTGTAGCATTTAACTTCTGTTGCTTCCACTGTTTAGGAATTAGGCCCGCTGTACATATTTGGCCGATCTCGTTTGCAGTGAGCGATTTAGATTACGGCCCTTATTGAAGACAGCTTCAAGCATTCCTCCTCATTTACGACTGGGATGTAATCGTGGTTAACATTCAAGGCGGGCAACTTTCGACATTTATAGTCTATGTAATTTTACCAGGGTTTAGTTGATCCAACTCGCCGCCGCTGCTGCCCACTTCCTTTCTTAGGAAGAGTCCGAAATCGTTTACTCTTTAATGCGAGACCGAGTTCCAACTTTCCTCTAGCAAATAGCTAAGAAGTGAGTCTAGGTTTCATACGGTATGGGTCTGAATACTTTCAAGAATGCGCGCATTTCTTTGTAATTTCCATGCTGTTTTAGCTTCAGAGTGTTGTATAGCACTAGATGCATCTCAGCTTTATTGTATGTCTATGCTTCTTCTTGACAATTGACCAATGACAAAGTCCGATCTTGGCACCTCGACATTTATTTACCGTGACTTTCGGTCCGCGGCTTTGCATGCCAACTGGATTATCGTAAGAGATTTTCAGATATGAATCGACACACACTCCAAAAAAGTATTGAAAGAAGTAAAAATGAACTACAAAAATGATGGAAATATGACGGAAGCGGCTCGTAAAGCTCGTTCTGCTTGTGTTCACCACCAAGCGCCCTCTCGCACAGGTATAGTGAACTCAATCAATAAATTCGAACTCGTAGGACAAGCTGCTAGTATAAAAACTCCAACCCGTGTTCGTCCGATCAGGTCGGTTGAATATATCGCCGCTGTAGCTCATTGTGTGGCTGAAAATTGAGGTTTGCCCATTTCAATTCGATCACACAAATTGGAGTTATCACATGCCAGTTTGCACAGCATTTTGCATCAATATTAGCTGCGTTACATTGGACGATAGTTTCTACTCCCGCCAGTGGCGGATTAACCATTAGGCAGACCGAGGCAAGTGCCTAGGGGCCCCGGTGGTAAAGGGGCCCCCGATGCCAAGCCCAAAAAAAACCTTGTCACGTTTAGACTGATTTTACTTGCTTTTGGGAAAAATAACTCAAGTCAAATTAACTTCGGACAAAATGATGGATTTGAAGTTGTTTTTCCCAATAAAAGGTATTAGGGGCCCCCTAATAAAGGTGACTTTTCTTGAATGTAAAGCAAATCGGCCTTTTCATTTCTCACAATTCTAGTTTTCTCCAAAAAAAAACCGGTGCCCCGGGCCACGGCGCTGATGAGATTATCGTTGAAGATAAACTTATTAATGTATTTTCGAACGTTGAAGTAGCTCTTCGAATATTCCTGACAATGATGATAACGGTTTGTTCGGCAGAACGTTCGTTTTCAGGGTTGAAACGTATTAAGGCTGCTCAAAGAGCTACTATGCAACAAGAGCGACTAGACATGTTAAGTATTCTTTTTATTGAATCCGACATTTTGAGAAAAATTGATTTCGATGATGTGATCGATAAATTCAGCGAGTCGAAATGCAAGAAAAAGTGTGTATAAAGTCAATTTAAGCGAATCGTAAATATTAATTAAAGAATTCTAAGTGTATGAATAAATTTATTAAAAAAAACTTATTCTGCAAAATAGGGGGCCCCACATTTGCAATCGCCCAGGGCCCCGCAGAAGCTTAATCCGCCTCTGACTCCCGCGTACTCCGGAATACTTGCAACTACCCATGCACTTATTATGTTTGACCCGTATTTACTTCTGATATCAAAAATCGCGTTCCATTGCCCATATACTCTGGAGTACTACGGATCGCCCAATGGAACACAGCTATTTGTTTATAGGAAAAGTATGAACAAAAGATTTTTAAGCAAAATTAATCTGAGGCTGCTGGAGGATGTTGCGAAATACTCAATTCGGGATCGTTTAAATCCATCCATGTTAAATTTCACTAAATCCGGTACAATGACTCAGTCTCGGTCGAACTCTCAGTGGAATTAGTGTAATAAAATTTTATGTTTACAAACGATCGAATTTTGTAAAACCTTCTCTTTTTCACGGACAGGCTATTAAGTTTGCAAAAATATGCTTCATCTTAGACCCCAACTTGATAAGATGATTGAACATTTTGCAGCTGTGGATCTGCAGTAGTGCTGACATCTTAACTCCATTAGCAGTAAATGTATCCATCTCACCTTAGGAGCTACCTCTTCGCAACGTACATAACATCGCATGATCAAGCCGCGATTACAGTTGCGCTGCCCTACAAGTACCACTACTACAACGTGTCTAGAGCCTAGATTCTGGAACACCCCGGAGCAGTACCTAGAAAGACCGAATTACGGAAACTATCCGCGAAGTAATCTTGCAGTGCTGCTGCCAACGAAGATCTCCGCCAGCACGAATCCCAAATATCACGATAATGTGTGAAAATTCTTCCCCGATTAATAACATAATTGCAGAGGAAGATATCTTTCACGGCGCAATTAAGAAACCCTCATTGTCTCCCAGGGACAGCGGCAGCATATTTTTTACCTAGCGGTTTTGGAAGGAAATCTCTTCTTCTGCTGCTGCTGTTGGTGCTGCGCGAGTGTTATAATGTCTTGCTGTTGTTACCCATTTTCCCCGGCTCATGGAAAACGTCTAACTGCGACTGTGCGCCACATTAACCGCCATTAAAAATTTAAATTGTTGCCGCGTTACGACGCGCATGCATATTACACGACTGGATGGGAACTGCTGGATGGATAGTGCATAGCCAGCTAGTCAGGTGGATTCTAGCAGGCACTTGGCTAAAGATGACTAGAAGTTATTACCTTATTCCGTGCGCACTGACGCACTCAATGGTAGAAAATTGAAACATTTTGCTGGGATTTTCTGCACTGTGGCTTTATTATAAAACTGCAGCAGGCGCATTTTATTAAGGTTAACATGCAATCATTTGTGCAACGCTTCCCACATCCTCAGTTGGAGTTCTGTCAGTTCTGCTGGAACAGTTAAAAAATATGTTTTAATTTAACTGGGAACGTAATTCTTAATTGCAACGCGACGGAGAACCTCGTGTGTCGATTTTAAATCAACTCGAACTTTTGTAGAAAGGGGTTCATTTTGCATCTAATCAAGTACCTAAGAACTCATTCACATATTTAAATCGAAAAGACACAAATTGAATATCAGATGGCTCCCGCTAGCCTTTTTGTCAAGTACAGACGTTTTACAACAAAAGATGTCATTTTAAATCAACAGAAAAATGTAATGTTGATGGTATTTTTATTTTAATCTAAAAAACAAATTCTGATGGTAATAATGAAACACTATTTGCCAAATGTCCTCTCCTCCTCTTACTAAGGGTTATTTTATTACTGAAATTTTACATGACATTTTTGCTTAATAGTGGCTTTATTTTGCCAATAACGGTTCCAATTTTTATCTTTAACGTAGTCCTAAATGGTGTTATATTATAAGATCTCCGCGGCCAATTGAACTCTCCATTTCGAGCAATCACATGTCTAGGGAAATTTTTCGTGCAAACTAGCCATTTTTCGTGAGCTGTGTGACAGGTGGCCCAGTCATGCCATTTTATTCGTTTATGGCAGATTTCCTCAAGGTGGAGTGGTACCCAGGTTGAGGAGAGTCTCTAGCGCTACAATCGCGGAAATGCGGATGGCTCCGGGCTTACATTAGTTATGATGTGGCCTAGAGTGGAAGTGCTAAGTGCGAGTTTAGCCCCCTATGCTGAAAGTCGCAATTCGTCTGAAACGCCACTTTCTTCAAGTCAAAAAACTTGTCACAAATCACGACTCGACATTCAGCACAGGGGCCATGGTATATGGGCTCGTATCGCAGGACCCAACCAAAGGTCTCGATTGCACTGGGTAAGTGGCCTTCTGTTTTCCAGACTGAAATGCACGCCATTATGACCTGCGCTAGACCCAACCTTGAGCAACATTACAATTTTTTTGGTCAAACTGCCATCAAGGCACTCTCATCGTGGAAGTCTTCTTCCAAAATAGTTACAAGGTGCTTGGACGTACTCCAGACGACCATCACCGAGAAAAATAAGGTCTCGTTCAGCTGGGTTCGCGGAGACTGGAGTGTCGATGGCAATGAGGCTGCAGGCAAGCTTGTGAGGAAGCATTCTGAGACGTTATTTCATGGCCCAGAACCATTCAGTGATATCTCATGCTCCACCTCCAAGTCCCTAATGGAGAAATGGGTTAAGGGATTAAACATAGTCTACTGGGCATCAGTCCTAGGTCTTACTCAGGCTGATGAACTAATAACCCCCTATGTTTGAAGGGATGTTATCACTTTAAACAGGGTGGACCTTAGGCTGTTGGTGGGATATCTGACTGACCAAGTAGGGCTGCGGAATCTTCTCCACAACCTAAAACTGTCTCAGGAGATAGAATTCCGTCTCTGTATTGAAGGCCAAGAGGCTTCCACACATAATCTCTGTGAATGTCCTGCTTTGATCTCGCATAGAAGAAGAACGTTTAGCAGAGGGTTTATAAGGCCTTCAACTAAAGATCTTTTTGCTTTCGTGCGGAGAGCTGATGATCTTTCACTTTATTGGGTTATGTACACAATAGGTCTAATCATGGTACAATAATACAAGGTAGGCTCGCAGGGAAAAGCTCTGTTTCCATCTTGAAAAGCTTCTACCATTTTTATATGAGAAAAGGTCTGAGTGACGTTACGAGAAAGCTTTTTTCCTTTGTGAACTGAGATCTGAGTGACGTCACGGGGCCCTTATAAGCTTACCTTGTAGTTATCTTTGAGCTCACCAAATTTTCTCTCTAATTCTCCCTCTCCACAACAACAACCACAACAACCTTGACCACAACAACAAAATACATTGTCTAACTTGAACAGTGGCGTAGCGAAATTTGTTTAGGTTTGCGAAGGGTTTGCTCCAAACATTTAGCCAAGTGTAGTATTCTCATTGGGATGATTGTTGAGAAACGCAATCCCTCCCGGGTTTTGACTAAATATGACACCGCCATTGTCCGGGTTAGACACAAATAATAACGAATGCTTTGTATAAGTGTTACAAAAATGCTTCCCTGGTTTTAATTAATTGCGCTTCTTTCTCTTCTCTATTCAAAGGTAATTATTGTACCATTAGGTCTAACAAGTATTTATTATCTCAAAGCTTTTACCTTGAAAAAGCTTCAAAGCTCGCTCAATTTAATCATTATTGATCAACTTGGCTGTCATCATTCATGAGACGTCTCACATCTAAGCAACTCCTGGTTTAAGCACAGGAAATGGTTCTTTTTTCTTAACACGTTGAATGCCGCGCTAATTTTACATGGCTTTCCCGACTGGCCAACATAAGTTTTTCATTATGAGGTGCATATTTTGGGGAAATATTATTTACAACAGTCCATTATTGGTGACCCCCACCGCCAGGCCCGACACATAACCTCTTAATATGGAAAAACCAAGCTTGGCATCACTCTTTATATTACGTAGGGCCTAGGACTAAAATATGATTGGGGCTGCTTAAAGGAGATTGAATTTCCACAACAATGGTGAGTTTTTCGTTGACTTCTGCAAATCGCACCAAGTTTTGTCAAAAGAAAATACAAAAGGCGACCTGGGTATCGCTAGATGATAGAACGAGAAATCAGAGAGATCAAGTGGCCGTCAGCTGCAGAACGAAAGCCATTATGGAGGATGATAGGAGCTAAAGTGGAGCAGTCATTGAAAGTGACCACCATTTGTTAATAGCAACTATTCGCCTCAAAATCGTCGCAATCCACCGCGATGCCATCAACCGTGCACGGTTAAACGTAGACCTTCTGCGGGACAGCATTAAAAGGCGAGAATTTCCTGGGAATCTGCAAGAAATCTTAAATCAGCAAACCCTTTCTGACGAAACAAATATTGAAGAGTTACGGAACACAAAAATGGCGCCATATTGATTGACAACAGCGGAAACGAACATCGGTTATGTCTAAAGAAACCGACAATACTAGATCTTGGACACAACCTGGCAAAAAATAGAACGTAGAACGGGTTCTAAAAATAGCGTAAATCATACAAGTGACTCGGAGAAACGTCATCAACTTCATTGCAGTGGTTGCGGTGTGGCAAGGTCACTGACATATAGAATGGACTGCTTATGAGAAATTTTTCATGGCACCAATTTGTTCCATAGGCTAAAAACCTTTTTTCACTCCATGTAAACACCGGAATCACTTTTGAAATTTACATTTTTTTAAATACGTACTTAAAACATTAAAACAACACAAATATTTTGTTTAAAAAAATTAATAAACACTATTTTCACTTTTTCACATTTTAAAATGCCTTTTTTTCATTAATTTGCAAATTTTATGTGTATCTGATTTAAGTTCTTAACGCCTGTCTTAGCAACTGACATTCTGTATGTCAAAATCCGGGGGCTTATGGGGAAAAGAGCAAAAGATATAAACATCACTATACCCGTCTATTTTTTTCTAATTGATTTTATTTCTGAGTGCTTCTGTCAGTTTGGGGGCTTATGGATGAGCGAGCGACTATACCTTTTTGGTGCCATCGGTTTGTATGGGAATAATTGCTGATGAGCAGTCCATTATTATATGTCAGTGGGCAAGGTACGCCGTCTCGTTGAAAAAAGGTTCGTCAGACACTTTTCACGCGTTTTCGGACACACAAAGTGCACCAAAATCCAATGATAGCGTGCGGGTTTCTCGAACTTTGAAGAAAATTTTTCCGATGATGGTTTTTGAGCACACTCTGGCCCAAAAAGCGACTTTCTCTCGGGCAGTGGTGTTTCGCGAATGACATGTGGATTCTCTGTTCCCCAAATAAGACAGTTTTGTTTATTGGCTCCGTCAGAGAGTGTAAAATGAGCTTCGTCCGTCATCAATTATTATTATTATTAGTTGGCGTAGACATAGCCTTGGATTTAGAATTTCTTCAATTACATCTCTGATCGTACAATTTAATAATCATACATAACTCCGTCATCAAAATTTCGACCTGGAATCGATAATTCTTGCTCATACATTTCCATAATGCAAGCGACACGACTTTTTGGCTACAATTTTAGAGTAAGTTGCACTTTGTATAAGAAGAGATGAAAATCTTGCTTCATAATCCTCCTAAGAGTCGTTCCACTCACGTTTAACTCCTGAGATCGGCCCATTTGGGTTATCGGAAACACTCTCTGTTATCGCTTCAATAACTTCATTGGAGTATCGCGGACGCTTTCGAATGGGACACTGGCGTACAACTACAGGCTTGTACTCAAAGATATTTTTCACCAAACTACAAATTATGTTGTCTGAAGGGTGCCGAATTTCTACCATATTTTTTACGATAAGCAGCACAATTTTCACAATTGAACGATGGTTTTCCATGTAAAGCCCTACAATACATATCAGCGAAGTTTTTTCGATGTGAACAGACTCATAGCTAAAATGGTTCTAAATGACGTTTCAGAATCGCATACATTTGTCGAAAACGGCTAAAAAATGTTTTATTCAATGATTTATTCAATGTTGAAATACCGAAGGTCTACATGGCGATGAGACACTTTTAAAATATACCTAAGCAGAAATTAAGAAAATAGTCAAAAACAAAAAGATAAAATTGCTCCATATTGCATTAATTTCTTTACACCATTTCAGTAACGATGATAATTTGAAAAAATTAAAATCATTGAAAATTCACTCGAATTTTGTGTATCTAGTAATCTTGGCTTTGCCGGTCACCGGTGACCCCATGGCATTCAACGTGTTTAATGATACTGCAGTTGTAAAATAGTTTGCTTACATGACTTTGTTCCTAAACTATAAAATGTTAAAAAAAAGAAATGAATTGGATCCCGAGTAAAAATAATTAATTTGGTTAATTTTTAAAAAGCATACATATATCCGCTCGCAACTCGTACACATATCGAACAACTGCGCTTGCCACACTCGGTATGCGCACGCTACTACTACGAACATGAAAATCTAATCACGCCCCAGCACAGTTAAGCACGCCCCTGTTACATAATGTATTCGTAATCGACTATTCCAAACGCGAATGTTGTTTTACTAAACGGCCCCCAACTGAGTATTCACCATGTCTAAGGCTGCTTGACTTACGCAGTCGAATGAGAACCAATCTTTTGAGTATGCTAATGGTTCCCTTTATGGTCAACTAGATAATTGCCCGTTTTCTTCGTCTTATACCTATAGTTTGTTAAAGCTCCAATTTGAGCGTATTGTGCTTCATTTGGATTATTCTTGGACTGTTATTGATATGTATATATTCCTGTAGCGGCCTGCATTTTTTATTCAGGTGTACCGTTCCTCATTTGGTAGACATACAAGCGTCTTGTTAATGTGCATGCCTGTTTCAGGCTAAGAACCGGCGAGTGTCATTTTTACTCCGGATTAGGGGATCAGTAATGCGGGACTAGACAAGCGGGATTCGCGGGATTTGGCAGTAGAATCACCTGTTATAAGAACCGGGATTTAATAGAGAAATACTAACAATATTGCAAAGTATTAATAAAATAGCTTGAGGCTTTCCGAACGCGACTGATCGATTCAACTTGCCTGTACGGACGACTCGTGAGCGGAGACCCTTAAACTCCACAAAATTTAAATTCGTTAGTTAAAGATATCTGCCTACTAAGCAATAACACAAAATCTTCTTCTTCTTCTTTAAACTCCTTTAATCCCTCATGGGACATAGGGCGGAAACAGTTGCCCTCCAGCGGACTCTGTTTTGCGCGACAGCTCTTAGCTCCGACCAGGATCTCCCAGTTGTTGCGGCTTCTTCTAGTAGGGTTCTTCTCCAAGTTGTTCTAGGTCTTCCTACTCGACGGGAACCTTGCGGATTCCAGTCAAGGGCCTGTTTGGCTAGATTTTCGTTTTCGCGTCGCAAGGTGTAGCCAACCCAATTCCATTTCCTTCGCCTGATTTGGTCGTCTATCCTTTCTTGGCCGGCACGGCGCCATAGTTCTTCGTTTGAAATTCTATCTTGCCAGCGGATTTTTAGGATACGACGAAGGCATCTGTTGACGAAGACTTGTAGGCGCCCTGTGATGAATTGGGTGACTTTCCATGTTTCGCAACCGTACAAAAGAACTGCCTTAACATTGGAGTTGAACAGCCGCAATTTGGTGTTAGTTGAGATCTCCGTTGCTCTCCATATGCGGGACAGGCATGCATATGCGCCTCGTGCTTTATTTATTCTGGAACTGACGTCTTCTTCTGCCCCACCATTTTCGGTAATAATGCTACCGAGGTAGCAGAATTTATTTACCAGTTCCACGTCACGGTTATTCAGCGCAGTCCGTTCAATGGTGTTCGCATTTATCCGCATTTCTTTAGTTTTAGTCGGATTTAGCCTTAAGCCTGCTGGACTACTTTCTGTTGCCAAATTGTTTAACATATTTTTGAGGTCCTGGTGTCTGTGGGCCAGCAAACAGATATCATCGGCGTAGTCGAGGTCCTTAAGGCGGTCTACCAAACCCCATTGTATGCCGCCTGTTCTATTATCTAGAGCGCCGACAAGGATGTCATTTATTACTATAAGAAATAGTAAAGGCGAAAGTAAGCATCCTTGTCGTACTCCTGAGCTCACCTCAAAGCTGTCGGATAATTTTCCATTATGGAGAACTCTGCATTTGGAATTGTTATGTAGGGCTTTTATCAATTCTATTATTTTATCAGGCAATCCACATCGCCGCAGTGCCTGCCATATAAAGCTCCTATTGACCGAGTCGAACGCTTTCTCATAATCTACGAAAGCAAGGTAAAGGGGGGATCGGAATTCAGTAGACTGCTCCACTATTATTCGTGAGGTGATATGATCAATACATGAGCGGCCCTTCCTGAATCCGGCCTGCTGCCTCCTAAGTGTTCGGTCAACTGCCTCACTTATCCTAAATAGTAATATATGGGACAAAATTTTGCCCACTGTAGATAGGAAACAGATGCCTCTCCAGTTGTCGCATATTGTTAGGTCCCCCTTTTTTGGTATTTTGACTATGATACCTTCCGTCCAATCCTCCGGAAAGGTACAGGTGTTCCATGCTATATCTAGGATTGGCTGAAGCGCATCTGCTATGAGGCTTGAATCGGCTTTCCTGGCGGGATGCCATCTTTCCCAGCTGCTTTACCATTGGCCATCGCATGAATTGCGGTTACTATTTCCGTCTTGGATGGGGCCCGGGTGGTGATTCTTATTGGCTGTGCATTGTTGCTGTTTTCCTGAGGTTCCTGTGTAAGTGTACCATTCAGGGCGGCGAAGAAGTAATCTCTCCATCTTTGGAGCTGCTCCTCGTCGCTGCACAGCAGCCTTCCACCGCACTCTTAACGGCATGCTTTTTGGTAAAGTGCTTTCCCGAGAGCTGTTTAGTGATTTGGTACAGGACCTTACTGTTGCCTGTGTTTGCCGCGTTTTCCGCTTTTTCTGCGAGCTCATTTATCTGCTGCCTTTTATCACGCCGGACACTTCTCTTAACCTCCCGATGTAATTGGGAGTATTCCCGTTCTAATTGGTGACGTCTTTCCGGGTCGTTTGTGGAGTTTACGCTATTTTTGAGGGCCCTTCTGCGTTCTATTTTTTGCCAGGTTGTGTCCGAGATCCAGTGTTGCTGGTTTCTTTGGACATAACCGATGCTTGTTTCCGCAGCCGTCAATATCGCGCCCTTTGTCGTACTCCACAATTCCTCAATATTTGTGTCGTCAGAAACGGTTTGCTGGTTTAATAATTCTAAAAAGTTTCCAGCGAATTCCCGCTTTTTAACGCTCTCCCGCAGAAGGTCTACGTTAAATCGTCTACGGGTTCTAGCATCATGTTGCACGTTTCTGATTGCGGCGATTTTAAGGCGAATAGTTGCTACAACCAAATGGTGGTCGCTTCCAGTATCCGCTCCCCTGAAACTCCTGACATCCTCAAGAATAGTTCTCCATCTGCGGCTGACGGCCACGTGATCTATCTGATTTCTCGTTCTACCATCGGGCGATACCCAGGTCTCTTTGTGTATCTTCTTGTGACAAAAGTAAGTTCCACCTACCATGAGTTGGTGCGAACTACAAAAGTCAACGAAAAGCTCACCATTGTTATTGGTAACTTGGCTTAGGTCTTGGTTTCCAATTGTGTGTTCAAGGCCGGTGTTGTCACGGCCGATCTGTGCGTTTAAGTCACCCATTAAAACAATGATGTCTCCCCTTGGAATAGAGCGAAAAACCTCATTCAGTCGCATATAGAACTCGTCCTTGATGTCATCTTCTGCGTCTTCAGTTGGAGCATAGCATTGGACTATCGTAGTACTTCTTAGTCTGGTACGCAGGCGCACGGTAATAATCCTCTCAGAAACTGGTGACCAGCTAATGAGGCTGGACCTGGCTTCTTTGGTGAGTATTACGCCAACGCCACTCCTACGGCTTTCAGTTTTGTTTCTACCAGAATATAAGAAGGACTTACCGTTTGGGCAGATATGTTCCCCCGCATCGGGCCATCTGGTCTCGCTAAGTCCCATGGTCTTGATTTTATATCGATTCATCTCGTTGAGGACTTCATCCAGCCGTCCCTCAGCAAGCAGTGTTCTCACATTTCATGATCCGATTCGTGTCCTTGTTCGAAAAGCAAAGGTCGTCGTCGGGTTGTCCATCCGGTTCCGAGGCATTGTTTGCCGATTCGTAGCAATGGTGTTTTTTATGGGAGCGGGTTGCTAACCCTCAGCCCAACCGACTTAAAACTCTGTTTTGTGGCGCAGAGAGCTCGCCATTCGCCCGTCTCCCGTTAGCTCCTTCCGAAGAAGTACCCCAGGGGGCACCGCGGGGAGGTGGGATTAGGACTTGCTAACAGGTCTGCTAGGTGTTCGTCTGCAGTGACTTTTCTCGGGTCTTGACGAAGTGACAAATCGGGTGCCACCACTTTCCGAGGTCTTTGTTAGCCGTTCGCGTTATGTGCGTGTATCCGAAAGTGATCCATTACTGAGTTTACATGCAAAGTTAACCCTGGGTTAGCTCAGAGTAAGCGCCCATGGAAACGGGGGTTGATTAAAGTTTCGTTAAATACAAGAAAACTCCACGAAACACGTCGGATTAATCCGGGTTTTGCATATGTGTTTGTTTAAGTGTAAGTCTAAATGTTATGTTAAAGATGCTCATTCGCACACATATGCAAAACTCGACTGAACCGGACTGGTTAACGAAACTTTAATCCACCTCCGATTCCATGGTCGCCTACTTTGTGTTGTATTTCAAACGAACAACTGATTCAGTCAAACAAAGTATTCAGGTCATGTCTTAACTACTCTGGCGTTGATTTCGCTGGAATTTTCTAACATCGGTGGTAGAATAGACTCTGCTGTAACGCAGAGCAATATCGAAATTAAAATGCATGCTTCTATGTAAAAAAGGGTAGTTCAGAATTGGCCTTGTTTGGCTGTAGTTTGTTACGCTCTTATTTCATATAACATAACCTTTTAGAAAAAAATCTATGAATTTGTTTTGCAGTGCCGCAAATCGTTGACCTCGACACCGCGGATTTGCGGGATTGAGATTTTGATGCGGGATTGGATTCCCTACTCGGGATACCCAAAAATAAGGTTTCTACGCCTTATCAATAATGCTTCCACAATGCATTTATAAACATTTTCCGCAAAACCTGTTATGAACAAAAGTTTGACTGAATATAGTCTCACCAAAAAACTAAATTCCTGAACTTTTTTGATTTTTAATTCTACTTAGTGATTTTGGCGCGCAATTAACAAATTTTTTTATGTTTTCCTTCAAGGCTTCCAAGCGAAATCGGACCTGATTCAATTCACAGCAAGGCAACAGGCCACAAGATATCTGGATAAACTCCCAAAAAAACTCCTCAAACAGGAAGTCTTAAGAATATTCCAGCTATGAAATGACTCCAATATGAAAAAGTTGCCTCCCTTTAGATTATAAGCGATTCCCACCCTTTCACAAAGCAAGAAAAAGCCAATCTTAAGGAGACTCAACATGTCGAAGGGTGGACTGAACTCTGGGGAGGCTTTACTCAAATTACATTTAAAAACCGACTGGAAAATGTTTATTGCACCGCAACTACGACAGCAAGAAGGCGCAGACAGAAAAACCGAGGGTCTACAGAGGCCCTCAAGAAATGGGGCTTCACTGCCATGTCAAGTGGATAATTTCGATTGAGACTGGTTTGAGCGGAGCCCCGCAAGCCATTGGAGAAGGCAAAAACTTGCTCAAGTGTCCCATTATGTGATACCTTGATCACCTGAGTTAGCTGAACGTTTGCGAGTTTCTTGTGTTTTGTATTTAATAATTTCTGTAAAACGAAACATAAGTAATAGGCCGCGCCAGCCCCACTTGTACGGATTCCGCACAGTCTCTAATCGCAGCAGCAAGAAATTAGAAACCGATTCCCTGGAGGAAGCCCGCGTCCAGACTGCGGCCCTGTGTTTTTATTGGTCGTCGCTTAACGGAAGTCGTTCCAATTGTAATTACCAACTTTATGGGTCACGAAACCCTGGCCGGGCTCCAAGTTGTTTGTAATCTTGTTTTAATGAGCAGCAATGGGCCTCCCCGGCCTGCAGGACTTCTTCGAAGCTTATCCAATTTAAATGCGCATTTTATCAAATTACGACAAAAAAAAACAAATCAAACTCCCAGTCAAAAATTAGTGTCAATGGCTCTGGCCGCGTCGCCGCTAGGCACAAATTGATGATGATCTGCCTTTACAAAATCCACTTAACGACTGTGTTTACCCGACTGTCGTCCTTTCTCCGGGTCCATCCGAGACAATTTACTGAAATAAAATCCAGCCTATAATGACCCGCGGGAAGAGCAGCCCTGCCCCTGCACGAACGGGCCGTCATTAGCGAGGTCGCAGCACAACGTTCCATCTCTTACGGAACCGCTGATTATTTTATAGATCAAAACGCGAGATGAAATTAATTTTAATGCGAGCGAAAAACGGGAAATTATGCAGGCGAAATTACGAATTCGCTGCAGTGGTATTGCACTTTGCTCTAAAGGCCACAGGTCCTCTTGCGCTCTTATACAGCAAACAAGGGACGTCAGGACGAAATTGTCCAAACACCGCGCTAATTGAGGGTCCTGCATCGTTAACTGCAGTATCCATCACGGACTGTGCAGGTGCCCGGGCGTTGACGAATTGATGTGAAACGTTGATCAGATTCGATCCAGCTGAAGTTCGGCAACGTGCTGCTGATTCCGAGCGTAATTTTATAGTTTTTTGATAAGCCGCGAATGTTTTCAGCTGTTTTAAATCTATTTTATTTTCAGGTAAATATTGGCAGGTCTTAAACGAAACAACCATGGCCGAAGCTAATTCATGATTGTATGGCAGTAAAAGAGCCGTGCGCGTTTGTGTCTTTCTTGGTCTTGAGGAGCTCAATTTAAGTCATACTGATGATAACCGGGCCAACTCCTTGTAAGAGCATAAGTCTTAACATAAGTACGCCATCTGATTATGTTTTGAGCCGTCGCCTTCATTTCAATTGATTACTTTTAGTTCTGATGATATTATTCTGGTCCATCTTGGAGATTGTAGTCAAAAGCCTTTTTTATAACGTTGTTTGCAGTACGTCCTATGATGTGGCCGATTCGCCCCCATTTTCCCCCTTTATTGGCTATTGCTACAGGTCCTCATCAAAATGAACCCGTTTAGTCAGTTCGCTTCCAGGAGCATTACTCTCGAATTTTGTGGGTGCACCGATGGCAGCCAGACGATCATTTAAAATTGGGACAATGGTTACACTGATAAAAAAAAATTCTTAGCTTAAGAGACTTTTTCTTGAACCAAGCAAATGATGTTTTGGATACAACGAAAACAAAATTGTCTTCGGATAAGCAATACTCAAAGTCTTGGTTTTATTGTCTTGGATGAAGACAAAAGTTGACTAGAAGTAAGAAAAAAATTTCTTGGTTTGAGATACTCATTTTTGTAATTTAAGCAATTCAAGGTAATAAAATAGTGAATTGCCTCAATAAATATTCTCGAATTAAAACTTTATCGTGTCTTTATTTAATACAAATTTTGTTTTGAATAAAAAATATTTAGTTTCTTGAGTCAAAAATTAAAAAATCTTATTTCGAAAAAGACATATCTTGTATCTTGGTCGAAAAGTATAAATATTGAGCGAAGAAATACAATTGCTTTGCTCAAGAATTTCTAGTGTCTTACTCTGAGACAGCATTCTCATGTTAAGACTGAAAAAAGTTTCTACTCAAGACAACGAAACGAAGACCATGGAATTGCTGGAATCAAGACAATTCAGTGTAGAAAGTTGTTTCCACATGGGTTTTTATAAGGCAATCTGCTCGTGATTCTTATAAGGCAATCTGCACTTTCTGTAACTGGATCAACTCGATGCTGAGAAGTCGCCAACTAATGTTCTCTCACCTTGGCACTACACCAAAGAGTGGTCCACACGTAGGAGCTTTATCTCCACTACTGATGTATCTTGTTGTAGATTAACTCCTAAGACAAACCTTTTTCGCCCAAGGTAACGCAGACGATGTTGTCATTATGATAACAGATGAAACAGAAGATACCAAGGAAGCCGCCGCAGCAAGCACTCGATTTGCTCTCTATTAGCTGGTGCAAAACCGCCGTCGTCTGGTCCAGGGGTGAAAGGAGGAGGGTGGTCGACCTGCCGAATTGACCAGAATCGGGAAACCGAAGAAACTTATAAATGACCTACTTTCAATCCCCTCCAAACCACTTCTCAGCTTCGCTGACGACGGTACTCTACGTTACTCGTACAGCTTCGATACAAGACAGACACATGCCAGATCCTGTCTTGATGATCGCGAACTAATGTTCAACTCTATTAATAACGACATTGAACTTAATATAGAGTGGGGAAAAAAGAATCGTGTCGAATTCAACCCCTCCAAAACCAAGTACTGTCTTATTTCAAAGAAAAAGATCAACACATCACCATCCTTGACAGTGGATGGCGTGGAAGTAAAGGCCGACCCATCCCTACACATCTTAGGCGTGACATTAGCCAAAGACTTGCGATGGAATGACCATATATTCCAAATCGCCAAACAAGCATCCCAGTGCTTGGGATTTCTTAAGAGGTGCAGGTTCCTCCTCCAGCCATCGGCCCGTGCTGTTATTTATAAATCCTACATTCGGCCTCTTCTCGAATATAACTCCCTCATTTGGGGCGGCGCTCCAATAACAACCTTAGCATGGTTAGATAAGGTCCAAAAAAAGGCCCTTAAGTTAATTAATGACGATACCGCTTGCTCCACCATCGACCCCCTAAGCCACCGTAGGAATGTAGCAGCACTGACAAAATTTTATCTACTATCATAGTGACTGTTCCTTCGAGTTAAACGCTCTTTTGCCTCCACGGCAATCTTATACCCGCAACACCAGATTAGCCCGTCCCATTCCCTGCACCTGCAACTACCCTTTTCACGCACTCAACAAGATATGAATTCGTTTGTAAATAGAACAACTCGACTGTGGAATAATCTCCCGCAGTCGGTATTTCCGAGCTCCTACAACATCCAATAGTTCAAACGCAGGGTTCTTCACCACCTTCTTCAATACCCTCCCGTACCTTCATAATCCCTAACCTATTCCCCCCACCCCTCCCCCGTACTAAGCTTACTGCTAGACATTGCACCATGACGTGACAAATGACATGACGGACTAGTAGTACAAAGGGTGACTCCTGAGCTTAGCACTACCACATAAAAAAAAAAAAACTAGGGAACAAAGCGCATTTGGTAAAGCGGCACCGACCGCAGCGAATCCATTTCGAGGGACGTCCCGCTCGGACCGCCAGCTAACAGATTAAAGAGCAAGAAGAAGACGAGCTGGTACGGAAGCGTAGGACTAAGTTTTAACCCCTACAAAGTGAATTTGGTCCGCACATCAAAAGACGATCACTGCTAAGGCTTGCAGAACTCATCCTCGCAGGCAGAACTATAAGTTTTTCACAATAAGCTAAATACTTGGGAGTGACGCTTCATTAAAATCTTTCGGCGATTTCATTTTATATGGTAAAAAAAATAGATTTCGTTCGAAACCCCAAATTTTCCCGAAATCAGAGGATTTCAGTGCGATGGAGACATGGTATAAGGCATATCTGAAATCTTGGACCTCTGGCAAAACTATTTGATCAATATGGACGTGAAAAAATCGTTGACTAGGAATTTTTGATGACAGTTTTATTATGGCGTACACCGCATGTTGATTGGTCCAAAGTGTGGCGTCTGTTTTCCGATGAACATTTGCTGTAACGGGTCGAAAGCGGCTTTACTATTCGAATGAGACAATTCGTGTACTGTTTGAAAGATTCGTTGACGTAAAGATTTTGAAACATAGGGTCGAATGTATCCTGTTGAAATATCGCAGTAAAGTTCAACCGAGTCGGTGGTTTTAAGTTTTTGTAACTTCAATTTCGTTTGTTATTGAAGCAAGTGCTTTAATTCTTAGAATGTAATGGTATATGGATTTCATTGACCCGTAATAGTGCATTGGCAACAATATTATCAGTGCCAGCTATGTGTACAATTTCTGTGCGAAATTGGTCTATAAAATCGAGTTGACGAACCGGTCATGTTGAGGCCTTGTCTTGTTTTTGCTTGAACACATAGATTAAGGGTTTATGGTATTTTCTAATGATGACGACCTTCAAGAATATGACGACAGAATTTTATACCCGCGTATATGGCCAGTAGCTGCCGATCATAGGCACTATATCTCCCTTCCGTGCTATTGAGTTTTTTTTAGTGGTTTCCAGTTTCCATCAACTAGTAGCTCTAGCGTAGCGCCAATTGCTGTGTCGAAGGCGTCTGTTACAAGAGCCAACGGAGCAGTAGGTATAGGGTATGTTAAAGTTTTGGCTTCGGCCAAACTCTGCTTGAATCTTAAAGGCTGTATCAGATCCAAAGCAGCGCAACAAAAATATCAGCAGCAAACTGTTTCTATTGGTCAAAGCGGGTCACATGACCACAGAAGCAGCACTGAATGCTGCCGCTGCATTTTCATTCCTAATCCTAATTTTGCTGCCCATCAAGTCAGCTTTTTTTGACATTTCAGTTTTTTATTTAAGACGAAAAAGCGTTTGCTGCCTGCTGCTGCTACAACGAATCTGATACAAGAAGCAGCATGCTGCCTCTTCCGCTGCTGCTGTCGCTGCTCAAAAATTTGATCTGATACGGCCTTAAGAATGCTTGGTCTGTTGCTGGAGTCCACAGCAAAACCGTGTATATGGGCTATAGGTACGGTGACCATTTTTGTGAAAGTAAAATACAGGACATTAAATAAACTAAAAAATTATATTCAAAATATGAAGAAAAACAGAAAAAAATGTATTATTAGCTATTTATTATTAATATTAAAAATTATTATAACAAAAGTTGAGTAAAAACAATAACAAAAGCCTCCTTGACTAGAAAAAAAACATAAATAAATTCTATAAATTCTATACAATAAGTGTGATTTTATAAATTTGCTTGCAATAAAAAATTAAATAAAAGTGAAATTTTATTTCCGATGATTAACCTCGAAGTTAAATAAAAGTTGTAGGTAACATATTTTTATAGTCAACTCTAAAGTTTTTTATCCAAAATCATATCTTGCAGATTTGTTCTTTGTTTCATTATACTCTTTTCTTATTCCAGACTATGCACACATAATTTTTTTTTATTAAAAGGCGTTGCGACGCACGCGGGTTTTTGCTAGTTTAAAATAGAAATTTAAATCAACCCACTAACCAAAATTCGAAAATTCCCATAAGTTACAGTCAGTTTTCACAGTTTAAAATTAACGAATTGACAATTCACAATTGGTGGGGATGGTAGGCAAGTTCTCATATCCCACTATTGGAAGTCGAAAAAGGGTTAACTAGTGAAAGGAATAATTTTATAATTATATTCGTAAAATGTTTATGCAAAAAGGGGACATTTTAACAAAAAATTAAGAAATAAGGGACATTGTACGGTCCTGTATTTACAAAAAAATCTCAAGGGACAGCGTGCTAGAAAACAGGACAGTCCTGTAAAATACAGGACGGATGGTCACCGTAGCTATAGGGTGTGTCAGGAACTGTTTGTGCGTACAAACGCCTATGCCTCCGTACGCAATCCATCCGCCTGTTGTTTTGATACAGTGTGATTTGCCCTTCGTATACAATCGTTTTTCTGAGTTGAGGTTGCTGCTATAGGAATGGTCATTGGCAACCTCGTTGACTTCCTCTTTAGTTTTTCTGACGAGCACGGTTGAAGACACCGAAACCCTTGCTGTCTAAATTTGCGGTGAAAGAAAAACTTGTGGCGAGTGGAAATTCGATTGCGACTGCAAGGACGACGTTCCTATTTGTAGCTACATGTTGTATCATGGGTTTTCTTTTTAATATATTTATCGCAAAGAATGCTTACGAGTTCGTAAAATTGTCTCTTCAATCTTTCGATCCTCTTTTCCTGTTGCCTAGCGTTATTACATCTGAAGATGGATGTAGTCCATTCAAAACGCGGGGGGGGGGGGCTGTTCCAAAATAACACCGTTAAGAAAATCGAACCCTAAAGGTTTTTGGGGTCGCTGATCACGAAAATCGAGGTCCCGCGGTCCTAAAATTAGGGCGTCACCCCTAAAAATGCAAAAAACACCCCTTTTTAGGGGGTTTTCGCGATTATTTCAGTAATAATGAAAACTAATGCGATGAAATGCACTTTTTTTAATATTTATTTGCGAAGGTGGTTGATTTATACTAAATGAAGGCGAACTTAATGGTAAGGGGTACTCCTAAAGGGTTGAAAGTACCCCTAAATTGGCGAAAAATGGCAAAAATTGTAAATTTTTTTTTTACCAAGTTTATGCTTCAAATTCGATTGTGGGCGTACTGTCAGGCAAAAATAAATTATTTTCAACCCTTAAGGGGTTAAAACTACCCCTACAATATAGTTCATTGAAAACTAGGGGGGGGTGTTCCAAAATAACACCGTTAAGAAAATCGAACCCTAAAGGTTTTTGGGGTCGCTGATCACGAAAATCGAGGTCCCGCGGTCCTAAAACTAGGGCGTCACCCCTAAAAATGCAAAAAAACACCCCTTTTTAGGGGGTTTTCGTGATTATTTCAGTAATAATGAAAACTAATTTAGCTACTTGAACGGGGATGAACCCCGATGTATTAAATTTATGTGAATTTTCCGTCAGATGACGGCATATGTCCTCCTTGCCTCTCATTCCTTGCCGAGGTGACTTCGATCTATCCCGACCTTGCCTTGAACGTTGTTGGCTTCTTGGTCCTGTTTGCAGATTCTTAACATCCCTTGATAAAACCTCAATGACTGGGCTTAATTCGTTTACCACCGAATTGGTAGAATGCGCTCCTGCCCCGGGTGTACCTTGGTCCATGTCTTGTCTCCGCGATGTCCGTTTGCATCCTGTGTATGTTTCGGTGCTGCGTTGTCGTAATATTCATGGCATTGATCCGTGGCTGCGTTACTTCAGCAATTCGATCTTTTTTCCGCGGGGACTTCCTTTTTTTGGACACCGGGCATGTGCATAGCACGGGTTTACCTCGAAATGGTAATAGTATACACTCCTTCTTCTTCGCTTCAGGTCTATGGCTAAGTTGCGTCAGACCTATCTCGGTCGCATTTAAACAAGCCGTCACACATCGGACTGGCTTCCTTCCTGCCTTCTAGAGTATCGGGTCTTCCTTCCTTCGAGGAGATGGGTGCTATCTTCTTTTCTTCTTGGGATAAGTGGTGCGCGTCTTTCTTCCTTGCTTCTATGATATCGGATCTTTCTTCAAAGAGATGGATATGGATCTTTCTTCCTTCGTTTCCGGGCCTCTATATAGCTGGATGCGAATCTTCCTTCCTTTATTCTAAGGTAACCGTTCTTCCTTCCGTTAAAGAGAGGGATATGGGTCTTCTTTCCTTCGTTTACGGGCCTCCCTCTGTAGTCGCGGTAGTCTCAGATCAGAACAGAGCAGGGGTCCGCCTCCGGGGTCACCAAACTGCTGTGGGGTTCGCTGCTCACAGAATTAATATTTAACTCCAATGTCGATATAATTATTTATTGCGTTATTCACTAGTTGTTACATCTAAGGCTGAACAATTAGACAAATTCCTTAAAATTTAATAATAAATTAAAAATGGCTGGGATACGCCACGTAGAAGTTTGCGTGTTTTCGCTGTGGTTTGTGTACAGTAGTTTCCGGATATATTTGTGCAGTGTTGTGATATCTCTTTATGTATGAAGTGTAGATGTCGTTGTAAACGCATCATAGTCGCCACATTCGGTACTATCATATGGCCACCTATATGTCATCCTATGAACTTATTTTAACCCGCCGTCTGCTAGTGGGGTATTTCAATACCCCAGCCATTTTTAAAATCTGGAAATTTTCTCTTATTCTTGCTTGAATTATTAAAAATTAAAAATATTGAAAGTTATTCTTTGGCTATTAAAACAAATACAAATTAAAGTTAACACTTAAAAGAGCAAACCCAAATTTTGTTAGATTTTTTAAAGCATTTTTAGTACCCTAAAGTATACAAGGAAACGAAATACCCCATGTAGCAGACTATGTACACAAAAAACCATGTAGCATACGGCGGGTTAATTGTTATAATAATGATTAATGACGTCAATTTAATCGTTTTCGTGATAGTTATGTAAAACAGTAAATTAACACCCTTCCAACCCGCATAAACCTCAAACCAGATGAAACTTCGTGTACCTTTCAGGATTTTATTAGGGCATCATTATAAAGATCTGCGCCAAAAATATGAGTTTTTATGGAACTTTTTAAAGCAAACACCAAATATTCGATTTTGTGAACTTCACTTTATTCCTTTGAACTGCTGGATCCTACTATATTAGTGAGAAGCTGAGCTTGCATACGTAGGGGTGCGAATATCCTTCAAGTAGTTTATACAGAAATGCAATATCTAGCCAATGATTCCAGGAAAGAATTTTAAAAATAACACACAAACGAAAAACCATTGCACCACACAAGTCCTTAGAAGATCGTTCCTGATAAAAAGGAAGACCCGCACCTGCCCCCGGCCAAATCAAAGTCTTCCAATTTCCAATCAAAATGTTTTTATACGCCAGCCAAGGACAGCTCATGCCGCAATTTATCTGTGAATTCAAGCGGTAAATCGAAAATGCGATACTCAAACGAGTTCCAAAGTTGCGCAACAACTTGCTGATAAGTCCCCCCCTAGTATCAAAGGAATCATTAAATGAAAAAAAAGAATAAAGTAAAAATATGAAAGTCTCGCATTATCCACTTTTCCGGTGAGCTGCGATTTATTCAAATTTAAAATTTTCCACTTAAGGAGAGCAGAAGGAGGCAGGGCAGCGCAGCACCGCTCGCTGCCTTGGGGCACCGGAATGGTGACATCCAGGCACTTCAATCGCCACGGGAAAAATTATGGAGAACGATCGCCCATTAATCAGAATCGGTGACAGATGACATACGTCATCTCTGATGCCTGCGAGGGGGACAATCTCGTCCTTTCGAGCGTGAAGTATTTTTCGCCTTAAATATGAAAACATAATCTCCTTAAATGCGAGGCTATTAACGGACTGCAGGCGGGGAGGAGGAGGGGAAAATGATGCATGCGTCACTACTGTGCGAGGCTGGGCGACAAACCGCATAAGAAAAGGATTCGGTTCTGCTTTTTTCCCTGCACGTGGGAGTGCATAAGTCCGAAAACGAGGATGCAATCACGCGCCACGTGGCCCAGCAATTTGCTATCAATTGATCTTTGGTTGGGGGACGCTCGACTGCTTTGCGTTTGTAAACACCCAAAGTGCGGTAATTGAGGGTGGCGATGTTTAGTTACAAATATCCCAAACGGAAAACATTCAATAAATACCGAAACGAGCCTTAAATATTTACTCTCACACGTGAGCCCCGCCGACTCGCCGATACCTGTGAGAAAGTGGAGAAGGAGCCTTGCACACACGTCAAGAATCCTTTTGATAATCATAATTCACGCAATTAGAGACTCGTTATCATAGATTACACTTGGTCTGCCCTGATTTAATGTAATCAATCAAGATTTTTAACAGTCGAATATAAAGCGTACTGCGCTGATGCTGCAACTGCGGACCAGGTAAGAGCGGTCCTACATTGTTACGCTGCGGCTTCATTGAAACTGATACCGCATACACGTTCACCTGATGAAAGGAGACTGTTCGGCTCACTTCAATGGAGTCTTATCTGCGTGTTTTGATAGAATAAAGAGTTAACTGGGCTTCAGGTACGCGTCGTCGATGAAGTAACGACTACGAGTAAGTTTTAATCTGTAATTAATGGCTCAATTTACTCCAAATATAAAACGGTGCTGGATTGTTGTGCTGCCGGAGCGGTGCGCGATTTGAATTATTGAAATTGAACGATATGCGATTACTTTACAGATTTTGGTCAGTAGTTGTTAAATTTATACAAGATTAGTTAGGCGTTTCGCCATAAGGGATCTGTCTTTAATACACACTGTTTCAAATCATCTGACCAGCAATGGTGTTGTGCTAATTTTTTTTCTACCGGAACGCGTACCGGAACGCGAACGGGAATCTATTTGAATAAGAAAACAGCTGTTTGATTTTTGTTTGAATGACAACCCGAGTCGAAATATTAAGACATCAGACCTTCTCGTACGGTCTCACTTCTATTGTTCTCTCGTGCGGCGACCATTTTTAGCGTCTCCTTACGATTTCAGACGGTTTCACAATTGAAAATACAAATTTTCTGTCGTTTTCGGACGATATCCGAAGATCTCATTCGATTTCACACAAGATTTTTCTTAGAATTCGTGATTCAACGAAAACTGGACTTAGACCGAAATTTAATTTTCATTTCACTTAGTTTTCGGCGATTTTCCCCAAGCTAAAATCTAATATTATGTCTTAAGCATTTCAGGTTTCAACTATCTCACAGGCTCCAACTACCTCGCCAGGAAAAGAAAAATAACTTCAGTATATACATATATATGAGAAAATTTTTTTTTCATTTTTATTTATATTAATTTTAATAATTTGAAATTAAAAATATCGAATTTTGATTAATTTTTATTAATTACAAATTAATATATTGAATACATCAATGTAGTACACATGCCGTACGATTTCATTTCGAGAGGTTATTACTGCCCGAAAAGGGAAAATGACCTGCGCAGGTCATTTCCCGCGCGATAGAATTTAAGACATCAAACGATCTCAGACCTGCGCAGTTCATTTCCCCGCGCGATAGAATTTAAGACATCAAACGATCTCAGACGCCCTGAAAAAGCACAAAATAAGACCGTCTGATGTCGTCTGAGATCGTCCAAACAATAGAACTGAACTTGCTTTTACGCTATCGTACGATATCGGACGCCCTCAAAACAGGTAGCAAAATCGGGACAAAATTTTTGACTCGGGAAAAATCAATTGCACATTTGGAGGCAGTTACAAATTTTGTTTTTTCAGGTCAGACTTTTCGGTTTTTACTACTTTGCAAAAGTAAGTAAAACCGTTTATTTTGTGCGAATTTTGATTTCGTTTTGATTTACAAAAATATTTCCGCAATATGTTTATTTTTCAGATTGGGAAATGTTTAATTTTCGTAAAGATTCAGATGAAAATTATTGCGTTTTGCAAGATTTCAAGATGTAAAATAGTAACAAATTTAAAAATATGAAATTATACTTTATGGTTATTAATGGATATTCTCAATTAATAGTGCAACTCTCTCAGCAATAGGAAAGCTCTTTCGTCAGGAAAGTGCACACTTTTCCTATTTGAAATGGAACATCTTTCCTTTTATTTATCTATGATAATTACATATAAAAATTCGTCAAAAATTAGAAAAAAAAATCAGCAATTCTTTTTAATTTTTTTTCAATACGTCAGCCAATTCTCGTTATCAGAAATCATCTTTAGTTCCGGAACGCGTTCCTGTCCAAAAAGGAAGTACCGGAACGACGTTCCGGAGCGTTCCGGCTCAACAACACCACTGCTGACCAGCCATTATCGTTGGGAAGAAACGCCTATGAGGTGGGGGTGTGCTTGCATTAGTAAATTTCATTTTATAAATTCGGTGCATTATGAAGATGCGGACATGAAAGAAAAACGTGTAAGCATGAAATGTCGTTTCCTATTAGGGAGATCAGCAGAGGAAACTGTCGCTAGAGTTCAAATGGCGGAGAAAGTGTCTTGAGCCAGCCACGGGTAGCCCCAAATAAAGAACATTGCAGCAATCCGCCAAACTGTTTGGTCTTATTGTCTCACAATAATGTGAAAACTGATTGTCCTGCAATTAATACTAATTTCACATCCATCCTGCTCAACAATCCCAACCGAGTGATTTCAGAGGAACATAACTTCGAGATTAACTTAAAAATTGGGTTCATCAAAGATAAAATATTGGCCCCTGTGCTGAAAGCCGTATTTGCTGTCATAAGAAGTGACGCCTAATACAGCGGTGTGCTAATGTCGATTCTTGTCGTGTAAAATTTGCTGACATAAACGACAGCTTATATGGTGTGCTGATAGTCGTTTTTATTATAGTTTTGTTGTCACTTTTGGTCGGGCTGTTTCCGTTCACAAAGTAGGAAAATTTGACAGAAAATACACATTTGTTATTTTGGAATGTTGCTAAAGGGCACAGATATGCTGACAAATTACACAAATGTTTGGGAAGAAATAATAACATAAAATTTTCAATTCTTCGCGTTTGCTATCTTCATCTTCCGAACTACTAAGCCACAACTCAGCAGAATTTAACATCTTTAATCTCATAATTTATTAAAATTTTCGCGATACACAAACTTAAAAATGTATATTCTTCAAACTAAAAATGTTTACTCCTCACGAAACACAAAAACTTAGCACATACACTCTCTGACCCCTGTGCTGACAGTCGTAATTTTACTGAAACGACAATTTCTTCAGCACACCAACTAAAAAACGAGACGACAACGACATATACATGCGACTGTCATATGACTCGACTTTCAGCACAGGGGCCATTGTGACAAGTGCAGGTCCGTTTGACGCTGTTTTGAAGGCCATAAAAATGTAGCTAGAAAAAATGTTGTACCAACAGAATAATAAGTGTTCTGATATTAGAGTTTATCTGAGATTAGATGTCGAGTTGCATACGCCAGTAAAAAGAAACGAAATTCGTATAAACGTCGTCAAATTGCAAAAGAAAATGATGAGTTTCATGTTGGATGCCGAAAAATAACTGGAAGAGCTGTTCCCCTTTTTTAATTGGCAAAACAGAGTTTTATACGTTATAATAAAAAATGTTAGCACATATTACTTTGAAGCCTGTAGTCTCCTAATACAGATGCATCTATGAGGAGAACTCATCACTTATTATGAACAATTAAAAAATAGACAGTTGGAGTTGGAGCCAGTCAAAATCACGGCAACTAGAGCTACAGGTTTAAGACGATGTATACATCCATTAAATCACTATTTTCCGAACTTTGTTCAAAGTTCGGCTTTGCCTTTTATACATGCTGTAACAGAACGTGACACGACTTCATATTTTTTTCGGAATTGGCAAAAAGGGTTTAAAGCCACTAACAGAACTGACAAATGCGTCTTATACCCGGGCTTCACCGACCTTTAGTTAAATAATGTTCAGTTCACCAGTTCATCATCGCAATTCATGTCCAGTTCGTGCTTGAAATTGTTGTTGCTTTTTCGCCAGAAGTCAGATATACAAAAGCTCACTGAAATGGCATTACCTACACTATTTCAGTTGATGGGGAAACTGAGGTCCATCAGTTTCGTTATCCTTAGTTCAATATGTAGAAATTGTATGAGGTTTTTTTAAGTTCAGTTTACCAATTTGCTCGAACTTGTGCATTTTGGCCGGTGAAGCTGTATTAATTAATATGAGTCAATTTGGAAATGAAAATTGACAGAGAAAATAATCATAACGCTTTTTACATTTCCAAAGATAGGTTGTTCCCATGTCGGGAATTGGAGAGCACAATTGCAAAATTCTGCCACCATATTGGAACGGCCATCTTGATTTTTTTTATTATATGGAAGTGGGTGAAAATCAAGTTTGCAGGATTTGTTTACATTCTAAATACAACATACAGGTGACGCTAATATAAAGCGTATGAAAAACGCTTCCTTATTTTATTCATCGATATTTTTGTACACTTTTACGTAAAACGTTGCTGTCATTTAAATCGACTGTCTGTCCATTGTGCGCACATAACGTTCGTGTCCGTTTTATAGCGATGTTTTGACATGTCACAGCAGCGTTCCTTGTGCTCCGACCGGACATTTTCAGCGGACAACGGAATAAACATTTTGACAGTCCCTGTGTTGTTGTTGTTGCTAGAATCAGCAAAAGCAATTTTTAAAAAACAACAACAAAAAACCAGTTTTACTAGTTCGTACGTTGTTCGTTCGTTAGAATTTCGCCCGGGAAAACGTTCATGCGGCTTTCCATCGGACTTCAAAAGAGAATTAGCGATGACACCTAAGTTTTGTTTGTTCGGGGTCCGGTGGAGTAAATCCAGACTATGCCACCTCTGCCCTCAAGTAAATCGCTCACTCAATGAATCAGCAATGTGCCTCACCTTAAGCGAAACCACTGGCTAATCTCTTCGCACTGTGGGGCTTTAGCGGGTTTGTATAGATTCTTGAAAATTAGTTCACGTTTAGACCACACCCCGAAAGGTGAATCCAATAACCTCTCAACAAAGCAATTACTTCTATTTTATCTAAAATAATGGAAACAACCATATATTAGACGACAAGCAATAGGGCTTTAGAGGGAGAAGATGTACTGGTGACCTTCCATCGCAGCCAAAGTTCCGAAGAATCTGGTTTACTTTCTACAGATACAGTGAGTGTCAAAATTGAGTCAACACCTAAACAGATTGAATTGAAAATATTGGATAGTTCATCACCGGCCTCAAACGCGAATCAACACTTGCCAGGGGCGGATCCACAGGGGGGGCGATGGGGGCGACCGCCCCCCCTAAAATAAAAATTTTAGCATTTACAGCCTCAACCTCTTTTTCATTTCACTCAGATTTCATTTTATTTCTTAGACATATCCCGAAGTAGAAGCATTCAAACAGTATATTTTTAAATACATATTCACAAGTTCATTAACATATAAACACTACAAATAATAAATATCCTTAAAATTTTTTATTACTCAGATCGCCCCCCCTAAAAAACTTTTCTAGATCCGCCCTTGACACTTGCACCTTATAATTTGCAAGTGTTGATTCGCGTGTTTATCCAATATTTTCAATTCAATTTGTTGACTCATTTTTGACACTCACTGTATATGTGCAAGGTTTTGTTAGAATATGATCGTATTGATGTCAAAAGTTCAAAATATTGGTATCGACTGTTTTAAAGAGCTTCACTGACAGTTTATTTTCGGCCTATTCAATTAAGGTGGTATTAGACAATCCAAACACTACAACACTCCTTTTCGCGTACCTTCCGATATAAAATCTCATTTGCAAATAGAACAACTGGACTGTGGTACAAACTTCCACAGTTAGTATTCTGTTCACTCCTTTAAGCTTAGATTACTACTAGACATGACAGCGTGACCTATACGGCATGACGAAACTGTAGATTAGTTTATCACATAAGAAAGAGTATGACAAATTATCCTAATATTGAAAAATGTCAAGACAACTAAAAAAATTGCCTGCATTTAGATTTCTTCATTGTTCTTTATTACATTCAGTATACATATTTACTTTCATTAAGGTTGACAAATTCACTTTAGGTTTCCTACTACAAAAATTGGAACTCCGACAATTCCGGACCGATCGAATTTTGCCTGCTCCCGGTGTCCATTTCATTATTCAGTTTTAGGTATTTCAAATGGTGACATGCTCATTTCCCGATCTGAACCTGACGTCATTGTCGACCATCCAAATATTTGCAAGAATTAGTTTCACTCTTTCCTGGCGCAACTGTACGGGCGAACTGAACGAACTTCTCGAATATTTTTTGCGGTTTATCGTCATCCATATCCGAAGACATTCGAATCGAAAACAAAGTTAATATTCACCATTTATCCACAGATGATATTCACCACAATTAGCAAGAAAACGGTAATCGGATCCCATCGCGCAAGCGCATTAGCTCCAGCTCGGAGACAACACCACCACCACCACCACCATCTTCCGAGAATCCGATCCTGCAGCTAACAATAATGGTGAAGCCATCGCAAGCCCCGAGGAATAACTTTTAAAGTTTCAAAACCAAAACTTGTTGCAATCGATTTGTGTGACATGTTGTCAGGCCCGAGAAGCTGATCCGGTTTTGTCGGTTAGATCGGTTCAGTTGTAATGTAAATTAAATAATTGGAAAATTGTCTATTTAAGAATTGCATATGCACGCCGCGGAAATACGAGCGTGAGCAGCCATCGGCTGCAGGCATACGGCTATAATGCTATAGTTTAACAATGCATCATGTGACGATCTTCTGCGGTCGCTGTGAGCGATCTTGTTGATCTCTTCTGGAAATTGAAAGGATACAAAATAATCGAGTTAACAGATTATTTTATTTGTCTGCCGTAAAGAGATTGCAATACGATATCGCCGGTAATGGTTTTGTTTTATAACTGGAGTGCTTTTTAAATGCTCCGATCATGCACAGTTATGTGCTTAACCGGCATTGCAACAATTAAATCCTATTAAAGGCACTCCAACTGATCGCTGCCCTGCGTGCATGCATTTGGCGCGCAATTACCAAGCTTAATCTTTCATGAATGGCCTGTTGCGCAAGCTCGACGCGATCACGACAAGATCTGGATTTTGGCGCAAAGTCACACGATCTTCCTGCGTAGAGCCTGAATGACAAATTTTTTTTGTTCGTGTGGGCCCCGAAAACAGGATCTTGATGAGCCGCAAATCATGCACGACGTGCTCCGGTCGGATTATGATGATGAGAGAGTGGTGTAGGGGTTCCCTGTTAATGGATCGATGATCGTCATTAATACGTTTCGATATAAATTTACAAAATTTCACTTGCGTCTACAAACTCGGTCGCTGTTCAGCGGCTGAATTGTAATAGCCGCGTGGAGGTTGTCGATCGTGTGCTTTTTAATGCGTGCTACCTTCAATGAGGGCTGAAAGTGTATGGAAACTGTAAGACAAAACCCGATGGTGATCGCTTATTTGGATCGTGTTACTGCTTCATGGTGGCCCTGTCACGTCAATTTAGTGCCATCCGTAAGTCGATTAAAAACAAAACACGTCTGAGGTTTTATATAATATTTACTAAAAGATTAAATTGTTGCAAAAATAAAAGATTATTTAGTAAGTATGGGGAATGTTTGTGTGGTAGTGATGAGGAGTCGTTTCTGTGCAGCTTTGGACCGTGATAGAAGTTATCTTTTGAGCTTCATCATAAGCGAACCATCAGTTGACTTAGTTAAGGCATCTATTGAAACACTGATTCATAAAAGCGAAATGTGCTGCTTCATCGAGTTCGACAAGTGGTCATAAATCGCTTCAAAAGTGCACGTCTTCTGTACTAAACTCCAATTGCTATTCTCAAGACAGCATTGACGTCAGCACTTCGCCATTCATCTGGACCATAATCGTAGCATAAAATTTAACCAGAACCGTCATAATCTAATCCACGGTTTAGCGGAACGCTATTGGAGTTTTCGACCTCTATTGGTGAACGAAGTAGTGTGCGGTTCTCATACTCCCAATCGACAATCGATGAAGAAGCTCTCGCGGGAATAGCGCACATCATCGCCATCACATCACCGCGCGGCGGCGAGGCATCAGCGGTCTTAAGTGGGCTTAGTCGTGTCGTAATGGTGTGCGGCTGGCATATACGAAAAAAAGTCCATTCGGCCTATAATTCACAAAATCATCATCATTCGCGCATTATCATCACCGGGATCCCGCACGGGAGGACGAGGTGGCCCCATTGTACCTTAAGCCATCAACTCTTAATCCAGATTGTAATTACGCGCTACTTGTGTTAATTCCCGAAGGAGGAGTGCTCTTAGCCCCGCAATCGGGTATTTATTGCTGCGGAGACGTGGTTTTTGCGCTGTTCTGGAGCTGGTTTTCGGTTATTGATTTTAATGCCAGGCCGGGGGCTCCACTGGAGCACCCCCCGGGCTTCTCGCGTACTTAGACCTTTAGCAAACTATCAAATTACTCCCGTAATAACGATTTGTGGATGACTGGCAAAAATGAGACTGTATCGAAGCGATTGTTTAAGAGCCCGACGTTAAGCGACTATGGGTGTATGCGCGATGCGGCCACTGGCACAGGGTGCTTAAAATTGTCTACAGTTTGGGAAATAATGGGAGTAATTTAATCGACATCCTTTGTAGTCAAATTAGGAGTCATTGAATTATGAATAGGGATTTCGCTGCTCGCTTTGATTAATGGCATTTTTGGTCTTTTAATGCATTAATAATGTCGTAACGTATTAAGTATTTAAGGCAAAGACCAAACATTGAGAGTTTTTACTAAAAAAATATTAAGAAACGTCTTTTGGAGCTACTCGAGACAAGGGAGAGTGAAATGAACTTTTCTTTAATCAAAATTTCGCTGCAACTTTTTAGACAAATAAAAAACAGTCGCCTTTCTCCTGAAGTCGGTGTTCTCCCGCCAAAATACTGGATGAAAGCAGCAGAGTTAAACCTCTTTGGTAGAATAGAGATTGCTGGTAGACATTGCCCTTTAAGAAATAGAACAGTCGAAGGTACAAAGGAGTTTGCGGGGGGGGGGGGGGGGGTATTCTAGTGTAGAAATTTGAAAAAATCACTTTTTTTATATTTTCAAAGCTTCTAGTAGGGGGTATTCTAGTGTAGAAGCATGAATTTGAGGTGTTTTTTCAGCTGCTATAAATAAAAAACTAAAAATATTTTTAGTATCCATTTTTTCACAAGATATTTATTCATGTTTAAAAAATACATAAAAAATAAAAAAAGTCAAAAAATTAAAAACTGTGAATTTTATAGGTTGTTGAAGTGGGGTGTAAAAAAAAATGGCGCGCCAAGTTTGCCACGATTCCAACCCTTCTGATGATCTGAAAAAAAAAAAAAACATATTATTAATTTAGATGAATGCTGCTATCGTACTAACTAAGAAAAAATGGAATTTTTTTTTTGCTAAATTCCGGCTGTCCGAAAAAAAAAATTTTTTTGGCCTATTTTTTTGACTTTTCGGAATTTTTTAAAAATAGTAAAAAACATTATTTTTTTATAATAATAGTTAGTACGATAAAGACATGTATTGAGAACACTCACAGAAAATTTGAAGTAAATCGGTCAAGTAGAACTTGAGAAATCATGGCAAACTTTTTGAAAAATGTAGTTTCGAGATAAACACGTTTAAAGTTTAGGGTAAAATTACGCCGGTTTTGAACCATAAAATGACATTTTATAGGTACTTACGTTCATTTAATCCGCGATTCCTGCTCCATACATTGGGCCTTCTTCTACTTCAAAAAAGCATTTTCCGCGTTTCTTTCTTCTAAACGAGCAGTTCTGGCTTCCTTTGAATCGTAAGATGCTCTCATTTCTGAACGGTTAATCCGGGCAGCATCTCGTTTGATGGCGAATGCGTTAGCTTCTGGACCAATGTTCATTCCCATTAGAGACATCATTTTCAAAATAGGAATGAAGCCTTCATTAAATATCGAAACTGCAATAAAAGTTTCAACTATGTGTACGCCGGCATGTATATGTTTCGGAGCAAAAGTCCAAATTAATGAATTTAGGGACTCATTATTATTTTGGTTCTCAGAACCTAAGCATCGAACCAGTAAATCCTCTGACGATAAACTCTCGTAGATCGGCTTTATAATTTTTAATACCTCGTCACACAGAGGTGGGTTTTCGTGATCAAACTCCTCAGACGTACCTTCATGTAGGTACAGCTTTCTGCCATTTACACCAGCTCTCTGGACCAGGTGGGCAATAAAAATGTTGCGGATTTTCGTTTGTGGAACTATTATGATAGAAGAGAACTTCCTGCTGTGGGTTTTCGATCCATTTTCACTCAAATTCACTCAAATAACTAAAATGATCACTAAAATATTTTACTTTAGAATTTAACTGTTACAAACTGGCTCGAAAATTCACTGAAATAACTCAAATGATCACATGCGTCTGCGTTGTTTGAACGTTTGACCAAAAATTACCCACAAAGATACGACGCTCTCAAAATTTCCCATAAGCTCCCTTGCGAGTGAATATATCAATCGGCAAGGTGCAAGCGAGACAAAATTCAATTTAAAAACAAAACAAAAATCGAAGAAAGAGAGGGTAAATAAAGAAATGTTATTTCACGAAGTGCGAAAGAGACGCACTGATTTCTCTTCTCCGCAATTTTTTGTGCCGTCTGGATTTTTATTTTGCTTGTGTGAATTCATGTACCATCTTCGTGTACTTCCTGCTCTGCATGTGTTTGTGTAGTTTGCCGTTGCTCCGCCCTCTCGCCATTCCGGAGCGCGTATATGAATAGACAGAAGATCATAGATTTTTACTTTCCTTTTTCTTCACACAGAAAGGATTACATTGTCGTATCTTTCTGAGTAATTTTTGGTTTGACGTTAACTGCTAGAAACTGCCTCGAAAATTCACTCAAATAACTCAAATGAGCACTAAAATAATTTACTTTTACTCAGAGCACATGCGTCTGCATTGTTAGAAACTGGCTGTAACCAAATATAATAAAAGAGGAGGGGAAACAGTATAGTTATTTGCCATTTCATTTTATTTTTTCAAATTTCTACACTAGATTACCCCTACTAAAATGACTATATCTCTGAAAATAATTAAAATTTTAACAAGCCCTTTTAAGGACATATTCTTGAAAGGTTAAGTTCTACTCTTTCACATGAAAAAAGGAACTCGTGGATTCAGTTCACGTTACTTACCTCGTTTATGACTAGGTTCAACTTAGGCTCAATCAAGGTTTAACCGAGGTTTAAACGCGCGTCGAGTTCAAACTGGATCTCTCAACCCAACTCAGCTCTCCTAACTGGGTCGAGTTGATATTTCGCTCATATACGCCGGTTGAGATGTAATTGGGTTGAAGTGTCATTTCGTCGCTTTGCAAGAATAATGGCACAACTCAAAAATTTCCAATTTCGAGTTTATTTTGAAAATGTATAGCTAAATCCGCATATTTTTATACTCCATATTAATATTACTCCATATTAATATTACCAAAAATGACCGCTAGAAGCTCGCTGGAATCCAAGATCATCACAAAGGCTTGTATGAAACTAAAAACTTTTAAATGGCACCCCTGTAAATTCATTTGTTTTTGAGTTGCGCCACTATTCTTGCGAAGCGACGATTTGTTCTGTTTGTTTACCATCCGTGAAGGCCGCCTTTCACGTTAATTTTGTTTTCACTGTTTTTTTTTGCACAGGAATATAAAATCAATTCCTTCTGAAGTTTTACGTATCTATAAATGAGAATTTCACACAATTTCAGGTTATGTTTTGATTTCAGTTCAACTCTATTTCAGCCCAAAGCGAACTCAACTCGACATCATATAAGGTGACCGAAATTTAAACTCAACCTCGACTCAACTTTTTAACCTAGTCATAAACGGGGTTACTCACTCTATTTTCAACTAAATTTTGAATGAGACTAGTTTAGTGATGTAAAATACCCAGGTATTTATGAATCAGAGTAAATGTCCAGGGTAAATACCCAATGTTCATAAATACCTGGGTATTTTGCAATTTAAAAAAAATGCCGTTCGGAGTAAGCTAAACCTAGGGAAATGTTCTCCAACTAATTTTTCTGAGTTGTGACAACATTAGAAAGTTAACAGCAATTAGAGTTGGAACTTAGCACTTCGTTTGAAAGATAAGGAAATAAAATCAAACAGGTCTAACCTGAAAAATTAAAATGAAAATGCTTGGGAAATGGACATACATACATATATTGCATGTTATTCGATAAAGCAAACTTGCAAGCATCATTTGTTCAGAATTGCATCATGCTTAGCAAACCTGCGCAAATCTTGCAACTATTTTTGTATGCATGCTTATCTGATAAAAGCAGAAGAAGAATTAATGTGTGAAAATTGGCATGCCGTTCGCAGAGTTTTCTTGGTTTTTTGAGTTTTTTGAGCTAAAATATAGGTAGGGGTGTAGGTTAAATGCAAAATTACAATAATCTGGAAATGGAGGGAAAAGCAGTGTCAGTTTGACTTCTGGGTAGGATGAGCTCAGCAGGGGTGGCAGCACAGAAGTCGTTTCAAGTCATCTGTTTCAAGTTTTCCATTGAATTTTCCCATTTAAAACGCGTAACAAATGAGTTTAGATGACTTCGGTGCTGCCATCGCAGTGTTGTTAATCCACATGCTTACGGGCAGCTGGCATACATCTTTATTATACTGAAACTACCCTCTTTTTGGGTATTTAAACGACCATCGGGTAAATACCCAATTTATATTTACCTTCGCACTGGGTATTTACCCTACCCACATCACTAGACTAGATATAAACTAACAAATTCCCGATATTCCGATATCTCAGGTGCTTCATTTTGAAATTTTGAAGCATGATAATATTTGCACAATTTATCTATTGGACCGAAAAAATCCCAACATTGGGGTGCATGTTGTAATAGTGATTTTATTGTAATTGAATGCTTCCATCTTAAAATCAGACTGTCGTTAAATCTTGAATGACGTCGGTCCACGAACATTAACCTTCATCGTTGGTGGGATGCACTGTATAAATCCATCCTAAATCATCCATCAAGAAGAGATTCGGATGCCCTTCAATTGGTGTTCCTTGTTGGCGACGTTGGAATGTTTTTGAAATTTTTGTGTAATATCGTGGCATTTCAGAGCAAAGTTCTTGCAAATTCGCACATCGCGAAGAAACTTGTCAATGTTTTTAGTAGTCGTTCAGCCTTTTGCTCAGCATTAACCGTGGTAAAATATACTCATTGGCCATTTTCGTGATGAACTACCAAATCTTTTATGAATGGTAAATGAAAAAAATTGCCATATTGTGCTTCATTACTGCTAACATAACGTCCCATGTCATATTTTGTTGTTTCATCGATCGTATTTGCTTGCATTAGCAGCACCAAAAACTGCCGTGTCATTCTCTTTCGTAACGCATTTGCTTATGTATTTGATTGATTTGACGGAATTGAAAAAAAATCAATATGTGAGCATTGATCCTCTTGGACAATATTGGCGAATATGGTTCGACCCAACGATCGTCAACTTCAAAATCTTTACCATTACCCTTCCAAGTTATCTATTTGCCGTTACATTAGTCTTGACTAGACTAAAATGTAAAAATTTAACCGATCAACTTCAAATTTTGCACACATTCGTAGTTCTCGTGATAATTAGAATGTATAGAAAGAACAAAGAAGAAAAAAGAGAAAGTGATACACGTGCTTCAGTTTGTTCTGCCAGAAATGAATTCAAAAAGACGCCTTTTGAAAATGCCCACTGATTCGATTCGTTGTATCTCAACAGGAATAGAGTTCCACAATTGAGCTGCGTGTAGAAAGAAAGAGCGGCTGTCCCGACAGATGCCGAAAACGGGGATGGTCACATTATTATTCCCTCACGATTGTGAGAGCTGGATAAACACGTTTAGATAAGAAGCTTTTCGGTTATTGATGATGTTGCGGTAATAGCACAAAACCCTAAAATCCCGGTAGTCACCTAAGGAACAACTAAAAATTGAGTGCCGGTGAGGCGAAATGTGGTCAAACCTACGAAGGCTATGAATGAAACGTGTGCAGTCGTTAAAGGCTACTTCTAACTTACGATTACAGGATGAATCTAACGAAGGGAAGACACTGAGGCCATGAATTACGTGCGGCAAGAGTATGGCTTTAACAAAGTTCATGCGAACATCTTGTGACAAGAGACTACTATGAATACGAAGTCGCCTTAAAGTACAATATACTTTGCCCAAAATATAGCTAATGTGGTCACAACACGTCATATTTCTGTTCAAGGCAATATCAAGATTTTTGATCCGGTTGACGCAGGAGACAGGGGTCCCATTTAAGGTAATTTGAAAGAGGTGGGTTGCTGACGCGTTAGATTTGTAGAAGATAATGCATTGAGATTTAGATGGGTTAAGTTTTAGTGAATTTAAGAAGGACCAATGAGTTATGTTATGCAAATCTTCTGAGAGATTATTTAAGGACCGCTCTAATTGATTTTTAGTACCACTAACATAGAGTTATACATCATCAGCATACATATGTACGTAAGAATGCTTCACTATTAGTGGAAGATCATTTATATATATACTAAACAGTAGAGGGCCCAAGATAGATCCTTGGGGAACGCCAGCAAAAAGCACAGCAGGGGAGGAAATTAAATGGGAAATCTTCACCTGTTGTGAACGAGCAGCTAAAAAACTATACATGAGCGTGAGGGCAGAAGAGGAAAATCCAAATTGTGTACTGAGTTTGCGTAACAGGACGGAGTGATTGACGTTATCAAAAGCTTTGGAAAAGTCTAGCAGGAGTAGACAACATAACTTGTTTGCATCTAGAGATTTCCGTATGTCAGTCGTGATCTTTAGGAGAGCAGTGTCCTAGCTGTGATGTTTCCGAAAGCCAGACTGATATGGATTTAAAAGCATACGGTGCTCGCAGTAAGCAATCATTTGCATTGCAATTAATTTCTCAAGACCTTTAGCCAGAAATGGTAAGATGCTAATTGAACGAAAATCCGAGGGGCTGCTAGGATTGGGACACTTGGCAATAAGGATTACCAGAGCATATTTTCAAGCAGTAGGGAATTTCGACACAGTGAGACAAGCATTGAAAATATGGACAATAACAGGAAGTAATAACGGAGAAGTATTTTTAGGTGAAATATTATCAGTTAAAGTAGCCTCAAACTTGATGGAGTTAATGGCTGAGCTCACTTCAATGGCGTCTACACAGCGAAAGCTGAACCCTTCAATAGATGAGTCTGGCATATGGGGAAGAGTATCGAGTTGGAAGTGACGGATCAAGCTTACGAGCATAAAAATTTCGTTTTTCTTCTTTCTTCTTCTTTGTGCCCCTTTAATCCCTCATGGGACATAGGGCGGAAACAGTTGCCCTCCAGCGGACTCTGTTTTGCGCGACAGCTCTCAGCTCTGACCAGGATCTCCCAGTTGTTGCGGCCTCTGCTAGTAGGGTCCTCCTCCACGTTGTTCTAGGTCTTCCAACTCGACGGGATCCTTGCGGGTTCCAGTCAAGGGCCTGTTTGGCTAGGTTTTCGTTATCGCGTCGCAAGGTGTGGCCAACCCAATTCCATTTCCTTCGCCTGATTTGGTCGTCTATCCTTTCTTGGCCGGCACGGCGCCATAGCTCTTCATTTGAAATTCTATCTGGCCAGCGGATTTTTAGGATACGACGCAGGCATCTGTTGGTGAAGACTTGTAGGCGCCCTGTGATGAATTGGGTGACTTTCCATGTTTCGCAACCGTACAAAAGAACTGCCTTAACGTTGGAGTTGAACAGCCGCAATTTGGTGTTAGTTGAGATCTCCGTTGATCTCCATATGCGGAACAGGCATGCATATGCGCCTCGTGCTTTATTTATTCTGGAACTGACGTCTTCTTCTGTACCGCCATTTTCGGTAATAATGCTACCGAGGTAGCAGAATTTATCTACCAGTTCCACGTCACGGTTATTCAGCGCAGTTCGTTCAAGTGTGTTTGCATTTATCCGCATTTCTGTGGTTTTGTTCGGATTCAGCCTTAAGCCTGCTAGACTACTTTCTGTTGCCAAATTGTTTAACATGTTTTTTAGCTCCTGATGTCTGTGGGCCAGCAAACAGATATCATCCGCGTAGTCGAGGTCCTTAAGGCGGTCTAGCAAACCCCATTGTATGCCGCCTGTTCTATTATCTAGAGCGTCGACAAGGATGTCATTTATTACTATAAGAAATAGTAATGGCGAAAGTAGACATCCTTGTCGTACTCCTGAATTCACCTCGAAGCTGTCGGATAATTTTCCATTATGGAGAACTCTGCATTTGGAATTGTTGTAAAGGGCTTTTATCAATTCTATTATTTTATCAGGCAGTCCACGTCGCCGTAATGCCTGCCATATAAAGCTCCTATTAACCGAGTCGAACGCTTTCTCATAATCTACGAAAGCTAGGTAAAGGGGGGATCGGAATTCAGTAGACTGCTCCACTATGATTCTCAAGGTGTTAATATGGTCTATACATGAGCGGCCCTTCCTGAATCCGGCCTGCTGCCTTCTAAGCGTTCGGTCTACTGCCTCTCTTATCCTTGATAATATAACGTGGGACAAGATTTTACCCACAGTAGATAATAGACAGATGCCTCTCCAGTTGTCGCATATTGTTAGGTCCCCCTTTTTTGGTATTTTGACTATGATACCTTCCGTCCAATCCTCCGGAAAGGTACAGGTGTTCCATGCTATTTCCAGGATTGGCTGAAGCGCATCTGCTATGAGGCTTGAATCGGCTTTCAACAATTCTGCCGGGATGCCATCTTTTCCAGCTGCTTTACCATTGGCCATCGCATGAATTGCGGTTACTATTTCCGTCTTGGATGGGGCCCGGGTGTTGATTCTTATCGGCTGTGCATTGTTGCTGTTTTCCTGAGGTTCCTGTGCAAGTGAACCATTCAGGGCGGCGAAGAAGTAATCTCTCCATCTTTGGAGTTGCTCCTCGTCGCTGCACAGCAGCCTCCCATCCGCACTCTTTACGGCATGCTTTTTAGTAGAGTGCTTTCCCGAGAGCTGTTTAGTAATTTGGTACAGCACTTTACTGTTGCCTGTGTTTGCCGCGTTTTCCGCTTTTTCTGCGAGCTCATTTATCTGCTGCCTTTTATCACGCCGCACACTTCTCTTTACTTCCCGGTGTAATTGGGAATATTCCCGTTCAAGTTGGTGACGTCTTTCCGGGTCGCTTGTAGAGTTTACGTTATTTTTGAGGGCCCTCCTGCGTTCTATTTTTTGCCAGGTTGTGTCCGAGATCCAATGTTGCATGTTACTCTGGACATAACCGACGCTCGTTTCCGCAGCCGTCAATATAGCGCCCTTTGTTCTACTCCACAGCTCTTAAATATTTGTGTCGTCAGAAACGGTTTGCTGGTTTAATATTTGCTGCAGGTTTCCAGCAAATTCTCGCTTTTTAGCGGTCTCCTGCAGAAGGTCAACGTTAAACCGTCTACGGTTTATAACATCGCGTTGAACTTTTCTGATTGCAGCGATTCTAAGGCGAATAGTTGCTACTACCAAATGGTGGTCGCTTCCAGTGTCCGCTCCCCTGAAGCTCCTGACATCCTCCAGAATGGTTCTCCATCTGCGGCTGACGGCCACGTGATCTATCTGATTTCTCGTTCTACCATCGGGTGATACCCAGGTCTCTTTGTGTATCTTCTTGTGGCAAAAGTAAGTTCCACCTACCATTAGTTGATGGGAACTACAAAAGTCAACGAAAAGCTCACCATTGTTATTGGTAACTTGGCTTAGACCTTGTTTTCCAATTGTTTGTTCAAGACCGGTGTTGTCGCGGCCGATTTGTGCGTTTAAGTCACCCATTAATACAATGATGTCTCCCCTTGGAATAGAGCGAAAAACCTCATTCAGTCGCATATAGAACTCGTCTTTGATGTCATCTTCTGCGTCTTCAGTTGGAGCATAGCATTGGACTACCGTAGTACTTCTTAGCCTGGTACGCAGGCGCACGGTAATAATCCTCTCAGAAACTGGTGACCAGCTAATGAGGCTGGACCTGGCTTCTTTGGTGAGTATTACGCTTCGTTTGGCTTCCCTAATTTTCGCTACGACTAGATTACGAACACGAGTGTATGATTTTCTAGTATTTTCACTTCTAAATTTCAAGAAACGATGATATAGATACTCCCTTTCGGCGATAAGGGACTTGATTTCATTGCAGACACGGTCCTGGGGGAGAGTAAACACTGACAAGTAAAAGTTTATCAGAACCATTTCAGACCTCCACACAAATAAACTCAATACCAGGGTTCATAGGGCGACCGATAATCCTACATTTTAGGTAGCTCCTAAGGAATATAGCACCACCACCACCAATGCGACTTTGACGATCGTTACGAAAAATTTGAAAACCACTTATAGATACGAGGGACGACGGGATGGCTTCGTTTAGCCAACTTTCATACACTAAAATCGCATGGGCATTAACATTTATAAATATCTCGTTGATCTCTGCAATTTTCGGTTTGATACTACGAGAGTTAAAATGGCATATGTTGAACCCGGTATTGACAGAACAGAATATTTTTAGCAACGCACTTACCTTGTTCCCACAACAGAGCTCCCTGGTCATGCAAATAACTTCATAGGATCGAAGCAGTGAGCACTCTCAAAAGATGTGTTAATACTAAGTAGAGGAGGGCACTTGGCAAACCAAGTAGAGCACGAATACCAAAACAAACAAATTTGATTGTCAAGAAGCAACATGTCCAAAAATAAAAGTTGAAATTAAAAAGTTAAATAAAAAATAAAAAATTGAAATTAAGAATTTAAATTAAAAATAGAAATAAAAATTGAAATGAACAGAAAGAAAAATCCAAAAAAGAATAGATAGTATAAAAACAAAATAAAATAATTTAACATTAAACGCTTGCACCTCTAAGCTCCAGGATCTGCATTAAATTTTTAAATCAAAACCATCCGCATTTTTTTGCCAGCCTTCAAAGTATCCCTTTATAAAAACTGAAAAAAATTCGAATTATTTTCTACTTCACCAACATCTACGTTGAAATCTTAATTCTCTACAAGGTCCTCATCCCTCGATTGCCTGATTATTTCGTCCTTTTATTGCTCGATGTTATCCTGTCACCTTTTACAACATAATTTGCCGCCCCCTTTGGCAGCACAAATTCCAGTTTGACACATGACACCCTCGACAGAAGTGGCAGCACGAAAAAACATTGCAAACAGGAGCATTTACAGATATCCCTGCAGATATCCTTGATATCCTAACTAAATTGTGCGGTGCACTGGTAATCCCTTCCGAGTACTACCCACCGAAGGGGCTTTGATCTCGCCAGATTCGGGCTGGAAAAGGCTTGAGAGTGTGACAAATGCAGCTAATGTGAATCTCTTAGCGGAGCTCGGAAAAATTTGAATTAAAGGATTTCAGGCGTTTTAAGGACGATTCTTATCAGTTTTTGATCGGGCGCACATGTTCCGTTCGATCGCAGAAGTTGATTACTTCGAGGACTAGTGTCGCTTATGCCGGGATTAAGGCTGGTCCTTTGTGAGCCGGTTTTATTGCATGGATTTGCATCGCCGCCTCCCCCTTGGTGGCAGGACTCATAATAAATGGATATTAGCATGTGGAATGCGGTGTGGTATTCAGATGGATGTGGTTTCTGTGCGATTCGGATTTCACAAATGAAAATTCAACGTCGGAGGTCGACCCGGCACCTGGGAGCTGGCACATCTACTCGAGCCATTTTCCAATTGAATTAAGCTCTCACCGTGGTGTGGTTATTAACATCTGGCAGGAAGGCACCACTGGAAACACATCAAAACGATGAAATTAATGAAAATTAAGAGAACTTGCGACCACATTTACGCTGCTGCCAGTGGCGGAGCCCCAGACCTCCTGTCACTCCGGGGCACTCTCCTCCGGCCGCGATGCTGCCGTTGTAATCACTCTCGCTGTAATAAATGGTCGCGCTAATTTATGAACTGAAAATGATTAATTAACCTGAACCGAACATGAAACGGACTCGACTCACACTACCTACATAGGCGCTTTGCACGCTCCAAAGCTGAGTTGAGTAGCTGCAGTGTTAATCGTTAAATTCCAGCTAGCGGGGATTCAATTCTATTCGACCGTGGTGCTTTATATCAGTAGCCATGGGGGCAATTTTAACAACGTTTTCGGTCTCCGGCAATTTTATCAGATCGGATAAATACGCCATTAATACCGGCCAAATGGTATTTGTGAATGCCGAGCAACTCATTAGGCGACGACGGAGAAGTGGGAAACGATTAAACTCGTTCGCAGTGTTTCCTTGAAGCCGGAGTCCTTTAAACTAAACAAGGCGATGATTAAACCCTCAAAAGCAAGAACCTAACTCTTTTTCACAATACGCTCCCAGCTCCCAGCCAGAAGGCCTTGATCAATTCCATTTCACGCGGTAATTTTCGAATTTCGGAGATCCATTAGTTATGATTGTCCCGGGAGAAACATTTCGGCCAGTCGACAGCCCATTCATCGATCAATAGTTCTACTCTTGTTCCGGAGCGAATCAATCAAATTAAATAAAACGAACATTTATGATAATTTCATTTCCAAAATGAGCCCATCCCACTGCTTCAGGTGATATCGTAACTGGCCCGGAGATACTGGATAGATATCGATTCCCGGTATACGGCCGGCCTTTCTACGCCGATGAGTTCGGCCGGTCCAAATCGAAAATCGAAGCTGAAAATTGAGATAAATCACCTTTGGTCACCGATTGTTTAATTCTGCTCCGACGCATGATATTGGACATCGGATGCTGAACACCGAAGACATCCATCATGCAGGTTGGCTAGGATAAAGGTGGAGAAAAAAGCAGCGCTCGGGCTACAAGGCTGCGACCAAAAAACGATAAAAACAGTGCCGCGTCGGGCGATCGGCCGGGACTCACCGGGATTGGATCGAGGAATGAGCAACCGACTATATATTTTTTTTAATAAATGCCCGGGAATTGTGACGAAACAAGCGGTTTAATGGGTTACATTTTATTTTAGCCGCGATAACGGATGACTAATGGTATCCGAGATGACAGTTTGCCGTGTATCGAGTTGCGTTTTTGGTCGATTTCTGATCTTGGCTGTCCCCCGAGGTGACTTTCTTCCATCGGTCGTTAATTGATTTGTAAGGAGAAAATGCTTTACTGATTGCCGACCGTCCGTCTCGACCCAGGCGATAATGCGAGGTGGCCATTTGTCATTGTTTAAAGGATGTGACGCCTTTTGTGGTTGATTAATTTTCTGTGCGATATCACGGCCAGTCATCGGCGAATGGGAATTACAGCTGCAATTGAATTCGGAGCTTCAATACGTACTTATGTATTTATAAAAATTAATGCGCTATTGACTGGCCATCCATCTTGCGAGGTGAGCCGCCAAAACGATAGGTTGAACGATCTCGTGTATAAATTAGTGCATGCTGCCCCGGTAATAATATCGAGGAAGACATTATCCACTCACTTGTGAAACCAATCAAGTATTAAGTTACACAAAGTAATAAGTTTAGTGTCATGTATCATATTTCGAAAATAAGAAGAAATTGTTGAGTTCTGCTGGTACTGAAAAAAGAGCCGACCGATTCTAGTTTCTTGAAAAACTTCGGGGACCTTTCAATGAACGAATCAATTTTTGGTATGACAATGTGGAATGCTTTAACAATGATGTGCTTCCGCTCTCCTTAAAGGAAAAGAGCTGTTGAGGTTCTAAGGCTTGCATAAGTGAGACTCAGCTGCACACTGCATGTTGTCTACAAACGATTCCAGATGTGAAAGAGCTAGGACTACTTACTACGGAATGCCACAATTATCGAATCCTGGTAAGTTGAGTGGGAAGCAGGCCTGTTCCGACTAAATAAAGGTTCGCCAGCTAAATTTGCGCCATAAAAGAGCGGCATCTGCAAAAATGACTCCAAGCTTTGGTGAGATAAAGCTGCATATAGTTCTGATTCAAGGGATATGGATATGTATTCACATCTGGGGAGATCGGAGGAAGTGTTGTCCCTTCGGCTTATCTGCCGTATAACGGTGATGATGGATTAGGCAGCAATGTCAATTAAGAACCTAATTAACACCACAAGAGCTTCCCACACATCACTGGATTTGTCAAAATACATTGAAATGATTATACGAATCTTGTGGATAGGATGCTCAACGCAATTTCAATCATATGGCCTACGAGTAACGATAGAGGCCACTTTTCAGGTGGCGTGCGTGCTTGGTCAGCGTTTGGCTTTTTTACGCCCGGTGCAGTATAGCATAAGCGCCCCTATCAGCTGTTAATTTTTTGATCGCAGTGACAAGCATATGAAAATGAAGGCATGGGAACACTTTTTTCTGAAATTGCGCCCGGTGCAAGTGAACCAATTGCACCTAAGAAAACGTCGCCCTTACCTTTGTCAAATCCGGATTTGCTTCGTGATCATGCTTGTGTGCTGAGTTTGCTTGCGCTTTAACTTCAGAAACCTCTCTCGTTTATGCTGTTTAATGCTCCAGGGTTTTTTCGATGCTCGCTGAACTTCCCAAACTATTTCCAGCACAATCCTGAGCTCCGAAAATCTATAGTACTATGCACTCGAATTTAAATACTAGAGGTTTCTAAGTTGTTCGCCAACCCTCCTTATTTCAAGGCATAATAGGCGGTCATTGCACTGCATGTATTAGTTTCTACTAAGCCACCTTAACAGCCTTCCCGGACATTAAAGTAGCTTTCAACAGCACAGAGGCGATCCAGGTGTTTCTCGGGATCTATAATATTAGAACTAATACAAGTTACTACAAATCAAGAACTATGCCACTGTGCCAGCCAAGAAAGGATAGGCGACGAAATCAGCTGTGGCGAACTAGATGCGCCGAAGAAAGATGTTGGAAGGGCTTTCTACCAGGGCTTTCAAGGTGCAAAGGAACAACATATGCGAACATACATTAATAATGAAAAAATAGACTCAGAAAGTTAGTTTTTTCAACCAAACCTATGAATTTCATTATTAATACATTTTGGCGGGCATTGTACGCTTTTAAAATCGACTTTTTTTTACTTGTACGTGATAGTATGTTCAATCTTTGAAGAAAATCTTAAACTCTCGAACGTTGATCCAGCGAAATCTATGGACCAAGAGGAGCGTTTTTACAAGACCGCCATTTTTACAAAAAGTGAAATCTTTAGGAAACTGTTCAATATTTCGCAACAAAAATAACACCATTATTTCAGCCTTTGAAAAGCAATATTTGTACCGAATAACAAATATGTAAGTTAAACAAAAGTTATTAACAAATTAAAAAATCCTGATTTTCGACGGTATTCCCATTTTTCTCTATGTTTTGTGCCCTAACATATGTACATATGTATATTGTGATACACTCATTCCCATAATTCATTTTCCTATTTCCCAAATCACATTTTTTCACCTTAGGTAAATTTTTTAACGGGTCACACACGAGAGTTTTTTTTTATAAATCATGCAGACTGAACGTTGCAATTTTTCCCCGATCAAGTAAAAACGTAAATAGGTCACACGGATGCATCAAATTCTTGAGGCCCGGTGCGTACAAATTGCTGACCCAAGGCAATTTACCTAAGGTGGGAATAATGATAAATTATAGTTAGAGTAGAATAGATGTATAAGATAATTTTATATAAATAGAGCATTTGAATTAAATAAAATTCAGTCGTTATAAAACTGACGTTTGAGTGGGAAGCCAAAAACTTCCCTAAGCCCGGGAGTTAAGCTCTTCAATAGCTGCTCCACTTACTAATCGGAGTTAATGCTTCTATAGCTGCTCCATAGGAGTTAATGCCTTCGGGCTGCTCCAGGTATTTAAAGGAATATCACAATATAGCTACAACTTTAGAATTTTTCTTTTATTTGCTAAAAAGCGTTTTTTACACTTTCCGGGATTTTTTAGGCTAGGTTCGCCGTTTTAGATTGATTGGACTATAGATCCAGCCTTATCATATTAAGATACCGGATCGAATCTCCTATTATCAGCTTCAAACCCGCCTCAAAACTCTTTCCAGATTCATGGTGTCTTAGCCAGAGTTGACCATCTCCAGAGAAAGGGTTCGGTTATCTCATTGGCCCGCCCCTCTCCGCAGCTACGTCAGTGGTTGTCATACGGAATTCTCCATATGGCTGAACTATCCAACTATCCTATCCTAAATCCAGAAATTATCGACACGATTCTTTTGACATCCTTGTGTGGCATTCCCAAGAGGCCGTACAATCTCAGGCTGTTGTAATAAGGCCAAGTCTTACTAGGCTTGACGCATGACGCGGTAAACACTGAAGAGTGACCTGCAGTTCCTAGCCAGACAGTTCTTTCTATAAGTTTTCGACTAGTTTGGAAGTTATACGGGCCGAGCTTGGCTATCTAATATCAGATTTGCAATGGCTCCCGTTCTGGGTATGACTGTATTGCTAGGCAGGCTTCAAAGATTAAATTCTGTCTGAAAAACCCTGGGAAACATTTCCAGTCCCTACAATCGACTGGGATTTGGATCCGTCTGTGTACAGGAAAACGTCGTGGTCCTTGTCGGGTTAGGAATTTTCCCATTCCTCTCTGGTAGAGATTGGGATATTGAGGCCTCTGCCGAAATTTAATTTTGAGATCATGTAGTCGGTAGGTCCTACTACCAATTTGAACAGATTTTATCTAATTTGATCCGATTTTAAACGACTTGAACAAATGTTATTCCTAATTTAATCCGATTTGAACCGATTCAATCCGATTGAACAGATTTTATACCTAATTTCATCCGGTTTGAACCGATTTGAACCGATCTGACTCAATTGGGGGGCAAACGGCTAATAAAGACCTCGGAAAGTGGTGGTACCCGATTTGCCACCTCTGCCAAAACCCGAGAAAAGTCACTGCAGACGAACATCTAGCAGACCTGTTAGCAAGTCCTAATCCCACCTCCTCGCGGTGTCCCTGGGATACTTCTTCGGAAGGAGCTAACGGGAGACGAGTGAATGGCGAGCTCTCTGCGCCACAAAACAGAGCTTTAAGTCGATTGGGCTGAGGGTTAGCAACCCGCTCCCATAAAAAATACCATAGCTACGAATCGGCAAACAATGCCTCGGAACCGGATGGACAACACGACGACGACCTTTGCTTTTCGAACAAGGACACGAATCGGATCATGGAATGTGAGAACACTGCTTGCTGAGGGACGGCTGGATGAAGTCCTCAACGAGATGAATCGATATAAAATCAAGATCATGGGACTTAGCGAGACCAGATGGCCCGATACGGGGGAACATATCTGCCCAAATGGTGAGTCCTTTTTATATTCTGGGAGAAACGAAACCGAAAGCCGTAGGAGTGGCGTTGGTGTAATACTCACCAAAGAAGCCAGGTCCAGCCTCATTAGCTGGTCACCAGTTTCTGAGAGGATTATTACCGTGCGCCTGCGTACCAGATTAAGAAGTACTACGGTAGTCCAATGCTATGCTCCAACTGAGGACGCTGAAGTTGACATCAAAGACGAGTTCTTGCGGCTGAATGAGGTTTTTCGCTCTATTCCAAGGGGAGACATCATTGTATTAATAATGGGTGACTTACACGCACAGATCGGCCGTGACAACACCGGCCTTGAATAAACAATTGGAAACCAAGGTCTAAGCCAAGTTACCAATAACAATGGTGAGCTTTTCGTTGACTTCTGTAGTTCCCACCCACTCATGGTAGGTGGAACTTACTTTTGTTACAAGAAGATACACAAAGAGACCTGGGTATCGCCCGATGGTAAAACGAGAAATCAGATAGATCATGTGGCCGTCAGCCGCAGATGGAGAACTAGCCTTGAGGATATCAGGAGTTTCAGGGGAGCAGACACTGGAAGCGACCACCATTTGGTAGTAGCAACTATTAGTCTTAAATTCGCCGCAATCAGAAACGATGCTGTAAACCGTAGACCGTTCAACGTAGATCTTCTGCGGGAGAGCGTTAAAAAGCGGGAATTTGCTGGAAACCTACAGCAAATATTAAACCAGCACAACTTTTCTGACGACACAAATATTGAAGAGCTGTGGAGTAGGACAAAGGGCGCAATATTGACGGCTGCGGAAACGAGCATCGGTTATGTCCAAAGAAACCAGCAACGCTGGATCTCGGACACAACCTGGCAAAAAATAGAACGCAGGAGAGCAGAGAGATAGAATTTCAAACGAAGAACTATGGCGCCGCACCGGCCAAGAAAGGATAGACGACCAAATCAGACGAAGGAAATGGAATTGGGTTGGCCACACCTTGCGACACGAAAACGAAAATCTAGCCAAACAGGCCCTCGACTGGAATCCTCAAGGATCCCGTCGAGTCGAAAGACCTAGAACAACGTGGAGGAGAACCCTACTAGCAGAAGTCGCAACAACTGGGAGATCCTGGTCGGAGCTGAGAGCTGTCTCGCCAAACAGAGTCCGCTGGAGGCCAACTGTTTCCGACCTATGTTCCATGAAGGATTAAAGGAGCACAATGATGATGAATGACTCAATTTGATTCCCGATTTGAACCGTTTTCATCCGATTTGGTAGGATGTACATTTTTGTTCCCATTGGTCCTCTCGAACCAGCAACCCGCTTCACGTAGCCGAACGGTCGCTTGCCGCCTGATGTATAATCAAGCATGGCGCTTGTTACTCCGCCGCAAGCCATTCTTTGAACTTCACACAGTCTGCATTTCAACAATTTTATCAACAAAAAAGATTACCTAATTTAGTGTTTTTATCAAATATCACGAGATTAATCAGTATTTAACTAGAAAGCAATAACAACTATGGGTGCATTAAAAACCTTAACACTGCCGCAACACTACAGAATTCAGCAATTAGAAGCCGGTAGTTGAATTCTACAGTGTTGAGATTTTGAATTCACCCTACACTATGGCATGGAAGGAAAAGAAGAGTGCTAGAGTAAATGTGTATGTTTAATAAAGATTAAGCTGAATGTCCAGCATAAAGAAAAATTAAGTTCCCATGAGAAACTTTATTACTGACTTAGGTTTTTATTTCAAGTTGATCTAGATCATTCCAAACACCAAGAATCTTCCCATCGCTAAAAGTCGTCAACAAAACCTTCGCCTAATGAAGATCCGCTTGGTCCCACTACATCACACTTTGATCTTGGTATTTTACGCCTATTACTTTTCTGAACACAACCCATTCCTCATTGTCTGTTATCTCTCCCTTCAAAAATGGATTGCTTTCCCATGTTACATCACTATTAAAATTTATAAATCTCCATGGCGACGACGCGACGCCTTACTGAAAAGTGGGTCGCTGGTGCTTTCGGCATAGAAGAAAACAAATAATTACCACCAGCATTAAATATTTAAAAAAATGGATTGCGCACAAAAGACAAACGCATAAAAGTCTCGCTGGAAATAATCATAAACATAAAACCCCTCGAACGCGGATCAAATCATTAGGAGCCATTCACTTGCGAAAGGAGCTCATATTTCACGGATTTTCACCACACTCCAACGGCCGCGATGGGGCGCAATAAAATATGAAGATAAAAACTAAAGACCAAAATAAATTATCTTCGAAAAGTTTTTATCTTTACTGGCAGCGTTTTTTATAGTTTTTCGCGGATGAATATAAACAGAAATTAGGAATTCAAAATTCATTGACGAGCGTCCCACGCGGTCTGGACGGACGGAGAAGACCTGGCTGGGAATCCTTGGCCGGAGTGGAACCAGGGCTGCCATAAGTTATGCAAAGCAAACATAATTGGCCCTCTTTTGTGCGAGTCCAAACAGTAGTCAGCTAATGCCCGCCGCATAGAAGAGTCCCACCATTTGCATAAATCACATAAAATACGATTAGCAAGCGACGCGAACAAAGCGTTTGATTAGGCGCGAAGGTCCACCATTTTTACGTAAATCGCTGATGCGTCATGAAGCCCATCGGAAAGAGCATGGGGCTCAGAATGGACCCTTGTGGGACAATAGGCGTAGAACAGAAATTTACACGACTCAACACGTCGACCTTTGTCTTAATGGGGATCATAAGTACCACTGATTGATCGGGTTGACAGTCCTAATAACGTCATTCTGAAGACACAAGACATCATCGGATTAATTTGACGATCTACACGTTTCCTAACCTCAAATACCCGGCTAGAAGTGACCGTTTCACGGGGATCAGAGCCGGACAACAAGTGTCCAAATCCCCGGCGAACAAATTCGGGCAGTTTTAAGTGTGGGATCGGGGGCAGGTGCACCGCGCCGACCCATGAAACGATCGATCGAGAAAATCGGCCGGACCGAGACTAACGGAAACCCGAGGAGAAACATAAAATAGGATTAAATTACGCCGACTCTGATTATTTTAATCCAAATAAAAATTTTGTTCCAATCTCTTTTATTCGGGTTTTTGTCGCGCTTTCCACCTTCTCAACGCTTCAGCAGTCGTGACGGTCTCATCAGCCGCGAAGAAAGCCCGACCGGAGCGCAACAGCTCTGGGCCTAAGTCGAGTCCGTCAAAACCCTGCGCTGTCCACCTTTGGCGGATTTGACAATTTGTTAATATCGGATCGAGGAAATCACAACATTTATGATCGATTAGAGGAGATTTATGACGGTTTTATGTCCCGTAGCCGAAATCGCGACAAGGGCGAGGGAGACCGCTCGACCGGCACAAATTTACGAACATAACCTATAAAATATCAATCGGGCCCATTCGATGGATTTTCTCAGCCATTTGAGCTAAACGGGGCGCACTGATCGCATGGAAGAAAGTTACAGCAACGCACCGATATCTGCATAAATTTTAAGCACAGCCGTGAAATTTGGGCTCGCCGGGCTGTTGGCGGTCCCCCGGCAAGCGGACCTGGTTTTTGTGCCCAGGTGATCATGCGTTAAATAATTGAGCCATTGAGGGTGATTGGGTTCAGCTGTGATGGGACGCTTTTGTTTTAGGTGAAAATTATGGAGATTGCCTCATCGCGCATCTCAAAGTGTGAAAAGGAGAATTTTTATGTGCTTACGAATTGGCGGCTGATTCCGGTTTCTTCGCTGGTGGATTTGTGAATCTGTGATCGTGGGAGTTCTCCGACTGCTGATGCGTGTCACGGCGAATTATGACATATTTGTTATTTATTTGCCTGAGCATGGAGGAAATTTTGATTTGAGAATTAATGAAGATAGAAACAGTGAGTGAAATATTTACAGCGGGCAAATAGTTTTAAGAAAGCCATGAACACAAAATCCGCAGATTGAAGAAAGCTGTAAGTCTCGGCCTCGTCTATGCTTAGAAACCAATGCAAGAGTTGAACAGGGGTTCGCTAAAAGAAAAGGAAAGAAAGTTATCTGGAAAGGGATAAATGGATTGTGGATTCGAACCGCGGACCTCTGGGATGTTAGCCAAACAGATATTGAACCCTGCGATTGAACTCTTAAAATTTTACAGAGGTTTGGAAATACTGACTGGGAAAGATTGTTTCAGAGTCGAATTGTTCTATTTATGTTGTTGTAGCATACGTGAAAAGAGGGGATGTATGCAGAGGGAGTGAGCCGTTAGCTATAATCTGGTGCTGCAGGTATAATATTCCCGTGGAGGAATAATAATTGCTATTTTAAAAGCCATAAAATGTTAGGCTATTGCTTCGTTTACTTATATGGTTGATCATGGTGAGATTGATTAGTTTGAAAACCTTTTTTGTACATTTCCTAACCACGCCCATACTACGGTGTTTTCCGAAGCCTGGCCTCAAATAAGGGAGTTGTTTTCAAACATGGGCCAAATGTAGGATTTGTTTGTATATTATAGCACGAGCCGAGGATTGGAGCAGGATCTTGCATTTGTTAAGAAATTACAGATACTGGGGTGCTGGGTGCTTGCCATTAGTTATACCTACATCATCCATGAAGTAAGTCAGTTTTAGAAACACTAAACTCGACCCGATTCTATCATCGCCAATTAAGCATGACTTCAATGTTCCTGTTGTTTGATTCAGGCATAAACTCTACGAATATAAGATCTGAAAAAAGCTTGTTGTGCACTCTCGCAGGCGTATTAGTAACATAGCGTACTGAAATCTACGAAGCTGTATGGTTTTTTAGTGAAAAAACCAAGCTTAGGAATCGCTAGGATAGGATATGTTAAGGGGAGGCCTCGCATTTGAACTCTTGGATGTTATATGAGTTAATTTTTTAAGCAGCCAGCCGAGCCAAAGATGCCACCGTCGGGGTTAGCGGAATGTTATGCGTCCTGGAACAAGTGAATCCCGATAACCAGCCGACAAAGGCTGAGACACCGGCATTGTCAGACTACCAACTGAACAAGGTGTGTGCCGTCTGCTAGGTGAAGACATGACCGAAACTGAATGCCTTTCAGTAGGTTTAGTAGGATAGAAGAGAATAGGATAAGTCAAGGGAAGTCTGGGGCTGTTGAAGCAGATGCCGATGAACCATACTTTTGAAATCTTAGATGTTGTACGAGTTCGGAAAAACTGATTATGGGAGATTGTTCCATAGCCAAATTCTTCTAATTATAAACGAATTACTAGACGTTAGAATGGGTGAAAAAGGGGATTGGAAGATGTGAAGATGACTCAAGCGGACTTATGTTGAGTTCCTGGAAAAATATTGCATGTTTTGCAACCGTACAAAAGAACTGCTTAACGTTGGAGTTGAACAGCTGCAATTTGGTGTTAGTTGAGATCTGCGTTGGCCTCCATATGCCGAACAGGATTTAGTTTTAAGCCTGCTGGACTTCTTTCTGTTGCCAAATTGTTTAACATGTTTTTGAGGTCCTGATGTCTGTGGGCCAGTAAACAGATATCATTCGCATACTCGAGAAGACGGCCCAGCAAACCCGATTGTATGCCGCCTGTTCTACTATCTAGAGATTTGTTGTACAGGGATTTTATCAATTTTATTATTTTATCAATCAGTCCACGTTGCCGTAGTGCCTGTCATATAAAGCTCCTATTAACCGAATCGAACGCTTTCTCATAGTTTACGAAAGCAAGGTAAAGGGGGGATCGTAATTCAGTAGACTGCTCCACTATGATTCTCAAGGAGTTAATATACATGAGCAGCTCTTCCTGAATGCAGTCTGCTGGCTTCTAAGCGTTCGGTCTACTGCCTCTATTATCCTAGATAGTAATATATGGGACAAAATTTTTCCCACAGAAGATAATAAACAGATGCCTCTCCAGTTGTCGCATGTTGTTAGGTCCCCCTTTTTGGTATTTTGACTATGAATACCTTCCGTCCAATCCTCTGGAAAGGTACAGGTGTTCCATGCTATTTCCAGGATTTGCTGTAGCGCATCTGCTATGTGGTTGGAGTGGGGTTTCAACAATTTTGGCTGGATGCCATCTGTTGTAGCTGGTTTACCAGTGGTCATTGCATGAATTGCAGTCACTATTTCCGTCTTGGATGGGGCCCGGGTGGTGATTTCCATTGGCTGTGCATTGTTGTTATTTTCTTGAAATTTCAGGGCGGTGAAGAAACGATATCTCCATCTTTGGTATTGATCATCGTCGTTGCAAATCAACCTTCCATCCGCACCCTTTACAGCATACTTTATAGTTTCTAATTGCGGTGACTTTGAGGCGAATAGTTGCTACTACCAAATGATGGTCACTTCCATTGTCTGATCATCTCATCCCGTAAAGCTACTGAAATCCTCCATAATAGTTATCCTTCTGCGTCTGACGGCCACGTCATCTATCTGATTTCCACTAAGTTCCACCTTCCATGCGCTGCTGGGAGGTAAAGAAGTCAACGAAAAGCTCACCGTTGCTGTTAGTGACCTGACCTATGCCTTGATTTTCAATTGTGTGTTCAAGGGCGGTGTTGTCGAGGCCGATCTGTGCGTTTAAGTCACCCACCAGAACAATCATGTCTCTCCTTGGAATAGAGCGGAAACCCTCATTTAGTCGCTTATAAAACTCGTCTTTAATGTCATCTTCTGCGTCTTCAGTTGGAGCATATCATTGGACCGTAGTACCTCTTAGTTTGGTACGCAGGCGCACGGTAATAATCCTCCCAGAAACTGGTGACTAGATGAGGGTGGACCTGGCTTCTTTGGTGAACATCACGCCAACACCACTCTTACGGCTGTCAGTTTCGTTTCTGCCAGAATATAATAAGGACTCACAGTTTGGGCAGATACGTCAGTTCATTTCGTTGAGGATATCACCCAGCCGTCCATCAGAAAGTGTTCTCATATTCCATGATCCGGCTCGTTCCTGGTTTGCCGATTTGTAGCAATGGTATTTTTTATGGGAGCGGGTTGCTAACCCTCAGCCCAACCGACTTAAGACTCTGTTTTGTGGCGCAGATAACTCCGTCTCCCGTTAGCTTCTTCCGAAGAACTACCGAAGGGGCACCAGTGATTCCTCTAGGGTTTTGGTACAAATCGACAACTTCGCCCCCCAAAAGTAATCATCCTACCAATTCGAGATAAGAATCTTGGACATTCTTTAGAATGCTTTAAACTCGCAGTCTGTTTTATTTAATTTTTTAGCTGCTACAAACAGACTGAACTTCGCATTTCTATTTATATAACGATGTCACCAATATTCCCTCATACTGTTTTTTGTATTCTGCGATATTAATAAAAATCAGTATCTTCATGTATCATCATGTCTTCTTCACCTGAACTACCTGACATATGAACACCGATTGAACAAAAACCAGTTGCGTTCGTGTGTATACAAGGATGTCTTTTTGGTTGCAAACTGGTTGCAAACGTCATTATTGAGAAACCTGTTGAAAACTTCGATTGAAAATCAGTCGATTCGTATGCGGATGGCCTTAGTCTATCATCCATGATTTATCAATGGATAGACTTATTTTTAAAGAAGCTATAATGTACTTGCGGCCTATTCCTTGTGACGGTTCCGCTTGATTTCTCTTATAGTCTCTCCTACAATACAATTGTAAGTTCTCTTCATCGCAGACCTCGCAAAAATGTAAAACAAAATCGCAGTGAGAATCGCCCTTTTTGGCATATTGAACGTGCTAATTTTCGCGCTTCTGCAACACTTCACCAACGGCAGTTTTGCAGCCCTTAAGGCAGTTGCTAACATCATTGATAAATATTGACTTGTTTTTACCCCAATTTACGACAACACCCCGCGAACTAATCGGTTTTAACTGTATTACATTACCGAATCCGTCCGCAACAACCTTACGAACGACATGACATCACTCATCCACTAAATAAACAGCGGGTGGGCCACCCACCGCCCCTGCGGGATTTGATTACCAAATCGAACGTACACCTTTCATCCCCCCTTCCAGCGGTAATATAGATCCCTTCCAGCTATGATAAAGGGCGGAGAATAGGCATAAATTCTTCCACAATCGTATCCGACTCCCCCCACTGGCGAAGGGAGTTTTTGGGGGTAATCATGATTACTACTTTAGCAGAGGGCTGGGGGCTAGTTGGCGGTTCACTGACAAGCGTTGAAGTGTTTTATGGTTTCGTCAATCGCGCTGTCGCCTCGGCCGCCGTGTCCGTCCAGCAGGGGTAATTTGGTGGTGCGATTATTACGTGCCATCCCCGAACACTAGTGTCTCGTTAAGTCGGTGGGGTTGGACCCTCCAGGATTAAGTGCTCGTAGATTAGCGATTGAAGACCTGTGTCCTGGCTCTGTGGTCACTTAGGTGGACTTAATCGAGGCATTCATGTGGCAGCCGCTCTGACAGGGTGTGTGGCAGGGGCACTTGGGGATGCAGCACCATCGCCAGGATTAACGTCGCTCGGGCAGGGCCGGGGTCGACGGCGGCGGGGGCGGTGATGTTTCCAATGTGACATATCCACCTTATTTACATACTAGGAGTGGCAGCATAATTTATACATGAAATATGCGATTTGATGTGATTTGTAATTTATGAGGTTCGAAATTGATGTCGAAGGAAGTCGATTTGATTGAAAGTGAGTCGCTGTGGCCCACTGCTAGGCCTATCAGGCCCTGATTTGCATTTTTTGATGAATGTGTACCCGTTTGTCGGCATAAGAACGATGTTTTGAAAATTGAGCAGTCGCTTTTTCAAATTTAGGAATTATAATAATGTCGAAATGGAATGAATAGTATAATTTAAAGCCACGCTGCAGAGCATTGGTTACTGGGAGTGGGAAAGCCGGGCTTGAAAAACTGCGGAAATTGAAGGTACTTACAGATTAGAGCTACGTCTAGGCTTGTAAGTAATATAGTAACAGCTTCTGGACACTGTTTATTAGAGGATATGTTCTTGTAGTAAAAAAATCAAACTAGGAACGACGTAGCGTACCAATCCGTCATATCGTTCAATAGGTTTTGGTAAAATGTCTAGCTAAGTTAGGGTAGGTGTAGAGCTGCCTCCCAATTAGCGCCTAGGACCTCGTGTCCCTAGAGTTCGCTGGTTGTTTTGTCGGCTGCGGCGGATATCTGAACCGATCCTTTAGGAAACTTATAAGTGATCTGTCCTCCAGTCTGAAAATCTCTTTTAAGTATTCCAAAACGTAGCTGCATTTGTGCCTAACTCTGGCTAAAGCCAGGCTTTTACAAACAAAGTGCACACGTTTTTCATCGGTCGACTCCTCGTAGCTACCGCAATAGCCGTTGTGGGGTTGCCCAACTTGTCAGAATGGTCCACTATGAACTAATGCCCCTTGATGATTGCGGTGATTCTGGATTCTTGTGGTAATTGAGCCAATTCACACGATGCCATACGTGTGTGTGTTGTAAACCGGTTTTATTCGTAAATTTCTTCCGTTCCCGTCCCTCTCTAATCTATAAAACCGGTTTTACTTGCCATAAATATGGCACCATGTGACGAAGACCATTCTCCAATGGGAGGTTTTCAAATCGCCGTTTTAAGTTTTCAATTACGTTGTCTACTGTAGGGTATGTTCGTTAAATGAAACGCACTTATGCACAAAAGGAACGTTGTTGTTTCCACGGCTTGTCTTCGTTGTGGCGGTCACAACAGAAGGCTGGGGTGGTAGCACGTAAGTTGTTTCAATCGACGAAATTTCTTGAATTTTCGTATGAAAAGTTCGATTGAAACAACTTACATAGTGTTACTACCTCTGGCTTTAGTTTGCCGATAGATATCGGCCTAGTTGTGCTCTTCAATTTGATGACGTCGTAATCGTTATAGGACCTCATATGGAAGTTCGGGGGTTACGACTGGTATGAAAATGTGGTCCCCATCCTCCAGAGCTGCTGACACGTAGCCATTCCTGTGAACATATGTCGAAGATGTATTGCCTGTATGTTCCTCATATGGCAAGGAAGGAGAGAAGCGAATTCTGTTTCTTCAATTGTATTTCATCATTTGTAATGGAAATCGAATTGAGAAGTGTCAGGTTTTGACCGTATTTGAGTGTAAGTCGATGTTGGTCGATGGGCGGATGGCTAACTTGACAAAGGGAAAATCTTCACTCACAGGGAGTAGTGCTGTCCCTTGCCATTAAGGCTGCCTTTAATTTACTTGAACTTGCGTAGTTCGGCCGGTATTAGTGAATTCGAAAAGGTCAGATTATTAGTTTGAAATCGGAAAGGATTGGTGTTAGGGAATCGCTCGGAAAATGTATCGTAGTCATGGAGTATCCACTATCCACTTTTTTTGATATTTCTGCTCAGTATGATTGCGCAAAAGGTACTAGGAAAGGCAAAGAAGTAACACAATCCGTGTTGAAACAAGAATTTCTAAAGCAGCAAGCAACTCTACTAAGAGCTGCATTGAACTTGTTGCGTTTTGTTCCGTAAATATATGGCGGCAAACTGTATGGAGGGCTCTTAACCGTAATCCATTCAGCGTGCAAATTGGCGAACTGAACCCTAAAATAAACTCAGTTCGTAAAACAAGCCAACTGGACTCGAGCGAAGTTCAACATAAAAGCTCGCTCAAAAGAGAGTAATCAACTGGAATAGTGGAATGCTATTCCAATAGCCTTTTGCATATCTGACTTCAGTCAAGAAAGCAACAACAATTTCAAGCACGAAGTACACATAAACTGGGCTGTAGCCGGTGAAACTACTTATGTGAATTGAACTGAACATTACTGAACTAAGGTCGGTGAAGCCGGGGCATTAAAAACTTTTTCCTCTTGGCATTTTCAAAAATTTTATTTTAAAAACACTACACTAAATTTACACGAAGCACAACTTTTGTTAACTCTACCAACAAGCCTTCAAAAAGAATGGTGGTACTATGCAACAGTACAAAATTTTATTTTCTCAAAAGTCTTTCAATTTTTACCGATATTGAATTCTCATCCTGACATACATTCTTAATTGGTAACTGAGAAATTTTCAATTTCCATAGAAAAAAGGTTCTCAGAAATCTATTCAGAAATAGGAAAAATCTTCATTTATTGAGTGGATTTATAAATTTGCAACAGAGTGTAAATTCAAAAACGCCCATTTACATCCCAAACACAAATTGGAGCTCTTTTATAGCATAAAATTTGAACGTATTTTTCTCTGCTTGGAATTGACGTTCCTGCAATAGATAGAAAGGCACACAAATTTTCTATGCTATAAAAAAGAAGCAATTTGGCCCTTGGCCCTCTCTCTGGATTGTGGTATGGGCATAACAAGAAAATTGTTCTGGGGAGGAAGTGGTGTTCTGGACAAATCCTTGCAGCCTTACGTCATATAGAGTAGTACAAAAGGCGAAGTGAGTGGACGCGGTACTTTTGGCTCCTGCTATAGAAACCGATTATATTATCGCCCAATCCCGTTAGCTTACCCTGCTCCCTCCCTTAGCCGACCAACTGACAATTGACGTTTCGAATTGATCAATCTACAATCTACATATTGATTGATTAGGTATCATGGGGCTATAAACTCAGGAGAAGTAGGGTAGTAATGAACTTATCTAAAGACCAGGCGCAGGTCTTTATGATTATAGCGGGTTTTTGAGGAACTTATAAACATCGCGAGTCCCGAGTATATTGATTGCGCGAACGTTTTGCTGTCAATGATTACATTGAAAAAATTTCTACGCAACCTATTTTATGCCAACTAGCGCGCGTACAAGTGCGCCTGCCACACGGCTATGCACGCTTTCGCTAAGGCATGGATATATAAACTTTCGCTCGCATGTATGTACCTACATATATATTCGTAATTCTACCATTCCAAACGCGAGTGTCGTTTGCCAAAGCAGTCCCCCAACTAAATACTAACTACGTCCAATGCTGCTTGACCTACTTAATCGAACGAGAAAGGGTTTACTGAGTATGCTAATGGCACCCTTTATGGTCATCAAGATAATAAGCCCGTTTTCTTCCATTTTCAAAAAAAGTAAATAAAGCCTCCGCATAAAACTGAAGAAATACGGGCACCATTGAACATACAGCGATAAATACGCGTGTCGTGGAATTGGTAGATAAATTCTGTTAGCTCAGTAGAATTATTAGATACGAGAAATGGCGAAGCAGAAGAAAACGTTAGTTTCAGAACAAGTAAACCAAGAAGTCCATATGCATGCCTCCTTGGCATATGGAGATCAACGGACTCTATCCACCCCAAACTGCATCTGTCAAACTAGAACGTTAAGACCACCCAATTCGTCACAAGGCGCCTACAATTTTTCATTAACAGATGCCTACGTCGTATTCTAAAAATCTGCTATCAAAATAGAGTTGCATCTGAAGAGCTATGGCGCCGTGAAGGCCAAGAAGGGATAGATGACGAAATCAGGCGAAGGAAATGGAATTGGATTAACCACACCTTGCGATGCGAAAATTGGAATTCATACCTAGAGCAACATATGGTGGAGAACCCTATTAACAGAGGCCGCAACAACTGGGAGATCCTGGACAGAACTGAGAATTGTCAAACAAAACAGAGGCCGCTGGAGGTCAATTGTTTCCACTTTATGTCGCACGAGATATTATAGGACCAGAAGAACAAATTTGTTAAACACGGCTCTGCTTCTCCACTCACTTATTGAGCGTATTTCGGCGACGAAGTCAACCCTGAAGCTCAACCTAGGAGAAGGTACCAAACTCTCGTATAGCAAGTCCAAAATGCTGCTATGACAGTAAAGGCCGTATCAGATCAAATTTTTGAGCAGCGACAGCAGCAGCGGTAGAGGCAGCATGCTGCTTCTTGTATCAGATTCGTTGTAGCAGCAGTAGGCAGCAAACGCTTTTTCGTCTTAAATAAAAAACTGAAATGTCAAAAAAGCTGCCTTGATGGGCAGCAAAATTAGGATTAGAAATGAAAATGCAGCGGCAGCATTCAGTGCTGCTTCTGTGGTCATGTGACCCGCTTTGACCAATAGAAACAGTTTGCTGCTGATATTTTTGTTGCGCTGCTTTGGATCTGATACAGCCTTAAAGTTTTGAAGCTTGGGCCGGGATTCTGTTTTCTCTTTACGTTCCTTTAATCTCTCATGGGACATAGGGCGGAAACAGTTGGGCCGGGATCGTCTCAGTGTAAAGGGGCTACCCGAGGCCAGGTGTACGATACGAAGCTAGAAAAGGAGCAGTGCAAGAGCACATCAAGGACGTTGGTTGGGCATGTGAAACTGGCTTTACACGATGCTCTGAGCGCCCATCAATGTTTGACGCTTTATGGTAGGACGCATCGTGTGGTCGAGGCTCGAACTACGAGTGTCCAATGTCAAGCGCCCAACGTTCGTATTTGGACACGTTCGGGCTGATGTTGGTATTGACTCAATAGTTGGAAGCCAACATTGGAATGAAACGTTCACCGCATCGTGTAAAACCGGCTTTATTATGACCCCTGTTACCGTCCTCTGGACACTTCCTAATTTATGGCATTATAGATTCTATTCAGCGCTGGCCAACACACCAGCGATCCGTACGTAAGGGTTGGACGTGCAGCAGCTGCCTACATCAATTTATTTAAGCTGCGAATGAAAGCAAGGCTGAAGTTTGGCTGGGTTTTAGCAGTACGAATAGAATAATAACAAGTATATCCTTGTGTTCAGAGGAACAATGTAATATTTTACCGCCGTGTCGAAGCAGGAAATTCCAAATCCATAGCAAGAACACCACCACTCATATCACAATAACCTTCAACTTCAATATTTCTCTCAATTAGTGAATTTTCCAGGCAATTTAAACTGATCGATTTACCTGGACATCGAATCAGACGATCCAAAGGAGTCGTCGATGCCATCAATCATTTATATTCGGTCTGGGGTCCGAGTATCCCGCGTGGAGACTTTAACACCTGACATCAATTAAGACCCTTTGGGGCTCGTGTAGAAACTCCTTCTCTTCATGCTGTGCGCGCGGTGCCCATCAAAAGAGACGAAGGCTCTGAAGGCTATTGAAGAAGCTGCAGGCTCCTTTATTCCCATTCCTCTGCGCATTTCTGAAGATCAACAGAAGTTTATTCTTCAATCTTGAGGTGTGCAACTGCCTGTCAGGAGGTCATTTCTTTCCTTTCGGCCCGGAGTTATTTATCGTCCTGCTCCAGGGGAAAACACATCGCAACAATTTGTGCGATTGATAGGCACCCAATGTCTGCAGTCGCGGGGTATTTTGCGATGTTAATTAAATTAGGGCTCGAATTAAAAGCAAATCAAGGGTTTTTCACTCAGGCAAATGGGGGCAGCATTTTTCATCGTAAACGAGGTCCGCCCTTTGCGCCGGGACATGGCGAAGTCGAAGCACCGGTTCCACCTTTCGAGACAAAAGATGTGCAAATTGCAACAGATTAGCTCAAATCCCGAAGGCATCGTGCGGACTTAGTCTTAGTCGCCAACGTCCTGCTTGCGCGTTGTAATTTGTTAAGACGCCGCTCGAGTGCTGAAGGTGCTCTTTTAATGTTGGCAGTAAATTCGAATAATTGAAAGGGCTCCGAGCCAGGGGCTCCTTGAAGAAAGGACGGATCGTAATGGCACTGGGCCATCGCCGCTTTCCCCGCCGAGCAATTAGCAGCTCTCTGCCAGCATTAAAATCGACTAATCCACTTTTAATTGAATCAAATCCAGGTCCATTAGGGTTTCGTGTTGACAAGACATGAGCTAAGCGAGCAACTTCCTGGCTTCGTTTTTGCCCGATCGAAAATTTTCGCCAGAAGCCAGATTCGAGCTCCACTTTCTGACATCGTCGAAATCACGTCGATTTTCATTCATGACACCTGAAGCCGCCTCGAGTGAGGTCTCTCTAAACTACGGAAATCAAGGCTTATCATCCACTTCGGCCGCAGTCGCCGGGCCCCGTCCGGGCAATTTCAATTGTAATCCACCGTCGGCAAAAAGCCAGCCACTTTGGCGGACTCCATAAAACGAATCTGGTTAATTGCTTTTTAATTTATCTGATGGGCCGCGATCGGGAAAGTACGAGTCTAGCGCGTGCTTAATACCAGAAGGCATAGCCAAGACAGCAGTCGTCCAAATATTGAAAATTTTTTGATTGGGGCCCAAATGGGGGGCTTTTCTCTGGGTTAATTGAGTTTTTGTTTTCGGGATTTTTCGTTTAGTGCGTGAGCATAAATCTGTGGCGGTGAATGGAGCCCGGCCTGGAGATGATATGTTGGCTAATAGAAGGTCAGGAGCCTAATTTTAATTAAAACGAACTTTTTTCTGATTACTTCAAAATTGCTGCGCTGAAGATAATTGAAAAAAAAATCTCCTACGCCGAAACAGAGTAAAAATTCGGAATCTGATCTATGCTAAAGGCTGAAGCTGGACTTTGATAAATAGTAAACCGAAATAAAAGGTTAGAGTTGAAGGAGACTGTAGGCTGAAGATCACTTTATTGCGAAAAGTTAAAACATCACTTCAAATCAATATTCTTTGCGCTTTCAGCAGAACATCTCAAAAAAGTATTTATCGCTTTTGAGGAGTCTGATTTAGTTCAAGATATTTCAAGCTTTTGACAGAATCTGGCACCTTGCTCTACTTGCTCAGTTCCAAACTTCCGACCCAGTTCTAAAAAACTTTAAACAGAGTTTTCTTTCAGGCCTTTCAACAGCAATTAAATGAAGTTATTGTCCTCTCCTACAACTCCCTTGACTAACTCGCTGATGGCGTGTCTCTCTGCATAACTCATTAACCATTCCAGGCGCAAGTGCTGTTTTACTGTGCAGTCCCCCAACTAAGAACTAACCATGCCCAATGCTGATGCTTTACCTATGGAATTGAGCGATAACCGGTCTACTGAGTATGCTGAGTATCTTGATTACCATGATAATTGCCTATTTTCTTCGTCCTATATTATTATTACTGAGGCAAACGATTATCCCAATGCCTAAGATTTTTATAGATACAAACTTTGCAAAGGCAAAAGCTTGTAGTTTCCACAAATCCTACATTTGGCCCCATCTTGAATGCAACTCGTTTATCTGGGATGAGCCTTCAAAAACCACTTTATTGTGGCTAAGCAACTCGTGTATTCAACCACCCTACTTTGGGTGGGCATACCTTCACCTTTTTCTCGAATCTTGGACACAAAATTCAACTAGAGGGCGAATATCGAGCAAAGCATACACTGATAGAAAAATTGTCTTGATTCCAGCAATTCCATAGTCTTCGTTTCGTTGCCTTGAGTAGAAACATTTTTCAGTCTTAACATGAGAATGCTGTCTCAGAGTAAGACACTCGAAATTCTTGAACCTAGCAATTGTATTTCTTCGTTCAATACTTATACTTTTCGACCAAGATATGTCTTTTTCGAAATAAGATTTTTTAATTTTTTACTCAAGAAACTAAATATTTTTTATTTAAAACAAAATTTGTATTAAATAAAGGCCGTGTTCGTAAATGCAAGTTGCTCAAATTTTGCGTGTAGCATATCGTTCAGTATTGCAACTGAAAAAAGCCCAGCGTTCTGAAATGCAAGTACATTTGCAAATGATAGCAACCCATGCATGTATTTCAAAGTACTTGCTAGTTTGGATTCGCGAAGAAATTAAAAAAATGAGTGTCTCAAACCAAGAAATTTGTTTTCTTACTTCTAGTCGCCTTTTGTCTTCATCCAAGACAATTACTACGTTTATAAGCGGAGTTTCACTCCCTGATCCTCAATCCAAAGTGAAACTCCCGATGCGTTTATAAGCAATGGGAGTGAAAATCCAAAATACTTTCTGGTTTGAGATGACAGCTCCAAGCTCAATTTAAAATCATAGCAAAGAAAAATATAAACCCAATGTTTAATTTAATGTATTTAAACAAATCAATAAACAAAGAAAACAACTATTGTAGTAAAATAAAACACCCAGCTTCTTCTTTACTAAGCTTTCCCCATTCGGAAAAAAATAAAAAATCCTGCTCCTGTCACCTCACTCCCAGTCAGCGTTTATAAGCACAACATAAACCGGGATCGAAGTTTCACTCCAGCTTTTTCTTCGAGAGCGAAAATCCAAGTTTTGGACTGTCAATCCCTGTTTATAAGCAGTGTTTCACTCCGGATCGAAACTTCCATCCGAAGGAAAACTCCGCTTATAAACGTAGTAAATGAAACCAAGGCTTGGACTATTGCTTATCCGAAGACAATTTTGTTTTCATTATATCCAAAACATTATTTGTTTGGTTCAATAAAAAGTCTCTTAAGTTAAGAATTTTTTTTATCAGTGTAGATAAAGCCTGCGTAATTTTCTACTCCGATAAAAATGCCTTCGAAAAGAGATAGCTGTTCGCTAGTTTGTTGGTGAGGACTGAACAGCATCTATAATGTCGTAAAGTTAGAAATGGTAAAGAGAATGGCAGCAATAGGGCCACATGGGCCATGTGAACGTGACCCACGAAGGTACTTGATGTGCTCTTGCACTAGTTCCCCCTCGAGTTTCGCACCAGGCCTTATACAGTGCCCTTCTTTATCTCCTCCATTTTGTACTACAACTGTCAGCTCGGTCCAAGACCTCCATTTGTTTTGGACTCTACTACTACTGTTCTTCTACACGTTATTTTAGAACTTTCAACTCGAGCGGCTCCTTAAGGATTCCACTCAAGAGCCTGGTTGGCTGGATATTCGTTCTCGCGTCGCAATTCAATTCAATTCCATTTGCTTCGCCTGTTTTCGTCGTCTATACTTTCTTGGCCATAGTATATAGTTAATAGTTGATCAAGCCAACTTGTGCTGGAGTGAAGCCAACAAGTATTGTGACATCCCCGCGCCCCAACAATCCGTAGCCAAGTGAAGAAGCGGCGATTCCGCCAACAACTGCTCTGACATCAAGCCAACAAGTACAGCCTGACACCCAATTCCTTAGTCGCGTTAAGAGACGGCTCAGAAAAGAAGCACGATGGCTTCAATTGGTTCACAGAAGCACCATAGGAAAAGTGTAGGTCTATCCTGATAACTGGATGCTAAATGACAAACAGTACGCCCTTAGACGAAAAATGTCGATCTTATAGTGTGTCTTACAGAACACCTTAACCAAATTATGCTTCGATTTGTTGAGCCTGGTAAGGTTACTCCAAATCCAAAGCTTTCTTTAGAGGGTAGAGCCCTCTTCTGTTAGCTAAACTCCAATCTTTCGGTATTGACTCAGATCTACAAAAAAGGATTGAAAGTTTCCTTTTGGGCCATTCGAGGTATGTAGTACAACATGTGGCAAAAGTAAAGTCGCAATGTGAATTGGCTGCATTTTGTTGCAATTGAAAACAATTGGCTCTGTTTAAACGGAAAATGATATCGGTCAAGCGACGACCTTCTGAGTTGATGCACATTTGTGCTCGTTTTACGGCAATATTTATTGCTCGCAAAACATATGGTTCCAAATTGGTGATGTCTTCTTCAATGTTGCCTTTCAAAATTTGCAAGCTTTGTGGTTTCTTGTGGTAAACGCGAGAGTTCAAAATATATAGCCAAAACGGAAGATCACACGGCCCAGAAATTAATAATGTTTCAAAACCTCGATCAACTCGAGCAACTCGTTTGACATCTGCCTGTAGCGCTCACCAGTTAAGGATATGGTGTTGCCGTCGGCGTCATCAAAAAAATAAGGGCCAGTCATCTTCCATTGAAATGTCCTACCAAACAGTCGTACATTCGTATATTCATGTAGAATCTCCGCCCAAGAAACGAAAATTTTGCATATTCACATAACCATTTAAGTGGAAATGGGCTTCGTCGGTCATTATGATTTGAATGGGAAATCATCCACTTGTTACTCCAGCTTTAACAGAGTTTGGGAATAAGTTAACCTCACTTGATGTTCAGCAGCGATATTCTCGGTCGAACGAGCGAAACAGCAATACAGGATACCATTTTTTATGTGAAAGACTAGAGGCTCAGGAAAGGCACATGCACAGTATGAGACATCACTTTTGGCCCACTTTGTATTGAATGGCGTCAAATCTTAACCAGCGAGCACTAATAACAAGAGTGATTAGGTAGAGCTCAAGGACAAGTAAAAGAGTTAAACATATGAAAGAAGAGATTAGAAATAACATTAAGCAAAAATGTCAAAAAAATAATAACAAACGCGCGATGGAAATACATCTTATGCAAAAAATACATTATTACGAAAGAAACAGAAGATGTTCCTTGATTCCCCTACTGGAATGTTTACATTCAAATGGAAGCAAAACTGGAACAGAGCAGTAATTTGATGGGTAAACATTTCGTGTTGGTATAGCGATTTTGGCTTACGAATGCACATGTATTGTTGTTTTGGGCGTACGAATGCACTTGTATTGTCCATTAAAAAAGGCGGGAATCTTATAATATACATTCCAGCCACTTCCCCTTCATTTTTTATCTTACTTTCACATACGCTGCGTTTAGTGGCTAAGTAATTCTGCCTTCTTTTATCATAGATATTACTTCTTTGTTCATTTTGGCTTTTTCACTCCTATTGAAATTTTTATCAGCTGATTTCAAGGGCAATGAAACATTTTTAAAAATTTGTTCTAGCTCATCACTCTTGTTATTAGTGCTCGCTGTCTTAACCTCCAGACTTCGGTAGTACAAGGGAAGAAACTGACGAACGCGGACTTATGTCTGATGTTAATTAAAGCCGCAAGAATCGTATCGAGTTCAATTCTTGCCAAACAAAGTTCTTGTATTTTTACGAAAACCTCCCCATGAGGGCATTGATTAAAATCATCTTCGTAGTCACGTCATATTCTTTTGCTTCCTATACAGAACTCCCAACGAAGTCTCCACTTCATCATTTGATCCTATTTCCGAACAAATCTTGGGATTTTTGTGGTGCAATCCTGAGTGGGAAATTATCATTGCGGGTGATTTCTACGTAAACTGGCTAACTTACTAAAATGGCAGTGTTTCTGGCAAGGACATCAAGCGCTTTGCAGGCACCAATAACTTGCATCAAATTGTGGATCATACCACGAGAGTCCCCGAAGTCGCTGGTCAAGGAGCACATCTCCTTGATCTTTTTCTTACTTCTCATCCAGCGCGTTACTCCGCCGAAGCTCATTCACCTCTCGGCAATTCGCACCACTTAGATAGCGCTTATTTCCCATTCAAATTTCCCACCCTTCCCAAACCAGTTAGGAGAACTGTATGGCAATATACGAAGGCCAATTGTCTAGGGCTTTATAATTTCTCCCAGTTCACTGACTGGGATTTGTGTTTCCGATACAAAAACATCAACAATGCCGCTATCCGTATCACCAGGATCATACAGGCAGGAATGCATTTATTCATTCCCCATTCTACTAAATCTGTGAAGGCGAGGCCTTACAGATAGTTTAATCGGGAGTGCATGAATGCGAAATAAAGAAGCCGCCTTCCCGGGTTTCCCGAGTGAATCGCACCGTCTAGAGTGCATAAAAGTAATAAATTCCTGTCAAGTCACCATCAGGAATGTCAAAACTTTATTTGACAGCTAGTTGAAAAGTAAACTCTGACAACTTCTGGTAGCAAAAACTTCTGGTCCGTGGTAAGTTTCATCAAGAAGAGTTGGAGTACATCCACAACTCCTTCAATTATCCATAATGAGAAGGTGATAACAGACAGCAAATCCAATCTATTAGCATCTCTGTCGCCTCAAATTTTTCATTACCCGAAAGTTATATGCTACCCCAGCCCCTTGAGCACAACGCCCATTCAAATGACAGGGTATTATTCAGGACCAGCGAAGTGTACAGCCTCAAAGTTCGATGTCAACAAACCCACTGGATCCGATAATATACCCCCTACCGTCTCACCTTTGGCTAAACCTTCGCGCAAACTTTCAGCCCATACCGAAAAAAGGTGACTTCAGCCTTGCCTCCAACTACCGCCCAATAGCAATTATTTCTATTCTCTCCAAAACCATGAAGGCGATAATCAACAAAAGGATTATGAGATCTAGAATCCAACCTACTCATAAACTCAGTCAGTATGGCTTCCGCCAAAAAAGATCAGAACAGAACAGAACCCCTCAACCGAAGTCTGCATGAATCTGAGTCTAGTCTGGTTGCTTTAGATATCTCCAACGCTTTTCATAGAGTATGGCCCTCAGCCCTGTTAGCTAAACTCAAAGCTATTGGAGTCGACTCGCTTCTACAGAAGTAGATTGAGAATTTCCTTTTCGGTCGTTCAATCAAGGTAGTATTGGATGGCGTAAAATTTGAATCTCACCCCATCTCTGCCGGGGTCCCCCAGGGGTCAATTTTATCAGCGGCCCTTTTTCTCATCTTTATAAATGACCTACTTTCAATCCCCTCCAACCCACTTCTCAGCTTCGCTGACGACGGTACTCTACGTTACTCGTACAGCTTCGATACAAGACAGACACATGCCAGATCCTGCATTGAAGACCGTGAACGAATGTCCAACTCAATTAATAACGACATTAAACTCATTCTAGAGTGGGGAATCAACAATTGTGTCGAAATCAACGCCACCAAAACCAAGTATTGTCTTATTTCAAACAAAAATCTCAACACCTCTCCATCCGTGACAGTGGGTGAATTTGAACTAATGGCCGACCCATCCCTACACATCTTAGGCGTTGCATTAGGCAAAGACTTGCGATGGACCACCATCAACCCCTTGAACCACCGTAGGAATGTAGCAGCACTGACAAAATGCTATCGCTACTATCATAGAGATTGCTCCAGCGAAATAAGCGCTCTCGTGCCTTCACGACAATCTTATACTCGCAACACCAGATTAGCCCAGTCATCTCACTCCCACCACTTGAACCATGTCTTTTCGTGCACTAAACAGGATAGCAATTCGTTTATCAATAGAACAACTAGACTGTGGAATAATCTCTCGCAGTCAGTATTTACGAGCTCCTACAACATCCAAGAGTTTAAACGCAGTGTTCATTCCCACCTTCTTAAACACCCCGTTCCTTCATAACCGTTAACCTATTCGCTAGACCTATACTGTTAGACATTGCACCATGAAGTGACAAACGATATGACAGACTGGTGGTAAAAAGGGTGACCCCCGAGCTTAGCCCTGCCACATAACAAAAAAACTAAAACCTACAACACCTCTCTGTCCGCGTCAATGGATGCCGTAGAGCTAATGGTTGATCAACCTCATAAAATTTTTGGCGTGGCATTCAGCATGCGATTTCTTAAAAGGTTCAGCTCAGCAGTACTTAATCCTACATTCAGCCTCATTTTGAATACAACTGTACTCTACCGAAGGAAATCCTCTCCTGCCTCCGCGACACTCACACAAAACCAGAGTAGCGTCTCATTTTCATGCACCCTACAGACAAGCACTCATTTACAAATATAGAACAACTCGACTGTGGAACGAACTTCCGCACTCTTAATTTCCGAATTCCTACAGCATCCAAGAAGATTTTTCAAACGCAGGGTTGACTACCATCTACGTCTGCACCGTCTTGACTCCTCGTAGCCTGAAACTTATTCTATCCCTCGAACTAAGCTTACAACTAGACATTGAAATACGATGTGACCAACAACATGACAGACCGACAGAACAAAGGGTGATTCCTGAGCTTAGAGCTGCCACATAGAAAAGACAAATTATCTCCAGCTACTGGTCCTGGTCCTAGTTGATAAGGATTTTATTTTAACAGTAATGGGAGACGGCAGCAAATTTGAGATCAGCAGAAGCCTACGCTACGCCACTGGCTGCACCTTAGCTCAAGTCTGCACTGGCTACGGCCGAAACCCCCGCTCGGACAAAAATTTCCAAATTGATTAAAATTTCTGACACATCATGACAGACAATAAATTTTTTCGCTTCTTTAATCCGAAATGTAAAGCCACGTCCGGTTGCGCGATTCTTGGTCTCTTCTGTGCCCGAAAATCAATCCGGATCCCGTCGAAGATTTAATGATCAGCAGGAGGAGGTTTCGCCGGTTTTACGACAAACTCCAGGCCGTCAACGTCGCTTCAATATTTTGATTTAGGCGCTGCACACAATGGCCGCCACTGGCCTAACTAATTTGATTTATGGAGCAAACAATTAAAACCCGACAATAAACATTTTTAACACAAACTTTCTCGCTCGCGGCACTGACATTTAAAAGGTGAGAAGCTGTTGTTCGCGAGCTACCTGTTTGGCGCCTAAAAGGTGTGCGTTCGAAATTTTATTATAATCATTTCGTTTCAAAGTGCGACAGATGGAAAAGACGCCTTCGCACCCGTCGTCGCCGGGATAGGATGTAGGTCAAAAGCTGAATACCTCGGAACTGTTACCTCGGCTAATTGCAATTTTGTATCACATAGTAGAGCAGTGCAGTTGCGTGTCGTCGAAATTGCTCGAGAGCAGTCGTCCTGCCTCGGAATCGATTACGACGGGCCTAATGCGACCGCAAATTGGAGGGAATTTTCTGCAAATATAAGAGTAATAATTGTAATTGCCCAGGACATCGCAGGGGATGCATTAGAATTGCGGTTTCCACTTCTACAAAACTCAAAAAACACACGAAAAACGAACAAATCGATCCGCTTTCAAAGGAACTCACTTTTTCTTCCTACGTCGTTTTTTTGTTAAGTGGATGCGAAATTTCTCATCGGTCGAGAGTTGAAACTTGATCCTTTGATGTTGATCCCCTTTAGTTATGAGCACAGGCTTAGGTCTCGTCAACTTTTTTCTGAACCCCTTCATCTGCGATGTTAAAGCAATTAGTCGTCGTGCCGGATTTATCGAAGGAGTTAACACTCGATACTCCCCAGCGGAGCTGGTCTTCTAGGACCACACATATCGCGCGCCCTGCAGAGCCTCCATGACGTCGATCTACTGGCCAGAAACGAAACGAAACTAATACCGGCACACGGGGAAGGGGGGCCAAGTGCGATTACTGTAACCTGGTGCCCGCAAAGGTGGCGAAAATCAGCGACCAAATTTCTTGACACCTCCTAGATGTGACAGGAACCCTTCGAGGGAGAATAATCAATTCCAGCCGCACGTTACACTTTGGATGTCCGGCATGTCCAATCCAGGAATTTCGGGAATACGTATCAGACCCAATCCAGAAGGGGACAGCGTTGTTACAGGCCTGTCAACAGCCGGAAGGCGTATGATTTATGAAATGGAGACGATGATAAATGGGCCTATTCCATCAGCAATACCACACATTTGACACCATGGATGTCCTGCTTCGGGAATATTGAGTTGGAATCGGGGACTCCCAGCCACACCGAGCAGTCCCATTGAAAGCCTCAACTAAATATGACATTTACGAGCTTTTATTTGATTGCCACCACTCTGTCCCGCCGGGGTGTGGTGTCCTCTCGTGTGGGGTTGAAAGGCTCCATAATCGGCCAGTAGTGACTTGTCATGTAATGAATTTTATATTTGTCGCTCTCGTCCGTAATTGAATGGGGCCTCGTTTAATATTAATTGAGAAATTTGGGATACGTCAAAAGGAGTAAAAAGAGACTGATTTCGTACGTGATTGATGGCCGCCTGCTCCGTTTTCCCGTGGTCCTATCAAGTGGTAATCCTGTTAACCGTGAAAGTTCCCGTAATTTACGAAAAAATGCTGAATTGAATAAAATTACTTTGATAAGAAATTCGGCTTATCTAAGAAATGTTTACAAATATAACAGCGATATACAGGAGAATGTTGGTAGAGAGTTTACCGTTATCGATTAGAAATTATCCTGCTTATAGGGGATTGGTCTAGGCGCATTTTGGGAATATAAAATGCTGTTTATGGACACTATTCACACAAAAGTATTCCCATTCGCCGCTAGCGTCGGTAAAAATAGATCTGTCCTTTAATTTCATCAAGGGCGGTTCTGGGGTTTACGAAGAGCTAACAGACAAAATTAGAAACCCTAGTAGCCTAGTTGAGATAAAGGACTTCAATGGATTTGTATAAAAACGTTTACTTTAAAATGCGGGATCAGGATTGAGTTAAAATGTAATAGTTGACCCAACAGTTAACCATTCTGGAAAAAAGGATTTCCAGCTGAAAGGAATTATAACACGAGTCTTGGTGAGATTAAGCTGGACATTGCTTTCGTTCACGAGACGTGAATCGACAAAGGCAAGATCGGATGCTGGTCCGCCATCTACTTTTAGTCAAGTTTGAAAGTGAAGGCGATAATATAGCCGTACTTATATATGTATGTATATCTGATTTCACAGATCCCCAATTTCATACAGGAATTGGTGCTTTGTAATAGTGTCAGTGTATCTATTAGAGATGCGCCGACCGCCGAATATGGATTCAACCCAATACGAATATTCGGTTAAAAATGTACCGAACCGAACATACAGGTTCATATTAGGTCGACGAAGCGCTCTCGTGCTAGCTCGGCTCACTCACTCAATTCGCCGCTCTTTTTTTTATTCCAATATCCCGCGTGATAGAGTTATCGCCAAAAACGGAACTAAAGCAAGAATGTGGGAAAATGACAATTCCATAAACATTGAGGCCCTACACACATGAGTCGACTGATTTCCGATCCGTTTCAAACTGGTTTCACCATTATCACGCTCGCAACCAGGGGCCAGTTCACGCAATTCGACGTCGACTGAAAACGACACGAAGCGAATTCAAAAACCTTACTATGGTTAACTATGGTAAAGTTTTGTCGTTCAAAAACACCGTGGTTAACTACAACGTAACCATTTCCATAACTTTTTGAAGTTCAAAAAGTCTCCTGGTTAACCATAGTAAGTTTTTTGAACGCGCTTCGTGTCGTTTTCAGTCGACGTCGAATTGCGTAAACTGGCCCCAGTTTGCAACCTAATTGAAACCTTTGTCCACACACAAGCGCAACTAATTTTTGATGAATCAGTGATCTGTGCTCACGAAGATTTTGTTGAATAAACTTTGATATGAACAAATGCAACCAAGAAACCGAAACTAGTGACATTTCCAAGCGTTCATGCGTTGCATTCGGTGACAGACAATATAGAAGTGTGTGTATTCAAATGCGATTTGACGAAATATTCCGTGATTCATGCAGCGCAAATGTCGGTCTACTTGCAACTTTTTCTGTTTTGTCGCATTCGACATAGTACACACAATCGTTACTTTAGACTTTTGGGTTATGTTTAAAAGCCGGGGCGGAATGCAACTACGCAATTAGTTGTGTAATCGCTGAATGTAATGCAGATGGGCTTCGTTTCTGTCGATTCGTGGGTGAATTCTCATTTTTTTTTAATTTTTGATTTTGTGAATAAATACAGTTACACAAAGAAGTGTTTGTTTCATTTACAAATACTACCCTATGTACGGTTCCACAATATCATCAGCAAGAGTTAACCCTTCTAGCACAGAAGGCGCACTTTTCAGCTAAGCATGAAAATCTACATATCGTCGCTTATCCAGAATAGTGCTACAACTCAAAAATTTCCAATTTCGAGTTTATTTCATGAATGTATAGCTAAATACGCATATTTTTATGTAGCAAAAATCCATATTAATACTGCTAAAAATGACCTCTGGAAACCCGCTGGAATCCAAGATCATAACATGGGCTTGTATGAAACTAAAAACTTTCAAATGACTCCCCTGTAAAATTCATTGTTTTTGAGTTGTGACACTATTCTGGATAAGCGACGATATGCATACACATACATACATATATATATACACATATATATATATACATATATAGAGTTTCCCTTCTACCACAGAAGGCACACTTCCCAGCAGGGCTGAGAAATATTTACCACTGCCGTGGCTCAGCTGAGACATGCAAACATAAAATATTAGTAACAGGTAAATAGAACACAAATCCTATCTCTAAAAAGAGATTGAACATAAATTAAAATAAAAAGTAAGGGCATCCAACATGTAACCCACCAAACAACATAAAATGTAAGCAATCACGTGAGATTAAAAAGACTCCTTTTAAGGACATCTTTACCAATACTCACGTTAAACACATTAATATTGTTGTTCACGTTAATGAACATGCGATTGACAGGTTCGAATCTGCCGTAATTCGTATTAGAAGAGTTGATTTGTAAGAGAGGTGGTCCTCTTAGATTGTAACGACTCACTCTAAACGATGCACGGCGACCTAGAAAACCTGAGTCAACCTTTCCATTAAGGAGCTGATGAACAAAAACAACATCGGCCACCTCACGGCGCTTGTGAAGAGAGCTTAAGTTAAGTAACTTAAGCCGAGATTCATAAGATGGAAGAACTAATGGGTTTTCCCAAGGAAGGTGATTCAGTGCGAATCGAACGAACCTTCGTTGGACCGATTCAATAGTTCTAACATGCACAGAGTAGTGAGGAGACCAAACCTGGGACGCATATTCGAGTAATGGTCTGACAAGAGAAATATAAAGGTGTTTAGTAATCAAGGGGTTGTTAAATTCTTTGGACCACCTTTTTATAAAACCCAGGACTAAACTACCTCTAGAAGAGATATAGTTGATGTGAGTGGAAAAATCCAGCTTACTATCAAATCTAATCCCGAGATCTTTAACAAAATTTACACGAGGGACACCTTCATTAAGAAAGGTGTAGTTAAAAATTATAGGATCACGTCTCCTACTAAAAGTCATGACTTCACATTTACTAATATTAAGAACCAGGTTGTTATATGTACACCAAGAGTAAAAGGTGTCAAGATCAGCTTGCAAAAGTTTGCAATCCTCAATACTCTTAATGTGACGGTATAACTTGATGTCATCAGCGTAAATCAATATTCTACAGTGTCTTAGCAAGGAAACAATGTCATCAATTGATAGAATGAAGAGAAGAGGGCCGAGATGACTTCCTTGAGGGACACAATAAAGCCTCTTTAACATGTGTAACTCTTAAAATAATACTATTTAAATATTCGGTAATTATTCGGCAAACTAACCGAATATTCGGCCGAATACGAACATTAAAAAACACGCCGAATATACCGAATACAAATATTCGGCCGAACATTCGATGCATCTCTAGTATCTATCATGTGACTAGTTTCAGCTTTAGCCTATTGATGTTGCTGCGGGGGTTTCAAGAGCTGGATATATACCCGCATTATAAAAGCAGTCACAAGTCACAACGCCATCATAAGTGTGTGATGAGTCTCAATTTGAAATAATTTGGTATTCTAACACTGCAAATCTGAGCTTTTAAAAGTGTTTTATTTCAAAACACTTAAAGTGTTTTATTGCGACGTCAACCATTTGAAGAGCTTAGATGCAAAACCCGCCAAGTCCAAAAAAATAAAAAAATCGAATTATAGCAAAAAAAAAACGAAAAAAAATTTTCTTTACACGTTTATATACTTTATTTTTAGAAAAAAAAATTTTCCTTCATTTTTATCATTTTTTAATAAAATTTTAATTTCAAAATCCGCCAAGTCCACGCTGCTAAGAACCAAAACCCGCCATACTTTTTGTTTCAAAACCCGCTAAGTCCATACTTTTTGTTTCAAAACCCGCCAAGTCCAAAATTAATTTGTTTATATTTCTCACACATACAATGTTAAAATCTGAGCGAACATGCACATTTTAATATTTTTCGATAACTATTCGAGTGGACCTATTTTTACATTTTCTTTCTTAATTTATTATATGAGACTCGTTTTTTGCTTTTTTCTCAAAAACAGAAAATATGGACTTGGCGGGTTTTGCATCTAAGCTCTTCATTTGATTAACATTGTAGACACTTTTAAAACACTTAGTACTCGGACGATCGCATAAATTCTGTCTGGTGATTTTTTTGTGGTTTCTTTTGGGACTGGATGCTTAGAATACCAAAACAGGGGATAATCACTGGAATAGCCAGAAATTATGTGCCTGTTTAGACGGTTGACTTTATTGCTCATTTTTTCCCGGATCAAAGCCAGCGTTTGCTTAAACGTTTCGCTTTGAGTCCAGTCGATTTTATGACAGGTAGAACAACCGCAACAAACACTCTAAACACACATGGTAAAGTGTTTATTGGTGGGAAGTGTTTACTTTTGAAACAGAAGAAGCGATTAATGCACAAAATCTAAATCTAAACTTCTTATATACTTAAAGCGCTTAACAGATATTAAAAACGTAAGGTGTTTACCAAAAAAAAAATCTAACCTAAGTACAAGTGTTTAAAAGTAAAACACTCATTCGCCAAGTCATGTTAAACACTTGGGAAGGTTATGATAAAACACTTATGGCGAACTAAACGCTCTATTTACAGGATTTTTTACTATGAAAATAAAACCAAAAACCTGCTTAAATATTACGAATTTAAAATTTGGAATTCACTTTACACTGAGTTGTCTATACTAACTAATGGATTTGGTCATTCCACGTTCGCTTTCAGAAGATTTATCCGTGAAAGAATATCAAGTTCACGTTTCTGGCGGATACGGTTCAGTAGCCTACTTGCCTACAGTTTGCAGCCTTACGTAACTCGATTTGTAAATTTAACAAATACACCCTATACCTGTATACAACTTTTTAATACTCCGGCTTCAACGGCCAAACTGCGCAAACTCGAGCAAATTGGTGTACTAAACTATAATTTTAGCGTTAGTTCCCATACATTTTCATATATTGAACTCAGGAAAAATTGATCCTGAGTTCGCCCAACAGAACATGAAATTGAGATTGAAAATAAAAACTCGCCCAAAAGAGAGTAATCAATTGGAATAATGGAATGTCATTCCAGTGAGATTTTGCATTTCTAACTTCTGGCGAAAAACCAACAACAATTTCAAGCATGAACTGAACATCCCAGCCGGTGAAGCCGAGTTATAATTGTATTTCAGTTTAACCCTCTAGGTATCATATTTGGCACTAACATAGAATATATGGACTTATAAGGGGCCCAATATCTAAAATAGCTTGGGGTCCCATCAAGTCTAAATCCGGCCCTGGCACTGGGTACTGGGTCACTATGCGCTTTATTCACTGCGTTGTTTTGCTCAAAAGATTACTATATCGAACAATATCTACCACCAATCTCGCACTTTTATTTTTTATGAGAAGTCAATATGTTCGGAAAAGTTAACTAGTGGGATGTGGGTTTGGCCCTTTCGGACAACTTCCCAGTATAATGAACATTGACGGAAAATACTGACTTCTTACAAAATAGTAATATGTTTAGCACAACACCTTTTCCAATTGTAATTCAGAAAGTATCAATTGTAATTCAGAAAAATTCAACATTCAACCAATTGCAGCAATTTCTGCAACAGGAATTTTATGTATGGAACGCAGAAGATTTTAATTTGCTTCACAGTTAGCCTAACCATTTGCTTTGACATCGTTTGCACGAAATAGGTTATCAACTGAAAGACTTTTAAAGATTGCATCAGATAACACAACTTAGCATTGAAACAGTAATAATGGGACGATATCATGCATGATGGTGTCACAACACTATTAAAGCCTGTCCCACTATATATGGTTCGAAAGTGTGGACATTGAAAATCCTTCGTTAGATCTACAAAGGAATACAAGTACCGCCAGGAAAAAGGAGATCAGGACGTCAAAAAAAGATACATAGATGACGTCGAAGACGACTTGAGGCAGTTAAATATAAGAAACTGGAAAAGTCGGGCCAGGGATCGAGAATCATGGAGGTGAATGCTGGAGGAAGCCAAGGCCAACAATAGGCTGTGGATCTCCTGAAGATGACGACTGAAGATGGCTAGGAGAATATTTATTCTGTAATGAAAAAAATTATTTGGTCAATTTACTGCATCAATGAGATGAATATTGAAATTTTCTGAATTAAAATGATACTTTCTGAATTACAATTGGAAAAGGCGTAGTGGGAAATTGGCTAGTATCAGCACTAGTGACAAACTGATCTTGAGAGAAGCTAGTTAAAATAACTATAATAGTGGTAAATCCATAAGATTTTTCTATAGAATTAGTTTTTCCTGAACGTTAGCAAACAAACATTTCCTTCTTACATCGTTCTTCTTCTTCTTCTTCTTCTTTAAAGGCTCTACAACCGGGATCCGGTCCTGGCCTCGCGCAACTGTTCTCTCCACCGGTCCCGATTCTGAGCCGATGTCATCCAGTTTGGCATCCCTAAACTCTGAGCGTCCTGGTCCACGCCATCCTTCCAGCGAAGGTTGGGCCTCCCTCGCTGTCGCACCCCATAGGTCTTACCGCAGAGAACTTTACGAGCAGGCTCATCTTCACTCATACGAGCTAGATGCCCTGCCCACCGGAGCCTACCGAGCTTTATTTTCTTCACAACATCTATGTCGCGATAGCGCTCGTAGATCTCGTCATTGTAGAGTCTCCGGAATCGTCCTTCCTCACATACGGGGCCAACAATCCTCCGAAGTATTTTCCTCTCAAACACGCCCAAGAGGTTTGAGTGCTTTTTGCTAAGCACCCACGTTTCGGATGCATATGTGAGAACGGGTAAGACCATCGTCTTATATAGTAAAAGTTTAGACGTTATGGTTAGATATTTGGATTTGAAGAGCCTTGACAGACTATAGTAGGCTTTGTTGGCTTTTAGCAGTCGTGCGCGTATTTCTGGTTCCATGCTATTGTCGGCTGCTACTATTGACCCAAGGTAGGTAAATGATTTTACCACGTCAAACTCGTGTTCCGCTACCTTGATTGTGGGACCAATGTTAGGTGTTCTTCCAGACAAGGCCACCATGTACTTTGTTTTGCGTTCGTTAATGTGCAGTCCCAGATTTCCTGCCGCTTGCTCAATCTGAGTGAAAGCTTCTTGTACAGCTGTTGTTGTTCTTCCAATGATGTCAATGTCGTCTGCGTAAGCCAGTAATTGGGTAGACTTGTGGAGGACTGTACCCCTTGATGTCACGCCCGAATCTCGGATCACTTTCTCCAACGCCAGGTTGAAAAGGAGGCAGGCCAGACCGTCCCCTTGTCGGAGTCCATTATAGATGTTGATTGGTCTGGACAGTGTTCCGGATACCTTTACTTGGCTTGACACATTGATCATGGTCAACCTACATAGTCTTGTCAGTTTGTTGGGGATGCCGAATTCTCTCATGGCTTTGTAGAGTTCTACCCTGGCTATGCTATCATAGGCGGCTTTAAAGTCTATGAAGAGGTGTTGAATTGAGTTTTGAAACTCTAGACATTTTTCCATAGCCTGCCTCAAGGTGAAAATCTGATCAGTCGTTGATTTGCCTGGGCTGAAGCCACACTGGTAATGGCCTATGATGTTTCTGGCGTATGGGGCCATCCTGTTTTGTAGGATAGCGGAGAATATCTTATACACGGTACTCAACAACGTTATACCGCGATAATTAGTGCACGCTGTGATATCTCCTTTTTTGTGTACCGGACAGAGGATGCCTTTTCTCCAGTCTTCTGGCATCACTTCCTGCTCCCATACTTGCACAATTAATTCATGAATCGCTTGGTGTAATGTAGGCCCTCCATATTTAACCAGCTCCGCTGCGATGCCGTCTGCACCCGAGGCCTTGTTGTTTTTGAGCCGGCTGATGGCTCTGCTAACTTCTTCTTACATCGTTCGCTACACTAAAATAGGTGTTCGAATTCGTATTGAGCATGGTGAAGCGCCGTTGTTAAACTGGGAAGCGACTGACTTCATTTGGAAATTCTAAAGCTTTCCGAAGATATTAGCAAAACTAATGAATGTCAAGGACTTGTCAGACTCGACCAGAAAAAACAAATATTTCGGTAAGTACTGGCAATCCCGGGATGAACCGCAATTTCCTGAAACTGTAGGACGTAGAAAACACTTCCCCGTCAAAAAAGTCCAAGGTTTGAAAAATTCGTAATGTTGGTAAAAGGTGACGTAATTTTTGTATGATTTTAAAACGGTTGTCGGATTTTGACAAGTGATGTTTTGTTGGAAAATTATCGCTGGGCAGAATCCAAAAAAGATCACTTCATTTAGAGCGGATCTCATTCCATCAAGTTTATTAGATATTAGCAAAACTTATCAATTTAAGGTATTTCTGACACTTAGCCGAAGTTTTTCCATTTAAACAAAAAACCCGACCAACCATTTTTTCGTCAATATTACTCTTTCGGCACCTCAAAGAAGTCGGTGTAGTTGTTGGTTCGTGCGGTATCGTGCATGTACAAAAATCACCAACATCGTTTAAACAAAAAACGCTTCGACCGATTTTTATGAAAATCTTTTCAGATTATAATTTCGTTAATACGCTTCGAACGACACCTCAACGAAGTCGTTATCTTTTTTGGTTCGCGCGAAATCGTGCAGGAAAAAATGACCACATACGTACGCACATACACACACATACTTCCTCTCAAATTTTTGCTTAAAATGCTATTGAGACCTTGAAATATGAAAATACGTTGAAAATTTCGATTTTCGGACCGATTACAATAACTTCCCTATACTGGGAAGTTAATAAACACGTTCTAATTCCAAACGTCTTCCAAAATTTATTTTATGCACAAAGTAAAGCTGAAGAATGAAAACCCCTGCTAACTTTGAAAAAGTTCCTGGAGAAACATTATGTAGCACCACTAAAGGCCGTAAAGAATTATCGCGTTTTATCCTTTCAGCACAGGTTTATCGAACTCCATGTGAAATTGAGCTGAAACAAGCAAAAATTGCATTTCACAATCTTCATCAGTTAGATTGGTGTGATCCAAGCAACAATTATCGATGAACGACTAAGTTCCACTCCATTCCACAACAAGCAAAGACAATTCTCTCCCTTTGGCATTTGTCGCATGGTTCATTTGTTAACTCGTCTGCTGCATTAGAAGCCGCCTCCTTGTTTCGCGATTACCCTAGTATTTCTGCTTGAATTGCTTCGGAGTATGCACTATTAGCGGTATCGAACAGTAGTAGCGCTGCACTTGCTCCCCAATGGTGCAAGCTGATATCGCTGCAAGGTAATGAATCTCTTCTGCTCTGATATGCATGACTGCGAAAGAATTTCTACGCAGTTCTACGCCCAATCTCATGGGATTTTATAATCAGCACAAGGATCGAATTTCCTAGAGCAAAAACAATATCGCAACAAAAGAAGTGTTTAAAGTCGAGTTTAAATAAAATGTAAGTAATTTTTTTATGGTTAACCGATTTGCAATTGTAAATTTTCCACATACTAAAAGGAAAAACCTTACACAACCGCTACAGAATGACAGATGATTAAAAGAGGTCTGCAACATTGTACCGATGCAAGAGCAACAAATCGATAACGAAACTCAATCGTTCGAGTAGTTACGAAACTGAAAACTAGATAAGTTTCCTATATGTGAAAACCTCGAGCTTATATGGCTAAAGCTCACGAAGCGTAAAAATAATCCTATACTGTTGAGATGGCAGCGAAGTCCTCCTCCTGTGCGTACATATTGAGCGCTTCGAGCCGCAAGATCAGTGAAATACGATCTCGATAAACTTAAGCATTTACGTGCGGTTTAAGGGAAGGCGGACTGAGAATCAGACAGGGTGAGCTACAAGCGATTCTGCATTGTATTATCACACTTCCATTAAAGCAGTGAAACTCAACTCCGCGCATTTTAAGATCAATCGATCAACACGATAAAATACCCACTTTGGCTTTCGAAGAAAGAGACCGTGCTGAAGATCGCCATGGATCGAGTGAAGTTCAATAAAAACTTTTAGCGCTGATTTCACTTCTGGTCTTTAGTTGACCCGATTGCAGGCCAAATCCTTGTCTGTTGCCAAATCCCTTTTTTCAGAGTGGATCAGACATTGGTTGTGTGTTTTGCTTCAATGGATTAAGAACCGCAGTGATCGATGAAAAGTAGGCAAAAAGTCGACCAGATCTGTAAGACAAACAACAATGTCTCAAATTATGATCATGTAACTGCAGAGATCGATGATCCTCCATCCAAATCACAGCATAATGACGATCATTTTTCATGCAACTTTTTCCTGCATCAATCAAGACATCGATTTTTCGGATAATTGAATTTGCATCGCATCCAGCATGGGCTGATCATGCGTTCTCGGTAATTCCCCTCGATTCTGATTGAATTCCGGCAATGCCCGATAATGGAAGGCAAACAAGAGAAGCCCACCGCCACTGCGAACGGCTTCCGACCATGACAAGGCCGCCCGAGACTCTCCATATCACAAATTGCCTTAATCCATTGCGCATCGCAGGCGCCGAGAATCGATTTGTCCGCACAGATGAAATCGGGCCCGATGATCTCCATCCGCGATGGACCAGCTTCTAAGACATCAAAACTCTTCCTTATCAGCCGAGTCATTGCCTTCGAAATCAGATTTCAATCAGAAATCATTACCCAGGCGCACTCGACCCGTCCCTATGCGATCGTTTATCTGATAATGGAGTGAATTACGTCGGCGCAGATCTTTTGTAATCGATTTGCAAATTCACTCTCCGGGGATCAAGAATGAACACACGGCCGCGCGATATCCAGTAGCAGGAACTGGACACAAATCGCCAATTCCGAGTGGCCTTTGTGGTAATCGAGTTCGTGATGTTATGAAATTTTTTGACCTCAATCCGCCGGTAATGGAGGCAGTTTTTCCGCGCATGGCTCTGACCAAGCTCCTGGACTGTAGTCCGAGCTGATCGGGCCGATGGTAATTGTCTTCTTCGGGTCCAATAAAATTTACAATTTACTAAAATGCAGATGGAGAAACGTTTATTGACGGTATTTAAATCCACTTTGACCGCAAGCGAATGCATTCCATCTGAAATGGACAGAGCCGTCCTGGTCTGATGAACGCATGCGCACCCAGTTTTATGGCAGGCACTCATCTGGTACCTTAGATCGCCCTACACACAGCCACAACCAAAGGAAAAACACGATTTGCATACCAAATTGCAACCATTTGAATTGGACTTTTATGCGATCCCCTTTCCATTTTAATTAGTTTTAAGTGCTCAGCTCGGGTACTGGACCTTAATTGCCAGAGTTGTAAAGTGATCCTTCGGCTCCACAACTGTACAGCCCAGCGCCTCGCGCGGGGGCTAGCCCCCAGGTGACACTTTAACGATTTCTTTAAATGCCATTTTTCAGCAGAAACGATTCAGTGGTTTTCTGTCCGGTTGTTTTTCAGTTTACGAGGCGGTTTATAGTCCTCAGGCGGTTCTTTAAACGGCCACTTAAATTAAATTGTTGCTTTATGTCCCAACAGCTGAATGAAGACACTTGCGAGTTGTGTAAAATAAAACGCGTCGAGCGAATTTCAATAGTTGTGGATGATGCACAATATAATGTGGAAAAACACCGATGAAAATGTCAGTTTGTTTAACGACCGCGCTGTCAACGGTGTGAAATGAAATCTCGAGAAGATCTGAGCTGCATTGTTCAGGTGTTGTTTGCTTCCTTAATTTAAAAACGGGCCTCTACACAGTTTTATCATTGGACTCTGTGAGCAAAGAACTCGATGGTATCATTAGGGAATTTTGGCGAAAAAACTTAACACATGTATTGTACAATGTGCTTCTGCTTACTCTTCTTACCCTTGGTAGCAACCCAGTTGGAAAAATTGGGAGCGCTACTCAGGGGAGCTTATTTTGAGCGCTGTTAAATATGCTCCCGAGGAAGCATTACTGGAGCTTCATATATTTTATAGAACGAAGAAAACGGGCGATTATCTTCGTGACCATAAAAGGTCCGATACTGAGGATAAGCAGCTATGGAAGTGGTTAGCGTTTAGTTGGGTGACTGCTTTGGTAAAACCACGCTCGCCCTTGTTGAAAACCTAAAGGCAATTTCAAAAGATCACATATACATATACAGGCGTCCATGAATATTCTTGATTAAAAAGCTTCTTGATAATGCTTCTAGAACGCTTTTGATGAAGCATAAAAAGGTATGCACCCTAGTGCACCCCATTTCCCGCTGAGAAGTATAAATATCAGCACACACACAAATATCTTCGTGTAAAGAAAGAAAGTTACTCGTGATGAATAAATGCCGGTCTTGACCTAGATTATGTTGTAGTTGAAAGAATACCACAACGACAAGTACGAGTCACAAAAACTTGTGACTGGTCACAATTTAGAATAGGCGGTAATTCTCATTCTCAGGTTGGGTACACTTTCAATAGTTTAAATGTGTTATAATGGTTTATCTTATAGGACAGGGGTTACCAGCCCCATGCCCAGGGGCGCAAGTGCTCTGTAAGCGATGCTAGGCTGCTTAGAGTGACTTTAAATCCAGCCTGCCCTAATCAGATATCGAATAATATCTTTCACTTTAAGCTTCGAAATCTCTCCCAAGTTCTGTAAGAAAAGGTTTCCAAATGCACGGCGTTTGATCCTAAAAATGGCCATAGAACTGCAAAGAGAATGTTCAATTGTCTTTCTGGCCTCTGAGTTGAAGTCATTTATGGATAGAACCTCGTCATAGCTCTTGTTAAGCTGGAAGATTTCCCATCATTTTTTGGTTGAGATCTGGACATTGAAACCGGCCAGTATATTGTTTTGTCCATACGTCTTCTCAGCATAGCAGCCCGCATCTCGCAGCCTCAATTCCTTATAGCACAGATAAGTAAAATACAGATGCCCAGTCGCTGTATAAAATCATGTCCTAAATCAATAGTTTCGCTAGCCAGCTTTTCCCTCCTCTAGCCAGCTAAATTTTGTGTTGCAAAGAAACGTTGCAGCCATGTAGCTGGCTAGAGCATAGCAACTTTTGGTCAAGTTCTGGCAACCGACAGCAAGGACGTAGCCAGGGGAGGGGTTTTGGGGGTTCAAACCCCCCCCCCCCGAATGAAAAAAGACATCGCAGATAGCATGAAAAATTAAATCTTATATATTAATAGGCAAACAAAAAGTTTGTACACGCTAAGGCTTTTTTGTTCGTGGACCGATTTTGTTTAAATTTTCAGAAAATGTTCTTTTTATGGCATAGTTTTGTAATAAGGAATTTCAACGAAATCGATTCACGAATAAAAAAGTTATAGCGATTTTAATTTTTCGGATTTTAAAAAGCCGTTGGAAAATTTGAATTTTTTGTGAGCATCAACGTAGAGCTGAGTAGCCTACGATTGACACAAATGCCGTTTCAGTGAAGCGAATGAGAAACAGAGAAAACAAGCGTTTGTGTGGATTTTTGGCGGCATAACTGACATAAAAAAACTCGGTCACTTTGTGCATGCATCTTTTTATACTCTTTTGTGTATAGTATTATTGAGTTGTATTGTGTAAGGGGTTGCCCTTCGTTTTTTGGCGAATGCCTTTAGAAATTTTAATTGATTCATTTAAGTGTGTTTTGAATGTTATTCTGCGTAATTTTTATTCGTTTTCGTATGGTTCTCGGAATCTGAGTTGTATTTTTGTCATTCCAAACAGTTAACTGCGAATTTTGAGTGCAATTTATCGGTGAGTACTTACTTTTTTCCGCGTTTTCTTTTCAAAATGCCAAGACAACGACGGGGACGCTCGAATGTCGATTATAGAACCCTTCGCGAATATACTAGAAGTCGCGTTAGGAATTTACGTAGTGATAATGAAATGAATGTTGCAAATAATGAATTGAATAGTGGTGTGAATGAAATGAATGTTGATGCATTTCGTAATGAAATGTTTGTTGATGGTGTTGCACCTTTAGAAATTTTGACTGATTCTTTTAAATGTGCTTTGAATGTTATTCCGGTTAATTTTGATTCGTTTTCGTGTGGTTCTTTTAATATGAGTTGTCATTTTTGTCGTGCCAAACATTTTCTGACTGAAGTAACTTTACATAATACTGAGGCATTTTCTTTGTGTTGTCATAAAGGCAAAGTTAATCTACCTCCACTTTCTCAAAATTACTTTTTCAATAATTTTTTTGAAGGATTAACTTCGAATGAAAGTGGTACTAAAAATCGTTCTAAATTTTTTTTTGCAAATATTCGTTCGTACATATAATGCTGCCTTTGCAATGATTAGCTCTGAGTGTAATTTGTCAAATGACACTGTAAATGGCATTTATCATTTTACCACATAGCCAAGCAAGACGTCATGGATGCGATTAAAAAAATCCTGGGAAATTTTAGATGCTCTGGAGCGACAATTGAAATGTTTCATAGTAATTAAAAATAATAATAATAATTTTTTTTAAATAAAAATATTTAAATTGAATTTAAATTCGAACAAATCGTGAATTTTATATATTTATTGTTTTTGTGACCGAATTTCGGTAACAGGCATCCCAACTAGTAATAATAAATAGTTTTTCTTCAATTGTATACTAAATTTGAGATAGGCAGAACACCATTCAAATCGCATTTTTTCTTCTTAGAAATACGTTTGGCGACAGCTATGTATAGCGCGAACCAAACGAGATGAGGTTTCTCAAAAGGCTATTTTCCATGCGCAGTAGCATTCTTGGTACATTTCGAAGCGGAAATTTGAAAATACATAAGCGAATGTCTTATTCATATGTGCGCAATGTTTATTGGTGTGTAATTTGCATTTCCGAAGAAAGGAAAAAATATCTAGATGACTATGTATAAAAAAAGTAAAAAAGTATAGGGGGGAAGGGGAGGTCTCATTTACACAGATCATTATTATGATTCTTACAAAAACCCATTCTGCCGCCACAACATCCACGACTGTTCTGAACTGCCGCGGGTCTCTGTGTGAGATTGCCATTCAGTTTCATATAAAACTTTGTTGGATTCCTAGACATAATAGGATTAGGGGAACCGTAGGGCAGATGAGCTTGCTAGACAGGGAACCGAAGTGGAAAGGACACCCCACTTAACCCGGATAGGAATGACCTACAAACTAGCTTGGAGGAAAATCAGCTTAGCTCGAGATGGGTTGAGATGGACCACAGCAACGGTGTTCCGCACTCTTCATGCAATCTGGCCAACTTTGGACGCAAAGCGTTCAAAATTTCTAGTTTTGTTAAACATAAAGGAGATAACCCATGTAGTAAATGCTCTGATCGGTCACTGCCCCTTTGGCCGGCACGCCGAAAGATTCAGACTTCCCCACAACGACTTATGCTGATGTTGTGGTAATGAAGAAGAGGAAGAAACTGTCTCCCATCTTCTCTGTACATGTCCCGCCCTCGCAAGGAAAGAGGGACCTACCTTGGCTCACCCTTCCTTGATGCATTGAGCGAGCTGCAAAATACTGGGGTCCCTGAACTCTGTCGCTTTATCAAAAGCTCCAAATGGCTTGAAATGGCCTGCACTTTGTTCCAACACTAGAATGGCTAATGGTATCACAATGGGCCCAATAGCGTGCCATTTCAACCTAACCTACAAAAACCCCTCCCGAAGCAAAATCCTGGCTACGTCCTTGACCGACAGCAGCGGCAAATTCTGCAATGTGTAATACAAAATAGCTACGAGGAGTGTAGGGTGGGGCGTTTCAATGTTGCTACGCAGGCTATACCCGTAACACGAATACAAGCAAGTGGGCTCTACTGCTCGTTTTGCGCTAAAGCAAGCAAAAGCAAAGGGAGAAATAGTAAAATTGTATATGCCCTTATTTCCATGAAAATTGTAAAATTGGTTTTTTATTTTGAAAATTGGTGGAATTTTCGTTTTCGTCAATGTAGCGATAGCAAAAAAGATTTATTTTTAAGTTTTCAGTAAAATTTTTTTTTTAAATTGTTAAGTTAAGGGAAGTCTCTTTGGTGTCAAACGCGCAGAGTTGGCTTACAATTTATTCCGGTTCTTCTTATCAAAACAAAGCTAAAAATGCATATCACAACCCCTACCTTGTTGATATTTTTTTTATACAGAGGATTTATTGATCGTATGATGACCTATACAAGTTGCGAATTAGGGGATATGAATATTTTAAATCTTTAAAACCGCGATATCTCTTGAACGGCAATACATACGGGAAAATGTATAATATCATTTTAATCGCATGATCTACAAACTTTGTAAATACTTTCCGTTTAAGAGATATTAGCAAAAAAAAATGTTCTGTTTTTAGGGGGTTGTTTTTAAGGGAAGCGTACAACCCATTTTCGGAAACTTTTTTATAACATATTCTACTCACTAAAAACTATTTTTTTAAGAAAAGTTTGGCGAGTTAACATTTAGTTAAAGGTCTGCATTCGAATTTTGGTTTGACGACTTGGTCTATAAAAGTAAACAATTAAAAAATCGGTATAAAAAAATATCAACAAGGTAGGGGTTGTGATATGCATTTTTAGCTTTTTTTGATAAGAAGAACCAGAAAAAAATGTAAGCCAGCTCTGCGCGATTGACACCAAAGAGATTTCCCTTGGCAGTCAACAATTATGTTTCGTTTACCCTGCCTGATAATTAGAGCACTGAGCCAGCCAGCCTTTGAATATTAGGCAAATAAATTTTGCATTTTCCACAAAGTGCCTCTATTGTTTCACTTCGATCCAATGAAAGGCAACGTGAATATGTATTTAAATCATGAAGATTTAAATTATTATTACTTTGAATTTTGTTGCCATACATCCTAGGATTAGCCGCTCGATGCTCTGGCACAAAAGATAATAGCGTCGGAACCGCATCTTTTTTTAGATACTTTTTACCCATGTAAATATCTGCAAAATGGATATTGCAGATATAAGGCTTCTTTTTCACTCTTATATTAGATACCGATTCTTCCGAAGCATTAACCCACTTTTCGAATCGTTCAGGATCATGCTTCGGGAAATTAAAAAAACGCCTGTCTGGACAATTTTTAACAGTTGCCTGACAACTGACAATGCAACACTTAATATTCCACATTTTGGCCATAACTTTAAATCGCTGCAATGGAAAGTAAACAATTTAATTCGCAATACAATATAATTGCAATACTAAAAGGCAAAACCGAAAATCAAATTCCCAATTATTTCAAAATTAATTATAAGTTATATAATTTTAATAATAATAATATAAAAAATAAATAAGAAAGATCTCACCAATATTTTCACTATTGCTATCGTATCTCAGTCCAAACAATGAACTATTCTGCGATTCTACCATTCGGCATGAGACGAGCGAATCGACCAGGGAGCACAATTATCCATTTCCTGGAAACCGCCACAGGGACAGAAGACATAAAGTGACGTAGTTAAACAAAATTCAATGGATGTTGAGACTAATGTCTGCCTTGCAACATTGAAACCAATCCCCCCACTCCTTGTAGCTATTTTGCTTCGCACACCATAGAATTTCACGCTGCTTTCTGTCGCTGGAGCTCGACCAAAAGTTGCCATGCTCTAGCCAGCTACATGGCTGCAACATTTCAATAGTTTGCTTGCATCAATCGCTTTCGGCAACATGGAACACGTTTCGCCTATTCGACTGGGCATTTGTATTTACTTATCTGTGCTTATAGGCTGCCTGCTGCTTGATATACGAATATAGATTAGGTAGCAACAGATCGAAAACCACGTTCATCGCATCCGTGATTGTTGTACGCGACATTGCTTTCTACTTCGCCTAGCCTGGATTTGTCTGGTATGATCACTGCCATGTAGAGTAAGCGCCCCAGGTGTGGTATCAAGTCTCATCTCTTCCGAAGATCCGCTTACTGGCATAGAAAGCTTTACTGGTGCTCTTTGCTCTTTCTTCAATGTTGAGCCTGCAATACAGCTTTTGTCCAAAATAATGCTAAAGTACTTAGCTGATCAGTGCACCACCATATTTGTAGGAAGACTGAGAGGTTGTTAACAACCAGCGTCCAAGTTCGTAACACCACCCTAGATTTTCCTGCGGAAATCCTTGGGCTTGGTGTCCAAAATGTTTTGCGAAAAGATTTTGTAAATTTGTAAAATTCCCGCAACGGCTACCCTGCTATGGCTGCCATTCATGATTCATTTCCATTCTTGACAATTTTTGGTAACGTCTCAAGCCTTGATAACTGATAATCCTTGATTCTTTATGTCGTCCTTGATATTCTTCACCTAGGTTTTCTGCGGTGCCGATCGTTGTATTCTGCAGTCTACCAAAAGGTTTCGCCAGAGAAGATGGTTTGGAACATGTCCAAACCATCGTAGTCGACGTTTTTGTATTTCTTCTTCGATCAGTTTCTGTTGATCACATCTTTGTCTGTCTCGTTTCGAAGGCGATCGCGGAATGAGGCACCGAAAATGACGAAGGAAGACCTCGATCTTCTTGACGTCCGGCTTGAGCAATGTCCACGTTTCCAATCTGATTTGGTAAAGGCGTACTTTCGTTTTGATGGTAGTATTTTTTCGTTTCCATATGCACCACTTGAGCGAGTCGAATGTTGCCGTTGCCTGGCCGAAGCGGCTGTGAACGTCGGCCATCGATGCCACTTTCTTTTCCTCAACCAATGATTCCAAATACTTGACAATCGGAACCTGTTCAATTTGGATTCCATCGATGTGAACACTGATTTTCGATCCGGCCGTTGTGAGCAATTTGGTGTTTCCCTCGTGGATTTTGAACCCGTATGACCTCGCGTTGCGGAAATGTTGTTTAAGATGTCCGTTGCTTCGGCATCCATGACGGCGCTATCGTCGGCGAACATCAAGTCGGCTACCACGTTGTTGTCGTCGTCCATCGAATGCTTCACGCATAATCGGGTCGATCACAACGTTTGAATCAGGAATTCCTCGGATGAGTCGGTTCGAATACGAACGCTGCTGGTTGAGCCATCGTACGACGTTTGGAGAAATTAGATGATTTTCAATGGCATGTTTTCCTAGGCTCCCCAAACGCTGTTCAAATCGATGCAATAGAAAGCGGATTTGAAATCACCTCAACTAAGTCGATGAAAACGACGACAGTTCATTTGCCGCAACGAGTTCTTTCTTCTGACGGTGAGCGAATATTTGATCAATGCATCCTCAATGTGGTTTAAATTCCGCTTGTTCTTACCGGCTCTTTTCTTTTTTTCTACATTGATAGCATCTGGTATTGCGACCGCCACGAATTTGTTGGATAATGCCATTTGAAACGTCGGGCAAGACCGGGTCTCGTAGGCACGCTGAATTCTTCTTGGCTGCTGGTGGGGCTGTTTTCTTCGCTCTTCGTTTTCGCATTTGTAATTTCGTTCGAACAATATTATGGTCCCATCGGGCCTACGCATTGCACGTACGTTTTTGAGGGTCGATCGGAATCTTGCGTTGATCAAAACTTAGTCTAACATTGCCGAGTCTTTGCCAGATGGATTTCGCCAGAGGAGTTGGTGTTTGAGTGCGGAAGATGCTGTTGCCAACGATTAAACTGTTTGTCGCTGCGAATGAAAGGAGGCGTAAATCGTTGTCATTAATTTCTCCGTGTCCGAATTTTCTCATTGCTCCTTCCTGAATGTGCATTAAAGCCCCCGCGAGTATGATTAATTCGGTTTGCAGTATCGTATCCAGTGTCTGTTGAAGCTGATCGTAAAACTCGTCCTTTTTCGCGTCCGAGCTTATCTCAGTTGGCGCATAAACGGATACTACATGGTTCTTGATCGTTCTACCGATAATTACAACCAACAAACGGTTTGAATGCGATAACGCTGCTGGCAGCCCGTCGATGGACCAGCAACCCGACACCAGCCTCTCGTTTCTCAGCACTGTAATAGTAAAGCGTCAGTGTTTCGTCGAATGCTGGCGAGACGGTCGTCAATGTCAACGTTAATGTTAACTAATCTTTTGTATTTCGATAAATCCATTGCTATGATTTCCTTTTGATCGACGTGATGTCCTATTCGTACATTCCACGCCGCGATTTGAATTTCCATATTCGCTGAGAATGATTTGGGTCTTCGCCCAGTAACCCACTTCCCACCAGCATCCCTGGTCCCCAATGTTGGCGCATCGACTACCCCGGATGCAGTAGCATTTTTTCGTAAATAGTTACTACGTTTATCCATGCGATTTCTTGCCTAGTTTTTTCGGTCTCCCGATTCTGGTCAATTGCAGGTCGACCACTCTCCTCCTTTCATACCCTGGACTTGGGACCAGGCAACGGCTGACTAATTAATCACCTAGCTTCAAGAGCAGAACCACCTTGATGATTTCAACTGTTCCCTTTGAGATATTATTTGTGATAGAGAGAACCTGGAAGAAAATTATTTTCTCTGGATCCAAGCCGGTATTTTGATCCAGAATGATGTCATGCAGTATTGATCGCCTGGAGAAATTGAATGCTGTTGAAGAGAATGATGCCGATGTAGTACCATCTTTTTTGAGCATCGTCCTTCTTTGTTCGGCGTCCTTCGTTCGACGCCATCACCAATTTTAGTTCTCCAATTCGGGTCACCAATGTTAGTTCTTAATTTGGTAAAAAAAACCTCAACTGATTATGTTTAATACACTCCCAAGATTACTCATAACTCGTATAAGGGTGAGAAATTCCGGTCGACCGGTCCGTTGAGGAAGACATAGTTAAGTTAGCCGGACGTAATTGGAGGGCATTAGCCAGTAACCGAACGGTACAGGGAGAAATGCTGGACGAAGCCACAAGACCAATAATAGACTGTAGTGCTACAGATGATAATGACGAGGCTCCATGTCAAAAATATTCATAATTGAGTTAAGCTGATTGAAAAAGCAAGGCTAGGCTCAGAATTCTGTGTTTTATTAGCAACATAATTTATAATAAAAATTTAATATCGCATAGATCAGAGAGGATTATGTTTTTGTCGATTTAAGTGCGTTTGTACATTAACCTGAATCTTAATAAGTGGAATCCAACACCACGTTATCCTATCATATTACCTCAGGTCACAACACTTCATTACTACCTTTTGTTAGGTGTTAAATATCCGTTCTAATTAAGATAGAACAGCTCGCACCATCTCAGTATGTGCGTGAGAACCTGCTTCTACACAAAAACACACACTTCAAAAAAGAATCTCGATGATAATTTATTCATTTTCCAGAAATTCCTTACAATCACCTCTTAACAGGGCTACTGTGGCTGGAATCTGGGGATTTAAAAATCGATACAAATTGGGCATAAAATTCGGGCAATAAATTTCGTCCCAAAACACCTTTGGGCCTCTAGAACCTTGGAGCCTTTATCCCTGGTTATATGAGACTCTCTCCGAAAAGCGTTTAACACAGAATGCCTACTACAAAACAGTTGAGACGATCTTATCGCTTCTTTATTACACGAGCCGGAGTCGGGCTGGTCCGGGAATGCGTGTGATTGACTATTTCTGGGCTGCAACAAAAGTCCAGAATCGAGTGAAAGTCGGACCTTATCCGATTAAACCAATTCAATAAATTCCGTCTCGATTATGGTTAACCGTTATCCTCACACTTTTGATCCCAAATTAACGAATCCAGAATTAAATGGGCCGCAGGTTATGGTTCAGCACTTCGGGCATCCGTCACTGGGAAAGGATTCCGGGGCCGCGATCGACCGCAGCAGTAATCCGCACTCTCTGACCCCCAATTGGAGCTGTGAAAAAATTCCCCCGAAAACAGTTTAAGTTCCCATTCACAGTTGATAAATCGGAATTTCTCTCAAAGCCGCCGCCATAAACCCCTTTTGTCCGGCAACAGTGAGGGATCGAGGCATGGTTGCCAACAGTGGCAAAGTTAATTAAATCGTTCATTAGCGTCTATACAGATCCGCGCTGCACACACCATCTCCATCGCCGCTAGGAAGGTGCGCGGCGAGTCCCTCGGAAAACGGCAGCTAAACATCTTTTTATTTTCGCCGGAGAGCACACCCTCTCCCCGATAGTGCGGGGATCGCGGGCGCTGCGGCAACGATTTCGAAATATATTTTCGGTAATCAATCAAAAAATCAAAAACGACTCTGCCGAGAGCTGCTCGTCAGGGCCGCCGACTTGTGTGCTGATCGCCGGATTCAGTCGTTCCTATTCACGCGATCATTGCTTCCTCTTCTTCTTTAATGATCGATAGAAAATTATTGAAGCTATTGTTGTCGGCGATCGCAGCGATTTAACCACTGCTGCGCCAGTTGTATGCAGCGCAATGACAGCGATCACCGATCGCACCAGAAGGAGCGCGGATCCCGATTTTATTGTGGCCAGATCTCATGTGAGAAATAGACCGGGCGATCGACGCACAAAAAAACAAGTGAATATATGGAAAACATCCATGGGTGGACTGCTGCTGCTACTTTGACATTAAACGATTATGAACGCCAGGTTGGTGGCTTTGGTGCACACCTTTATTCGTGCGTCTACGCTTTGTCAGTCAGTAATGTTATGCGAGTACCCGAAATTCCCGGATCAATTATCGATCGTTATGGTTGAGATTTCAAATGGGATTAAATTGATTTGGAGCTATTGTAGCAATCGTGGCTTTGTTGTAGTGCTGGGGCTGCGCTGTGGGATTTTGATGTCATATTTGTAGATCGTTAATGATGCTCGAGCACATCTGCAACTGGAAAGTAAAAAAATTACGTATTGAAAAATAGTTTTAATTTTGCACGCTCTTTTCTGAAGCAAGTGTTATTTTTATTTTATGTGGGGGCAGCCCATATGGTGAGCACTGCGTCAAAGTTAGGCCTATTGCCCCACTGAAAGACCATCAGCATTCCGGACGAAGACAAGAAGGTCTTTGTTGAAAAAGAGCCTTAAAAGCTCTCCGATAAACGCTTTTCTTTTAAGCCAAGTTAGGGCAGGTCATGCACAGAGAACTTGTGTGGAAGTCTTTCACCTTCCTGTCTAAAAAAAAGAATCACCTGCTTTTAAGGTTCAGGATCCAGGATTTTCTCCGGTGTTAGCTGTATCTCAGCGACTGTTTTTAGCATGGTCCTGTACTTCGCAAATCGCATGCACTTAAAATGAACATGCTCCGATCCTCTTCATGGTCAGGGCTTTCTAGGTAGGACGGTGAATCATCCAACTTGAAGGTATGTCCTATAACCCCCTCCGCCTAGCAGTGGCCACTGGTAACTACCATATGAGTGAGGTTATTACAGCTGCCACACAAAACACCATGTGATCGAGGCAGATTTTATGGTCAGCAAAAGAACGAAGCTTACCGTTGTCATCTTTAAAGCAATAAATGAAAGGCTTCGAACTAAGCTAAAAACATAAACGTTTACCTAAATAAGAATCCCTGGACGATGAAAAAACCTGTCCTGAATGAAAAAGCCGAAAACCTGGCGTAAGTATGATGTGAAAATCATCTTGGACGATTTGAACGCCAAATTAAGTCGGCAGCCAGTATACAGGCAGGATATCGACAGCTACAGCTTGCCCGAAAACCCTAATAGTCCATTCAAAACGCGCGTTATGGTGTTCCAAAATAACACCGTTAAGAAAATCGAACCCTAAACGTTTTTGGGGTCGGTGATCACGAAAATCAATTAGGGCGCCACCCCTAAAAATGCAAAAAACACCCCTTTTTAGGGGGTTTTCGCGATTATTTCAGTAATAATAAAAAAACTAATGCGATGAAATGCACTTTTTTTAATATTTATTTGCGAAGGTGGTTGATTTATACTAAATTAAGGCGAACTTTATGGTAAGGGGTAGTCCTAAAGGGTTGAAACTACCCCTAAATCGGCCAAAAATGGCAAAAATTGTAAAAAAAAAATTTCAAGTTTATGCTTCAAATTCGATTGTGGGCGTACTGTCAGGCAAAAATAAATTATTTTCAACCCTGTAAAAATTTGGTGAGGAATGAAATTAATTTACACTCCACTTTTTACATTCGGCTGACGTATGAAATACTCTCTTCAGTACAGCTGTTGATTATTTACATCTTTAATATTATTTTAACTAAAAGTTAACAAACTTTCAAGAGGAGTAAAATGATTTAAACAAATTTCGACATTTTTACAATTTTGTCAAGGTCAACTATATTGGAGCAGCTGACCCTTAGATCCTTAAATAATTGCCCGGAAATAAACATTTCCAATAAAAATCGTAAGGTGTGAAATGATTGTGTCCTTTGCAACACTGCTTCCCGGAGTAAAACGCATATTTTTTGAAAATTTCAGCTCAATCTTCTTCTTCTTTAACGGCTCTACAACCGGGTCCGGTCCTGGCCTCGCGCAACTGTTCTCTCCACCGGTCCCGATTCTGAGCCGATGTCATCCAGTTTGGCATCCCTAAACTCTGAGCGTCCTGGCAGCGAGCACTAATAACAAGAGTGATGAGCTAGAACAAATTTTTAAAAATGTTTCATTGCCCTTGAAATCAGCTGATAAAAATTTCAATAGGAGTGAAAAAGTCAAAATGAACAAAGAAGTAATATCTATGATAAAAGAAGGCAGAATTACTTAGCCACTACTAAACGCAGCGTATGTGAAAGAAAGATAAAAAATGAAGGGGAAGTGGCTGGAATGTATATTATCAGATTCCCGCCTTTTTTAATGGACAATACAAGTGCATTCGTACGCCCAAAACAACAATACATGTGCATTCGTAAGCCAAAATAGCTATACCAACACGAAATGTTTACCCATCAAATTACTGCTCTGTTCCAGTTTTGCTTCCATTTGAATGTAAACATTCCAGTAGGGGAATCAAGGAACATCTTCTGTTTCTTTCGTAATAATGTATTTTTTGCATAAGATGTATTTCCATCGCGCGTTTGTTATTATTTTTTTGACATTTTTGCTTAATGTTATTTCTAATCTCTTCTTTCATATGTTTAACTCTTTTACTTGTCCTTGAGCTCTACCTAATCACTCTTGTTATTAGTGCTCGCTGGTCCTGGTCCACGCCATCCTTCCAGCGAAGGTTGGGCCTCCCTCGCTGTCGCACCCCTTAGGTCTTACGGCAGAGAACTTTCCGAGCAGGCTCATCTTCACTCATACGAGCTAGATGCCCTGCCCACCGGAGCCTACCGAGCTTTATTTTCTTCACAACATCTATGTCGCGATAGCGCTCGTAGATCTCGTCATTGTAGAGTCTCCGGAATCGTCCTTCCTCACATACGGTGCCAACAATCCTCCGAAGTATTTTCCTCTCAAACACGCCCAAGAGGTTTGAGTGCTTTTTGCTAAGCACCCACGTTTCGGATGCATATGTGAGAACGGGTAAGACCATCGTCTTATATAGTAAAAGTTTAGACGTTATGGTTAGATATTTGGATTTGAAGAGCCTTGACAGACTATAGTAGGCTTTGTTGGCTTTTAGCAGTCGTGCGCGTATTTCTGGTTCCATGCTATTGTCGGCTGCTACTATTGACCCAAGGTAGGTAAATGATTTTGGGCATTTTCATAAACGCAGAACTGCGGTCATTCTGCAGAATTCAGCAATTGAAAGTCTGTAGCTGAATATTGCAGAATGACCGCAGTTCTGCGTTTATGAAAATGCCCTTTACCACGTCAAACTCGTGTTCCGCTACCTTGATTGTGGGACCAATGTTAGGTGTTCTTCCAGACGAGGCCACCGTGTACTTTGTTTTGCTTTCGTTAATGTGCAGTCCCAGATTTCCTGCTGCTTGCTCAATCTGAGTGAAAGCTTCTTGTATAGCTGTTGTTGTTCTTCCAATGATGTCAATGTCGTCTGCGTAAGCCAGTAATTGGGTGGACTTATGGAGGATTGTACCCCTTGATGTCACGCCCGAATCTCGGATCACTTTCTCCAACGCCAGGTTGAAAAGGAGGCAGGCCAGACCGTCCCCTTGTCGGAGTCCATTATAGATGTTGATTGGTCTGGACAGTGTTCCGGATACCTTTACTTGGCTTGACACATTGATCATGGTCAACCTACATAGTCTTGTCAGTTTGTTGGGATTGCCGAATTCTCTCATGGCTTTGTAGAGTTCTACCCTGGCTATGCTATCATAGGCGGCTTTAAAGTCTATGAAGAGGTGTTGAATTGAGTTTTGAAACTCTAGACATTTTTCCATAGCCTGCCTCAAGGTGAAAATCTGATCAGTCGTTGATTTGCCTGGGCTGAAGCCACACTGGTAATGGCCTATGATGTTTCTGGCGTATGGGGCCATCCTGTTTTGTAGGATAGCGGAGAATATCTTATACACGGTACTCAACAACGTTATACTGCGATAATTAGTGCACGCTGTGATATCTCCTTTTTTGTGTACCGGACAGAGGATGCCTTTTCTCCAGTCTTCTGGCATCACTTCCTGCTCCCATACTTGCACAATTAATTCATGAATCGCTTGGTGTAATGTAGGCCCTCGATATTTAACCAGCTCCGCTGCGATACCGTCTGCACCCGAGGCCTTGTTGTTTTTGAGCCGGCTGATGGCTCTGCTAACTTCTTCTATGCTTGGTGGCGGCAGCATAGCATTGTCATCAGATATTGGTGGAGCCTCCGAATCCTCAGTTAGCTCGCCATTTAGCAATTCATGAAAGTGCTCTTCCCATCGCTCCAAGATGCCTTTAGGATCGGTGATCAGCTCAATCAGGTGTCTAGTTTTTGAGATTTAGTATCACAGTACAAACCAACAGACATTGGCCCCTGTGCTGAACGTCGTATTTGCTGTCATAAGAAGTGAAGCTAATACAACAGTGTACTGATAGTCGATTCTTGTCGTGTAAAATCTGCTGAAATAAACGATAGTTTATTTGGTGTGCTGACAGTCGATTTTATTGCAATTTTGTTGTCACTTTTGGTCGGGCTGTTTGCGTTAGTGACAAAGTAGGAAAATTTGAAAGGAAGTACATATTTGTTATTTTTGAGTGTTTAATTTTAAGTTTTTAATAGAATAAAAATTACAAATAGAAAACCAAATGTTTATTCCTCACGAAACACAAAAACTTAGCACATACACTCTCTCACCCCTGTGATGACAGTCGTAATTTTACTGAAACTACAATTTCTCCAACTCTACCGACTTTTCACGCCATCCGACTCTCAGCACACCAACTAAAAAACGAGACGACATCGACAACTACGTGCGGCTGTCATGTGACTCTGACTTCCAGCACAGGGGCCATTTATTTTTATATACAATAATCCCTCCAACTGCGCGGTAGATATTTTCTACAAAAACAGTGCCCAAACGGAAACCGCGCACTCTGAATCCCACCAGTTCCAGATGTTATATAAAATTCAAAAAATAAAAAAAAAACTCTTAAATTTACTACCCGAAAGGAGTCTTTTCCAAAAGTAATCAATTGGCATGAAATGACCAAGTCACTTGTCACTTGAGGTATTACTGTATTATATAGATTACACATCCTTTCACATATTACCTTCGATTCCTATTATAGCATGTTCATGGATCCTAGCCTAGAACAAAAAAATACCTGGACAGTGGGAAAGATTTAATTGCAATAAGAAGAAAAAAAATGAAACAAAAATGTTTACACTTAATAAACTTTATTTTCATCATCACGATTTCTTTATTTTCGGATATTTTTGTGTTCTGCACAAAATATCCATTTTCTGTTAAATACAACAAATTCATCTTTTTTTATACACATTCTCAGTTTTCCGTTTTGAGTACCTAATTCTGAATTGTTTAATAATTGTAACTACGTACGAATACAAAAATTGTTATTTTTTATTAAAGCAAATTTTTTGTTATCGAAATTGATCAAAACTATTTTTTTAATAAATTTAAAAAAAATTGTATAAGTATAAAAAAAATTAAAATTAATATTACAGATCCTGGACGAATAAAAAAAAAAACAAAAAATCCTTGAAAAGTTCCTTTTTATTTTCTACATTTTTTCTCCCATTTTTTTTTTTTTGTTTGTTCTTTGCAAGTTTTTCTAGCTTAGCTTTATAGAAAATAGTTTTTTTTTAGTTTTTTTTTTATTAATTGTAAATTGAAGCGTTTGTTTCATTTCATCATAATTTTTTTCTCTTATTTTTAACATAACGAAAACTTCTTTAATAAATAATTTATATTTATTTTTGCTTACTTAAATACTAAATTTTACATTTATTGTTTACATTTTCTTATAACAATCTTAATTTATTTTTATATTTTAGTTTTTTATTTATTTTTTAATTACTTGTCCTTCAATACTTTTTTTTCTTTTACGAATCTCTAATAATTATTTTGTACAATATTTACAATTGTTGGCATCTTTGTTTTTTTTTGCTGAAATTCTTTGTCTTTTTTATCTAAATAAAATTATTAAATGCAATCTGTACGAAATTTGAGCTAAAATAACTTGAGTGTAAATATATTTTTTTATTTATACAAAAAGCTTCATTTGGGAAGGAATGAAAATTCCACTTTATTATTTCGGTTTAATAAGGACTTCAACTTTTTTGGTATGAAAACGCACTCTTTTGTCATTCTCAACTTGATTAAGCAATGAAGTGCTGAAACCTGCCTAAATTCACAGGGTGATAAATTGTCAATGGATGAAACTCACCTGATTTTTTTCTGCACTTTCAATAACTTTTATAAGGATTCTTCTTCACGTTATGAATAAGTTTCTGAATTTAACCTAACAGTGAATGTTTCAGTTTCTGAATTTAACCCAAAAATTGGTTCAGGATCATCCAAATGTGACACTTAGATGTCAGCACTGTATAATATTTACACGTGACGTCTTTCCAAATGACATAACCCATTTTGTGCTGGGAAAGTAGTAGCACCCGATTTGTCACTTCTGTTAAAACCGGAGAAGAGTTACTGCAGACGAACATCTAGCAGATCTATTAGCAAGTTCTAACATACCTCCTCACGGTGCCCGCTGGGGTACTTCTTTGGAAGGAGCTAACGAGTGACGGGCGAATGGCGAGCTCTCTGGGCCGCAAAACAGAGTTTTAAATAGGTTGGGCTGAGAGTATGCTGTCGCTGCCATAAAACACGCCATTGCTACGAATCGGCAAACAATGCCTCGGAAACCTACCTTTGCCAATCTGAAATCCTCACAGAAGCACCTTTTATCCTAACTAAACCCCCAAAAGGAGGACTCGAAAAAAAACGTTTTTTGCTCCAAACTATAAGACCGAAAGAAGAACTCTACGTGGAAACACAATGCTTTTTCGCACACCGTAAGTTGCTGAAATCGCGAGCAATATATCGAAAGACGAAGTTAATGCTATATAAGGCACTAATGTGCCCTGTTATATGCTACGGGAGTGAAACATGGACGTTCATACAAAGGATAGAAGAAATGCTAAATTTCTTTGACAGCAAGATTTTGAGAAGCAGAATAGGTCCAATTTGTCAGGAAGCGATATGGAGAATCAGATAAAACAGAGAGTTATATCAAATCTATTACGAGATCGACTTACTCGATCGACCACTGCAAATCTGAGCTTTTAAAAGTGTTTTATTTCAAAACACTTAATGTGTTTTATTGTGACGTCACCCATTTGATTAATATTATAGACACTTTTAAAATACTTACATAAATGTTTTTAGATAAAACCATTAAAATGTCTACAATCTTAATCAAATGGGTGACGTCAAAATAAAACGCTTTAAGTGTTTCCAAATAAAACACTTTCAAAAGCTCAGATTTGCAGTGACATTCATAAAAATCAATAGACTTTACTATGCTGGGCACGTCGAACGCATGCGGAGAGGCGGAGTAGCAAAGGTCTTGCTGTCATCATCGAAGGAGAAAGACCGAGGAAAAAATGGAAGGATGCGGTTGTAGCAGATGCGGAGACATTACTTCACACATCGAAGTGGAGAACTTCGGCCAGAAAACGAGAAGACTGGAGGAAAGGGTTAGAGGAGGCCAAGGATCGAGTGGGACTGTAGCGTCATTGGAAAAAGAAGACAATACCCAAAGGCAAATTGTTCCGACAGAATCAGCTTTTGCACTAACTGAAACCGCAAAAGTGGATTTGGCAACAAAAATACATTTTGCTCATACTGAAATACCCAAAGGCTAATTTTCCCCACAGAACGAACTATGGCACTAACTAAACAGCAGAAGGGGGTTCGACAATAAAACCGTCTATTGCTCAAACTCAAAGTTAACTAGCTTTTTGCTTTAACTTCCCCTCCGCCTGCCTATGTCAATTCGTCTCAATTCCTTACATTTTACGTGACGGTCCCATATCAAAACATAGAAAGTTACTCTACCACGACTAAAAAAGTTTCACTTCAAAAACAGAATACTTATTTAGAATTAAAAAAACCAAGAGTATTCTGCCCTTAGAGAAATTATAGCTGGTGTGCCACAACATAGTACTAACGGACCTATACATTTGCGAATGGAGCCGAATGGAAATGTAAAACGAGTTTACATTTCAAAACTTTGATAACAGTGATTACACACAGTGGAAAGTGGAAAGATAAATTTTTTTTCCTCCACTTTTTGACATGCATACATTCAAGAGAAAATTGTGGAAATACACTTGTCAATTTAATGCGTTTACACAACTCCACTTATTAGTGGAAATATAGCCTTAAAAGTGTATATACACTCGAGTGTAGCACGTGGAACTTGTATTTACACATATAAATTTTATATTTTTCCAGTGGAACTTTACACTTCCACTCAAAAGTGTATAAATGGAAACGTACCTTAACTTCACTAATACAAATTAGAAAATCCACCAAGAGTTAACTTAAATGGGGTGGATGTGAAATTGAACAAAATATTTGGGAATGGCACAAGATGTCAAGTTATGGTAGAAAGAGCACGGCAAAAAGAAAAAAAATGAACTTTAAAAATGTAAAAAACCTAAATTGCCTCCTAGTTGCTCCTAACTAGAAGGCTCTTGAATTAGCGTAACATTTCTGCAGCACCTCTACCGAAGAGCTGTAGACTTTCCCAGATCAACGTTATCATAAAATTCATGGTTGGTCTTTCTGATTAGTTCTTAGTTAGTATTTTAGTAGAGTAAAGTCTAACGCTAATGTGTGCAAAAACTCGCGTTTGCACCCAAGGCCTGTCTTCCGAAGGTTCCATCATCCTTAAAATTAAGCGCGTAATAACTGTTTTTCATAACTACTTTCGGCTTTACTAGCGCCGTTATTCCAGTGTAATCATGGGCCTTTCGTCCGTAGTAGTCGCACACGTCAACTCTATAAAGACTAGGACTTAGAGATGCTCGGTTCACATTATTCCAGTTCAATAATCCAGCGACTAAATCCAGCCCAGTGCTAGTCTGGATCATATCATCTACTATCTACATTATTGCAGTCATTCAAAATTTTTTGGTCGGTAACATGGTAAGAGTTTGGCTTTCAGTTAACTTCATTATTGTTAGGAATTATGGAACTAAAACAATGCGTGTTTAAAAAACAACTGCGTATTCGCTTTTCAACGTGAATCCAGCAACGGATTGGTCGCCTACACAATTTCAGTAGACTGGAATCAATCCAATCACTGGACTGGATTGTTCATTGGAATGGGTACATTCCAGTGCCGGTTCATATCATTCCAGTGGCTTTACAGCGCTGGTTTCGATCGTTGGACTGAATTACTACTGGAATAATGTGAACCTGGCATAAAGGCTATTTGAACTGCCCAAGATTCTAATCATTGAGTGCAACTTCGGACAGCGATCTCTACACCTTTTCCAATTGTAATTCAGAAAGTATCAATTGTAATTCAGATTAGTCAATTGTAATTCAGATAGTATCAATTGTAGTTCAGATTTGTCAATTGTAAATCAGAAAGCGTCAATTGAAATTCAGAAAGTATCAATTGTAATACAGAAAGTGTCAATTGTAATTCAGAAAGTGTCAATTGTAATTCAGAAAAATTCAAAATCTTCTAATTGCAGCAATTTCTGCAACAGGAGTCTTATGTATTGAACGCAGAAGATTTAAATTTGTTTAACAGTTAGCTTAAACATTCGCTTTACATCATTTGCACGAAATGGGTTATCAACTGGGAGATTATTAGAGATTGCGTCAGATAACACAACTTAGCATTGAAACAGTAATAATGGGACGATATCATGCATGATGTTACTAGGAGAATATTTATTATGTAATGAAAGATTCAATTGAAATTATTTGGTCAATTTATTGCATCAATGAGATGAAAGTTGAAATTTTCTGAATTACAATTGATACTTTCTGAATTACAATTGATATTTTCTGAATTACAATTGATATTTTCTGAATTACAATTGACAAATCTGAATTACAATTGACGCTTTCTGATTTACAATTGACAAATCTGAATTACAATTGACGCTTTCTGAATTACAATTGACTAATCTGAATTATAGTTGAGGCTTTCTGAATTACAACTGGAAAAGGTGTAGTCGTAAATATAAATCAAACAAGAGTTTAAAAACTGAACACTCCAATACTCGGTTTTATTCTACCTTTCGGTGATCGAACAGGAACTCTCTCTCCCACTTTCTCTCTCACTCTCTCTCATTCTCTCTCACTCTCTCTCTCACTCTCTCTCACTCTCTGACTCTCTCTCTCTCACTCACTCTCACTGTCTCTCTCTCTTTCTCTCTTTTTATACTTAGGGTTAAGAGCAGTGCGTGCAGAGAAGTTCCACAAAGAAGGAAGACAAGAATGAATGAATGGTAGCTAGTTAGGACAATTGGAAAGAAGAAGGGCCATAATACTGCATAGACTCGATCTACAGAACTCTGCGATGGTAGTCGGCTATCTTGACCCTCATTTACCGCTAAAAAGTCTGTCATGTAGGTATTAGTAGTAGTCCAAAAATAAGCCGAGGATTCACTTCAGCGACTCTAAAACCATCCAAAATTTTCTAAACATCCCCAAATGAAACTTTCGACCTACGAAACTAAAAAAAAAGCAAAAAATTTCCATTGAAAATAAAAAAAATAATTTGAAAAAAAAAATTTATTAAATAATTTACATAAAAATATAAAAAAGTCCTAAAATTAACAACTAAAGAAAATTTCAAACTTGGATCGTATCCTCGTCATCACTGGGTGGTCGACTGCTCTCTGAGCGCCCGGGCGGGCTGCCAGGATTGAGTGTGGGGCTCGGCGATCGCCTTAAATCACGGTTCATACTACTATTATTACTTAAGCTATTGTTATTGTTGTTGTTTGTCTGGTAGTAACTACTCAGGGATGACAGTGAACTGGACGCCGATAGATGCGGAAATGGAGCGCTGGGTCCCGGAAGGGCGCCTAACGTACCGAGAGCAGGAACTCCCGGATACAGCCGATATGGGAGAGGCTTCTGTAGAGCTGCTGCCGCAGCCTGTCTATAATACAAATCGGCTGCTGATGGTGGTGCTCCGTGCGGCGCTTGTGTTGGATAAGGCCAAGCTCCTAGATATGGCGGACCACCATACAGCCGCTGGAAGGCCGCATAATTACCCGCTTCCGCTAGCAGCTCTAGCCCGACCGCTGTCTGTCGTTTCCACTTCGTTCTGCAAGACAACAAAAAAATGAAGAAAAGATTAAAAACCAGAAAAACAAATCTCGACTTTGAATTATCAAATAATTAAAAAGTTAATAATAAGCGAAGACGATAACATCACCCCGGAGAGCGGGCGGAACACAGGACGAGATCGCAGAACCGCTATGCAACATGAGAAGAAAAAACGAGCAGCTACCGCCGCGAAACAATGGCCGTTTCGAATCGAGGTTCCCAAGTTATCATCTTATCTAAATTGATTACGTACCGCATCGGAGCTGTGTAATTTGCGGGAGCTGGAGCTGCGGCTCCCCTCCCTTTCGGTGTTTGCACTTAATCGCGGGCAGTTCTTACAGTGCGCGCAGCCGCCAATGGCTCCGCGCTTGCGAACTCGCAGGAGGATAAATGTTCGTAAATAGAAATGAAATCGGAAAATCGTGATTGGCGCTCCGCGATAATTTGCCCCGGAAAATGGCAACTTTTTGTGAAATTCGTTCGATTTCCAAAGGGTCACCAACTGGGGTCAGCACGGACCGAGTCACGTTCTGTTGCGGCTTGCCTAATTGGAAAATTTGAGTGCAGTTAACTGGAATTTGCCAAAAAAAACACACAGTGCCAAAGGTCGGCCAACGGGCGAAGCGGGGGTTGATTACAGTTTGTGAACACAGTGAAGTCCACAAAAAAACCAAAACTTGAGTCCCTAATTTGCGATAATTAGCGGTGTTGTGTTTGCTGCTTATCCAATTTAGGGCTTACCCTCCTCCGTAGGACTCGAGCGGTACCAAAACGAAGGAATTGCAGGGCGTTTATGGGTTTAACACCAGGCGACTTTGTAATTCGAAAATTCTCGTTCTTGCTGTGTGTACCTTCCGCCTGGCGCCGCTGAAACGGTCATTTCGGTCGGTTTCATGGCGCCGGAAATTGACGCAGCACTTTTCTTCCAGTTCATTGTCTTCATGTAGGCTTGGCTACCTTGGCCTGTTTACCTAATTCCCATAATTAAAATCCCTTTCTTCCAAGATCAATTACAGGCGAACGATTTTGCGCGGTAGAATTTCTCTTCGGTTCGTCCCGGATCGCCCTCAATGGGACAGGTCCAACTGCACTGTGGGATGCCAAAAAAGGTGGAAATGTGGGAGGAACCGGCATCGGTGATCCTTTTGTATCCTTACAAAACTGCTCGGCTTTAAACAAAGGCATTTTGAGGATCTTATTGTGATGATTTACATCTGTTCCGTTTTTGTTTCTTTAATTATTATTGAAAGATTGAAGGATTTTATCGGTGGATGATTTATTTCCAAATTGCGGGAAATGCTCTGATAAATTTAAAATGGATTTTCAATTAAATAATCCTTTTTAACCAGGATATTCTGTCGGTCCCATGCCCAAGAAAGCGCGGATCGATCCCTTGGTTGCGCGAAAAACTCTTCTCCAGTCAAGAAGTTAGCCTCGGAATAGGCAAAATTTTCGGCAAAGACCGCAGCAAAGTTGCTAGAGAGCTACGAAATAAAATTCTCCATAACGAATGTCAGGACGTTAAATATACATGGAGTAATGGCAGAGATAATAGATGAGCGTAGACGATACAAAACGCACATCGCTGGACTACAAGAATTGAGATGAACTGGCAAATGAGTTTTAGAACCATAAGATGCTGCCATGGTAAGATTCTGTGTGTTTTGATCTTGTGAAAGATCGCGATCAGATCACTAATCGATGCGAAGCTATGACGTTTTAATAACGTTCATCATGGCACACGCGCCTACGGAAGAAAAACAAGATCAAGAAGAGTATGACTTTTTTGTGGGACTGCCAGTGGTATATGATAATGAAATTCGTATTAGGCAAGTTTTAAATATCCGGTCCTTCTTACAAGGATATAGCAAAAAGGATAAATCTGTTTTTATTTTCAATCAATTGTCCGGATGTCATTGTGGTCACAGCCTAAAAGACGACCGTTCAAAATGTCATTCTATAGAAAATAATGCAGAGGGCATGTAAACTTCTAATTCGTATGGTGCACGGAAACCCCGGTCTGAGGGAGGTCTGACGTTATAGCGTCACCTCTTAATAAAAAGAAGCATTGGGGTCTACCTGGATTGGAACCGAACCGTGATGAGTTCAGCGCATCAAAAACGAGCCTACCCTATCATTCATTCAGGGCCGGCTTTTGGCGCTCCGTGAGTAGAAATAATAGATGACCTTACAACGGGCGAACAGCGTCCGCTTGGGAGCACATACGGGCTCACGATGGCCAAACTTGTCCAAAAGATTGAGTTTACAGTTTGATGCTGCTTTTCCCAGTTATAGAATAATTTGTCTATGGTATTATGAACAAATACTATTCCAAATCCCATAGTAATTTGTTAGTGTATTTCTGGGAAAACGAAAGACTTTTGTTTAAAACTAAAAAAAAATTATCTACGTACAAGCTTGCAATGTACAAACATCTGCAAACTAGAATCAATAGGTCGTCCAGTCCGGTCATACAAATTTAAAGTTCAGAGCAACAGCAGAGCACATGGAGCCCTTCTACTTGGGAAATTGAGTGAGCGAGGTATAGAAGCCTCTATAAATCTCTTTGTGCTTTAAACCAAGAAGAAAAGAGAGAGCAATAGAGCGTCCTATATCTCTCTGACTTGAACTCACAAGCAGGATTAGAGAGCTTGGAACTTCCGAGGAAACTCGTGTGGCTTTCAAAAGCTGATATTGCACAACACTAGTTTATTGGTAGCAACTGAAGACAATCAATAGTTGCAAAAGAAGGTAAAAAAGTGCCTTTGGCACCCTTTAGGCTATTGACATACGATTAGGGTTTTCCCGGACCGGTTTTTTTCGTGCCAAATGGAATTCAATCAATTAGGTTAGCTACGACATACGTTAAGGTAAAAACCGAATCGTGTTCAAAACCAAAAAGCATGTAACGGCCACGGGAAAATCGGGAACGGTTAGTCGTACGGGAAAAACCTAATCGTATGTCGCTAGCCTTATAGTCACCAAGAAAAAGTGTAGGCGTACTGTGCTTCGTTCGTGATATTGCGAGTAGAATTTTTACTCAGGCATTTTGGCACTACGCGTCCCTGTTTCAGGCTAAGAATGAACGAATCTTATTTTTGCTCGGGAGGAATTGGAGGGAGTTAGTGAAAGGTAGAGACGAAAAAGACAATTCAAGAGGCCGAGTCCAACAAAGACTTTAGAATGATTTAAGAAAAAAAATTGATACAATTCAAGGTCTTAATGTGGGATTCAGTAATGTCAAAATGTTGAATACAAATAGTCGTCCGAGGCTTATTGTTTCACTGCTCAAGTATGGTCATAGGTTTTCTGCATATGGAAGGCACGTAAGAGGATTGGAAGAGCTTACAACATTTTTCACGTAAAACCAAACTGGTAAAAAAGTAACACATACATGGTATGCTTCTTCTTACTTCTATTTTGTATTTTCTAGTTCCATTAATCTGCACAAATACATTTAGAATTTCTCGTAAACTTTCACATTCTTCATCTTCTTCTTCTTCAATGGCTCTACAGCCCAATTCGAGCCTTGGCCTTCTTCGCCCAGACGTCTTTCTGACGTTGAGGAGTTTTGCTGCATCACTCTTGAAACTATCTTCCCACCGTGGCCGTGGTTTGCCAACTGATCTTTTGCCATCAGATTGAGAAATGTCTGCAAAACCACCATCAAGCAAACCAAAGCCTCCTTCGATGACAGGTTAAGAAACAAACTCATTAACACCTCTGCTGGCAGTAAAAACTTCTGGTCCTTGGTAACCTCCATCAGGAAAAATTTTAACTCATCGTCGTCTCCTCCCTTCATTCACGATGGGAAGGTATTAACAGAAAGCAAATCCAAGGCTGATTTACTCGCATCTCTGTTTGCCTCCAATTCTTCCTTGCCTGATACTGCCGTGCAACCCCCCATTGTAGAGGGTTCTGCTCACTCAATGGGCAGAGTTTTCTTCAGAACTCGTGAAGTGTTCAAGTGTCTCAAGGAGCTCGATCCCAATAAATCCACTAGCCCTGATAAAATTCCCCCTATGGTTCTTAAAAAATGCGCTTCACCTTTGGCTAAACCTCTGCGCAAACTCTTCGCCCTTTCTTACTTCTCCGGAGTTTTCCCTGACTCCTGGAAACTGGCTCATGTTCAGCCTATACCGAAAAAAGGTGATTCCAGCGACCCCTCTAACTACCGCCCAATAGCAATCACTTCTATCCTCTCCAAAACCATGGAGACATTAATAAACAGAAGGCTTATGGAATATCTTGAACGCAACCAAATATTGGATGACAAGCAGTACGGCTTTATATCGAAAAGATCTACTGGCGACCTCCTTGTATGCCTAACTGAACACCTCTACCAAAACATTCATCGCTTTGGTGAATCCGGCCTGGTAGCTCTCGATTTCTCCAAGGCCTTTGATAGAGTATGGCACCCCGCTCTATTGAGTAAACTCCATGCTATTGGCATCGACCTTCTTCTAAAGAATTGGATTGAGAGTTTCCTTTCCGACCGCTCAATCAAGGTAGTATTGGACGGCGTTGAATCTAATCCCCACTCCATCTCTGCAGGCGTTCCCCAGGGCTCTATTCTATCACCAGCTCTCTTCCTAGTTTTTATAAATGACCTGCTCTCAATTCCATCCAACTCCATTCACAGCTTCGCTGATGACAGTACTTTGCGTTACTCGTATAGCTTTGATAAAGCAAGACAAGCACGGGCCAGACCTTGTTTGCTTGATCGTGAACTTATGTCCACTTCAATCAACAGGGACATAAAATTGATTCTTGATTGGGGCCTCATGAATCAAGTTGAATTCAACGCACAGAAAACAAAATACTGTCTCTTCTCTATGAAAACGCGCTCCCCAATCCCTCCCATTAAAGTGGACAGTCTAGAACTGATGGCTGAACCATTCCTCAATATCCTGGGCATAACTTTAACTGAAGATCTGCGATGGAGTAATCACATATTCCAAATCGCTAAACAAGCATCTCAATGCTTGGGATTCCTTAAAAGATGCAAATTCCTCCTTCCGCCGTCGGCCAGGGCTATAATATACAAATCCTACATTCGGCCCCGCCTCGAATTCAACTCATATCTCTGGGCAGGGGCACCGAGTACCACCTTAGCGTGGCTGGTCAAGGTGCAGAACCGCGCTCTCCAACTCATTGGCGACGACGTCATTTGCTCCAAAATTGATTCACTAAGTCACCGCAGGAATGTAGCAGCCCTGGTAAAATTCTACCGCATCTACCATAACGACTGTTCCACCGAAATATATAATCTCCTGCCTTCACGGCGATGTTTTTCCCGCAACACAAGACTTGCCCATTCGGCTCATCCTCACTATCTACAGCCCTTATTTTCGCGCACACACCAGTTTAGTAATTCGTTCTTTTCGAGAACAACTCGACTGTGGAACAACCTTCCACAGTCAGTTTTCCCAAACTCATATAACACCCAAGAGTTTAAACGCAAGGTTCACCTCCACCTACATACATTCACTAGCTTATAATGATGAGTGCTGCCATCTTCACGTTGAGGTCGGAAAATTTTTAGATCCCCTTCGTATGTTATGTTTGTGGCGTATATTCTGTTTTGCACGTCTATCGCCTGATCGTTGTCTGTGGACCCCAGGTAGTTAAAATGGTTTGCCGTTCGAAGTTATATTCCCCCCAGGTGGTGTTGTGGGGCAAACTTTCACATTTTAGTAGACATTATATTACTCCTCCTCCTCCTTACTCGCGTTCCCATTAGTGTAGTCCGACTAGAGGGTCTCGTCGATCCAAAGAATAATGTACAATTAAAAGGAACAGCAATGCCAAAACGTGAACTACTACTTTCACTAATCAGATGAACTTGAATGGAATTTTCAAAGATTCTCCCATTCTCTTCAAAGAATGCTCCTTTCAGAAACTGTCACTCGTAAAAACCGTTTTGATAACGGACTTTAAGTACGATCACGCTAAATGAAACTTCGGCAATACTCTTGAACGTAAAAACTAACGAGAAACCTTTTTCCCAGAAATGATAGCATTGAACAAGTTTGACCTCCATTGGGAGGCTCTGCGTCTGCAGGCCGGCAATTTAACCAATTTGCAAAAACCCTTCAACAGCAATTTCCACAACATTCAATCATAAACCGGGAAGTACCCACATATTTGCGAAAATCCACCAGATCCATTAGCTACCATCTTTTCAGTTAGCAATTGAGATCGTGCAACATCATTCGTTCGTTGCTGCGCAAATTGAGCATCTCTCGTGCTGCGGCGAGTCGGTGCCGAGCAATCGTTTAGTCTTGAAAACGGCGAGCAATTTCCAATCCCCAATCTCCAATCAATTCTTGAATAATTGCGCCCTAAATCGCGATATCCCCTGATAAAAGGTTCTGGGCGGTTCCCTGCGTTAAACCATCACTTAGGTGAGTTACGACGGCATACCCCAGTATGGACTGTGCGCTCCATTCCCACTTCACTGCCTGCGTCTTTCAATAAAATGCAAAGTAGAGAAAACTTTCGTGTTTAGTGCGCTGCCTTGAGACTCCCGAGGGAAAGTTAGGGGTCCCTTGATGGTGCACACAAATCCTAGGAGCTACGCGATGTTCTTGCTGCATGCATGCATCATGGAAGCAATTACTTATCGTTTGGTTCGTGCAAATGCAAATTGCATTTAGGAGGGCTCACGTGATGCAAGTGCGAACGAGAGTGTAACACCAATCTTTTGTACACCTTTATGGGGGCAGCAATTGGTTTTGGTGCCCCTCCAGACTTGCAAGAGTCCCGGAACGGAGAGCAGCGCAAGGGCAGGTTTTTTATGTCTCAGAGCTACAAACACATCGATTTCTTTTAAACGTTTTTTCGTGATATCAAAGGAAGTGTTTGGCAGCAGAAACTTGCACCCCTGCGGTTGCTCTTAATTTTCAGGCATTTGATTGCCCGCCGCCTTCGCCTTCACCTGGCTTGTTTCTTGCCTAATAGCCGCGCCTTGTCCAAACAGGCTCACAACGACGTTTAAGAAAAGGAATCACGCGAACAAATTTCCCCCGCCATGACAAGGAAGTAGGAACAATTCGCTGGCGGAGCAGGAAATTTATTGTAACTTAATTTGTGCAATTAATCCCCAGGGGGCGCATTTACTGGGGCACTCATCACCCAGTACCATAATGGCGGATAAGGAAACTGCAAAACGTGGAACTTTTATGGGGCAGCAGCAACGAGCGCGCTACTTTATGGGCGAGTCCATAAAAAGTTGCATTCATCCCAAATTCACACTTGCACACATCAATTAATTCGGGGCCCTGGCAGTCAGTTATCCTGCACTGTTATAACTCAAGTTGCAACTGCCACGGAACGAGCCATAAAATATCGCGAACATCCCCATAAATTAGGTTCGCGCATACCAGGCACGAGGCTGTGTTGTTGTTTATATGTTTCGCAAAAGGACATCAATTCGTACTTGGCGAACATTTAAACGTCAAATGAGCAATTTTATTCCTAGGGTGACGCGACTGACGGGCGAAATCGAAAACTGAAGCAGTAAACAACACGGACCCAAACTCGAACCTTGCGGTCGTCCTTTGCTCGTTCCGTAGAGACAGCCGTGCAACATTGAGTCGTTATAGTCGTCATGGTAGCGCAGTTTGATTTTCGCCAGCTCTCCCGTTTATTGCCGTTTTGATTTATGGCCGCTTTTAGCGCAAAAATTCACGAACGAATCCAGCCGCCCGTGGAACATGGGCGGCGTAGGGCGATGACTGGCTGAGGGCAGCCAATTTGCATAACGAATGGCCCCCCGTCATCCACGCACGAACCACCATCGACTCGGTTTACTTGAATGAAGCTTCCTAGAGAGGAGCCCGGCGACTCGCCTCAGTTTGGTGCAGTAACTTTGCGCCTTTTTGTGTGGCAATGACGACAGAACTTACCGCACGAGGAAATTTCGTAGCTGAAAACGGCTTCTTGAGACCGTTTATCTCCTCTCAAGAAGGTCCGGGATTCCTGGCTTCTTTTCTTAAAGGCCGTAATTGAATGGCCATCTGCATAAATTTCTAATGATACGCTTTCAGCACACTCCAGAGATCCGGACCCGTTCCCATCCTGAACTCCTGCGGGGGGCATGTGGGTCTTGGCTTTATCTAAACGAGATCACTCAGGTGTTTCGGAAATTGATTGCGGAACTCAATTCAGATCCGAGGCTGGAGAATAGAGGCATTTAGGAACTGATGGGTGATCACGTAAGAGCTGGAAATATTAAAGACCACCATTAAACTTGACGACCGCGCTGGCTCGTCACCACGGCTCGGCCTGAGTGCATTTCTGTTAGGAGCGGAAGATTTAAGAGCAATTTCGGCGATACACGAGGGCAATAAAACCCGACGACAAATATCCAGAAATGGCCTTGAGTTAATGGAGAATTTCGGATAAAAACTTTCGTTTTTTGTTGACATTTCACACTTTGTTCTTGCTTAAGCCAAAATTATGGCGATGTTTATGGCCGCGGCGCGGGAAATTTGAATTTAAAACTTATTTCTCAACGTTTAATCTCTTAATAAATTTTCTTCCATTTTGTTTCTTGTTCATCGGCGAACTTCTTCCCAGCATAACGGATATCTGCGGTTGCAACTTCCCACATGAACAATTGCCTCTAAACGAGCTGCGCGTATGCAAATTAGCTGCAATGACGATGCAATTTCGAGATCATCGTCTTTCCACTCTTAATGGGCGCGCAAAAAAGGGGGCAGATAGTTGCGGTTATCCCGACTTCCGCTACGACAAACTGCGGCCAACGTAGCAGGATTTCGGGACATAAAACCATGTAAAATTGCTGCGAAAAAAAAGGATGACGGCACACGATGCAGCAGCAGCAGAGTCAATAACTTTGCAGTTTAGTGGTGGTGGGGGTAGCGATGTGAGCGAATGTCTAAAATTTCAATCGACTCCTTTTATTGTCCTTTTTTGCGGCATCATCCTGGAGCATGAAGTGGCTCCGGCAGGGATGGGTTCATGTTTGTATAGCAAGGGTTGCACAGGGTATATAGGCAACGCTGGGCTAGGACACACGCGACGATTTGTTGCGGTATTTCAAAAAGAATAATCGGATAAAATTATCCTTGAAAATTGTCGGTTTTTACTTCTAATTTATGAGGTTGTAAAAGGATAGGGAAGTAGCAGTATGAATAGTCCTCGAATATTAATTCCTGTGAATACAGATGCAGGGTAAACTTAAACGGTTCGTCGCATTGTTTACGCCGGAACTACTAAAATGTGATTAAAATCCTTACCCGGGAGGTGTGGAAATTGTGGCATTGGTCGAAAAGGGTTATCGACTTCTTCGGAAATGGCACTACAGCTCAAAGGTCTTTTGAAGTCAGTTCTACAAAAGTCGTCTCAATTACTGAGTTTCCATGAGAGTTCAACCAGAGTTGAACTCGAGTTGAACTCCATGGAAACAGTCACAGTCAAGAGTTTTCGTTAAAGATTTTCAACTCTGCTCAACTCAACGAAAATAGGTAGATTGAACAGAGCTCACGCACACAACTACAAACGGGATTGTCAAATGTTAAAAAAGTCAAAATGTCGCGCCTGTTTATAACATTTCTGTTGTACAACGAACTAAATAAATTATTTTTATGGTCCATGATCGCTATTTTATAATAACAAAAATATTACGCCAAATTTAAAAACAGCTGCTTGCTTAATACAAGTACACATTCAGCTGTCTGTACACGGGCAGAAATGTCAGCCATGGAAACGCATAGAGTTGAGTCGTTTAGTTGAAGTGTCATTTCAACTCAACCTCAACTCAACTCGACTCCCATGGAAACTCGGTAAATGTTTTGCTTATGAGTTTGTTATATCTTCTTTCGTATATTGTATTTTGTTATATCTGTTTTCGTATATCTTCTAGAACGTCACCCATTGATCCTCCTACTATTCTTTTTCCTGTTGATTTACTATTGAAAATCTGGTCTAGAGTTCTTTCTTCAGAGATTCGTACAACATGTCAGAGCCATTCTGGTATGCTCGGTCTTATGTCGACTACTATTTTTTTTTTCGTCAGTCTGTTCCTCAAGCTCATCACTTGGTAATGCACCCTTCGTTTTGGTTACCCGAGTAAAAATAAAAAATGAACATCGGCCGCTTGGCTTTTTCAAGGGGCATATGTATGATGGCCGTAGAGATTTTAACAATTTTTAATGGAAACACATGCAACCTCATGACCAAAACATTTAAATGGCCAAACACTGAGCTGTACAAATGGGCAAACGACGGCAAATTTGAGCCAAACAAAGAACCTGCATCAAATGTGTTGTTGAATGTGGTTTATGGGAACTTGATCATGTTCGTGATCTACAATGGTCCTTCAAAAGTAAAAAAGTAATTTGAAAAGTCAAAAAGTAATTTTGAATGTAAAGTTTTTATTACTGCAGCCACTTACACTTTTTTAACATTTAAGTAAGTGGCAGCAGCAATAAAAATTTTACATTCAAAATTATTTTTTACTTTTTGGTTGATGTTAAAGTGAAAGCGTATTTTTTTAGTTTTTTCAAATTTTATATTGAAAATAAACTGAATTTGAGAGCATAAATTATCCCCCTTTTTAAATTGTGACCAGTCATAAGTTACAAGCTTTTGTGACTCGTGCTTGTCATTATGGGTATTCCTTCAACTGTTAACGAACTAGTTCTACAACTACAATATATCTAATGTAGGTCTAGACGGGTATTCCTTCATTGCGAGTAACTTTCTTATCTTTACGCATAGATACGTGTGTGTCGAAGAGTAAGAAGAATCACAATGTGTACGTTTTAAGTTTTTGCGCCAATGTAATGAGATAAAGCAAAGGCTGGGCGACAACATAGCCAACGAACGCCAGAATGTATTGATCCAGTAAGGTAGAGTGGCCAAACACCTCACATCGAGTCAGTAAAAATTTATGCTAGAAGTCTGCTGTTTATATTCTTGTGACCTGCTATTATACAGTCACAATTTTGATAGTTGTTGCAACTGTTTGCGGAATATCAAAATTGTGACTGCAAAATTAGAATAGAATTTATGCCATAAAACAATGATATCTCAAAATCGCTCTTTTTTTTATGAAAAAACCAAGCTTAGGTGTAACCCGTTGTACTACCAGTCCGTCATGTCGTTCAGTTCATGGTGCAATGTCTAGTAGTAAGCTTGGTTTGAAGAATAGAGGAGAATAGGAAAGGTTAGAGGGGGTCTGGAGGGTGTAGAAGAAAATGACGATGGACCTCACGTTTGAACTCTAAGGTGTTGTACGAGTTCGGAAATACTGACTGCGGGAGATTATTCCACAGTCGAGTTGTTCTATTCATAAACGAACTTCTAAACCGTATTGTGCGTGAACGGGGGGGGGGGGGCTGTAGGGTATGAGGGTGAGCCGAGCGGGCTAGTCTTGTGTTGCGGGAAAAGTATTGCCGTGCAGGCAGGAGGTCCTGAATTTCAGTGGAACAGTCGCCACGGTAATAGCGATAAAGTATGGAGAGGGCTGCTACATTATTACGGTGGCTTAAGGTGTCTATGGAAGAGCGAAAGGGGCCATCACCAATGAGTTTGAGGGCACGATTTTGCACCTTGTCGAGACAAGCCAAGGTGGTTTTTGGGGCGCCTGCCCAGATATACGAGTTGTATTCGAGGCGCGGCCGAATGTAGGATTTGTATATTGTAGCCAATGCGGCTGGCTGGAGGAGGAACTTGCATCTCTTGAGAAATCCAAGGCATTGGTAGGCTTGTTTGGCGATTTGAAATATGTGATCATTCCATCGCAGATGCTCCGTTAAAGTTGCCCCTAGGATGTTCAGAGTTGAGTCAGCCGTTAGATTCTCTTTATCCACTGAGATAGGAGGAAGGTCGGTACATTTTTTGTTGGAGATCAGACAGTGCTTCGTTTTTGTGGCATTGAATTCGACGCGGTTCATTTCGCCCCAATAAAGAATCGATTCGATATCCCGGTTGATCGAAGTCGACATCAGTTGACGGTGGTAAAGACAAGGTCTGCCACGTGCTTGTCTTAATATTGTCGAAGGAGTAAGAGAAATTCAGAGAACCGTCATCAGCGAAGCAGTGAAGTGGGTTGGAGGGGATTGAGAGCAGATCATTAATGAAGATTAGAAAAAGTGCGGGTGAGAGAATCGACCTCTGGGTAACTCCGGCCGAAATGACATGTGGGTTGGATTCGACGCCGTCCGATACTACCTTGATTGACCGGCCTGAAAGAAAGCTCTTAATCCAGTTCCTTAGAACTAAGTGTATACCAATAGCTTGGAGTTTATTCAACAGAGCTGGGTGCCATACTCTGTCAAAAGCCTTTGATATATCTAGAGCAACCAGACCAGACTCGCCGAAGCTGTGAATGCTTTGGTTGATGCACTCGGTTAAGCACACAAGCAGATCGCCAATAGACCGTTTAGGTCTGAAGCCGTATTGCCTGTCGTGTATAATTTGGTTGGATTCTAGATATTTCATCAGCTTTTTATTGATTATTGTCTCCATGATTTTGGAGAGAACAGAAGTAATTGCTATTGGGCGGTAGTTTAAGGGGTCGCTGGCTTCACCTTTTTTTGGGATTGGCTGAACATGAGCTAGTTTCCAAGGGTCGGGATACACTCCGGAGAAGTAAGACAGGGCAAAAAGTTTGCGCAGGGGTTTAGCCAAAGATGAGACACATTTTTTAAGTACCATAGGGGGGATTTTGTCGGGGCCAGTGGATTTATTGACGTCGAGTTCCTTGAGACACCTAAACACCTCGCGAGTCCTGAAGTGAACTCCGTCCATTGAGTGGGTGGTATTCTCGAGAGTGGGGGGTGACATAGAAGCGTCGGGTAAAAAAGAATTTGCGGCGAACAGAGAAGCTAATAGCCTTGGGTTTGCTTTCTGTTATCACTTCCTTGTTGTGAATAAAAGGAGGTGTTGAGGAGGAAGTAAAATTCTTCTTGGGGGCCTCGGTAGCCTAGGGGTAAGGCGCCTGACTACTATCCCAGAGGTCCCGGGTTCGAATCCCGGCCAGCCCCACGGTCCTTCGCCTTTTCCACTTTTCCACCCACATAACTTTCCTTCTTTCTTCTCCCCTCTTTACATTCCTGATTCCTCCTGTCATAGCCTTTGCTAGTCCTTCCCTACTCCACCAAGCGCATGTCATCGGTTGGTTGAAGAGATTCAACTCGTTTCAGGAGGCATAACACTCCAGCGAGTTGTTTCTCAAATGCCCCGATGCCAGAGTCGCGAAATGGTTGGAAGTAGGTGGAATAAAAATATATCACGGCTAGGTTGTGGCAGCTCCTTCCTATGCACTTCTCCCTCTCTCTACTTCTCATCTTCCGGCTAGAGCTGCTGTTCGACATTCTATAGGAAAAAAAGAGATTGTCGAACAGTACAAAGGGGGCTTTCCCTAAGTCTCTAGTCTATCAGATAAAAAACAAAGTTACCAAGGACCAGAAGTTTTTACTGTCTGTAGTGGAGTTAAGAATCTTACTTCTCAATCTATCATCAAATGATGATTTGACTTTCCTGATGATGGAGTTACAGGAGTTTCTCAATTTGATGTACTCACGACGAAGTGGCTCATTAGGCGAACGTCTGTATGCTTTATATGCGGCTTCTTTAGCTTTGATTGCGTTCATACATTCCCCATTGAACCCTTTGTTCGGCCTAGGCTTGAACAAGCGCATACCCGCTCGAATAATTTTGGTGACACAGAGGGCCGCATAGTTCGCATTGGCATTACGGAAACACAAATCCCAGTCAGTGGCCTGGAAGAAGCGAATAAGACCCAACCAGTTGGCTTTCCCATAGTGCCACACAGTTCTTTTAGGAGCTATGGTGGTTGTGGTCGAGGATGGATATGGGAAATAAGCGCTAATTAGATTATGGTCCGAGTTGCCAAGGGGTGAGCTAACCTTGATGGAGTACCGCGTCGGATGAGAAGTAAGAAACAGGTCAAGGAGATGGGCTCCTATAGTTCATCAATTCACGTTTTTTGAAGAGTGGGAGAATTGAACCTGGAAGCTACTCTTCCGGCATTTTTCTGCTTCTCCATATAATAGCTTGAAAACGAGAATGTGTAAGGTAGGTATAGCATAGTTTCTTCCACAATATTTTAAGATTTTTGTGGATATACCATGTGTTTTTTTATGTGACAGACTAGAGGCTTAGGGAAAGTCCCTTTGTACTGTTCGACAATCTATTTTTTTTCGTATACACTGTCGAACAGCAGCTCTAGCCAGAAGATAGAGAGAGAAGAGAGAGAGAGAAGAGAGGAAGGAACTGATGTGTAGATGTTGCTTTATGATTTTTGAGTTATGTTATGGCATTCGCAGCTTCTTCTGGGTCGGATGTGCTTCGATTGTGCATATCTTCCTGTATTAGGATTATGTTTTCTTTTAAGAAGTCTCTAGGCTCCTTTCCGATGGCATTTTTGTCTCTATAATCTACTAACTATAGAACCAGCGACTGTTCTTACCATGATGCTTGGTTAGTTTGTACCATTTCTGTATTATATTTACTTCTAGCATCGTTATTATATCCACACTTTATTTCCAGTGAGTAAAACGAAAACAGGAAATTCTTAATGCAGTTTGGGAATGCAGCAAGGTGCTGGTGTCAAAGCCAACTTGTTCCAGGACACGTCTAAAATCGGTTTAATATACGGCAATGAATGCGTATCATCGCAGCAGATCAAATTACGATTTCGACGTGTATCCACAGAAAATAAATAGTTAACTATGATAGCACAAATTCAAACAAACAAAAAAAACCGTCCAATCACCAGACAATGACCTGCCATCAAAGTATTTACTCTATTTAACACCATTCGATATGGGAACCTCTCGGCCAACAAACCATCAGCACGCATTTAACGCATTCTGTTACAGATCAACAAACAAAACCGTGAAAACGTTCCGCATTGTTAGACAAATTAGTGACGGTACCAATGGAACAGCACAGCGGTCCAAGCCAAAAGACCATTCAAATAGGCGTTGACGAACCGAAGAAATCACACAAATCCGGCAATCACCGTCGCCATCGAATGCTCGAATGTAAATAATTTTCGAATTTTCGAAGAATTACACGAAAACGAAGCGAAATGAAACCGTGTCTATTTGTCAAAGCGATGAGTTAACGAAATTGGCGTAATTAGGAGAGCGAGAGATGGGAACGGTTTGGTCTAGTTCGGGGCGCGCGGGCTTGTTCCGGACGCGGACATTTAGAGCATCGGGGAAAACGCCGCCCGGGAAATACTAAAATATATTTCACAAAAATTATACGAAAAACCCTGAGGCGACGACATCAGCCTGGGTCGCCATATCCGAGCCACTCCTGCGTGACATCGCGTAATTAGAGGACCGCTCCGTGTGCCAGCTCGGTTTGTTTAAATTAAATAAACGGCAAAATTGTTTAAAAAATCGCCCAACCGTTCTGTATGTACGCCGCCCATCACAGCCCGCAGTTCATTATCCTCGGCTTGGACTATGGGTCCCCAAGAAAAGGCTCCAAACGGTCGAGATGTGAACAAAGAAGACGCGGAGGTCTCCAATAGGACAAATTGCAATTTAACGCCAGAAAAATGGTTTGTCGAGACGTTGACGGTGAAAAGCGACGGTCCTTGCCGAAACTCGACTTCTTCCGGGGCAGGGTTCGGGCGGAGATGGGGAGCAGCCCTACAGCCGCGCACTACCTTCGCCCATTACTTGATTAATCTGGCGATAATGGAAATTTATTTACTTAAGCCTACAGACCGACGTACGAACTTTTCATCAGTTCGGCCGGAACAAATTGCTTAAATGGGAACGAACCAAGTCCAAAACGCACCAAAAGCGGCCGGCCTCATATCGCTCGCCCGGTACTGGCCCGGCTTGGGCCCTGGACTTTGTTTTCTTCAATTGTTTTCTGTTATTAGAGCTCATCTATGAAATCGGGACCGTTTTGGTTGTTACGGTAAATTAACCGATTCAGTTTTTCTTAGTTAAGCGCGGCGTGAATCGGTAATTTTTGCTTTTAAGTGATTTTAAACGTTGCACGGCTCGGTAAAAACTGCAGCCGGAAGTTGCCGCTTTTGCACAAAAAATTTGGTGCGGTAATTGGGAATTTAGTGATTTTAGTTAGATTGGATCGGAACTGTTTAGCTCAGGTGTGATTATTTGTTTCTTTATAAGCTTTTCTTTGAACCTCCGTCGAATCTGAAAAGTATATTACTGGAAGAGATGCATCAATCTTTACTGCATGTTCTTCTGAACTCCGGATTGCTACCAGGGTGGTATGGTGAAACTATGGAAGCTATGGTTAAAAAATGCAAGAAACAGCGACTATCAGTACGTCATCTCAATGTCCAGTAATAAGCTTAGTTTGAAGGATACTAGTGGATATAATAGAAGGTGATGAACTTTACGTTTGACATCTAGGATATTGTGCGCGAGTTGGGGAAACTGGCCGTGCAACATTGTTCCACAATTGATTTGTTTTATTTATAAACGAACTTCTTCAATGAGTCTAGGGAGACGCAATAGATGCCATCTCGGTTTGTATTCAAGGAGAGAACGAATTTAAGATTTTTAAGCCGCGTTCACATGCCAAAGTAAGCGCGAAAGTGCACTTAAAAGCTCTTTCGTCGCACAGAAATTTGCATACTTTTTTCTCTGTTTCACGAAACTTTCAGAACAAAACATACAAATTTCAGTGGGATAAAAGTGCACTTTCGCGTTGATACTCAATATAAAGCTCATTCTCAGAGTAAAGCTCTTTCTCAGAGTAAAGCTTATTCGAATATGGTTAAAGCTTTTTGGTATGAAAAATAAGAGCTTTCAGAGCAACGTACGATCACTTCATATCTCAAAACACGGCTTTCAAAATACCTCGAGTTTCCAGATTTTACTCATGACGAAGGTGGTGTAAAGAGTTATCAAACTACCCCAAGTCCTTAATTTTATGCGGAGTGAACTAGGTTGATATTAGCAAATACGGGATCCCGCACCATTTTTGCGGGATCATTAATGCAGGACTAGACATGTGGGATCTGCGGGATTCGGGGGATTTGGTCAATAGAATCACCTTATAAGAACCGGGACTAAATAGCGAAATACTAACAATATTAATAAAAATATATTTAGGCGCTGCGAACACGAGTTCACTGTTTTGCAATTCCAGTTGCACACGCAACTGTTTCATGATCTTGCCCATGTACGAAAGTGAGTGAGTGACAGAAACGAAACCCGTTTAAAACTAGTTGGAACTGCTTGGGTGCGACTGTTCTTGCCAGTCGGAAGCGATTTCAGTTGCGTGGTTGCGGTTCATCTACTTGCCATTTTGCCAATGGATCCAAGATCAGTTGTGCTCGTGTGTGAACAAAAATTTCATTTTGATTGCAAACTGATTGTGCTCATGATTATTGTGAAACCAGTTTGAAATTGGGCTTGCAAATCAGTCGACTCGTGTGCGGAGGTCCTTACACTCCACAAAATACATACATATTTAGATTCGTTAGTTGAAGTTATTTGCCTGCTAAGCAATGCAGCAATAACACAAAAAAATCGTCTAAGTATATTTATGTGCGAGTTCCTGAACGTGATCAATTACTGACTTTCCATGCAGAGTTTACCCTGTGTTAACTCAGACTAAGCGCCCATAGTAATACGGGTTGAGTAAAGTTTCGTTAAATCCAAGAAAACTCCACGTAACCAGCGGAATCAATTCAGACGTAGTTCAGAGGTAGTTTGTTACGCTGTGCTGAATTCATGAACATAACTATTTCGAGCAAAAACTATGAATTTTTTGCAGACCCGCGGGATTGAGATTTTGATGCGGGATTGAATTCCCTAGTTGATATAAATGATGGAATTACAGTTAAGGTTTAACTTCGTGGATGTATGTATATGGCCCTAAGGTAGATGGAAGGCCGGTGCAGGTTTTATTAAATGCTAGCTGACCCGACAGTCCTTTTGCTGTCCAAATTTTAATTTTGTAATCTGTTTATGAATTTCCATTATTAAAGAGTTGTTCTATGCATTTTATTTTTTGTGGTGGTATTTTAGGTATTGGTTGAGTTTTTTTCAGAGGTCCCACGACCGCTTGGCGGCGGGCGATGCCTCTCGCTACTGAAGGTGTTTACAGGTACATGTCTCGATTCAACTAGGTACTCTGGAGAGTTATCCATTCAGATGAGTGGTGGTGCAGTATGTTAGTTGGTATCTCCGGAGTCTCTTCACTCTACGTCCTCCCGAGGAGGCAGCCCTACTCTTGAGGCCCGGGGTACCGCCGATGTTCAGGTTGCGTTGAATTGTTTTGTTCTAAATTTTTGTTTGTTTTTGTAGATGGATCCGAGGTTGGCAACCAACCCACGGTCCTCAGTACAAGTCCTTGAGAACGAGCATATGGTGCGGTGTACCAAGTAGTGATGAGCAAGACCGGTCTTGCAGTTTTGCCTTTGCTTGCACATTTAACAAAACCAAAGCTAGGCCAAGACAAGACAGGACTACAGAAGAGTGAAAAATCAAGATAGCAAGACTAAGTGCCAAAAGTCTTGCAGTGCACTAAGTGCCAAAAGTCTTGCAGTGATAAGCAAAAGGTCCTGCAAAAAGTCTTGCGAGAATTCTTGCAAAAAGTCTTGCAGTTTTGTCTTGGTTTTGCTAAATGAGCAAAACAAGACTTTTCGCTCATGACCAGCAATGTACCACAAAAAGAAGAAAGAAGCAAGAATCGAAAGTAACGAACATTATTCCCGTGTACTAGTACAAACACGTGTACAAGATGCTAGTATAATATAGTGGTTGTCTAAAAATGGATCATTTTTTTTTATTTGAAAGACTAGAAGCTCAGGTAAAGCCCCTTTATACTGTCAATGATTAATTTATGTCGTATAGAGTGCAATGTCGAACAGCAGCTCTAGTCGGAAGATAGTGAAGAGAGAATTGGTGAGATTGTTGTCTTTGTTCTTAGCGGATTGCATCCTATAAATCCTTTAAAATATTATGGGAACTTAAGTGCTTTAAGTTTTATTTCCTGGCGATTATTACGATTATTTTGCGGTCAAAAGTGCAGCAGTAAAGCGTGACAAAAAAAACAAAGCAATCTCCTTGAGAATGGAAAAACTTTAGCAGCCGTCAATGGATCTTTTATCGATAAAGTCGATCTTCTTCCATTCATCCGCTACATCCGATATTTACATATTAAAAACTTTTGCTTTTTTGCTTATCTCGTTTGAATATGCCCAACAAAGCAACGAACAACTCCGCAAAAAAGTATCCTGTGTTGACAGAAGAGTGATCGATGGTTATCAACACGACAACTCCTAAGATCACTAAAGTGGAGATCGGTCCTTCACAAAATCTTAACCGGAAAAAATGTTGATGAAGGGAAAAAACTAGATTATCGTAATAATGTGGAAGTCGTAGAAATTTGCTTCGTCCGAAGAACCGAAGTGAATTTAAAATTAGTGATCTTCCCTCCCCTATTTGTAAACGCCAAAAAAATGCCGAAATTTGAAATCAATTAAAAACCACGAATGATTCAAATTGAGGCGATCATTAAAATTTTACACACGGTTAACAGGGATTTTCCTCAGCGCTCTGTGATTTATGATTAAATAATTTGGACGGCATAACCGCTCGCGGGCCTTAATGTATGCAGAAGTAATTTTACAACTATTACCGAGTACTCGAAGCAATTTAATTAGCATAATTGGAGCCCGACCTGGAAACCATTACCAGCCATTCAACGAGGTGTGGGTAAAGCAGTTTGCATTTCTTCATGTCCACTCAGGCGGAAGATACCAAGCGCTCTAAAGTCGGCTGCGCATGCGCGCAATGCCTGTGTGTGTGCTTAACCCCGTGGAAATATTTCAGTTGAAGTCCTTGTAAAATAGAGCCGGGAACATTCGTCATTTTAGATACCATTTGGCGTCGATTTGATTTTTATAGCGGTTTTGATTAATTGCCATGCATTTGACAAATAAATTCTTTTGATATGGAGCTAAGTATGCGATCATTTGTTATGGAGATGCCTTCCGCATGGTAGTGTGAATGCGGTGGACAGTCGTTAGGTGAAGATCAGGAAAGGAAAATCAAGGGTTGCTTTGTGCATCGATGATAATGACGTACAGGGTGACTCTGAAATTTGGTTCCCATCACAGCCGTCAGAGTCTTGCATATTAACACCTTCCTAGACATCATTAACTTTTCAAAATGCGATCCCTCCCCCGATCGGTAAATACATGTTGCCCGAAATAATTATAAACGATAAAAATAGAAAACTCTGCGCGACCGACTACCAGCCACATAACAGCCCCAGAGCCCCCAGTCCGGTCCCAGTCGCGGTATCTTTCATTTCTAAATGCCCATCTAAGCCCAGTAATTACGGGTCGGCTCCCTTGAGCTCCTCGATTCCGGCATTTGTGAGGTGATCTTTAAGAAATCGTTTTGCTGCGTAATTTGCGTTAAGTAGTCGTCCCCTTATTTAACCACTATTGAACATAGACTTGAAGGGAAATTATGAATTGGAAAAGGCGCACAATCGTAACGTTCTCAGCGGCTTGATCAACGATCCCGACGATCTTCGACGAGGCGATGGTACGGCCGCCAGCTTAGGATAGGCCTGTGGAAGAGAGCGGTACAGCGTTATTAATGATCGTCGCCGGGTTCTGGTTCTTTAAGATTCGGCTCTTTTTGCCGAAAAAGCGAAAATGTCAAGTCATGCCGGTTACTATCTGGCTGGCTCCATTCTTCCCGGGCTGTTAATCTGTTTTTTTACTCCTGTTTGGTAGAGATCAGCCCTCTTTGGGGATCAGATAAAATGTTATGATGAGCAGTTTTCGAGCCCTCGGCAATTTGGTTTTGTGTACAACGTTTCCCGTGATTGACGGACTGACTGATGATCGTTTGCTACCGGAGAGCAAGCGCTACCAGCTTTTGTTGGTTAATGTGCGTGCGCCACCTAGTGCGGACATTCAGAACAGGCGATTCGGGGTTTGTGGGTTTTTCTCATTCTTTCCCTGTTAAAAGATTCCTTGCCTTTCGCCCGTTCTATTTTTTTCTTGATTACGTTAATAGTTTTGACGCTGCGTTTTAATTGGATTGCGTCTGTGGTTTTAGGGATGCTTAAATTGATCTTTGTACAAAGCCGACACGGTAAATTCGATCGGGCTTTAAAACTAGTTTAAAAGTTGATCAAGGATCAGCCGAGGACATGCAAGATCCGGAAACGCAACTATAATTGCTGTCCATTAAGAATCACCTCTTGTACTGGAAGTCTTCTTAGTATCGTTGTACTACCGCGCGATCGTTTGCAGGACAAAAGGTGGTGGCTGGAAGAAATATTGACGTGATTGAATAGTCTGATCAGCACAACTTGTGCCCAGAAAGTGCATTACATCGTAGCTGGTGAATGCGTCTTTAAATGTGTCTTTTCTGCTCGGATTGCATTCAAGCGCGTTTCTGATTCTTTTGTGCTAAAATTTTCTGTAATAAATCGCTGCCACTAGCGAAGGATCCATCAGCACAATGCTGCTCGTTGGTGCATCATTTAAGCGTCATTGTGGCATGTCGTGATGCGCATTCCGTTCTATTGGAGGATGTAAGGAGTCCAATCACGATCTGTTCTTTCAATTGGTCAGGTCAAAGCCATCTTGACAGCGATCAACATTGTTCCTGTTGTGTTCATGCACTCTATACGCTGATCAATGGGTTGACTTGAGTTCTCCTCGCCTTGACTCGTTACGGATGATTAACTTGAAACCACAGATGATACGGAGGTAAACTAGGCCGCCGCTGAATTGTTGGTCCATTTCGAAATCTGTTTTTTTTTTTCAGTTTGTCTGTTTTGTTATTTCTAGAATAAATTCACATACAAAAATCCCATTCACACTGCCGCGAGGCTGTCGAGCATCCATTTAAGCAGTCAGTGATTTAAATCTGGCAGAAGGAAGCGATTCCAGGTCATAATTAAACGGATCTCATCAGATCTCGGCAAACTGGAGCGCGGTAATTATTCCATCAGCAGCAGCACCAGCAGCAACGAAACTCACATCGCATCGCGAAATGTCGCTCGGAAAGCCGCTCTCGAATATTATTCATGAGCTGGCTTTATTCCCTCGACAAAAAGAAGTAAATCAAATCTGCATAATTGCAGTCATCAGCTCGCAACAAATCCATTTGCTCGTGATCAAATGCAAATGGCCATGTTTCAGCGAATATAAAGAAATCCACGTCGCGATTACCTGGATTGTGCTACTGCCGCCGCCGCCGCCCGCCCGCACTGCCCTCTATGCCCTCGCCGAGCAGAGCAGAGCACACTCAACTCGGGGAGCACCTCACTGAAACTCAGCCCATTTGCAAACAAGCGAAATGTAAATAAATTCACGAATTAAGCCGCGATTTCATTAATTAAGCGAAAAGGAGGAAATAAGCGCTAGCTGCGCGCGCCTCCACTGCGCCGCCGCCTGTGAAGTGACGACTACAAGCTGGGCTCGTACATCGGCGTCGAGCTTTGGGCTTCTCTACTGCACAAAAATTTCTCGAAATTAAAATGAATGAGCGCCTAATAAAGTCCGTAATCCGGCAATTAGACAAACTATGTTGGAGCAATCCACCTTTTCAGGTGCAAATTACTTCAGCTGGCTTGCTACCTGCACTGGCGGCGCGGCCTGTTGTGAGATGGGAGACTTTTTTGCCAGACTCGACACGGATGAGTTAGTGGCGCGGAATCGCGCGGCACCGCGGACTGACTAATGGAGTATGGTGGAGTGCTAGAAAACTTTTAATTGATGCTGAACGATGCAGATTATGACATGAATTCCAGCCGTTGCTGACGGATTTGATACATTTTACCATCGCGGCTAATTGGTCCCAGTTGAGAACAGTGGCGGGTGGAAAAATAGCCCGCCGAGCTTTAATGAAATCATTGTGTTTTGGCCCCGTTTTGTTTAATTGCAAAGGTGGAAGTTATTTCCATTTTGTGTTATTTTAATGAATTCTTTCATCACTCAGAGCTAAGATGATTCTGTTTGTAAGACAGCGGGATTGTTACTTGTAAGAATAACTACTTTGAAGTGAGTAGTTGTCTGGTGTATAAAGGTCTTTCAAAAAGTCCTTAGAAAAAGAAGTTCTTTTGGGTTGACTTTTTCTATGTTAAAACCCATCTTCTAAAAGCAGTCACAAGTCACAACGCAATCACAAGTGTGTGGTAAGTCTCAGCTTAAAACAATTTGGTCTTCTAATTTTTCAGACTCAATTTTTATAATACGCAAAGAGTCACAACTGCTATCGCTATAGCAGGTCACAAAAGTAAAGAGCAGTCCAGTGAGAAACATTGGGCGCGCTGCTGAGTTATCTTGTCCTCCTAAGTGTTGGTTGGAGCCCCATATATCCTGGAGCGTCCTGTTTAGAGCCTCAATACTTTTCTTATTAGCCATAGTACACTCATCTCATACAATAAGTTTCGCTTCTCTTAGAACATGCACCATATCACTTTGCTTTGAGATGTTACTAGAGCTGAGCCGGACTTGCGCACGGCAGTACATTCACCCCTTACACGATGGTAAATTGTACTGAGGCCACAATTTTGTTAGCGTGTACTGACATATATAAATGAAGCGAGGAGTGATTGTAAATACCTAGGGGAGAGACTTGGGTTTCTTCTTCCATATTTCTTTTGGGCGGTCAACTGGAAATGAGGCGAGATGATATTGTAAAATATAAATCGTGGAGGCATAGGTTTCTTACTGTCTAACTCTTACTCTGAAGCAGTTTAATGCGTATTAGAATCAAACTCATGAAAAAATCTCTTCATTAGTTTTTATTTGATTTATTTCTTTAAGATGCTTGTCTTTTTTGTAATTTTGACATTAGAATGGCACCTCGCCTCATTTGAATACGATATTACTATATCTCAAAAGAAAAAGAGTCACCTCTTACAAACTCATTTTATAATCGTGTCCTACCCAAGAATAGATGTTAGAATAAATAAGCTCGGAATGATTTAAATTGGGGGTAACTTGAGAGTAGAGTGAGCTCTTTTACTTCTGTCAATTAAAGTAGTTGCTTTACTTCTTTCACACTTGATTTTGGCAAGTAACAAATCAATTAAAAATGTTGCTTTAGTTTCAGCAAATGTATCATGAGAGTATAACTGGCCAGTATTAGGATAATATTTTGTCATACACATTTTCTGTTCTTGATTTAATTTTTGAATGTTTTCAGTCAAGACAAAAAGTCAGCTGGACGACACCGATTAGATTAAAAATTAACACCGATTAAAAATAATATAGTTGGTTAATTTTCTTACAAGCACGCATGCGCCCGCAGCTATCACGCATAGCGAACAAATAGGCAGTACGCAAAAGTATGCACGCTCCTGTCACAGGCATGCACGCTTCGGCCACAGACACGAAAATGTTAAAATAGAGGCATACACTCTCACGCCACAGGCATGCACGCTCCGGTCACAGTCATGCACGCTCCTGTCACAGGCATGCACGCTCCGGTCGCAGTCATGCACGCTTTCCCCACAGGCATGCACTCTTTCTAGGTTAAAGGGAGAAAAATTGGGCCTTTAAAAAATTGTGTAAGACGAAGAAAACGGGCAATTATCTTGAGTCTTACTTTTACTCAAGCGTGCATGCTAAGTGCCGGCGAATTTCATTTTTACTCGGGATAGTTCATTCAGATATTGACGGTTACTGATAACACATCCTGCCTCTCGTGATAGTGATAAAAGATCGAACTGTCAGAGGGGTTTACCCAAAAATAACTTCCAGAAGGATGAGGGATTGATTTATAGTGTCAAGGAACACCTAAATAATCTTTCTATTTCGACTTGTCTTTTAAGGTTTTTTGATAAACTATCACGGTGTTTCTCGCACAATTTTATTGGATCTCTAAATTGAAGCTTGCATAATGTCCAAGGCGCTATTCCAATGAGCAACGTCTTTCAGCAAGTCAAGTGCTCTGCAAGTTGGTTTCAATGTTGGCTGGATTACCCTTGCTATAGTTTTCAGAGCACAGATCACACTCTCGCAACTCTTTTTGGAGTCGATTGTAGCAACAAAAGAAACATGCTTGCTCAGTTTCAAATCTGTAGGACTAATGGTTCCGGAGATATCGTAACGAATAAGTCAGTGAGTCGCTTAAATTAGTGCTGTAAAGGTGACGGCGAAACGATTTTCGTCGGTTTCGGCGAAAGTCCCAACGAAATTAGTTGTGTGCATACATTTACAGCGACGGCGACAAAGATAACAGCCAGTCGAATACACTACATACGCACACAGGAACACACGACACAAACCCATACAACTTAGTTAGGCGACGAACTCCGCCGTCGTCTGGTCCCTAGTCCAGGGTGTGAAAGGAGGAAGGTGGTCGACCTGCCGAATTGACCAGAAACCGGAGACCGAAGAAACTAAGCAAGAAACCGCATGGAAATAAACAGCGTCGCCGACAGCAGCGTATCCATTGCGGGGTCGTCCCTAACGGATCAAATAAGAAGAAAGAAGATAGGCTACGAGTTCGAAATGGAAATTAGATTGATTCGGTTGAAGCTCGGCGACATTTCCATCGCAGTGGTCTGGAAAATGCGCACTGTCATATAAAGCTGTGTACTCTATTCGTTTTTGACAGTCACTGTCGTCGGTCCCACTTAATATGATTACAAGAGTTTTAGAAAGAGGAAAATACATCAAGAATGAGGCAGTATACCTGGGTGGGACCGATGCCCAGAGGAGACTTTTAAAGGGCAGTGCAGGACCGAGACTATAACTTTAGATCTTGGCTTGGTATGCCCGATCATATTAGCCCACCCTTTTTAGGACAGCTCCTAGCGGCCAGCATTACGAACTTATGAACGCCACCTTCCACCTATTCGAGATAGTTAAGGCACTCCCTTATTTACATACCCAGAATATAGCTCCGCTTTAGTAAAAGTAAGTAGAGTAGAGCGTAGACGACAAATACAACGTCATAGACTAACCAAAAAAATTGTAAAAGAAACAGCATGAAAGCACTCACCTCCTGTTTTGGTACCATGTCTTAACTTGTGTATCACTTAGTCCTAATTTATTAGCTAATTCCATTCTGTCTTGAACACTTAAGTACTTTTGTCTTTCGAAAGATTTCTCTAGTGTTTGTAATTGGTGATCCGTGAATGCAGTCCGAGCCTTCCGCTGCTTTTTACTCAGCCCGGGCGTCCCGCTCAGGCCCATCCCGCTTTTTATGCTATTCCCATCTTCATCTTTGGCACCTGAAACAAAAAAGGAGAAAATAAATATTGGATTTCTTCGATAGTTCGAATAAATAATACATAGAAAAGAAGTGTGCACGGGAGAAAAGGCAGCATACCAATACTATGGCAATCAGCGATAATCAATCAATTTCGGCATGGGAAGGAGCCATTCATTAATCAGTGACACGGTATAGCTGTACCGTGTGCGAAATCAGAACGACACTATATTAACAAAAGGGAGAGAATGGCGCCAAATTCGGGGCCGCGGTAAACAACTGAGCAGGGCGGCGACTTACCGAAGACAGCTCTATTCTATTAAAATTCATTACGAGGCACAAAACTGCCGGTGGCATGCAACTACTGGAGATGATGATTTTCCGCCAGAAATCGCCGCAAATTGAATTCCAGCACTTCTATCCGCACGGCAATTAGAGTCTTTATCTACTTATCGCCTAACTAGGGACTTCTAATTGCTTAGAATTGGATAAATTGTTTTTTTTTTGTTTTTTTTTTCGTTTCGCTATTGGAACGCTTACGGATATCAATTTTCCTACTCGGCGTTGATATCGCGTGCGGCCAAGAAATTGCTACTTACCTGTGTGTACAGCCAGATCCCAGGTGGGCTCCGGCCGCTCAAACTTGCCCGCTTGCAAAGGCATCAATCTGCCCCAGAGCCCATACTTATCTCGTTGACTTGTTATGGGCTCTAATGATGGACATTTAGAAAACTACATCATATTTTTCGCTACTAATATTCCCCGGATTTGCATAATTCATCACGAAGGCTGCGAGGAGGTTTTTATATGCGTGCGATATCAGGCCTCAGCGATGCATGGCCGTATTTTGTTTGGGAATTTTAAGAATTTTAATCTCGCAGCTGGGAAAGGATTGGAATTGTTTTATTAAGAGGAGAGTTTCGGCATTGAAGTGACTTTTGAAGGTAAAAGACAAGAGTTCAAGGACGAGCCCCTTAGAACTGAAACGATTGCCAACGCCAGCGGCTTTACTACACCTACTCCAGTCGAAACTACCCCGACGCTTACAAACCGAACAAGAAAAGACTTCCTCGCGTATAGTGCTCGCAAGCGATGGCAGGAGAGGAAGGCACATTTCTTTAAAGAGGAAAGAGAAAAACGAGGGAATTGCGGAAGGACCCGGGCCCGATTAGAATTTTGGGTGGTGCACTAGGGCTAGTCACACTGCCATGTGTGCTTCCCTCATGGACTGCCCTATAAGGCGCACAAAAGGCTTTTACCAAAACGTGGTGGCCTCGCTTGCGAAACAACCTGTGCATCCAATATCAAGTAAAATTCTGGAAGCCTATTTCATAAGCGACTTACGCAAGTTTTTCCTTTGTAGAAATACCAACCGCAAGTAAACTTCCGGAAGTTTCAAGGCTTGCAGACGAAACTTTTAGAATTTGAGGAACTTAAGTAGAAACAATTACTTTCACTTACTTCTAGAAGTGGCTTGCAGCCCAAATACGTATAACTGCAACTAATCAGAAAGCTTGCTAGTGTTGATTTATAGTATAGCATAAATACACATGATGGTGCCTTTGAATAGAGAAGACGAGGAAGTGCAATTTATTAAACACGGGGAAGCATTTTGGCAACACTAATGCATAGCATTCTTTACGTATTTGTGTCAATCCCGGACAGTGGCTGTGTCATATTTATTCAAAAACCGGGAGGGATATCGTTTCTCAGCAACCATCTCGGTGAGAACGCTTCACTTGGCTAAATGTTTGAAGCAGACCCTTCGCAAAACCTGAACAAATTTCACTACGCCTATGTCCGGGTTAGACAATGTATTTTGTTGTTGTGGTTAAAGTCAATGTATTTTGTTGTTGTGGTTAAAGTGGAGGGAGAGAATTAGAAAGAAAATTTCTTGATCCCAAGTGCTTCCCTCAAATCCGTGTACATGTACGCTATTTTCGGTTCCTTATCTTCTCTATTCAAAGGATGGTGCGATCTAATTTTTGTATATAGGTTATAAACACGTGGCTCTATATCAAATAGGAGAAAAGCGATATCGTGTAAGACATGAAGAAATATTGTACCTAAACTGGCCGCTCCGTTAATAACGTATCCTAGAAACTTAAATCAGTTCATTTCTCATTACTCCTTTACTTTTCAATTTTGGTTCTAGAATCACTTTTATTTTTCTTCAATTTTCTTTTTTTTTATATATATTTTACTTGCAGGAAGTGCTTGCAACAACTTCTGGAAGTACCTGCAGCAAGTTGTTCAAATCGACTTCCAGATCTTCAAGAAACAAACTATCGGAAGTTTTTCTTAATTAGATACCTTTTTGCAAGTACTTCCACAGCAACTTCCTCCTGGCTTAGGAATGCAAACTGGATAATACCAGCTTGGAAAAGGGAATTTTGTCGAAAGTAGTAACAAGAGGCTAAGAAGGAATCCTAGTGTTAGAGCTGACCAAGTAAGTAAGTAATCAGACACCAGATCTCGGGATGGCAGTAAGGTACTTTAAACCTAAGCTTCCCGTAGCCCCATGATTAATAACAAAGCTAGATATATCTGAAACATTCTCCTCAAGCGAAGACAGAATTTCCCTAGAAATGTAGTTGTATGATGATCCAAGGGCGAATACAGTTTTTTTCTCTGGGAGAGGCAAGAAGGAAGGAGCTCTATAAAATCAATTCTAAAACAGTACAGTAAGTAAATTTCGAATATATGTATTCTATAAGAATCCATGCGAACTTCACGTAGAATCTAGAGACTAGAGGTTGACTTTGGTCGTATCGACAAGCTTCATTTTAGAAAGTTTATCAAGCCATTGGATGAAATGCTCAAGATAAGTGTGTTCACGAAAATATCAGCGAGATCTTTTTTATATGAAAGACTATAGGCTTAATGAAAACCCCTTTGTACTGTCAACAAGCTTTCAAGGAATACATACGCATTAAGCAGCGAACATATAGTTACAATGCATGTTCGTTCCCTTTATGACCCTGTATTTTTGGAAAATCACAGTTAAATATGGCAAGACATCCAAATATGATAAAACAACTCAATGTCTTCCCACCCATCTTGTCTCAAACATAGTGTTGCTAGCTAGTGTTTCTTCTTTGAGGAGAGTTCTTTGATTGTCCGAAAAGACTCAAATTTTGGCGCCTTTTAAACCTTTCTTAAGATTGAGCCTAGCAGAGGTCTCAGTGGCAAGTATTTCAGTCTGGAAAACAGAGGTCTACCTTACCATCGCAACCAGACTTTGGAAGAGAGCGAGACCAACCTTGTACCAGGTTCTATCTTTGACACGTAAGTAAACAAGTGTACATTTCTCGGATACTGAGGAAAAATAAGTTCTACACACAGAGCGATTCGAAATAATCGGCCTGAGTATCCTTTGGGACCAACCATAAGGACGGATACACGACAAATCCAATGATTACCTTTATCAAAACTGCGGAGCAGATCCGCATAGCTCCAGTAATAGAGAGGCAAACCAGCCGTAGTATCCCGCTGCACTTGGGGATCGCCGTTACCTGTTTAGTCTGGGGCTATAGCGAGAACAGTGTTAAACGATCTCACTGTACATCCAGAACATCATTTGTGGTGTAAGACCACATGTCTTACCCAAAAGCTTTTTACAGACCCATTGAGCCCTAGTGGATTTACTGACAACGTAGTCCAGTTGAGCGAGCGTTCCAGTTCAGTGTCTTGTCTAGCATTTCTCCCAGATATATGGGGCTTTATTCTGAAAATTATGTAACAGGAATGGTATTCCCCGAATCGGCTCAAGAGACATCTCTCATTTAAAATTGCCAACCTTATGGAGCATTCCCAGAGTGGAATGACGTGAGTTATCTGTGTTTAAGTGGAAGTTTTTAGTCGTGATGCAACAGTCATGTGAGTGATTCCACTCTCAGAATAAGCCTCATTACTGAGCCTAAGGCGTCAGCTGTCGTTCCCTGGATACTAATTGGACTTAGATCCAATTTGAAACGATTGGCGGAAAGGACCAGGGCGACCTTATTTGGGTTGATTGATCCATGCTACCTCATTTTTGGACTTTTAGGGATGATGTTCTCATGACCTCTATAATGATCAATTCAAACTTCCCCGAGACAAGGATGGCAAGATCATCTACATAGCCGATGACAATAATTGTTATATTGTTTTTTAATAGTGAAACATTTTTCATTTCGCTGCACTACTTCGTACGGTCCTGTCCGTTTCTAATTTCATCCCTTACAAAAAGGTGATTTGCTTTTTGGTAGCGTGGCACTAATATATTGTTTTGTTTGGGAAATCGACTGGCTTTCTGTTTTATTTTGCCTACAGTGTGCTGAAGTTGAGTTGCCAAGCAGGGTGTTAAGCCTGTTTCAGCTTTTGCAGCGAGGAGTTCTCGATCAAGAGGCGAGCATTTTGTTCGCGTTCTTGTAGTCTCTTAGATAATAAACTTAAAGGTTGCCAATTACCTTCCGAAAATTGTTGCAGAACATCTCCTACCTCCTTCTATTTGTGATACGTCTATCCATACATTGAGTTTCAGAAGAACTAAAATAGGGAACTTTTCCAATTTCTGCTTAATATTGTTGCCTGAGGCGTAGTTTAATCAAAAGTTCATTCAAAGCTAGTGACCAGTGCAATGGGCACAAAACCCCATTTTGAGGATAGCCCTTGATAGCCTTGACACCGTATAGAACCCCGGGTAGAAGCAATGTCACGCCCTACAAGCATGTCATTTATCCAGTCAATTGCATGAAGTAGAACTATAGCCAGTGCTATTAAAAGCATCTTCGATATCAACGAACGTGCATAAGGCGTTTCCTTCGTATGGGCAACTAAAATATGGATTGATCTCGATAACTCAACGGTTTCCCAAAACCTCTGTACACCCCACAAATATCTTCCAACATGCACATATACACACACATCAAAACAAAATCGCCTGATCAAACAAAATATTATTCATATAGTTACTGCCTGCAAAATTACATAAAACGATTTCCTCAATTTTCACATGCATAATAATCGCGAATTTATATAGTTAATAATCCGCGCTCGTCTATTGTTGCTTTACGTAACACAATTTCGCACCATTTTCAATCACCGCCACAAATGAGCAATAAATGCAGACAGGTAAACACAGCGTTTTCCATTTTTCACAAGTGAAATTTCCAGGTGGAAGTTGTTGAATAATAAATAAATTCACCAAAGTCAGTCAGTACAAAAAGTTTCTTCCTTATCAACAAAATTAGCGCAATTAAAAAAGTAAATGCTCGTGAAATAAAAGCAATTAACCGTAATTAATTAAAAAGGTATGAAGAAAAAAAAGAAACATGTATGCTCATTTTTATTTCACAAAAAAAAACAAAATAATAATGTTGAATTTGATAAAGGCACTGCCTTACCGACCGGTTTTACAGGAAGTCGGAAGGCGGATAATTGGCCCGAAGGTTCGATAAGGCAGAGATAAACACGAGAACCGATGTCAAATTAACAATTTGCATATTTTTAGTTAATTCATTTCGTAATTTCAATTTAAATTACATAAAACACCTGAACGCGCGCGACTAGGTGGCGGCAGCGGCGGCGGTGCGAGAGCTCGAATTAAACGAAACAAAACTTATTCATCAGTCATGCTGGAAGGAAGGCCCCGAATGTAGATAAAAATCTTGGGAGTAATGAAAGTATGTAATGAAAAAAAAGCCGAAAACGCAAATTCAAATATCACTGTCGCCGCCGCCGCCGCTGCGTTGGGCTCTTAACTTAAAACCTGTCAATTTTCGCATTAATAATGATAAGCAAAAATTTTTACACCAATTACCCCCCGGGCGGATGGAGGGTCGGGGCGGGGGAGCTCTCATAAAATAGCACCGCTCCAGAGCCCGTAACCAGCTGACATAATACCGAAAACGCGATTAAATTGAAATTAGTATTAAGACGCGGCCGCGACGCCGCCAGTTGCGGGTCCGCCGAGGTGTGAATATACGATAATTTTCTTCTTGCTTAGCTTCACAAATGTTTTCCATCCACTTTTTTCCATTTACTTTTTCCGCTAGTGAATATTTCCGCGCGCGCATGTTAAATGAGCTTCGTCGAATGTTACACGGAGCGTGCGCGAGCAGCTTCTTGCTAAGCACCTTTCGGCGCTGTCGGGCTCCGAGGATATGCATGATAGTGTGAGGTTATGTAATGTTCTGCGAGCGTTTAGGCAGGTGTTTTCTTACTTTTGCGCTTTTTAGATTCTCACTTTTTTTCACTCCGTGAAACTGCGATTTTTAATTCAAATTTGTACAGCAGAGCGGCGCTGACTGTTGTTTTTGGTAGGAGAAGTGCGGGAGTTGAAGTAAAAATGCAAATTTCTCATCCCATCCATTTCAGGAATTACTCGTAGCTTTAGTTTCCTGCTTCTGGGAGATGCAATCGCAGCGCTAGTGCAAAGCCATATTTAATTCACCATGTAGGAAACAGAATTAACAAAGGGGTTAAGACTGCTGAATACGTGGTCCAACTCTATACATGTCTGGCGAAAATTCACTTCCTATCATCCCATCCTATCGTCGTTCTACAGGGTTGCTACACGGGCACGAACTAATGATCATTCGTTCAGCTTCATCCATTTGAATGATCATTCGTTTATATGCCGATACACGGGAGAGCTGTAATGACGATACAAGTGAATGACATTTGTTGCCAAAATGCATTTAAACTTCATTAAAGACGAATGAAGTTCTATTTGCTTCATTCAAAGAAACAAATTAAGTTATATTTAATGATCATTCGAACTTCATTTCTATCTAATGATCATTAGAACTTCATTTCATGTCATTCACCAAGATGAATGATCATTTCTCGTTCAATGATCATTCGTTGGTGCCCGTGTGTCAACCCTATTACTCCACGTTCTTTAAACAGCGTTGTCCGAACGACGAACGACATTAGAGTGTGGATGATTTTTCTCCGTTCGCTGTACGACGACAGTGTGGATGAAAACTCTGTGACGTTTGTCCATAATACTAAGCAAACTAAACAACAAATAATGTGTTTAGAATCGAGACGTACGTCGTTCGTCGTTCCGACAACCTGTTCGACGAACGTGGAGTAAAACGACGATAGTGTGTAGCGGGCTTAAGAAAACCAAACCGAACCGAGCGCAAGATCTAAATTTTTTTTCATTGCGGGATTCGTTTTAGCTATTCAGCATTTGAAATGTACTGATCAGCTGATTGCCAGATTTCAACGTCAGATTTTCCTTTTCAGATTTTTTAATAATAGCAAATCGATTTCGATATCCGGAATATTATTTTATAATATTTATTTAATTGTGTTATATTTTTATTCAAATTAAAAAATGTTCAGCTGTTTCTTCACTCAATACAAAATTGTCACGAAATGTCAAAAACGTATTGGGTCCGTTTCCAATACATAACTATCAAGCAATAGGTCTGTTCCAGTACTTTTCCTGCAAAAATTTGTTGGGCAAAAACTTACTTGAATGGTGGGGATAATTTTGTCAAAAATCCAGAAAATAAAGAAACGACTTTTGGGCAATTTCTTGCAAATAAAGAAGAAGATAACATAAATGTCGATTGCCTATGTGTATGCCGCTTTTTAAGATACCCACATACCTACAAAAGATTGTCAATTGACAACTTGCAAGAAATCGCAGGACCGAAAACCTCCGGCTAATACCTGCACGAGGGGAAGTGAAAATTTCCCCGCTTTTTCTGTCATGAGAAAGTAAAGAAACACAAATTGGGTGAATTCTTGCTCCCGCTGGATCCCACATTCGAGTTCTGGAACAAAGCTAATTTCATAAGTTCAATTACCATTTTGAATAAGTGTTTTCACTTGGGATTGGAATTTCGTGTTTAACGTGATGTCTTCTCACAAATCTACATTATTAAACTGTTTTCTTCTATAAAAGAACACGGCTTTTCTTATTGCATTTTATTATTTTTTGTTATATCTATGATATTTTCCATATTTTTGAGTGAAAATGTTGAATATTTAACAGCTGACAGCAACACATGATAAACGTCAGAAACAAATTAATTGAATTGAAAAGAACTGCTGCTGAATGACAGGTATGTATGAAACTTCAGTTTCATTGTAATTTTTGGTGTTTTGTCAGTTTCAAAAGGGGAAATAAAAAATGGTATGGTCACTTTAAATGATTTCGTTTTGTGGTCGGGCAACGAATACGGCGAATTAAACAGGCGTCCATTGTTAATTTCGTAACGGAATCGATTTCTTCCATAAATGTTTATTGTTCAATTTTCAATCAGTCAATTTAAAAAACAATCATTTAAAACATTTGTAAAGAAAATAGTTAAATTTTAGTGAAAATTACGATAACATTGAGTATGTAAACGTAACATTCAGTTGAAATTCTATTTAACTCAGTAAATGTACATAATTCTGACGTCATTTGACATTTGTCATTAGATGTGAATATTGCAATTAGTTTTTGAGTTTTTTTTTAATCAAAAATGTGAAAAATAACAAAGGAAACATAGTAAAAAGTAAAAACAAAAACAAAAAGTGATAGTCTTTCACAGAGCACAATAAAGGGTTGGACAAAAATTTCTTTTCAATTAAAAAAATCATTCTTTATTAGTCCAGTCAAATTAGAGGTTTGACTGGAAGATAATTCGGAAGTTGCTGAAAATTGGAACAGCCCTTAAAAACATTATTATACATAAGCTGTAGAGACTGCCACGCGATTGGACGACTGCAAACTTTTTTATTCAAGGTCAAAGGGTCAAAATATCAGTTTTTGCAAATATATGCTAAACCATACGTCTTATCAGAAAATTGTGTTTACAACGTTTGTAGATTAGGCGATTATCTACAAAAAAATATATTATACATTTTCTCGTAGGAATTGCCATTTCTGAGATATTGTCGTTTTAATAAGTTAAAATACTCATATTCTATCATTCCCGACTTGTAAAGGTCATCAGAAATTTAATAAATCCTTTGTTGGAGTACGCGGCTAATATTTTCAGGGGTGATTCCTGGATGTCTTTGGAGAAAAAAATTGTTCTACAGAGGGCGGCTATCTCCACTATCCACTAAGATACAGGGTGATTAGAAAAAAATTTTGTTTTTTTTTAATTTACTGGAATTTGAATAACTCCTAAAGTAATTATCATAAAGTAGCCTAATTAGGCTCATCTTTTAGGTAAATGTGTATTCTTTCATTTGGTATAAAGCACAGCAACCTGAGTGACTCCGTTCAAAAAATATAAAGCTCAAACCAATGCTACTATGCCGCAGTTGAAAGACGAGTAACTTTTTAATTCCGAATTCTCCGTGCCCCAGAAAAGCTCGTAAAATATATAGCTACTGAAATCTTTCAAAGCTACTGTCATGCGACTACACAGGGACAGTAGCTGTTCTCTGCCAGGCCAGCAACTCGTATTGTATATCCGCGCCTTAACAAACGCAGCCAGATTAGACTAAAAAGTAGAAAGTACAACCGACCGAAATCAAATTTTGCACATTATGCATAGTTCTCATGACCTTGCAATCTGACCATTTTGTAAAAAAATCAACATGGTGGTTCCAAGATGGCGGCCGATTTTTGCAATTGTGTTCCCCGACCCCCCGAAACGGGTATCAAATGAAAGAGTATGACAGGTAGAATACAATTAGCTGTGTCGTCATTCCAAATTCAAAATGGCGGCCAACAATCCTGACTTTTTTTCTGCTTGGCAATCTTCTCTTTATGATTACTTCTCCTACGCTAAGTGTATCAATCAAAGTACACTACAAAACAGATCACCCTGCACGGAACTACATAGCTAAAAATTAATTCCATTCCAAATAACGTAAATAACGCGCTGGCGTTCGTTTTCCCATTTCTTAATTTTACCGGCCCATCAACAATCTCTAAATGAAAATCAGGCACTAAAAATTCGTTCCGCGATTAGAATGCAAATGAGGTCGGGAAATTTCTTCTATTTAGCGGAATTTAATGGCTTCACACGTATTTTATGCCCTCGTTAGGCAATTAGAACTTAAATTAAAGCCTAAATTCACACTGATGTCCAGCAGATACCGTGCAATCGCTCACAGCTCGTCGAGAGAGCAGGTGAAGGAAATTTATATACGTTGACCTCCTGTGGTTTTCTACCGGTACAAAACCCCCTCCACCAAACCAAACATCTAATCTTAACTAAGCCATCTCTTAACGTGTTATCTCTGAACGACCCCCATTTCGTCTTCGCGCTCCGCACGGGATCGCTGTTGCTGCAATAACAGTTCAAGTGTTCCAGAGGTAAACTGTAACAATTTTAATAAGGGCTCCGCAAGCACACACCTGAAGAGCACATTCTGGGCTCGAGTTAATTACGGACAGACAAGTGCGCGCTCATGACTGCACATGCTTACTCGACCACGATTTTGATATCGTTTATAGATGGATAAATTAAAATGGAAATTAAGTGGTGATTAAGGTGTGTTTTCCCTTTTCTGCTTTCGGGGGTAGTTCTTAATTTATTTTCATAAAAATTCGATTTTTTTTAACCCAACTTTGAAAGTCGTTAAAAATTTGAGCGTTTCCATTATTCGGCATGTTTTGGTTATTAATTTTCGAAACTACAAAAGTTTTAATTGAAAATGCCCGCGGATTCTTTTATAATAAATTTTCTCATTAACTTCTGAATAATAATAAAAGTTGTTTACCAGCTAGGGAAGCGTCCATTGTGAGGTTGTTATACGATGCAGCTAAACAAGGTTGAATTAAGAAGCGTGAAAAGCGATTTTAAGTGTGATAAAATGAGAATAAACGAGTCTCGAATGTACAGGGGCAAGTAAACATACATACTATATTGCGTTTTACCACCCCTGAATATGATTTAATAGCACGGTATAATTTATTACATCTAAAATAAACACTATTCTTCACCGGAATCCGGTCAGTTCCAGTACTGAATGTGCGCGCCACACTCAAGCGATAATCGGCAATTATATTTAAAAACTACTTAATGATTGATAATAACTCTCAAATTATCATCATACCGCACAACAATATCGCACGTAACGCTCATTAATTGCATTCAAATTATCCCTCAACGCTGCCGATAGGTGGCTCTCAGCACATGAAACGGCAGCAACATAACCTCGAAATGAAAAAATACACAACACCCGAATCCAATTGCATTGAGCTAAAAGTTCCCAAAAATTAACGAAATTATAAAGTTAGTCACGTTTAAGCTACCCATCATCATCATCATCATCTAGAACGACTACGAAAATAAAATTAAAAAAAAAAAGAAAAAACACCTTCCGTCAAGCCGATTCTAACCTAAAAAATTTACTCCTCTCTTCTTCCATTCAGCGCGAGTTGAAATTACCGAGCCAAGCATGTAATCATAAAATCCCAGTGAATTACTTCCATGTGTACATTGTTAAAGCGAGAAGGGGAGCCCCCGAATCATTACTATATCGGATCGTTTTGTGAAGTTACCGGCGCAACTGTAAATTTGTGGTTAAAATCAAAATTAATTGGAATCGTCATTAGATGCTCGACTGCTGCAACATCCGCCATTTGCTCTTTGTTTACCTACCAACGGGCGCAAACGGCCAATACCTGACGCTAATGGAGTGTTCGTTATCGCGATAAATATACTTATATGCCCTCTGGCGGCAGCAGCACCAGCTACTGGGTTCTACCTATTTAGCTTGTGTGGTAGATGGCGTGCGATTGTTAATGTCAGAAATCGCAGATAAATCGCTTAATAGGCGACCAGGACAGACCTCAGGGGGGTGAGTAGAGATAATGCAGACGCGGCCGCCACACAGGAAAAAAAACAAGCTAAATGAGTTTTGCTTATGTCAAATATTCTAAATAAACAAAGTGAAATGACAGCAAACCATCCGGAAAAAATTGCGCTTTTAATATGACAGTTTATTCAAATGGCTTTAAACTGTCACATTTAGAATAGGTTGTGAGGAAAAATGGCGGAAAATTGCTTTGCACTGAAAATTGCTAACGTTCAACTCGCGCTAAGTGACATGATAGCGTTTACGTTTTGGGCTCTATTGAAATTTTTTTGCCCCCCTCCTCGTCACTTCGGAGCTTGTTTTGAATTTTCTGCACCATAATTGGGCGAACGAGTTGACGTTAATGACGCTGCTGGCTACTCTAATGACGTTTTTATTGTGTATGAAATTTTTTTCCCGAGGTACTTGGCTCCTTACATTTATTATTATTTTTTGTTTTGTTAGTAATTTAATTTATATTTTATAGCAAGAAGGAAAACTGCTGTAACCGCATTTAAATGTGCGGAAGCAATTCCGGATTCCCCTCCAGGAACGGAAAACAATTCAGCGAAACCCAAAGCCCCGAAAACGGAGAAAACGAATTACGGAGACCCCCTTCTTTCTCGCTGTGCCATAAGTAGAAGAGGCGTGGCTAAGCTGTGTGACTGCGAGATGTGCGGAGCCGAGATGAAATCTTGAAAATGGTCCAGCGCTTGCCAGGGGACATCATCACCCAGAAGAGCCCAACCACAGCATCCGGTCTAGACTTGAGCTCGTGTGTGAGTGTGTGCGTTTATATTTGTTTGAATGTGCACGTCCATTGGGTTTTTCCTTTTGTAGCTGCAGGCCGGCTTCTTTCAACTCGTCCCACTCGGGGAACGGAACGACCGGGGGCTGGAGGCTCGATCGATTCGAGGAGAACCGCGCCAAGTGAAGCTGCTGATGGACCATGCGACGACATACACCAAGTTCCATCTCCCTTTTTTTGTCTCATGTGGTGGCAGTCACTTCCCCTCTCAGCTTATTGAAAAGGTTTAAGTGGCGTTGTAACGTTTCTTTTTTGTTTTTTTTTTATTTTATTCTTCATTTTTTCTTTTTTTTGCTTTTGAAGCGACGTTGAGAGGCGCTGTTGACGATGTTTAGTGTTACACCCTTGAAAGTCGGGAATTAAGGATCCTTGAAGTGCTGCCAATGGTACTTGACTTAAGGAGGTTACGTGAATGCTCTTTAAGGTTTCGTTTTGTTGCAATGTTTCTGAATTGTTTTTTTTCCTCTTCACTTTTTATGTGAGAGAGGAGTTGAAATTTTTCGGGAGGAATTAATTAAAATTAAGTGTAATTGTTGGCTGCTGGTTTTCTCACGGGGAAAAAATTGATTTGTTTTTTTATCGATGTAGCAAGAATTTGCAGCCATATTTGTTGCTGCTCTCTTAAAGCACTTTTATTCGTTTATTATTAAAAAAAAATTACAGTAGATCTAAAGGATTATTCAAATTTGACACTTAGATGTCACCACTGTATAATGTGGATTTACTTGTGACGTAAATGACTTATGTCAGCCATTTTGTTTTAGTATAAAGAAGCTAGTACAATTTCAACCATGGACAGGTAAACATTGCAGCAACGCGTTTAGATTATTCAAACTTATTATGAAAATGGGCGTTCTTTGAAAAAAAAAAACTCATCGCGAAATTCGTAAATTTATCAACATGTTATTTCGCGAAAGGCAGATTTTAATTGATCTCCAAGATCCTGCGATCTAACACCTTTATATTTCTTTGTGGTTTTTTTTTAAATTCGGGAGTGTATGCAAACAAGCCACAAAAAATTAATGATCTAAAGAACAACATTCAAGTTACAATTCGTGAAATAACTCCAGCAATATATAAAAAAGTCATTGAAAATTTTGATATACGAATTGATGCCTGCAGAGTGGACATTTGAATTATGTAGGTATATTTTTTTCCACGTGTAATTGTAATGGATCATACTTTTAATAATCTAAATCAGTGTTTCTCAACTGGTGGTACCCCTTGAGGGTACGCGAAAATATATAAGGGGTACGCTAGATACATGCTAGAATGTAATTGTTACAAAAGTTCTTGAAAAATTATTTAAAATTTGTAGCCAGTAAACACGACGCTCGTTAATACTACACTTGTGACTGAAGTATTTTGGAACACTAATGTCAAAATATGGAACACTGAACCACAGAGAGGGAGAGCAGCGCTGGGCTATCGGCAAACTTGGGGTACGCATAGTTAATGATACACAAAAAGGGGTACGAGGGTTCAAAAACGTTGAGAGTCCCTGATCGAAATAATCAACCCCTACGACCACGTCATGAGAGCTGCGCAAAGTATATTTATTACGGCTAACAGGAGCTATGGACCGAGTGGAGATATAGCTGTACCGCCCTTTTTTTGGAGTATAATATAATCAACTAAACCTGTAGGCTAATCATCTTTACTATAGCATCTCTCGATTACAAAAAACTAAAGCACAGCCTCAGAATCTGTCGGATAACATGGCAACGACTTTTGGAACAAGAAATAGGACTATAATAGGATTATGGAACGTAAGGAATATGAGAGAAGCATCTAGACTCGCTCAGGGCAAAGAATAAATGAAAAAATATAAAATGATGATACTTGGAATAATTGAAATGAAATGGCCACACCCTGACGAAATGATCACGGCAAACAATAAGAAGCTCATTCAGGTAGCCAAGAAGCAAGCGAAAGTGGAGTAGGCATTATAATACATCGGAATGTAACTAACAATATGAGGAGTGGGAAAGCTCCTTCCGATTGGACTATTACCACCCAGGTTTCATGCGAGACTAAGGAATACAACACTGATCACTTGCTACGCGCCGAGTGAAGTGACACATGATGAGAGAAAGGATCACTTCTATTCACAAATGACAACAGTTTTAAACGATATTAATATTAACGATTGGCGAATTCAACGCCAACGAAAATTAGGGCTAAGATATTTGCAATAAAACAAGAAGAGGAACCAGAGACAAAAAATATAACGTGGGAGGATTGCAGGAAGAGAAAACTAGAGCTGAATATAAGAAGGTACTTCATGAAAGAATAAACGAAATTGGTCAAAAAACACACACGAGAACTTGCACGATCAATGAAACGACATAAAAAGAGCAGTAAAAGGAAAGGGCAGAAGATGTTCGGTTTGGTGCAACAAGGACGAAGAGTAGAGTGGTTTGAAGAAGAATGCATCCAGGTAAAAATGAAGAAAAACGAAGCATACCAAGTCATGCTAAGTAGACACCGAAGAAGAAACTATGAAGAGGAGTATAAGGAAAAGAGCCGAGCTGATAAGAAAAGGCACAAATCCAAAAAAGACAATATTGGGAAGAACAAATGAAAAAAATAGAAGAATCAGCAAGCTTAAATGATGCAAGTAACTTCCACAAAAAGATATATCAACAACGGAAAAAATTTAAGCCTAGAGTGACAATGTGCAAGTATAAAAGTGGGGAGATATTAAGTAACAAGGACGAAGTATTGGCTAGATGGGCAGAGCATTTCGAGGAACTACTACTAGTTAACCCAGAGCAGGGACACATTAGTATCCGAAATATACAGAGCATAACGCCCGCCGCACATGCCCACACTCGCACTCGTTCTCGACACTGCGGTAATGTGGCACTGACATAGGTGGACACGTGTTTGTCCACATTTGCTAACACGAGTCGTACATCAGTCAGTGGCATTCAAGATGGGCGCGATAGACTTAAGTTCAATATCTGACAATGATAACGAGTTTTTATATAGATTTTTGTTAATAAGGAAAGCATCTGAAAAAAATTGGAAGAGCTCTTACATGTTCAGAGGGAAACCCATGGAAAATTTAAATTAACTTCCGAGTTTTCCGACGCAAAATTCAAAAACTATTTTAGATTGTCTAGTAATGAATTTCAAAATAGAATCCTTTAATTTTGCATTCTTGAAATCTGGGTATTTTACTTCGTACATATATACATTTTCCGCTTCGAACAGTTTCATTTAATTCCTTCATCATTGCAAACACTCGCGCCACTGGCACTCGAAATTAGTGTCTCGATCACCTAGCCGACACGCGCTACACGCTCATGTCCGCGCCGAAATCGACACGTGAGAGCAAATGCGGAGTTCGGTACTGGGCCATAGGTTTCAAATACTGCCACTCGCACGCGGCTCGTGTCGACCAATGCGAGTGTGGGCATGTGCGGCGGGCGTAAATGCGGACGATGAGAATGACAGCACAGCAATCCATACCATAGAAGAAGTACGGGAAGCATTGGGAGTATTGAAAAATAATAAGGCATCAGGGTCTGAAAACTCAGGAAACTTCAAAAACTGCATGAAGTAACGGTGGAAATCTGGAGACGGAAAGAAATTCCTGAATGGTGTAACGAGGGCATAGTAGGTCCCTTACACAAAAAAATACCCTCTATCTTGCAGAAACTATAGAGCAACAACGCTATTGAACACAACAACCAAAGAATTTTCAAGTGCACTCTGTAATAGACTACAACCATACGAGTATCAATGCGGTTTTCGTCCTGGAAGATCCACAACAGACCAGCTATTTGTACTCAGAGATACCCTAGAAAAAATTTTATCCATCGACTACAAATATGCCTGGGACTCGACGTCCGGAACATTTCCTACGGTGGGCTCCTGCGTCTGGACATAGGTTAGGTTAGGTTAGATATGGCTGAGCTTTTGGTTCAAGCCCACACACTTAGGCCAGAAGGATAGGCCCATTGTGATGCCATAGTGATCCCACTTTAAACTTGATGTTAAAATGTCGTTTCTTCGTTAAACCATCTCGAGGAAGTAATGAATCTTCTAAGTTGCGGGATCCCAAACTTCGAGATTTCCGCAAGGTTGCTTAGAAAGGGTTCACCAAATGTGGTTAGCCTTATCCTGCTTAGGGCCGGGCAGTGACAGAGGAGGTGTAGTACACTTTCCGCCTCGTCAAGGTTCTTACAGCTTCTGCAGAAATCGTGGGTCTCAAGACCTAAACGGGTCGCATGCGTCCCTATCAGACAGTGTCCGGTTAAGACTCCAACTATAACTGAGAGTTCTTGTCTCCCAAGGCTCAGTAATAAGGTAGTTCGCCTGAGATCATAGGAGGGCCAGGTTAATTTGGCCAAAGTGCATTTATTAAGATCCCTCCAATGCTTTTTCGCTTGTGTGATTGTGTGTTGCTTGCATCGGAGTTTAAAGGAGGCCCAAGGCATACCAACTCTTTCCTTTTCTGGAAGGAGAGTAGCAGTCGTGCCTCTCCTAGCCAGTTCGTCAGCTTTACAATTTCCCTCTATATTTCGGTGACGGTGACCCAAACGAGGAGGGTCCTGAACTGCTGAGCCATCTCGTTAAGAGATCTGCGACATTCAGAGGTAGTTCTAGAGCTGTTGGTGCAGGAGCGCAGGGCTTTCAGAGCTGCCTGACTATCTGAGAAGATGTAGACAGTGCGGTTCCCATCGCCTTGCTGGTTAATTTGCAGAACAGCTTCTTGTATGGCTAGAATCTCCGCTTGATATACACTGCAGTGATCGGGAAGTCGGAAGGAGATTTCAATCCCAAGTTCTGGGGAAAATACTCCTCCTCCCACTCGACCCTCGATCTTAGAGCCATCAGTAAAAACATTTATGGCATCCTGAAACCTATGTGGTCTATTTATCCATTCACGACGTGAAGGGATGTGGACTCCGTAGTTCCTCGTGAAGGTAGTTTCGGGAATGCAGAAGTCGGTTTTTGTGGGGATAGTAACTGAGTTCAGTACCTTCGTGTGCCCTCCCCTGATTCCAGTCCAGAAACCGGATTCTTTTATTCTAAGGGCTGCGATGGTTGCGCTTTCCCTTGCCACGAGATTTAAAGGAGGGAGGTATAACATAACATTTAAGGCCTCTGTAGGAGTGGAGCGAAGTGCTCCTGTTATGCATAACTCCGCACATCTTTGTACTCTCTGTAATTTGTTTAACACGGTGGATTTACTCAGAGTTGGCCACCACACTAAAACCCCGTAAAGGAGAATTGGGCGGACAATCGCTGTGTAGATCCATCGCACAATGTAAGGGGAGAAGCCCCATTTCTTACCAATGGATTTTTTGCAGGCGAAAAGCGCGATGTTTGCTTTCTTAATGCGCTCTTCTGTGTTTTCATGCCAGAGGAGTTTCTTGTCCAGGATTACTCCCAGATATTTAGCACTATTGTTAATTTTGAGCCTAACATTGTTAAGCCGGGGGGGGGGGGTGTTAACGGAGAGGTCTTATACCTCCTTGTGAAGAGGACCAGCTCCGTTTTTACTGGGTTAACGCTGAGTCCGCGGGTAGCAGTCCAGCTTGAGAGGGTTTGTAGCGCTGCCTCCATGAGATCACAGAGGACTTGAGGAAATTTTCCTTTTTTGATGATAATGATGTCTGGACATGGTCGAGGGTGTTTTCTTGGTTGGGTACGCAGACGATGTTGCGGTGATCATCTCCACGAGAGATGTCGAAGCTGCGCAGATCCGCCTCAACCAGAGAATGCGTAGAATCTTCTAAAGCATGGACGACTGCGGAATTGAGCTTAGAGCTCACAAAACAGAGATCGTGCTACTCACGAAAAAGCGCATCAATACGAGTCGATCTTGCTCTATGAAGCAGAGGTATGGACCAACGGGCTGCGGTATGAAAAATATCACAAGCGCATGGCCGCAATACAAAGACGGAGAGCACTCCGTGTCGCGAGTTTCTACCGCATGGTCTCCGAACCTACAGTGCTGGTGGTCAGCCCAGGAGAGACAGTCCGTCCGTATAGAGAGGAGCAAGATAGGGAAATGCGAAGCGGCAAGGACAGCCAGGGCCAACATCATGCAGGTCTGACAAACCCGCTGGGAGAGTGATTCCAGTGGCAGGTGGACAGCCCGCCTTGGGTGGACCGGCAGTTTGGCTAGGTTAATTACTACCTTACCCTTAGACCCAGCAAATCGCTTTCCGTAGCCTCAGGGCTGTGTAGATTGCCTGCTGCCTAATGTATATATCAGGCGGCGGACGGAGCACATTCATGGGTAGCGGGGTATAGTTCATGCCTGATGGTGGAAGCAAGAGATTTTAAAATCTGCTTCGGGTTATCATTTTCATTCTTACGGATACCACGAATGAACATGTCATGGAGTCTGGATAGGCGTAGTAAGTCCTCCAGCTCATTTGAGACAAGGGCAAGGTCGAGTTGGACTGTTTCTGCCTCGTCTCTTAAAGTGTTACACACCTCCTCAATTTGCGTAATCAGGCAGGTCTCAAGTTGCTTCTGATGATCCTCGAAAGCGGCAAACTGTTTGTGAAGCATCCTGTTAAAGATTAATAAAAGCCTTTTCTCCAAGAGCTCAAGGTTATTCCCCGAGGGCAGATATTGATGATATCTTCCATACTACAAACTTGTATGTCAGCGCTTGTCTAATCACTAAAATGTAGACTCAGAGCACCAAATTTGGTCTTAACCACTGACATATAGTAATGGACTGCTGATTGACGATGCTGAATGGCACCATTTTTCTCCAGAAATAGAAAACCTTTTTCATGCAAACAAAAAAAAATTCTTCGAATTTAGGAGAAAATAAGTGATAAGATGTTTGTTATAATTAAGGGAAACAAATTTCCATCACTCATTTTTATTTATTAGCAGTTTTTTCATTAAATAAATGTATTTATTCCAAAACCGTGACGGTCATTTCCCCTGTTTAACGAAGTTTTCAAAACAGCTCAAGAGTGAGACAGAAGAACGAAAACTATGCCAGTCTATTTTTTTCTAATTATGTTTATATCGCTGACATGCGCTGACGATTACAGTTCATTGGGATTTAACGTGGGAGCGAGGCAGGAATAGTTTTTGGTGCCATTTTTTTGTATGGGATTTTGCTTATTTAGCAGTCCATTACTACAGTGTGTTGCAAATTTATAAATCCACTCAATAAATTTAGATGTTTCCTATTTCTCAAGGGTATCCTGAGAAACTTTTTTCTGTGAAAATTTCTCAGTTACCAATAAAGTACGTATGTGGGGATGAGGATTCAATAGCGGTAAAAATTTTAACGTTTTCTGAGAATTTAAAATTTTGTACTGTTGCATAATTATAAATCCAGTAATCTATGTGAAGATTTTGTAGAGTAAACACAACTTGTGCTGGCCGTAATTTTAGTGTAGTGCTTTTAAAATAAAATTTTTAAAAATGCCAAGAGGAAAAAGTTTAAGTGAATTTGAAAAAGGTCAGATTATTAGTTTGAAACCTGAAGGAATTGGTGTTAGGGAAATCTCTCGAAAAATTTGTCGAAGTCATGGAGTGGTATCCACTTTTTTGCGTTATTCTTCGAACCAAAATTCCCCAAACATTTTCCACAGGATTCAGATCCGGAGAACATGATGGCCATCTCAACACTTCAATGGAGTTAGCTTGAAACCATGCCTTTGTATGCGCACTTGTATGTATCGGCGCGTTGTCCTGTTGGAATATCCACTTTTTCTGACGATGTTCCTGAAGAAAATGCATCAGACTACTTCGCAAAACAGTGATATAGTGATGTACTGTACTGATGATGTAGTGATGTACTGTTCATACGTGTTGTACAGAATTGGATTTCAAGAGCTTTGCTCTCGGAAATTGCTCCCCATACCATCAAACTGCCGCCCCCGAAATTACGCCGTGAAAAATACTGCGGTTCCTTTCGTAAATCGTGCCAGTACCCGTTGAGACCATCTGGACCATCTAGGTTAAATTTCTTTTCGTCTGAAAAAATAACCTAAACACAAATTTCAACTGGAAACTCTCGATATAAAAATTACTCGCAAATTTACTTACCGAGGCCCAAACTCTACCCATATTTTCCTCTGCAAAATTTCATTCGGTCGTCTTTGTGGCGTTGCAGCAGTCGTGGTGCCGGTTTCATTTTCGCACGCTGAATGTTAGAATTACGGTTAAGAGCCCTCTATACAGTTTGCCGACATACATTTACGGAGCAAAGCGCAGCAAGTTCTCTGCAGCTCTTAGTAGAGTTGCTTGCTGCTCTAAAAATTCTCCTTTCATCGTGATCGGATAACTTCTTCTTCCTTCCTCGTCCTTTTGCGCAACCATTTTGAGCGGAATAACGCAAAAAAGTGGATACCACTCCATGACTTCGACAAATTTTTCGAGAGATTTCCTTAACACCAATTCCTTCAGGTTTCAAACTAATAATCTGACCTTTTTCAAATTCACTTAAACTTTTTCCTCTTGGCATTTTTAAAAATTTTATTTTAAAAGCACTACACTAAAATTACGGCCAGCACAAGTTGTGTTAACTCTACAAAATCTTCACATAGACTACTGGATTTATAATTATGCAACAGTACAAAATTTTAAATTCTCAGAAAACGTTAAAATTTTTACCGCTATTGAATCGTCATCCCCACATACGTACTTTATTGGATACTGAGAAATTTTCATAGAAAAAAGTTTCTCATGATACCATTCAGAAATAGGAAACAACTCCATTTGTTGAGTGGATTTATAAATTTGCAACACACTGTATATGTCAGTGGTCAGTGGTCTTAACCCTTTTCTCTTACTGAAATTCGGTTCGATGTTGCCCCCCTTGGGTGACTGGAAAAGTTTCAGTGCCCTTCTTCTACACAGCGCCTCTGTCGCTTTGAATGCATAAAAAATCCAAACTAAATCCAATCCTTAGAGCATAGAAAATTTCTTTCAGTTCCATAGACGAAATCTTTGTGTATATTATAAAACTGCGGACGCCACTGGATTTCTAGATGCAAGATGCAGAACTGAAATAAAACTGCACTTCATTACGTGCGAGTTTTGCCAGTGGAAAAATGCACTTTGCCAGCTCCCTGCACGATGTCCAATTGAGCTCCTTACTTAATTTCACCCGTGATAGCGGCTGTCATAAAAACAAATGCATAATTATGTGCTTGGCATGAACACGTTGGGGAATTATATTCCGCAGTCGTATTACGTTATTTTCACGGGCTGCTGACTACCTTTTCTAGTCGAGCACAGAAGAAGCGTGTGTGCTAGCAGGGCTCAAATGCAAGCCAAAGCCTCATATGCTCCGGGCAGGTTACTCTGTCGCATAAAATGGAGAGTTGACCACTTATTACCGCGTCGTTGTTGTTGTTTTTTTTTTGTTAAATGTCATAAACGTTCATTTTAGTCATGTCCACAAAGCAGGAGACACTTTAATAAACATCAGACCGGAAGACGTAATTATTTTCGCATTAACCACCCCGGAAACGTAAACTGAACTCCTTCTTCAGCCACTGGTACGATTGTGTGTGCATGTTTATATGCATATGTAGAGCGGCGTCCTTCTTAACAAAAACCCGAGTTTTTCCTTTGTCAATAATTCGTTCTTGTCGCTCGAGGTCAGTTTTGCTGCTCTAGAAAAAACAACATCTTTTTGCTTATACAAAATCTCCAATTAAGGGAGTCCTGAAGCGGAACCAGTCGGCGAGCACCTTTACCGCTGGCGGAGGCGAGCAGCAGGATTAGCAGCATTCATTCGCTGTTCTGCGAGTGTGTTTTGTCGGCTTCCGAGTGTCACTCATTTATATGTTCGGGCAGGACCTGGCTGGCCAAACGCGGGGGAATTAGTGGTGCACCCCCAAAGTGACGGACGGCAGTGCACTGGTTGTAAAGTGAAAATTGCCCTCGAAATGACCACAATTTCGAGATACCAATCAGTGGTGCTCTCTCGAATGGAAACGCTTCAGCATAAACGGAAATTTTAACTAGTTTTTGTCAGAACGGGTTTCGGCCTGGCCGGCAACTACCGCTTGTGATTGTTTTCTTAGATAAACGCTCGAAATTGGTTCTTGAAACGTGCAAATGAGGAAATTTTGTGATTGTGGATATGTTAATATTTGTAAACGGATTTCATAGTTCACAGTTGAGAATGGAATGAAATTAACTTTCACACAAGTCTTGCCAGGTGGAAGCGAAGAGCTCGTGGAATCGGTGGACGGTTAGGTATGTTTCATATTAAGAAGTTAAAATACTTCAAAATTGATCAGTTTGGAATATCCTGATTTCTGCTTCAGCACAGTGAAAACTTGAATTTGGTCGTGTCTGTTTGAAGTCTTGAGTCTAAGTCTGCTCGTGTCAAGTCTCCACAAATCTGACGACCAAATGCACGTCACGACTCGTTGTCTACAATACTTATACCTATTCAGATTCTGGGATTCCGTCCAGTGGCTGGTGGAAGGAAGACAATTCGGAAATGTGCCCGAAACAGGCCGTTGCCCGAAGGTTACACGCCTTGAGGCCGAGTATAATCACACACTCACCGGCCGCCAACATACAAAAATCTTTATGACTGTGGGTATTTATGGTCAGTCCCGGCCTGAAGATCTGAGCTTCTATCCAGTCTGAAAATTTCGTTTAGGCACTTGAGTTAACAACCTGGTACGCTGAACTGTCATCTTCGCCTGTGTGTAGGGATTTATGGGGTTACCTGCAATCCCCCTCCTGTCAGCCGGATGCCTCAACTCCTTATCGCTCAGTCAGACTGAGTAATATATGGCCTTCATCGGGCCTTGCCTGTCAACATGACCTGAAGGCCGTGGCCTGCCGGCGGCCTGTAAGTAAATGGGGACCTTAAAGTGTGGCCTTCATCGTGCTACTTGGTCTGAAAGCCCACAGCTAACCGGCCGACTAGGATGTTTTCCCGCGTTAGTGGCGCCTCATCTGTGGGTCCAACGACCCTTGTCAGACCCGTCCCACTTCTCTTGCCATTCCCTAGACTATATTCTATATACAGAATGTCTATGGGATAATCTCCGCTATGAAGCACGCTGCATCGTCGACCGTGGTCCTGTACGCGCAGCAAGCACGAAGTACATTTAGCATATATGCGTCCTCCATTTCCTACTGTTTGCAGTCCTTTTTAACGCTGATGCCCATACTGGAGCAGCAGAACTGAGCTAACCAGCCTCCCTAAAAGGAGGCGGCGACTCGGTCTAGGGCCCCCAACATTGGGCAGAATTCTTGCGAGTGCTGCACAAATCTTTCGTGCCCTCCAAATGCGCTTTGAAATTCAGCCTCCGGTCGATCGTCACTCCCAGGTACCTCAGAGCGGGCTGTGAGTGGATTCTCGGTTCCCCTACCTTACGGATACCAGCTGATCAACACTGCTTCAGTTTTGTGCTCGGCAAGTTTCAGCCCAGCGCGTTCTAGCCACGCTTCAATTTCCCAGATCGCTTTGTTCGCCTACAGTTTGATGTTATCTGGGTGTTTTCCTACGACAACTACTCCGATGTCGTCCGCGGACCCGATCGCCACTGCTTCCTTTGGAAGCCCCAACACATCATTGGTCATTGCGATACACAGGAGAGGCCCCAAGACGGAACCCTGCGGAACACCGCATGTTGCCCGAACACCTTCGGACCATCTTTCGAATCACAATGAAGCGACCTACCCTAAAGGTAGTCGACAACTTCTCGCACTAGGTACTTTGGTGTGCCTAGCTTGATCAACGCCTCAACTATTTTGCTCCACCTCGCTGAGTTTGAAGTATTTTTACGTCGACGGTTATAAGCGCGAGTTTTAATTTTCGAAAAAGCAATTTTTAAATTAGTTGATGAGAAATGAAAAAAGACCAAATTTATTACAATTGATTTATTTACGACAAGCTTTCAACCTTTCAACTTAAAATTTTGAACAAGACTAAAGACTATTTTCTTATGTCTATTCCTAGATGCTAGAGCTAAGAGGTAACAAAATGTTTGGTTCTCATATTTCATGGGAACGGAAATGTTCTGTTGTTATCTTCTGCAATTCATGAGAATTGCAGAATAGTAAATTTGATATAAAATTTTGTGTTGTTATCTTCTGCTTCTGTTCTGTTGTTATCTTCTGAAATTCGTGAGAATTGCAGAATAGTAAATTTGGTATAAAGTTTTGTTGCGGTGTAATGCCGTAACTCCTCCCCTCTAAGATTGGGCCGAAGGAAATGAGGACCAAAGGTGTGAAGGGCTTTGGCTGGTGGCTGGTGCCGGACTCGTAGTCGTGTTGATGATGATTCCAGGATTGTTTCCTTGCGAAGTTCTTTTCCACTTAAATATATGGTTCCCGGATTTAGTTGCTCCGTAGATGATGAGGAAGATGACTAATACTCCTGTCAAGATGTACATGTAGGAATTTGAACTTCTGGTTTGTTTGTCAAGCAGGTGAATTATTTTAGTATTCTCCATTGTCCAATTGTGTAGTTTGTTGAATGTAAGCTTCTCGCTGGTCTCTGAACGATTAATTTTGTTATAAAGGGTTGAAATAATTTGTGCTGAATCCCAGAAAGTGGCGGGTGTACTCGTGTATTGGATATTGTTGATTTCTATTGAGCAATTGATGAAGTGGATGAGAGATATTCCCTTTATCATCTGCATACTTGTGTCGCATGTTGAGTTCGTGGCTATTTCCCTTTTTGAAATCACTAGTAGGAAGTTGGGCTCCATTAGTAGTATTTCCTCTTCTTCCACGTCTCTTTCTGCTATCTCACAATGGGCTGGTTGGTTTTTCAAGATTTTGGTGACGCATTGGTCTAGATCGTTTGTCCTTAGTGAGCTTTGATGACAGTACCTGGTTTGCTCTATTGTTGGGCATGGCTCATCAACATACTGATACTTGTACTCACTTAGGAGTAGGAATGGAGAGGATAGTTTGATGAAATAGGTATTATTTATTGGTAGTTCTTTTAAGTGGTAAAAGGAAAAAATCTCGGGATGAAAAATTGGAATATTTACAACGAATATTATGTTTGTGGCATTATAATAGGCCTGTAATTGTAGAAGTTCGTATATATTTTCATTTGATATGATTTCAATTTTCTGTTTTCTAAAGATTTCTCTAATATAACCGAGCTCTTCGGGGTGAAGAATGTGTTTGGATATTAAATTTATTTTGGCTAGAACCATTGCTTCCGATATCTCTTTAAGGTGTTCATTCAACATGTCGATATCATAGCTTAATTGGTTGGAATATTGATGAAAATGTAACATTTCGTCGAGTTTATTTATTTGGCCTGCTATTTTATTTTGAAAATTACTAATATATTTACCTACATTTGATTGTTGCTCGTTAATGTGTTGTGAGATATTATTGAATCGTTCAATCATCCCTTCATTAATTTCTATTTGTTTGATCATTTCATTGTTTAAGTTATGCTGATTGAACTTGAGAGCTTCTATTTGTTTATTTATTTCAACGCCGTCTTCATTATCCATATTGCCGGTTATTGTTTTTATTATTGTACCTAATCCGTTTATGATCCCTCGTTTCCCTCTATAGTGTGGTTTGATCAATATCAGACTATTTTCTAACATGGTATATCTTTTCATTAGTGTTGCGATGACTGAAGAATATCTATTGTCTATATTCATTTTCCGATTAAGAGAATCTATGTTCCTGTATATGATTCCTACATTGGCTTCATACTGAGTTAGGTTTACGATATGTATTAATTTAGAGTGTTCTAGTACTACTCTACCATTCTCCAATTTTAGAGGCAATAGACCCTGATTGTTACTTAGGTCGTGTATCTCTAGTTTTTGCGTCTTGGAGGCCTGGATGAACCTGAAATTTACGTTTGTTTTTAATTTTTGCTTTATGAACTTTACGTTTATTAGTGTTTACGGTAATCTTAGAATTATTTACTACTCTATGTTCTTGAAACCTGGGTGCTAATTTGTTTCTCCTATCATCTAATTCATAGATTTTTTCGTCGATATCGAATTCGGGGGGGTCTTTACGTTTTTCATTAAGCTTGGCAATAATTTTTTCCTTATGGCCTAAACTACGTTCGTGTATTAGCTTCGTTAATAATTTATACTGTTCAATATGTTCTCTTAAATAATCTTCTTCTGTGTTCGGGTTCTGTGCCGTGGGAAAAGGGTGTGGTCCACTGTAATGACCGTTTAATAACTCGAAAGGAGTTAATTTGGTGGTGGAATGAATTGAGTTATTGTATGTGAGTATGGCTTCGTCCATGATTTCACTAATTGGTTTTTTATTATCTTCACAGTAGATTATTCTAATTAATTCAGTTAAAGTAGAATGGAGCCTTTCGACAGGCGAATTACCTGTAGAGGTTTTTGCGCATGTGGTGTGGAGGACTACTTCGTAGTTACTAAGGAAGTTTTTGAATAAACTGGATAGAAATTCGGCACCGTTGTCGGTTACAATTTTCTTGGGTACACCGTGATGCGAGAAATAGTGTTTAAGACATTTAATGAGATTGACGCTATTTCTCCCTGCTAATAAATAAGCACTAGCAAATTTGCTAAATTTATCGATAATGGTTAAGAAGTTTTCTTTGTGTACTGAATATATGTCTAAGTGAAGGATTTCAAGTGGCTTGTGGGGGGTTTCAGTGAGCTGAAATTTTAGCGGTTGTCTGTTTCGCTCATATTTGTATTTTTGACAGATTTCGCAATTATTTATTATTCGCGTTATTGCATTCTTCATGTCGGGGAAATAAATGTCGCGTTTCAAATGTTCCAATGTTTCCGATATCCCTCTATGATTCGACCGTTTGTGGTAATCCCTTATAAGTTTTTCTTGCTGATCTACTTCCATTATGTCCTTTAACAATTTAGTACATCTAACAATTTTATATCTATTGTTGCTGAAGTGATTAGAGTAAACATATTGAAATTTTTTAAAGGTGTCATCGTCTGATAATATTCCGATCAGTTTATTAGGTTGTATATAATTTTGAAATATATCTAATATGGTTTTATCATCATTTAAATTATTTTGCTTCACAGTATACCTGCGTTTATTGCCGAATAGAATAGTAAAAGTCGTTTGTGGTCTAGTTAAATTTTCTGTCTTTTCTAATATTAGTTGTATCGAAAATTCGTTGAGTGGCCTCTCTGAGATAGGGATACCATCGTCTAGATTCTCCTGTGCTGAGTGGACGGTTGAGGTATTTGGTATTGACTCGAGGTCGTCGACGTTGTTTTCTAAAGATACTGTATCTAGGATATCGTCATTCCTTGATATGGGTTCGTTTATGTTTAATTCGATTCGAGACAATGCATCTGCATTTGTGTTCTGTTTACCCTTTTTATAAATTATTTCGAAATTGAATTCTTCCAATTTTAATCTCCAGCGGATTAACTTGGAGTTTGGTTCTTTGAGAGAGAATAACCATGTGAGAGGTTTGTGATCCGTTACGATCTTGAATTTTCTGCCGAACAAATAAGGGCGAAAATATTTGGTGGCCCATACAATGGCCAGAAGTTCCTTTTCGATGACGCTGTAATTTTCTTCCGATTTTGTTAATGTACGGCTAGCATAGCATATAGGCTTATCGGACCCTATTGGTCCTTGCGAAAGGACGGCTCCTAGTGCTACGTTACTAGCGTCTGTGGTTAGCACGAACGGCTTTGCAAAGTCGGGATATTGCAAGAGGGGACTATTTGTCAGTATATCTTTGCAATTTTCGAAGCACTCGATATATTTGGCGTCAATTTTAACACCCTTATCTTTCCGCAAACATTCTGTCATGGGTTTCGTAACTTTTGAAAAGTCTTTGATAAATTTCCTATAATAGCCTAAAAGGCCTAGAAAGGATTTAATTTGTCTAGCGGTCTTCGGCAATGGAAATGATTTTATAGCCCGTATTTTTTCCGGATTGGGCCTTACGCCGTCTGGGGTAACAATATGCCCGAGAAAACTAACTTCCCTCTTAAGGAATTCGGATTTGTCCAATTGGACTTTAAAATTTGCTTGCCTTAGCTTTTTGAAAACAGCTGCCAAGTTTTCGATATGATGTGGAATAGACGATGATGTCGTCCATATATACGAGGCAAGTCTTTCCCTGTAGTTCGTGAAGAACGTTATCCATAACTCGTTCGAACGTGGCAGGGGCGTTCTTAAGCCCGAAAGGCATGCGAACGTACTCATAGTGACCGTTGTTTACATTAAAGGCAGTTTTAGGAATGTCCTTGGGTCTTACCTCGATCTGATGAAACCCTGAGGCGAGATCGAGTGTACTGAAGTACTGACATTTCCCGAGTTTATCAAGGATCTCTGAAATGTTTGGAAGAGGGTACTTATCATCGATAGTTTTTTCATTTAGTTTGCGGTAGTCCACGACTAGCCGCCATTTTTTTGTACCACTTGCATCAGCCTTTTTCGGTACGATCCATATTGGGGATGACCATGGAGAGAAGCTTGGTCTTATTATCCCTTGTTCCAGGAGCTTACTAATTTGCTTCCGAATTTCTTCCCTATGTATCTCTGGATATCTATAGGATTTTGTGTGGATGGGGATCTCATCTTTCGTATTGATCTGATGAGTTATTTGATTAGTGAAAGAAAGACTTTCGCCTTCTTTAAAAAAAATGTCTTCGAATTGTTTGCACAATTTTTGTATTGCTTCTTTCTCCTCATTATTCAAATGATTAATGCGTATCGAGTTTCTTATGTCAGGTACCATTTCCAAAACGTTAGTATTAGAAATAGCGAAATTATGGATTTCTAAGAATTGGCTCGAATCTAATGGCTGCACTTTAATAGGTTGCTCTAAGAAAAGGGGTACTTGAGCATTAGTGGGGTTTAATACTTCCATGAGGGAATACCAATTACGGGCTTGGTATATTCCTTCAGGTAATATCAAATTATTGATCATTATTGGTTTAACGTGGATGCTGCCATTTTTGACGTCGACTGGTAAGTTAACGACCATTTTACTGTAAGGAGGGACAAAATATAGTTTGGACCTGAAATTCGGTTTATAAATTAAGGGAATTGTTACTCTGTCGGTTGATAAAGTGGATGTTTTAAAATCTAATTTAATTCCCAATTGTTTCATCATTTGTAGTCCAATAAGTCCATCAAAATAATTGTGAAACTTAAATAATAGGAATTGCAAATTTTCCTTAGTTTTAAATTCTTGAAGCCCATTGAGAGTAATTTGCTTATTTAGTAAATGCGTTTTAAAACGGTTTTTATCTCGATTGGCTTTATGGTTTCTATGCAAGAAGAATTGACGAGATCTTCTCTAATAAATGACATGTTGCTGCCACTATCTATTAAAAATTTCAAAGAGGTATTATTGCCAGATTTTATGTGTATGTATGGTAAGAGAAAAGATTGATGACTATTAAGCTCTAAATAGCCGATTTGCTCTCCGAGGCTATTAAAGGAAAATTCTGATCGTCAATTTCGTAGGTTGGATTTATTTGATTCCAACTATCTAAGTTTGGATGATAATTCGTTGGATAGAGGACGTTTTCGTGTTCTTCCACGTATTCTCCGGATAGTTCCGATTGGACAGGATCTGTTATTTCGTTGCAAAGTTCAACATTAAATAATTCTTCGGAGTTGAATCTGGGTGAATTGTTTTGTCGAGAGAAGTTATTTGGTCGTTGAGAAAACCTTGTTCTGTTTGCACCAGTGTTTGCGCTTAAGGTATCCATAGGTTCTGGGTGCGTATTAATATTTTGAGGTCTTGGTTGAATATTCAAGTTGCGATTAAAAGTATGGGGTTGAAAGTTTTGAGGTTTGTAAGAATGTGTTATTTTATTGCGTTGGGATAAGTTTCTAAATCTGTCCTCCTCTAGAGGTGAAAATTGTTTATAAAGGGGCCTTTGTTGGTAATTTGACTTTGGTGAAGAATTGAATTGTGATCTTTGTTGATTACCTTTATTACTCGCGTTTTTATAGCTATAGTCCTTAACAAAAATCGAATTTTTTACGTAGTAGCTATTTTGCTCTTGTAAGCAAAAATTCAATGCCTCTGATAGTTTAGTTGGCCGCATTGCTCTTATTGTCGACCCCAACGGTTCTCTAATACCTGCTAGAAATGTGTTCAAACACATCTCCTCATATAAAGATTGCTTGGATGAAATTACGTTTACATCGTTTTCGTGTACTTTAATATGGTTGACCATGGTAGACAAAATATCGATAATTTTTGAATAAAATCTTTCAACCGTGTCTTGGTTTTGTCGTAATAAATGGAGGTCACGAATCAAACTTGTTTCATTTCTTTTATCACTATAATGAACGATTAAGTTATTTTTAATACTATCCCAGGAAACCGCCGTTCCGTACATATTCAACACTTCGTTGGCATCGCCTACGATTTTGTTTCTTATAGCCCTAAAGATTAATTTCGCGTAACTACTTCCGGAAATATTGATCATAACACTTAAAATCTCTTCTACATTGCTTATAAAGTCATAAAGTGTCCTCGGATTCCCGTCAAAGGTCGGCAGATCTTTCACTGCATCCGGGATCCTGAGGCTATCAAAAATCCCCTTTACATCAACTGAACCTGAACTTGGATTCATTATTGACGAACTATATTCCGCGTTTCCTACTTTAAAATTCACTGGTTTTATTTCACTTAAATCGATATACGAACCAATTAATTTTTTGTTAGCCCCGATTTCGTTTTTATCTTCAATTTCTAATAAATTTAATTCACTTAAATCGGAATCAATGGTTTTTTCACCAGCTATATGTCTATTTTCAATTTCGAGTTTCACTAAGTTATAATTCGAAAAATCACCGTAAGCCGCGGTGTTATTAGAATCAATTGAGTCTGTTCTTTCGGTAGAAGTAGAGTTATCTTTAGAAAAATTACCGTAATCCGCGGTACTATCCTCTAGTTTATTTAATTCCAATTCTTTATCACTTTGATTGTTGTAAAAGGTATTTTTAAAGGGAAATTTGAATGGTTTAGATTTGGAGAATTTGGGCATAGGGAAAATGAGTTTTATATATCAATAAATGGACTTACCATGCCAAAACAATAAAATTTATTATCTGCATTCCTTAGAATTTACTGATGTCGATGGCTGCTTGGTGCGTTGCTTAGGTTCCGGCTGAAGAATGAAAATCCACCAATCGATATTCCTTCGATTGTGCCGAACGAAAATTTTTTTTCAGGAAACCACTGTTTATGAATACACTCACGAACTGGATTCCTTTTTTTTTGGAATCCCACTCGACTGCGCCAGTTTTAATTTTCGAAAAAGCAATTTTTAAATTAGTTGATGAGAAATGAAAAAAGACCAAATTTATTACAATTGATTTATTTACGACAAGCTTTCAACCTTTCAACTTAAAATTTTGAACAAGACTAAAGACTATTTTCTTATGTCTATTCCTAGATGCTAGAGCTAAGAGGTAACAAAATGTTTGGTTCTCATATTTCATGGGAACGGAAATGTTCTGTTGTTATCTTCTGCAATTCATGAGAATTGCAGAATAGTAAATTTGATATAAAATTTTGTGTTGTTATCTTCTGCTTCTGTTCTGTTGTTATCTTCTGAAATTCGTGAGAATTGCAGAATAGTAAATTTGGTATAAAGTTTTGTTGCGGTGTAATGCCGTAACTCGCGCAGCAAAGATATTTTTCTCTAAGACGGCCCTTCCTATGACCGCCACCATGTTGACTGCATCAGTCATCGACCTTGCCTTTCTGACGCCGAATTGACGGCAGCCTGCGTACCCCTTCGACGGTACGGAGACTGTTACAGATCACTTGTTCGGAGAGTTTGCCTAAGCAACTAACAAAATCGGGCACTTCATCTCCCCATTCCTAACTTTATCTCTAGAGATCTAGTGGCCATCTCCATAGTGGTTCCCACATTTGCTTTATTTTCAATCAGGTTCCAAGCGAACTCTCCACGGTCGCTCGAAAATCACCATTATTTTCAATTCCGCAAGTTTCTTTGCCCGAAAGAGCATTTGCATCCAGATGCATGCGTCCTCGTTTACAAGGGGCCTAATACATGAACTTATGATTCAGCTCCAGTATTTATGTACTGAAAATATATAACAAGTTCTTTTTGAGCCGAATTTTTTTTACCTAGCGAAGGTGATATATACGACAACGTGATCTGAAATTATTTATTACTGCACCACTTGCAGTATGTTTATATCTACAAAATAAGATTTTCATAAAAGCTGCTTCCTTCATAAAAAAAATACCAAAAAATCTACATTTCTCTCTATGACCCCATGCGCCAAACACAGACCAAACAAATTCCACAAATTTCCAGCCTCACTAATGGCATTTTTGCATCTTCTTACCAGGACTCTCTCTCCATACGTCACTGCAGCCGTCAATTGAAAATTTCATTCCATCACCGCCTTATTATCTGCTCATCTGTTCGACAATGGGCCCTCGTGAAAGGCACACCGAGACTACTGTCGAAGTCGTCTGATCCAGTTTAAAACCATATGGAAGATGACGTTTCACTTTTGCAGGTAAGCAGCAAGCCGGGAACCCGGGACTGTTTGCCAAGACGCATCCGACAGTGAGTGCAGTAATTCGACATGCAATTACCTTCCATTCGGGGTCACAAAGCACCAGGGGCTGTGGACTCAATTTGGGCAAACTAAGGGTGCCATACTGACATTAACAATGGGCCAAGTGTCAAAATAGAAACAGCAGGCGTCGCTGGGTACGCTGGGACGCGAGATGACTTTTACAATTTACAAAGGCCCGAGTTCATGAAGTCGTCGACGGATAACGAAATTCCTATTTTATTAAGTGCGCTGTGAAATTAAGTTATTGGAATGAAATTGAATTGTTATTGAAATGACGGCAGTTTTGAGCCAATCACACGCAGCAAGACTAAAAACAGAAACGCAAAACTGCACTCTTTCCACGTGAAGACTAATGAAACGGAAAATGGGGGCCAGAACATGCCCCCGCCATATAATGTGTGTAGTAACGAGCATTGAGACCGACAAATCACGAAACTGCAATCGAACCCTATCCGCCGATAAGGCCGACATAAACGCCTACGAATTTCCCAGCAAATCAGATCAAACGGGGCCTTTGCATGCGAGCCGCGCACGGTTATTACCACATCGAAATGAAATAATAAAGAGGAAAACTTTCATAATTCCCCCACCACCGATTTTCTTTTCGTTCGCCCTTTTTTCAACACGGATACAATCCCGTTTTGTTTTAGATTAATTTAGGAGGTTGGGGAGGGGGTGGATTGTGCGCTGCTTAAAATGCATTTCCAATTGAGTTGGTCGGATTTAATCGGCGGTCGTTTGATCGGAATTTTATTATTTAATCGACGTCGCATGTCCAGGCGATGCCAATTTGTGACTCAATTCGGGGTCGAATACGAATGGTGTAGAAATGTGATGGGTTTTACTTTTTTTGTCAGTTTCGAGGTTTTGTAGGAATTCTATGAACTTAATTCTTCAAAATTGCAGTTGGTACATTCAGCATAATTTTGAAAGTACACAAGATGTTTAATGGTACCGTTGGAATGACAATTTCTTGCACTTGGTAGCTTCAATCAGGAAGGATTTCACTTCATCCACAATCTCTTCCTTTATTTATAACAATATACCCTTCATGGTTCTTACAAAATGACACTCTTTATCATACACTTCGCTTTATCATACTTTTTCGGAGTTTATGCAAACTCGTGGAAATTTTACCTACATATATTCTATAAAAGCAGTCACAAGTCACAACGCAATCACAACTCTGGGGTAAATCACAACTTGTGACAATTTGGTATTCTAATTTTGCGGTCACAATTTTGACAATACGCAAACAGCCACAGTGCACCTATCAAAATTATGACTGGACAATTCATATCGATCAATATTTTCCAGCGTATGTGGCTATGTTGTTGCCGAGGGTCACTACACGATTACAAAATCACCAGGATTTTTTTGTGATTTTTCTTATAACTAGATGCCTAGAATACCAAAACCGCTGGTAGTCACAAAAATAGTCACAAACTATCATGACAAGGATCAGTCACAAAAGCTTGTGATTTGTGACTGGTCACATTTTAGAATAGAAGCTATAGATCTTTTCACCCTAGATCGAAAAAATTGATTCCAATAATCCTTCTAACAACCGTCGGACAAAGCAACCCAACAAACGCACCTCAAGCAGTATTTCAGCATACATCGTCTTGATGATTGCGGTCTAGTCGCTCAAGATATCTCCAAGGCTTTCGATGTAGTATGGCACTCTACTCTGTCGCCAAGCATCAAGTGATTGGTATTGGGTGAGTTCTAAAGAAGTGGATTACGAATTTCCTGACCGTTCGAAAAAGTTAGTGTAGCATTGATAGGAAGAAGTCGAGTTTTCCAGAGCACTGAAAAATCTCTTATATCTCTCACTAGAACTCAAAACTAACTCAAAGCTTTTTCCTATAACTCTCTCACTCGAGCTCGCAAGCTGGATATAGGAGGGCTCTGGACTACCTTGGGCGGTTGGTTCTGTTGCCTACCATTGTACTATAGAATAGCGTTAAATTAAAGCAACACTGGTAGGCCGTGGCTTTTTAGGTCAGACCGGCAGGTATGGTCCAATGAAGTCCACACATTAAGGCATCCACCTCACAGAACGTGGATAACAGGTGACCTCATGGTTCTCCACATACACACAGGCGAAGACGACAGTTTAGCGTAGCTGAGTTTAGTTGTGAATTTAAGTGAAAAAATGTTCATACCTCAACGAAAATTTCAAAGTGAATAGAAGGAACTTTTGGACTGTGCAGGTGTTGGCTGTACAGTTGGCGGTACGCGTGTAATTATACTTGGCCTCAAGGCGAGAAACCTTCAGGCCATGGCCTACCGGCTTTCTGTGTATGAATGGGGGCCTTTAAACTAAACTTAAGTAAATTTCCAAGGAAATTCCTAAACTTTGCGACACCCCAATCGTAGCTCCGTGGCCCCCCGAATGAAAAACACTAGTCTAGAAGTTTGTTTATGAATATAACTCGACTCAGAAACAATCTCCCGGAGCCAGTTTCCGAAATTTTACATCCTAGATCAGGGGTAGCGAACCTGCTTCAGTATACGGGCCAAACAATTCAATATATTTATATAAAATTACTGACGGGATAGCTATTCATACGTACCATATGTTCGCCAGCGCTGTTATAGAGATTAAACGTGAGATTCATCTTCTATGTTCGAAGTTAAGTTTTGCTTTCTTTCAGTGATAAGCTTTACCCTCATATTTGTAAACTAAACTTTTGGACCGATTTGCCAGAATGACTGAATATTCTTCACTTAAACTTGTTTGGTCAAGTGACGTCGCCCCGAACAACGAGTTCCCGCTCTTGATTATCGTGGAACAGCGCGAGAGAACATGAAGGGCAGAATCGTCCCCAAAGACACAGGCAGCATTTGGAGTTCCACACTCGTCTAATTTTTTTTAGAAGGGTAATTTAGACCGTAAAATTTACTAACCAAACAGTGTCCTGAGATCCTGTCTGATGCGTCTCAGTTATTCTCTGACGGTGTTGTCAGTCGGACCAAGAATACAACGCTTAGAGCCCTTACTTATTAGGATGCCATGGCAATGTCGCCGGAAATGGGCGTACGGCAACTCAGGTAACTGAAGGTAGTCAAGTAGAGTAGTCAATGGCTATTGTCTGTTTCATTACAGTCTCGATTTTGAATCTCCACAATAAATCTTTCTGTATCGAAACTCACAAATATGGAGCCGAGCGTCTACAATGGCGGCAATTGGATACTGAGTGAATGAGATGCAGAACAACTCGTGTACATTTTACTGGCAACGTCGCCAGCGCGGCAGAGTATCCAGGCCCCATACACGGAACCGTTGGTCGTGGCTACACTTCCATATTGGCGACGTTGCCAAACCGTGGTCAAGTGAGTTAGCTGTTATACATTTCAATACGGATTGTTTGGATTGACCAGAACAAGTGTAGACCTGCAGTGTTCGTGTTATTCCATCAAAGTTCGATCGTCCAAAGCCCTCTCAGACCGGTGGGTATCTTTGTAGCCGTTTACGGAACGATGAAAGGTATCAGGTGCCCCAAACTTTTAATGACCCTTGAAACCCTGATGGCCAGGACCGACATAAGGTAACTCGATTGATAGTACCTAGCTCATCAACGATGCTTTGGCATTCCCCGCCAATTTAGACCTGGTCCTTCACCGCTCTGATGGCTGCCCCTTAGCTGTCAGTTAAGATAAAGGTCTGCTGTTAGCATAGACTCTTTGATAGGTATATGGTTGTTAAAAGGTATTTCAACTCAAAAACATAATACTTTTTGATAAAATCCGTTCCTTTTCTGCTAATTTTTACTATTTTTTACACTTGCGTACTAGCAACTACACTTGCTCTTATAAACGAGTAGATAGCACTTGCAATTACACAATTGAAATCCGCTAGGGGGAAAGCGGCCATTTCGAGTCTATTGTGAATTATTTTCACTTACGCCATTACCCGGTAGATGGCTTTTATTTGTGTCGAGCTGATTTGCTCATACAAAAACGTCCATAAATAAAACTTCAGTCGTATAATTATCAAAAATTATTATCTTTCGTTTTACTTTAGAAATTATCCCATTAATTTCTCCATTGTGTCACAAATTCTTCTTTTAAGAATTTTTTATTTGTAAAGTTTAAAGTAACGTCAAAAATTTCAAGTGAGATTTTACTCAAATCAGAAAATTTTGCGTTCCTTTTCTGCTCTGCTCAGAAGTACTAAAAAAGTACTTTTTCCTATAACTCTCTCACTCGAGCTCGCAAGCTGGATATAGGAGGGCTCTGGACTACCTTGGGCGGTTGGTTCTGTTGCCTACCATTGTACTATAGAATAGCGTTAAATTAAAGCAGCACTGGCAGGCCGTGGCTTTTTAGGTCAGACCGGCAGGCATGGTCCAATGAAGTCCACACATTAAGGCAGTAGAAAAGGAACGCAGCTATTGATAATGTCCTCAGAAAGCCGTCCAGCCGCTAAATTCCGCATTTCGCGAAGTAAAGGGTCTCTTTGAGTAATTTCTTCAACCACTTCTCTACTGAGTCAGCAAATTGAGAATTTAATCGATTTTACTTCCGTATACTTCTCCGTTTTAGGATGAGCTAAATTTATACATACCCCTGCCATACTCGGACTCTTTATCGTAGCCACAGCAATATGATATTTTGTGCCGTGATCCTGTTAAATTGGAACCAAAGAGCAGGGTTAGACTTCCAGAAAGGCAGAAGTTTCACCGCCACATTTGCTAGCTCTGCTGATCCTGTCGTAATTCTTTGTGTTTTTTCTCCACTATCCAGCATCTTATCAATTCAGAGCGTTGCGTCGAGAATTTTTTACTTTCACTTGATTTCTAATGCAGGCAAGTGGCGCTATCTATTCGCGGGTGACTTATCAATTATCGTCTGTGACAAAATTCCATTTGTCAGCTTACTCTACTTTTTCTTCTTTTTCTTTCTCCTAAGTGGTAAAGTTGTTGCCACAGGTACATGTCATTACACCTTTGCTTGAAAGACAGTAGCAAAGTTTAACTAAGCTTACTACTAGACATTAAACAGGCCTGAACGCCATGGCGGATTAGAGTGGTGTAAAGGGTAATTCCTAAGCTTGGATTTTTCAAATAAAACGAAAATTCCTGTGACAAATCAGGAGAACTTTTAACAATATTTTTTTACGGCTGCTTAAGTTCAGCTGTAATCAAAATCAAAAATATTTCCGATATTTTAATGTGGGTTCAGTCGTCGTCTCTCCGCCATATTCAATTTTACAACTAGTTTCTTATTTTTATTACGAAAATCATTGGTAAAATCTCCGATAAATAAGTGGGAAACAGATAAAGCGTTTGGCAAATGTACATATCGACAAAGTTTAGCACCTCAAGTGCAACAGTCCTCCTCTATCACCTCGAGCTAAATCGGACCAATACTGGCGCATAAACATCAGAAAATACGACCTGGCTGAACAAATTGAAAGGTAAAACCGAAAACAGTCCATTAAACAGCAACAAAACAAATTGTTAAGTGTCAGTGGATTGAAGCAATTCTGAAAACGTTTTAATCAATATTTATGAAATTCCCTCGGCGAGGCACGCCACCATAAATTCTATAAAATTGATAATTTAAAGATCATAAAAATAATTGAAAATTGCAAAATCATGTTCAAATCGAAATTTATCTGTCAGCAGGCCCGCACCAGACCGCCTTAATCTGCGCGCACGCATGCACAAAGAGCTTAAATCGATCTCGGGCCGAGCGCCAACTCGAAATTCCGCGCCTGACACACGGCCGGCCGTTTCCTGCAGAGCCTTTGCGCGACGACCGTGCCCCTATTTTTCCTATTTTTTGAGCTGCCATTTTCTAACCTCATTCTGTTGTCCCACAGGCAAAAGGAAACGAAACTAACTGCAGCCCTGACAGCAACTGCTGCAAAAAAAATCGCCCGGGCTGAATGCGTTCAGCGCACTGCGCCACCGCTGCCCGATGAATTGAAACGTTATCGACGATATTTGACACATTACCGACCTCGGCGCACTTCACTCCTATTTACTGCGCGTCCGTCCCTGCTGTCTCAGCCTGCCGGGTCGCTGCATTGCGGAGCAGCACTGCTCGGCGGATTGAGGTTAAGTTATCGGGCGTGTTTTCGTGCGAAATGCTCATATTCGGTTTTCGCGCGATTTAATTTAATTCACATTAAGTGCAAATTGTCCCCGCGCGACCTGGCCATTTCCCCCTGCAGTTTTCAGCGCGATCCGCGCGCTCTGTCGGGAAAGTAGCGCGATTTAATGGGCTTTTATCGATTTCAGCCTCAAGTTTTGGCCGGCGAGAACGTTCCTAGTGCGTTTTTGCTCTAATCTAGGCGAAATGAAAATGAACAAACCGAAGTGAAGTGCCTCGCAGTTTGTTATTATTGTTATCGTCGACGTAGACAGGTGAGTTTTAAGGTTAAGTGTGGCGGAAGTTGCTAATGAACTGCTATTTGTCGGCTTTTATTGCGCTTTTGTTGTGTTTTAAAGGAATCCCAACACCGACAACGCTTTGTTGCTAGTGTAAGCTTTGCGCTCAATTGCTTTACGCTCAAGTTTTACAAGAGGCGATTTTCTTCTGTTCTGCTTTTTTTTGTTGTTGGACGTTTTGTTAATAATAATACATAATAATAATAAAAGTGTTTGCGAGTGAAACAAGTGCTAATGCTGCTCGGGGTTAAGTGAGGAGGCTTTTAACTCGGTTGGGAATTTTATGACTTTACATTTTTTTATGCATTCAAATTGAGCTGAGAATAATCTTGATTTCCGGGTCGTTGTGAGGTTTTAGTTAAATCGAAATAATTGCTGATAAGTTGGTCATAATGGCGGAAATGACTGGTGAAATATACTAATTTTCTTTTGTTTTCATTTTCAAAAGTGATTTTATTTAGTGAGTCCAATTAAATGTTTGTTACTTCAGCATTTTTCATTTATTGTATTTCTTTTAGATTTTTGGATAATTGGGAACATTGTGGAAGTGCACATTGGACACAAATCTATATAAATAAAAACTAGTTGGGATTTGGGTTTGGACGTAGACGGAATAAATTACCTTCTTACAAAATAATTAATACGTTTAGCACTATTGGGAAATTGTCTAGTATTAGAACTGGTGTCAAAGTAATCCTGAGAGAAACTTGTTCAAATAACTATAATGGTGGTTAATCTAAAAGATTTTTCTAGAGGATTTGTTTTTCCTGAACGTTAGCAAACAAACACTTCATTCGTACTTCGTTCGCTACACTAAAGCGGGTGTTCGAATTCGTATTGAGGTGTTGAAGCGCCACTGCTAAACTAGGAAGAGAATGACTTCATTTGGAAATTCCAAAGCTTTCTGGAGATATTAGCAAAACTAATCAATGTAAAGTACTTGTAAGACTTGACCAAAAAAAACATACATATTTAACCAAAAAACGGCTCGAACAATTTTTACAAAAATCTTTTCAGAACATATTTCGGTTAATACGCTTCGAACGACACCTCAACGAATTCGTTATCTTTTTTGGTTCCCGCGTTATCGTGCAGGAAAAAACGACCACATACGCACGCACACACACATACTTCCTCACAAATTTTTGCTTGAAATGCTCTTGGGGCCTTGAAAAATTAAAATACGTTAAAAATTCGATTTCGATTTTCGGACCGATTACAAGGACTTCCCTACACTGGGAAGTTAAAAAATATTTCATTGAATCGACTTTCTTCGCTTGCAGTGGATCATGGCGATGCCTGTCCTCGGATAGAAAACAGAAGAGCTTCGCGATTCTTAGAGAAACGACCCCAACATAGTTATTTGGCATGGAAGAGGCATATAGATAACAAGCCACAGTGGAAAGACATCTCACCAAAGAGTGAAACACTGAAGAGCTACTGGACACAGTAGGAGTTGCTATACATACAAAATGGGATTTTGAACAGAAAATAGCATCCAATGTCCAGGAGTAAGGTGATGGATGTTCTTCGTGAGTTTCATGATGGTAGATCTGCGAGTCATTTAGAGACCAACAAAACCCTGGTAAAAGTAAGACAACAGTTTGAAGAGCTCCGCCGATAAATTGTGTTACAATCATTAGAAGGTTATTCGATGGATTGTTTTTTAAAAAAAGAAGGAAGCCGAAAAAGGAAGCCGACCCTCGGTAAAACTATACGTGTTGTACATATTGGCACGATTTAAACTACTGCAAATCACGTTGGAAATCGTGTTCGTCAAGTTTGGCCGTCGTTAGCCCGTAGGTGCTCCTAAGCACATTCCTTCCTTCTTTTCTCTCTATCTTCCGGCTAGAGCAGCTGTTCGACATTGTATACGAAAAAATAGATTATCGACAGCACAAAGGGACTTTCCCTAAGCCTATAGTCTGTCACATAAAAAAAACGGCCGGTGTTCGCCCGTTGTAAAGCTATCTTTTATTTTTACTAGGGTTTTAGTATAGTTTGCGCATAGATAACAAAGAAATGTCTTTTAAAAGTTAAGGGCGCATAAAAATATCTCGCACGGGTCGCCAAAATGCCTAAAGTCGGCTCTGGCCCGAAGCGAATTACTTTGGAGCTAAGTCACATTGAAGAAAAAAATATTGAGGATTTCGTGTGCCGCAACACCTAAATTCCAGAGAAATTGTACGTTCTATGAGAGTGGTAAACGATGTTGCGGAACGAGGCAAAGCAATAATTGAAGAATATAATAATCTGATTACCAGCGACGAAGAACAAAAACAATTCCTTCTTTTATCTGTGAGAATTTTCAGGCAGGAATTTTCAGTATCCCGATACAAAGAAAACTACTTTATTGGCATAACGTTACCAATTTTTTGGAATCTTTGTAGTTATATAATTTGTGCTATGCTTGTGTTTGTTTTATTTTAATAAATGAATTTTTAAAAATACTTTTTTTTATATTTCATGTGTTAGTAGCTTTTTGTGCCTTCACAGTGGGAAAAATTGGGAACGATGCACAAGGGACCTTATTTGGAGCACTCTCAAGGTAGCTTTACTGGAGTTTTCATAAATTTTATAGAAAAAAAGAAAACGCGCAGTTATCTTCGTGACCATAAAATGTGACATTAGCATACTTACTAAGCGGGTGGAGGTATAGGTTAAGTGGGCGAAAGGACAGGCTGCAAGTGGTGGGAGTGAGATGAGTGGTCTAATCTTGTGTTGTGGGTATAAGATTGCGGTGGAGGGAGGAGAGCGCTTATTTCGGAGGAACAGTAAAACGCTTGTCACCGCCACAAACCCGGCAGACCTTTATTTTCTACTATAAAAACGTTCAAGCTTTAATTTGATTGTAGGTTGAAACTTTTACTCGATAGGTCTGTTGTGGTCCCAAAGCAAGAACAAAAAAGTGGTCTGCCAAGACATTAGCGCGTAGCGCCAGATTTGACCAGGCAGACCAACATATTTTTTTTTACTTCATAAGCACTTAATTTTAAGGATAAGGACCTCTTACTCGATAGGTCACGGTCCCAAAAAATTTCCTCTTTTACATTGCCTTGTTTCTGTAGTAACTTCGCGAGTAGTGGAGCGCAGGCTTTACGTCCAGTACGTTCTCATATTCACTCCTAATTTGCTCTTCTTTTAATTCTGTCACATTTATTCTCCATCTCTGTTTCCTTTTCTTGTTTTTATTTACCCCTTTTATGACTAGTTTAAACCCAGATTCAACCCAGTCATAAACGGACGTCGAGTTGAACCTGGGTCCGCTCGAATAAGGCCGAATAGATTTTTCGCCTAATATACGCGGTTAGGTTGTAATTTGGTTGAAATGATATTTGTTTACCATTCGTTAAGTCCGCCTTTGGCGTTAGTTTTGTGTTCGGTGTTTTTGCTTGCACAGGAATGAAAAATAATTTCATTCTAAGAATTTCACACAAAAATTTGAGGCTATGGTTTGATTTCGGGTCAACTCTATTTCAACCCAAAGTGAAAACCTCGACTCAACTTTTCAATCTAGTCATAAACGGGGTAATTCTAGATATCTTTGCCCTAAGTCTCTCGAGGTTCTGTCGAGGTAATGCCAGAAAGGGTGCTAGCTCTTCGCTGGTAGCCGAATATATAGTTGGCTATTGATTCGATACGACCGTTGGATTTTAACTCGCCAAAAAAACATATTCGTTAAAATAAAAAAAGGGAGTCCGGGGAAAAAAATCAATTTCACCCAAATTTCCGGGGTTTTTGTAGTTTTTGTCCGACCTCGGCAATTTAGGCAATGGCAGCCCTACTATTGGAGCATTCCATTTCCCACCGGGTTAGAAACGAATAAAAAGGGAGCACGTAACATTTTTATTTTTTGGGCTAAATAAGAAGCACCCTAATATTACATATAAAGTTTTTGAATGATGAATTCAACAACAAAAAATCAACATTCTGGTTTCTGGTAGGAAATCAAAGTTATATTTATTATCGACATATTACAAAACAAAATCTTGTTTCGGGCATATTTCAATATGTATCCACACACACACCAGTTAAATACCAATGAATATAATTTGTGGAAAATACGAAATATAATTCCATTTCGGCAACAAATTGCCATTTTCCATTTCAATAATTCATTAAAATTCGTACAGGTTAAATTTGTATTGCTGAAATAAAAATTGCGAACAAAAAAAAACTCTGAAAGGTCATGACTATTACGAAAAACAAAGAAGCTCACCTGAAATCACAAAATTTGCAAATTCGTTATTTGCTATAGCCCCGGCCATTTTCTCACTATAATTACCTGTGGGGCCGGGGGTAGCAGAAAAAATTCTTAAATAATTTATAACCCGATAATTACAAAAGAAACACGTTGATGAAACACAAAACAACCAATTTAGCCAGCAATAAAACAAAATTCTAAAGGTTTCCCACAATTTTTTAAACTTCATTATAAAATAATAAAAAGTTGCCAGTTTATAAACTCGAATTTAACACAGAGAATCTGAAAAGATTTTATCAAGCCATAAAGCATGTCTCTTAGACCTTTATAAGGCGCATAAAAGCCATCATTCAAGAAATTTTGGAATGATTAATAGCGAATCACTATAAGAGTCATGTTCACACTATAGCATACTACGATCACCTGTGCAGAGGTACAACAACAATAACAACAACAACAGCAGCGAAAATTTAACCGGGAAAAAATTTATGGACCCCATTTTGTGTTTAGAGCAAACATTGTGGCCACAGTGCGGCCCAAAGAATAACCCACAAGTCCCTCCACGCAACATTAATCGCCAGTATCCAACCGGAAGAACTAGCACTAAACAACTCCGTAATGAATCTAACACGTAATCCATCAAACTGGCCCCGGGTCCGAGCCTGGTCCGGAGATGATTTTGGGATTCGCACAGGCCCAAAATGCGATCCCTGAGAAGTCCCGCACCGGAACCGCATTCCGGCACAAAGCTATCACCCACTCGGCATCGGGGCCATAAATAACGGGCTCATAAGTGCTAAAATGCTCCTCACCGTGAAAATAAATAAAACACCGAACGAAAGCACAGGTAAAAACTAGAGTTTTAATGGCCCCCTTAATTACTAGCTTCGGTGGATGTGTGTAAGCTGCGCGAGAGCTGGCTCCTAGCAGCCACAGATCGACTCTCTAATTGCGAGGGTGATCTGCAAATCTCTGGCCGGGAAATGATAACCCAGGAAGCGGCCAAGAAACCCGCCTTAATTAATTCAATTTCAATTCCCGCGGCCGCCGCCGCTTCTCACACTCCTTACCGCGGAAATCGTTTCACAAATTAGTTAATGCTCAGTGTTTAATGATAATGCAGCGACGCAGCCAGCAGCTGAGCGGCCAGTCGCGCAATTTCGCGGGAGACGACCCCTCGAAGGGAGACACTGCAGCGCCCGGAGCTCGGATGGGACCTGGATCGGGTCCGGCCATTCAGGAATGAACGTCTCTTGCGGCCGTCCAGCGGTGTAACTACGTAACGAACCGTGAAAGAGCATTTTTAAACTTTTTGCCGTCTCCTACTTTTTCCATTATTCTCGCTGCCGTCTTTTCACCTGTGGTTAATTTCGTTATCTTTTGATTTATTCTCGATGCTCATGCGCGAGTGTTTACGCAGTTTTGTTCATCAGCAGGTGCTGGAGGGTTCCGTGATGGAGTGGTATCGTGAATCGGATCCCCACTTTTAAATTGGGGTGAACTGCTTTGAGTTTTGAAGATGGCAAGGTACAGATGGCAACCCTGTCCAAGGGCCGAAGATGGGGAAACAATTTGCCATGAAGTGACAGCTTTTTGTAACCGCACTCGTGAAAACCCTATACATAAGGACGTGTCAGTATTCTAGGAGTGAGTTTAGACCGAGTTTTAAAATCTCTCCCGATTCCTGTAAAGTAGGTTTCCGGCCTCGATAGATTAAGGCCCTTTTTCTCTCAGAGGTTCGTGGTTCGATTCTCCTCCTCGCCATGGTCTTTCTTCTTTCGCCATGCTACAGCCTACATCGCTTTCGAGTTACCTTATCTTCGGTTTTTGCAATTGGAACTCAAGGATAACAGTTACATCATCCAGAGTAACAGAGCATCATCCAGATTTAAAGACTCTTGTTCAAAACTTCTTACTCGAACTCAAAGCTAACTGGAACTGCCTTGGCAACTCCACTGCCGTCTGGTTCCAAGGTGTAAAAGGAGGGGGATGGTTGACCTGCCGAATTCACGAGAATGGTCCATTTTACACGATGAAACACGAAGCAGAAAGTTCCGCTAAATTTGATGAGGAGACGTGAGAGAGGACTTGAGAGAGCACGTGTTCCCTCAAGCGCTTTCTCACCTCTCCCCGTCAAACCAAGCGAAAATTTTTGTTTCGTGTTTCATCGTGTAAAATGGTCCAATCGGGAAATCGAAGAAACTAGACAAGAAACCGCAAGAACGAACTAACTATTTACGAAATAATGCGACTGCATCCGGAGCAACCGATACGACAGCGCTGAGAACCAGGGTTACTGGTCGAACACCCAAATTAGTCACACCGAAAATGGAAATTCAATTCGACGCGTGGAATGTACGAACATGACATCACGTAGGTCAAAAGGAAATCATAGCAATGGAATTATCGAAATGCAAAATATTAGTTGCTGCGTTATCGGAACTACGACTTCCCGGATCAGAGACCATGACGATCGTCCTGCCAACAATCGACGAAAAGATGACGCTTTACTATTCCGGTGGTGAGAAAAGAGAGGCCGGCATCGGGTTAATGGTCGATCGACGGGCTGCCAATAGGGTCATCGCGTTCCAGACGACATCCGAACGTTTGGCGGTTATAAACATCGGTGGAACGATCAATACCCAATCGTATCCGTTTATGCGCCAACCGAGACCAGCCCGGATGCGAACAAGGATGAATTTTACGATCACCTTCAATAGACGCTGGATACGATACCTTGAACCAATTTAATCAGGAAGACTTTAATGCATATTCAGGTGCAGATCAAACCGGCTGGGAAGGAACAATGGACAAATTCGGATACGGAGTAATTAACGACACGACTTACGACTCCTTTCATTCACAGCGTCAAACAATTTAATCATTGCCAACAGTATAGTCCGCCATCCACTCAAACGCCAAATCATCTGGCGAACTCCATCCGTCAACGACTCGGCGATGTTATACTACTTTTTGATCAACAAAAGATTTCGATCGGCGTTCAAAGACGTACGTGCAATTGCGGATCGGACAATTATCTTCTTCGAACGAAATTACAGATGTGATTACAAAGAACGGAGAAAACGGCTCCACCACTAACCAAGAAGAATTGGGCGTGCCTACGGGACAATGACAAATGGTATTATTTTACATTTGTTGGTATTATCCAAAAAAATTGCGGCGTTCGCATCACTGGACGATATCGATGTAGAAGAAAGGCAATTGTCGGCGCCCATTGTGGGGTGTGCAATGGAGTTGTGTCCACCTATCCATAAACGGACGCAGCCATAGATCTCGCACAGCTGTCTGGGCCTATCTCAACATACGACATCAAAAAATCGGATGGAGCTTTCGTGACCTCTCCATGGATCAGCACTCGAACCGCCGATTAACGAGCAGCCCACGAATCGGTTTGGCGATACCGAGCCGACAATTATCGGAGTGAAGACGGCAATAAAATCACTGAAAAATGGAAAAGCGCCAGAAATAGACTAAGTAATCACCGAGATGATTAAAGCCACAAGAGCACAACGAGGATGTATTGATCAAATATTCACTCTCCCTCCCCTAATGAAAGAAAGCATTCGTTGCGGCAAACGAATTGTCGTCGTCTTCATCGATTTCAAATCCGCTTTCGAATGCATCAATTGGAACAGTGGAGGGCCTTCGAAACCGAACGTGCCTTTGAAAATAATCCATCTACCAGCAGCATTCATATTCGAAGCAACTTATCCGAGGAATTTTCGATTCAAGAAGCAGCCCGACAATGAGACATCGCTTCGCTACTTCTCTGTAACGTTGTGGTCAACGGGATTATGTATGAATCATTTGGACACGGAGTTCCATACGACGACAACAACTTTGTAGCCGAGCTAATGTTGACCGACGATAGCGCCGTCTTCGTCGACACGGATGCCGAAGCAACGGACATCTTATACGATATTTCCGGCATCGCCCGGTCATACGGGTTAAAAATCAATGCGGAAAACACCAAAGTGCTCACAACGGACGGATCAAAAGCCAGTGTTCACCTCGATAGAACCCAAATCGAACATATTCTGATGTTTAAATATTTTGGATCATTGGTTGAGGAAAATAAAGTGGCATCGACGACCGACAGCTGCATCGGTCAGGCAACATACGCCTCGCTCACGTGGTGCATACGGAAACGAACAAATATTGCCATCAAAACGAAAGTATGCCCCCGCCGAACGTCAACAAGCTCGGGGTCTTCCAAATGCGATGCTTGAGGCAGATTCTCGGTGACAGAATTCAGCGATCAACCTGACTAAAAAATATCGAGGGCGACTTAAAGAATCAACGGTTATCAATTATCGAGGCTCGAGACGTCGCCACAAATCGCCAAGAATGGAAATGAATCGTGAATGGAGTTTGACACCCAGCTGCACCGACAGCAGCGTATCCGTTACGGGGGCGTCCCGCCCACCACCAGCTAACGGATCAAAGCAGAAGCTTTAGTTTTTGTCGTTGGGCTTGCTTCATACCTCAGGCGGCGATGAAAGATATTATTGAGCATACTCAATAGACTCGTTCTATTTCGTTTACAGAGGTCAAGCAGCATTGGGTACGGTTAGTACTTAGTGGGGGGCCCGCTTAGAAAACGAAACTTGCAAGGACTAGTAAGGACGAAAGGGCAATTGTAAAGGAGGAAGAATATAAAACTTTCGACACTGTCCGATCATCACTAAATTGGAGCTAGACTAGTGCGGCAGCTGGAGATCAAATCATGTGCAGGCTGTATGCGTTTTGACCTGGCACCTATTGCTTCACTGGTTACTATGATGACAAATCGGTCGCAAAATCTTGTGCTCGTTAGTAGCTGGTTAGAATCTGCAGCTTCATTTCTACCTTAAACGCTTATTCCTTCCAGCATATTGTTCATTTTCCAATAATTTTGCTCATCCTTTGAGAGCTGATTCTGCAACCTTTTACATAGAATGAATAAGTTGATCATCACTTGTCGTCGATCGTTCTTTTTGGAGAATCATTTAAGGTAACTGAAGTTGGCAATGAGAAAGATTTGTCTGACTAGTCTTAAGTACCGAGTGCGCTTCTCCCTGAGGAGTGGACCTTCTTAAAATTATCTATCTTATTTTACATATCTTGCCCCTCATAAAGCTGCCGTTTCTTTCCTTTAGTGCTTGATTATATCCAAGTTGCCATCAGGCTCGGCGGGCACTTCTCTTACCTCAGGAGTTGTGGTGGCGTAATTTAAAAATTAATCTAAAATAAAAACGAAATAATTGCATAAAAGTGAATCCATTAAATTCCCGAGCATGCCACTTCCTAAGCTACCGGGGGCATGCCGTGTCCATTCGAGTCCTTTAATCGACCGCAAATAATCGGAAATGCGCAATATAAACGTCATCAGCGTCATATAAGTGCAGCTAATTGCAACCAGCTACCAAATGGGGTTCGACGGGCCCATAGCCGGCTCCTCAATCATTTGCTAGTCCGTTTGTCCGCCGTCGATGAAAGTTACTATAGTCGCCGTCGTCATCATCATCATCATCATCATCACCGCAGCGGAAAACTGACCAGAATTGCGCCCAATAAAGTATAATTGTCCACAAGCGCTGCATTATCCCCGAAACGAGAAATCTGCATTTCTGCCCCCGCGCGAATTTTAGTCCCGTTGAAGTCGGTTTTTACGAGAGCCGGCCGGGATGCGGATAGGATGCCCAGAAGGTGAATTCTTATGCCGAATTGAGTTCTACACTGGGACATCGGAGGCTCTTGAGGCCGGGCGAGCAGCGTCGATTGCATGCTGTTACACTCGAGAGAATGCGGCTTGCGTGTCAGACATGAAACAAGCAAAAATGTACAAAACGCGTGTATGCACACCTGAGACGCGCCAGGGTATCCGGGCGGGCATGCACCCTTAACAAGGCTAGAAACAAAGCTCCTCTGCCTTTGTTCATCCGTCCATTGGCTTCGGTGTATATAATTGCCGCAAGTCCATTAGTTAAAAGCGGCCTTAAGAAGACCACAATCAAGGCTGGGTTGACAGCATAAAAGGCCCCGGTATACCCACATAGACCACAGGTGTAGAAGATGCAACGGATGAGATGCAATAAATGCAAGCAAGTGCAGTTGTGCGTTGCAATTGTTGCAAAGCGCCCTTTAGCCACTATTCAGCGACGGCAGCGCAGCGATTGCGACTGTGTGACTGTTATATAGTTACGTGGAAGAGGTTTCTGGGTGCTCGTCTGCCATTGTGCCTCGGGAATGCTGCATCGTCTCTCGGCCTGTGCTTCCATGTGTACTTAATTAGTTCATTACCCACCTAAATGCTATGGAATTGCATTTTGTTGTGTTAGATTGCACGTAATTAGTGTTCCTGGCTGGATATTTTTCCCCTTGGCTTCAGGTGGATTATTCCATTCACCAGGGAAACAACCAAACACACAGCGCTTATGCCCAGTGGTGGAGGCTCGATGGGGTCTTAAGTGGTTGTGTTAAAAAAAAATTTGTTGTTGAAAAATTGTTTTTTTTTGCAGAAACGAAAATGAAGACCAGTGCACAGCTTACCTACATGGACGGACAATTGAGACCTGCAATTACATAAATGCAGATGTCCAAAAACTCCTTTCAGGAATGTAAATTGATGATGCCTTCGTGAAAGGGCCCTAATAAAGATTAATAAATTGAAATCGAACAGGTCTTGCAATAATATGGCTAGTAATAGTAGAGATGTCCTTTTTTTAGAGGGCAGAATTGACCTAACAAGGTACAAACGCAAGGCTTTGAACAGAAAAAATTCGAACACAGTACGAAAAAATAAAAACTCACAGGATTCCGAAGGTTAGAACCATCTAAACGGACTAAAGGCCGCACTATAAAAGAAGGGAATGTCAATGTCGCTGTTTCCATGCTCAGTGAGAGTCTCAAGTCCCCACAAGCTAGCAACGTTACTCAGTTTGTTTAAAAACGCAAATTAGCGGATTATTAATATTCTCAATCACAATTCTACATGCGCGCTCATTCACTTCTTTTATGGTGCGGGCTCTACATTCACCACATTGAATGGTGGAACCCGACATCCAATGGAAGATCGAACACTCCTCGGAGATCATTAGCATATAGATGAAAAGAGCAGCGATAGTAGCAGAGGGAAGATTTTTATTACAGAGGGAGAACAGCAAAGGACCAAGAACCGAACCCTGAGGCACATCTGCAGGCACACTTAGGACAGAATGAAACATTATTATGCCGAACGAACTGAGCTCTATTAGAGAGAAAAGACGAACAAACGAAAAATAAAAGTTATACTGTTGACTAAGTTTATGGATCAGATGTGAGTGAACTACAGAGTCGAATGCTTTGGAAAAGTCAAGAAGAACTAAATTGCAATAGGACATTGATCAAGGGCGGAACAAAGATCAGTTTTAACCTTCAATATAGCAGTTTTGCCACTGCGGGATTTACGGAAGCCAGATTAGAGTTTAGAAAGAAATTACAAGAATCAAGATACCGCAAGACTTGAGTAAATATAATTTTCTCGAAGACTTTAGTCAGAAAGGGAAGAATTTTAATAGGGCGAAAGTCTGACTTTTTAGGAAGGGATAGTGACTTCCGGCTTTTCCCAAAGGAATTTAGGAGGTTGTCAGGCAATAATTAAAAATATGCATGATTGTTTCAACGATTGAAGGGGAGAGAATTTTAAGAAAGCAAGAGGGGGTATCCATCATAGCCAACGCTATTGGGCGAAATGGAAAGCAATATGCCAAGTAATTCCAGACATTCAACATTCAACATAACAGAAATTAAAACCATCAGTACATAGAGAGTTGGAAGAAGGGGAGTCGAAAGTAGAAGACAGTGGGAAACCCGGAGAAAATTGAATGAAAGATTCATTGAGTGCGTTTACATCAGTATCAAATGAGTTAAGCTCAGATGTATAAATACTTAAAGAACGAAGGTTAGATCAAAGTTGCTTATTGCAGTGGTCGGCAACCTATGGCACACGTGCCACTAGATGACACGCGAGAAAATCTGTGATGGCACGTGACACTCGACAATTACATCGGCATGCCCTTTCATATTCATGCGCGACTGTTATAGAGGTATGCGCACTTGCTACTCTGATACATATGTATATATTAAAGTTCACCGTTACCGCAGCCGCCCGGGACACAATTCACTCGAAAATTGATATAGAGGTCCCCATTAAGTCATTCACATACTGGCCGCCGGCAGGCCGTGACCTGAAGGGTTATCGCCGGAGGATGGCGCCTGCAGTCCAGGAAAACTGACGAAACTATTTATCGTCAGTGCGGAGCTGAAGATCCGAACTTCTATTCAGTCTGAAGTTTTCGTTGAGGAAAGTTTTCTTTACATGAATTAACAACCTACCACGCTAAGCTGTCGTCTTCGACTGTGTGCAGGGAATCATGAGGTCACCAGCAGCCCACGGCGTATTAGGCGGATGCCTCAAGTGCACATCCCTTAGTCAGACTGTGGCCGGAATCGGGCCGTAGCTGTCGACCTGGTCTGAAAGTACACGGTAAGCCGGCGGCCTGTATGTGAATAGTGGCGCGCTTAATGTGCAGTTGTTTTATTATTTCTTTTGTGGCGCGCCAATGCATTTGGGTTGTCGATCGCTGGCTTAGTGGACAGAACACGATTAAGTTTATGGGAGTAAAATTCAGGCTTGGCCAGTTTGACTTTGCTATTGGTTAAGTTACGAAGACTTTTGTACTCACTGAGGTAACTCGGGATCCTAGTCCTACGACAGCGTCTGTACAAGATAGGAGGAAGGAAAGATGGCTATGTTTTAACACTAAATTGGTGATGGTAGCAGTGAGAGCAGCAAGGAGCGATGGATTATAGCAGTTAAAAAATGTGGGTATCTGATTTAGAATAGGGAGACCCAATGACCTCAAAAAGTATTTGAGTGTGTTCGCTCGTGCCTTCAGCAGAACAACATTAAAATCGCCAGCAGCAATTATGTTGTAACAATTCCGGGAGAGACTAGATACGAGATCGAAGAAGTTACCAGCAATATCAGGAGTAAACACATTGGGTGGGCAGTACACACTGAAGCAATTCTACTCTACGCTATATGCTCAGCTCCCGGAAGACAGCGCGCAATTCAAGGTATTCCATGGGGAATTTAAGCTCATGGGGAAGAGCCGACAACATCGTTTAAGTCCAGAGCCGTGGTGATTCAGCGTGGCTGCTGGGTTCGATCTAGCTGGACATAAACATGTCCTCGCTTAGAAAAAACAGAACTCACGAGATCCCTCTTTAAAAATTTTCGGACTTTCAGTCATCCGAACAACACTGCCAGAGGCGAATCCTATGTTGAGTTTCTTCAATGTTAGAGTTCCATGCTGACTGCTTTTTTTTTCAAAAACTCCAGCTGCTCGTTGACAGACGGAAATTTGACAACTATCGAGGTGCAACGAGGTGCCATTTCTCTGGACGGAAGACATTTACATATGGGGAGAGATCATGCCCAATAGTGGAGGCAACAGCGCTCAAAATCTGCCTAGGATTTTCACTGTCGCCCGCACGACTAAGTCTTGGATCCTAGACTGACGACGAAAATCCCCCAGTTCATTCGAGACTGTGGCTACGTCATGCTGCACATTCTCGACCTCGTCTTGCAATTTAAAAAGTTCATTCTTAAATGTGCTGCACACCTTGTCGGTTCGCGCCGGCAGGCGAGACCCGAGACGCTTAATTCTCTCATCTAGAGCAGCTAACTGTTCATCAAGCAGGCGGTTGAAGGTAATCATCAGTCTTTTTCCAGAAGCTCAAAGCTATGATCAGGAGCAGCTGCAGATGTGGTAGAAGAAGATAGGGTAGAAGAAGATATACAAACCCTAGGTATATGATATTGGAGACTTCAAGCAAGACGTCGACAGTTCGGGAGAATATTGCAGGAAGCAAAGGCCAATAACAGACTATGCAGCTACTTCTGATGGATGGTGGGTGATACTGCAAACGAACTTGACGATCTAGCAGCTGAGCACCGAACGAACTTTACACAGTTCTTGAATGCTACAAAATAGATCTAAAACCCATCCTTGTGGTCACGAGAATGGGTGGTATCAAAACGGGGATAACGTTCAAATTGAAGGTCAGCACAGAGTATATGGGCCCCGCTACTTTAACCAACCAACCAATAAGGTATCGACAACTAGACTATAAAAAGTTCCGTCTTCTATCCACAAAAGCTAAAATATGTACGAATTGGATCGTCCAACAAACGGTAGATCAATTCAAATCGTTATCGATCTCAAATTCGTCCCTTCTTGGTTTCAAATTATTTTCTAACTTTAAACACCTAAAAATTAAGAATTCCAGAAGAAAACGTTTCGACCAACAAAAAAAAATCAGTGCAGCATTTGCCTGTTCCCCGTTGATCCTAAATTCCCCGTCGTCAAGCGACATAGTCTATCAGAAAAAAAAGGTAAATCCTTAATTGAAACATTTCCTGCTGAAAAAATCTGATATGAAATTTGTCCCATGTCCAGATCTATCACGGATCTACTTATACTTAACCTCAATCGACCTACTAAGCTGGCAACAAAACGTCAAGGGAAATGTCACACGGAGGGATTCCTTCAACTGCCAGGCATCAACACGGGGCTTTATCTAAACTGTGAAAATTGATACTTTTGACTTCACCAATATTATTTAAGCCACAGCCGGGGAGGAAGCCCGTCTCCTCTGGATCTCCTTAATCGATTACCCAGTAATCTCCTCAGGTATTTTTTCAGTTAACGTCACAAAACAATAATCCGAGACTTTCGAGAGGAGAGAGATGTAGAAAAAACAACTATGTTCACAATTTTGACGCGAACCAGCAACAGGGTCGCATCCGCAGTTACCATCCAGGGTAGAATTGTGAATGGCTAGAGGCAAAGGGGGGAGTCGATCATCTGCCGGTGAATGTTTTGTATCCTGTATGCGGCTCCGTCGGCCGGGATTACTTAAGCCGACTGCACTTGAAGGTCGTAAAATGCGCGCGTTAAGATCCCATCATCCATGCAAAATTTAGGTGCAACAAAATATTAACAGCGCAACGCGCAGACTCTTAACGATTTCGTAAAATGCCCGATAAAAATAATACAAGAAACCGCCACAAAGCAAAACAATTAACGAACGAAGCTAAGTGTGAACGATCAATGGCTGTGAAAATACGCCAGATCGGCGGCAAATAAGCGACGCGCTCAGAACGCGATTCATCGTTTGCGCAACTAAATCAGGCGAGGCTGGCGTGCGCGAACGTCTCAAGATCGGGCTTATGTAGTTCCAGCGAGAGATGGCCGCATATTACGCGTCTACTTAGCGATTATGACATAAAAGCAGTTTAGCGAAACCGATAAAGTTAATGTTTTCCAACTTTTTAATTAGTTTCGCATAATTGCAACAATGTCGCCGCGGCGCTGCTGTCAACTGCTGCTGCGAGGGCTGCTGCCGTTGTTTATTTTATGGGCAATTAAAAGGTGGAAATCGAGTGATCGGGCCAGCAGGTAATTGCGAGTACATCAGTTTGTTGACTTTCCGTCGCTGACGCTGCTGCCCGGGACTAAAGCGATCAAACTTTTTATGATTCAGGTTTTCCTCGTCGTCTCGCCTGGCCAGCGGTTCCCCTTGCGCCGTGACGAGGACTATAACTTTTGATAAGTCAAAGACACTAATCCCGTAATCAGATTAAAAACTTCGATTCCGATGCATTCGGGGGAATTGGGAAACATCGACTGACGCGGCCCCGGGGCAGAAAGAGTCGCTCGTCATGTGAGAAAAGTCACAGCTTTGTATAACGCGATGCATGCTGGCAATGCCAATTTGAATGACAACAGCCTGTTGCACTCCGAACTTCGTCGGCTGGTATCGGTGCTACCGAGCAGTCTACCCGGACCAACCCAGCTTTCGCCCGTTAATTAGCTTGGGAAGCTCCGCCAGAATGGAGCGACTATTTTTATTTTCGCTCCCCCAGTCGATCCCGGGTTTATGGCCCCGATCCTTTGCTATTTATGGCCGTTAATTAACTTCCGTGCAAACGAATTCAAATTAGTTTTTTGTCCATTGGCGTCGTCACCATTCGCATCAGACACCAAAAATTTAAATGCGGAAGGAATGACCGAGTTTTAATGTTTATCGCCGGCTTTGGTTAATTTACGCGATTTGGAAGTGATTTGAAGTTGGTAACGAGTTTTTTGTGATCTCCGGTGTGCGGGAGAGAGAAATCCGTGAGAGCGACAGCTCAATTCTGATATGGAGGAGTATTTTTTTGGAAGCCGATTTTTATTGGACTAATTTGGACGATGGCAAGATGAGAAGAGTGCTATTTGGAGGTTTCGTGTCTGTTTTATTATCTTGTGGACTGACATAGAGGCTGGCGTTAATAATTTTGTAATCTCATCACTTTTAAGGTATTTCCCATATTTAAACACAACCAATTCCGATGTATTTTACGCAAACAAATGAAACAGAAATGGCTGCAACCAACGTAAGTTTCGCAAAGTCGCAGGATGTAGTAAATCTAGTTTTTTTTGCTTTTTCTCGTAACAACACTAGCAACGTTTTGAGCAATTGATGTAGTGTCGTCGTACTCGCCAGTGTAATGAACGCCATACTCACATGAAAAAATAAGATGGTCGAAATGTCATTCTAATTATCAAAGAATTGAACAGTCGTACTATTGATTGCCTAGAACGATTCAAGTTCCACAATTGCTACGATCAATTGGGGGAATAGCAGTTGACTTTTCCATCTAGACCTAAGTTTTGAATGAGGACTAACACGAACCCAATTTTAATTCGGCCTGCGAATGTTACTATTGTCATCATAACCTGAGCTCAGTCAACCTCAAAACAAGCCACAATATTGTTGATGACGATACTCTGGAATTCACCCGTTCACCTTAAATAATGTCAGATCAAACTCAATTGACCGAGAAATGGAGTTCATATTGTATCTGTCGAATTCAATGCCTTTAATATGAAGAGTCCTTCAATCTAGTGATTGATAAAGACGGAAAAGGAATCTAGCATTTAGCTTATTATCAAAGAAATAGGAAGTAGGTACCAAAATGGGCGATCTGGGCATTGCGCATATTTTGGGAAAATTTAAGCTCATACCTCACTCTTTATACTACCAGTCGTTCACGTCGTAGTGCAATGTCTAGTAGTAAGCTTAGCTCGAAGGATATAAAAAGGATAGGAGAGGTTAAGAAAGAGACATAGTTCAGAGCATATGACGAGAAAGCAGGGAACCTCCTGTATAAACTCTTGGATGTTGTATGAATTCAATTTTTTAAGCAACGGGCTGAGCGCCATAGATGCAACAGTCGGGGTCAGCCGGGGACAGCCTCGTCAGTGTGGTATGCCTATTGAAACAAGTGAATCCCGCTAACTAGCAGACAAAGGCCGGCAGTATCAGACGACGAGGTGTACTGATGAAGACCCATCCTAAGTGGAACTTTGGTACCTTATTTCTGTTTAAGACGAAGGGAATAGACAAGCCCTCGGCGATTTTCTGTACATTCTGGCGTTGAGCTATGAAGGAAGGTAGGGTTTGTGAAGTTTGGGCGAATCAAGTAGAAAATTACTTTTACCAATTTACACGAAGTACTTTTCGTGCGGACTTTAACATTCAACGGAATAAACGTATACCGCCGGCTTATGCAATTTAAACATGGGTTGAGAATTTTTGCAAAACTTCAACAAGAGCAGAAAAGTCAATAGCATCAAAATGCGGACGACCGAAAACGGCCGACACGAAACTTCAAGACTGTACCTATACAGTAAGTGGAACAATTGCACAGAGCAAAAAGTTTCTTGAGTGCTCTTGGTTCACTATGCCTTGCGACGCAAGAACGAGGATCAAACAGGACCTTGACTGAAATCCGCAAGAAGCCCGTCGTTATTGGTATGGGCCTCAAAAATGGGAAGATCCTGGCCATAGCTGAAAGCTGTAACACCCAACAGAGTACTTCGCTGGAGGATAACTGTTTCCGCCCTACATCCTACGGGGGATTAAAGAGCATAAGAAGAAAAATTAGTGAACTTTATAAAAGTAACCAGATATAATAGCTTAGGGAAAAAACTGGTTAACTGAAAGCTTCCACGTTAAACAAGAACTTCAACAAGGAGATGGTCTAGCACTGATGTTATTCACCCTACCCCTAGAAACTGTTATCAGAACAACAGCATTAGACGGGAATTTAGCATCAATTAACAAGTCGGTGCAAATATTGGGTTATGCTGATGATCTGAACATGGTAAATAGATCACTATTAGGAGCAAAAAAATGCTATATACGAGTAAGTCTACACAACGACGCTAGAAACATTGATTTAACAATTAATCAAGACAAAAATAAAGCAATGTTGCAGGCTAGATCAGAAAGGACACATCTAAGGTGCAACTTCACTATAGATTACTGCATCAAGTACTTCAGTCAAGAGCGTTATACAGGAAAACTAAATTTAAGATTCATCGGATCCGAGAAGAATGAGATCCCGTCGTTCATGAAAGATTCGTGACACTTTAAGAACCGACTCAGCTCATAATCGAGAACCGACTCATTGATTCATTTTGAAGATGTGGATTTTTTAGCTGACTCAGATCTGAGTTACCCATGCCTAATCAAAATAAATAAACTACGATGGGCAGGACATGCGAATTCCGAAAAACAGAGCAGTGAAGAGGATATTTATAAGGGAATCATAAATCGGTGACAGGCTAGAACGCGACCGAGTAAAAGATGTTTTGAAGCCGTAGAAGCAGCCACTGCACACTCATTGGGCCTATGAAATTGGAGGATAGTGAGCGAGAAGGTTGGAGGGGAAAATGAAAGGAGGTCAGCGACCTTATTCTGTACTACAATATTGTGAGAATTTCTCTCGAAACTGCCAAAATCGTATTCTTTATTACAAAACTGACTAAACTCTACTCGAAACTATAACAATGTTGGCCTCGATTCCTAGATCCGGCGGATCGGAAGTAAGTGCAGATTTGACATTTTGCGATGCTGAAACCCTCATTCGCGGATTCAATTAAATCAAAAATTCGGAGTGAAGACTCACGCGATTATGAAATACGTGATGTCGGATTATCTGAGGTGCATTTGTCGTTTCAAATCCGCAGAAAATTTGTTGCGGATCACAGTTTTACAGCGCGGAAAATGGCAAAGAGAAATCCGTGGCTGTGGATTTGAGAATCGCAAAATGTTAAATCCGCACTCACTTCCGATCCGCCGGATCTAGGAATCGAGGCCATTGTTAGATTTTTACTTGAAAGCTCAAAGGTTATAGCCTTATGACACTGGCTTTATCGTAGGCTGAAAATGCTGCCTTGGCTAGACTGAAAAATGAAAGAAAAAATTCAAAGGAGATTTGCCCATATGTAAGAATGAGAGCACTATATTCGTACTTTTCTTGGCTAATAAAAATTTTGAAAACGGATTTAAAAAGCATAGGAAAAGAAACAAATCGTTTCTTTTTCTATGCTTTTTATAACAGTTTGCTACTTCTTTAGCCTTTTTATAATAGTTCAGTTCGGAATGCAATAAATGATTGAATAGAAGACACTTTAACTGCCTATATAATGTGTAGACAACGAGTTTATTTTATACAGGAACTGAGAAAATTCGGTATCACTGCAGAATTCAGCAATTGGAAGTCTGTAGCTGAGTTTTACAGGGATAATGCATTTAAATACCCCATCATCTTCTTCAAATACCAATTCATAGAATCATTGATAACGGTACTCTGCGTTATTTTAAGCTTTCTCTGGCAAGCAAGAATCATGTTGAAACGAAGTACAAAATCTAATCTTCAATAAAGCCTGCCCTTTTGTTACTTCACTTCAGTGGACGATCTAGAACTAACAGCTGAAGCATCTCTTAACCTCCTAGACTTAACACTTGAAAGAGGATCTACGATATAATGACCACATATCGCCAAACCAGCATCCCAATAGCTGGGTTTAAAAAAGGCAGTTTCCTCCTTTATGTAGCAGTGACGGCGGAAATCTGCAAGTTCTACATTCAGACAAGATGGAATTTCTTGGATGTATGACACTTTTTTCTTCTCAATAGACTATATTATCGCAATTACCTGTAGCGAATGCTGCACTAAAATCAACGCCAGTTCTCCTTTTCCCGCGCACTAAGATCTACAAAAAACTCCGCTGTAAAATAAACTTTTGCAGTAAGTATATCTGAACTCGCAGAATATTCTAGAGTTTAAAAAATGCACTCTACTAATTGTCACTGCGTGATAGCCACGAAGGGCTGCACAACAAAAGCTGCGCTTCAGTTTCAACCTTTTCTTTCCGTTAGTTTATCAATTACCAAAACCAAGCTACAAACTACATACATCTGCCATAATCACGTTCATGTTCCCAAAATGTAATTTCGCTAACTGTCCACCCAACCCAGCAAATGTATCCTGTGCATCCAGAATTGTACAGAAGATATCCCAGTCACAGCACTTACATAAATAAATATTACTAAGCAGCGAAATACGAACGGGATGTAGTATAATCGTGTGAAGCAGGCTAAAATTATGGAAGATTATGTAATAGAGTCAAGAAGAAGATTATGTTTTCTAAATGTCACCTATAAAACTGTCATTTGAGCCAAAGGTCTTCATTGCTATTTCCAATGGTGGCTTTTCTATAACAATTTCACCAAATATTTGGTTTTTTTGTTTTTAGCTGGTCTTCGACAGCTCATTTCCTCTTTCTTCATCCTCCTTGCACTATTTATGTTACTTTTTTTGGCATCAAATTAATTTACTCTTTTCTTTTAGGAGTTCAAAGTATCAAAGGTCGAAAGTGCGTTTTTACAACCATAGTTTCAAATAAAAACTAGACATCAAAAATCATCATTGCAGCAGCATCGAAAATAGAAATGGCGGACGTTAATTTTGCACTTTCAGAAAGAAATTTTAAATAATTCACAGTGGACAGTCACCTGAATTAAATCGCTGCTGGGTTTGCCTTCATAAATCAACGCCAAGCTTTTTTTCGAAAGTAACTGGGTGTTTTTTAGAGTCATAGATAAAGATAAGTGTTTTTTCTGACAGATGGTGGGTGAATGACATTGTTTTGACATTTTTGTAAGTTTTTATAAATTTCTTAAATTTTTAGATATGAAAGTCTAGAACACAAAAGTAAGTCCCTTTGTACTGGGAACGTGCTATATTCGGAAAGATATGGTAGAGAAAAATCTAAAAGAATTAAACTACGCGGCTGACTCCATCCGCTGTCATTAAATACTACCACGACAAAAGGGTGACTTTCACGATCTAAAAGGATATGGATTTTTAGTTTATTGTAAGTGCAGCAAATTGCAGAATAGTGTGCAGTAGAGATGCGCCGAATTTGAATTCAGCCGAACCGAACATTTCGACCATATTATTCGGTTCATTTTTGCGAAGTAAACACATAACAGATCAAGTTTAAATGAAAGAAAATTTATAAAAGAAAACTTGTATTTGCGCTTTATACAATACTGTTAGAGACATGATGGAAAAGACGCTTTTCGAAAATTCCCGCTGAGTCAATGCGCTGGAGAACAACTGGAAGAGAATTCCAAAGCAAATTTGCGAACACGAAAGGAAGACCGTTGTCAACCCAGCAAACCACATGTAATGCATAGAACAAAGAAATGCATTCGCCGTACATTACAAGTAAGCTATTTGAAAGCTATCAATCAGCGACTGCTTACAAGTGCCTTACAAATACATTACAAGCAATGTATTAAATTATGTTTGGATTCTGGGGATTCATACTCGTATGAATATATCAAATCAGGCAGTAGCACCGTTATCTTTTCGAGGCACTTTCCGCCGCTAGTAGAAAATTTTTGCTCATTTGTAAGTGTTTGCATTTTAACCAGTATTGTATTTCAACTATAACGGGGTGAGTAAAGTATAATTATGTTTTATACTTTCTTTACCTAAGATTTAATACATATATCAAATTGTGTAAAGATAATCTTTCGAGGCAGATAAATCAAATCGTTTAAAATCAATGCATTTCATCCTAGAGCATCATTAATGCTATACAATACATTTTGTTAGCTTTATGAAATGTCTTTTGTAATGCATTTGCAACATTTATAAAATGTATTTGTAATTTATAATGTATGCATTACATATTTCTATATGAAATATATTGTTAATGCATTACAAGCAATGCATTTCATCCTAGGACATGCCTAATGTTTTTTAATGCATTCCGTATTACTTACAAAATGCTTTCTGTAATGCATTTCATTCATTTCTGAAATGTATTGTGAATTCATTTTGTATGCATTCGTGGTTTACTGGGAAGGTACCGAATCGTGGAATAATAAAATTATTGTTTCTAAGAAATTGTAAGGGTACTACAAACTGGTTGCGGTAAGCTGGTTTGCGGTCGTGCAGAATATCATGGAGGAGGCGCATAGGTCTGAACTCTCTTCAGTCTCTGAAAGAGCAACCCAGGATGGAATTAGAGTAAAGATATATATAATCGTAAGGGTGTAGTTTATACACAGTCGTTGAAGGCAAGGTTAAGCTTACGGGCACAGGAAGAGTTGAAAAAAAAAGACAGGCCATGGATCAGATGAGAAAGTAGTAAGGCTTTCATTCAGCTCATACGCAGAGACCTACTGAGCACATAGCACCTAAGTTTTGACAGGTGACCATAGGTTTTCTGAACAATGAAGCTAATGTGATCATAGCATATTAATATTAAACCTATTCAAGACTACACCAAGATTTTTTACTTTATTAATGCAGCCGAGGGGGACCCCATTTAAAGCAATATCAGAGGCATTAGGACAGTTAAAAGCAGAATGAGAGAGAATGTGCATTGGAATTTCCGAGGATTAAATAGCAGAAAGTTCTATGTCGAAGATCATTAATGAAAATCCCGAATAGAAGCGGACCAAGGATAGAGCCTTGGGGTACGCCAGCGTTAAGAGCAGAAACTGAGGAACAATTGTCACGGATCAGAACTTTCTGAAAACGATTTGTTAAAAAACTATGTATCAGTTTAAGGGCAGGTAGAGAAAGATGAGCTTGGGCGCATCGCTCGGCGCATCTGTAGTGTGCAGTTAATTGCTAAAAAAGGAGAGGACAAGAAAGGAGGAATGTTATTTAGATAAGAGAAACAGAAAAAAAGGGCATGGCCTTGCGCGGAATCGAACCACGAGCCTTTGGGATGGTAGTCGGGCGCTTTAATTAGCTAGGATAATGAGATCTCTATGGAAAGGCATAAAACTGTTTGACTCATTACGATCGATATTTACTACTCTTGAGCGATTTACATCGCTCAAAACAAAAGCAATAACATATTGAAAAAGTGTACGTATTGAAGAAAATATGTATGATGATACAAAATTGTTCTATGCCTTGCCGTTCTTAACAAGATCCTTTATCATTCCACTACATAGAAAGTTTTGGCCAAAGATCTTGATTTACACGAATATTCAACTGATTCAAAATCTTAAGCCACAAGAATATCGTACCAATCCATTTTTCAGCGGACATTTTTATTAACTAATAAAACGTTAAATATTGGTTAAATTATTACGTTAACAATGTTGCCGCATATGGATGGGAATATAATTTTCAAGAGGTTCATCAGATTCCATAACATCCTGAAAAATATACTGTTTGGTATCGTTTATATTTTGGAGAGAACATAGGTCTCTATTTCTTTGAAAACGAGACTGAAGCCAATGTAACTGTCAAAGGTGGTCGTTTACATCCATGTTATACCCCATTTTTGACTACGTTGAAAAGTTGAGTCAAGGTTGAGTTGAAATTTCGACCACTATATATGATGTCGAGTTGAGTTCACTTTGGGTTGAACTAAAGTTGAACTGAAACCAAAACATAACCTCGAATTTCGTTGTGAAATTCTCATTAACAGATACGTAAAAAGCAAAAACGCCGAACTAACGTCGAAGGCGGACTTCGCGGATGGTAAATAAATAAAACAAATGTCACTTCAACCCAATTACAACTCAACCAGCGTATATGAGGCGAAATATCAACTCGACCTATGTAGGAGAGCTGAGTTGGGTTTAGTGGACCCAGTTTGAACTCGACCCCAACTCGATTAAAACTGTCTTGAACTTGGGTTGAACTTGTGCATAAACGAATTTGGCTTGACCTTGAAGACTTTTTGTAATTGCAAGATGGTGATAAGTGCCAAACAACGTAACAACTTTCATTTCCAGTGAAGAACGAGAATTTAACCCGAATCATTAAGTTAAACAACCAGTGCGTTTTTGTAAAATTATATCACAATGTTTTTTACAGTGTAGGTTCGTTCAGATTTTTAGGTGTACTTAGGGATTCGTAAGGAGAACAGCAGGGATATATGTATCAAAAAATAATAGCAGAACACTTCAGATAAACATTTGCTAGATAGAATTCGTAGACACTACCTATATGTCACTGCAGTAAGGAGTTACAAAATAGATTTTCGACGAAACTTCACACAAAAATTTCAACGATATTTTAACGCACAAAACACAAAACTCACCATTGCTGCATATACTGTGACTATCTAACTGTCCGCTAGAATCACTATCACTGTCATCATTTGTGCTAGCTCGACCAACATTGCTTCCTGGCGGAACGCTTAAATCCCTAGGACCTGGCGATGGGGACCTGCCGTCATCCTCCAAATCCCGATGTGAATGCATAGAATGATGATGATGATGATGGTGATAATGCATACCATTATTATTATTATGACCCATGCCATGATGGCCATTCTCGCTATTTACAGCATTTGCAGCGGCATTTGCTGCTGCTGCTGCAGCACTGCCAGCCAAAATATCGGTAATCATAAATCTGGAGCGTGGTGGTTGTAATACCGCCATTGAGCCACGCTGAACTGGAACAGTCATAGCTGTCGTAGAACCAGTTATGGGGCTGATACTACCCTCGTGATCGCTAGTAGTACCAATACCGCCGCCGCCGCCACCACCACTTCCGCCACCGACGACGCTACTGATTCCACTTAAATCGGATATGGCGCTAATGGTTGCTGATAGTAGTGGGCTATCGCCCGGTGTATGCCACTGTAGCACGATTTTGATGAAATTTTTTTAACACACCCCAAAATGAAAGATCTGTCAATCACTACGATTTATTTTTATAAACTTTGCTAAAATGCAATCCTTCACAAATTTCTATCTAAAACATGTACAACACTTTTTCTTTCTTCACAAATTATCTTTACTGTCACACACACTCAGAAAAACTATGCATAATTCGCTATAATTTCACAATCCTGAATTAAAAAATTGAGTTCTACGGCAAGTTCAGGTAAGTCCATATACAAAGTTTCCACAATCAAATTACCACCAGTTTTCGGTTAAAAATAAAACGAAAACTGCAATAAAAACTGCTATAAACACGTCATTTCCTTGGCTAACACCCTCGCTAGCACTCTTAGACATTCCGGCTGTTTGGTCCGTTTTTTTTTCTAATTGTTCAATCACTTATCAGAACTTTTCCATTTGTTGTTGATAGTAAAACACGATAAACAATAATAAACAACACCTTAAAGAGCACGATAGTATTAAAGCGAAACGCTAAATAACAATGCGCAACAGCATTGTCGATTTTCAACTATATATTCTTTAGCTGGAAGATCACTACTAGAACGGAGACTCAATTGCGAGCGATAAGGATTTTTCGAATATTTCACACAATCACTATTTAAGCGCGATTTACATGTGCAGTTAAATGCAAAAATTTTGTGGTCACAGTTTTCTTGTAACAAAATTGAACAAAATAAAAAAGCTCAAATCGAGAACAGGAAATCGCCCTAACGCAAACCGTTCCAGTCCGTCGTCAAACCGACACTAAAAACTGGAATAAACAATTTCTATGTGTTACGTCAACTTGATGAGAAATAATCATCATCTGTCTCCCTCTAGCGCCGGCCAGCACAAGCATTTATCTTTGTCAAGTCCCCTCCTCCCGTCGTAAGTGTACCAACAGTAAAAAAAAAATTGCCCACCGGCATTAACCACGGCAAACAAGGCAGAACGCAGCAGGCTCTCGGGCTCGGGCACAGTCAGCAAAAGCCTAACCAAACACGATCTCGAACCTTAGGCGAAACCTGTTAAACCAGAAAATCGCACACACAACCACACGCAAGCCAGCAACTGACAGACAACCGTATTCGCCGCTGCCAGCAGTTTTTCATCAGTTCGCTGCCGCGTACACAAATGCCCAATTGACTCCCATGTGAAAAATGCCTTCATTACGTTGAGCCCCCGAAAAGGAGGCCGAACCGACAACAATTCACCTAAGCCGCACATCGCTCAGCCAATCAGCAGCGTTTCCCTTTGACATTACTTTCCTATAAAATCCCATTGACAGCTACAGCACCGTTTTATAGCACCGTTTACTCCGTTTCGTACTAGATCGCAGCACAAGAATCTAATGGAATCGCCTGTCAAATGGCGGGGAAGTAGGTGACTGGGCCTGCGTCACAGCAGGGAGGCGTGTCCTCGTACTTGAGTTTGCCATAAAAGTTTGAGGCCTCGACACCCTCAGTTTGATTTACAGTTTCTGTTCGCCACCCTCTCTTTCTACCCTGCAGCAGCCAACGCTCCTTCCTTATACGTAGGCCTCTTTCTCAGTGTGTGGATATTACGGCGGTAATCGTTAATTAATCTCCGAATCCCGATATAATCGTTCCTCGGCCGTCAAAATATATGCAAGAGAGCGAGTTGCTTTGTTCGCCAAAAGGGGGCGAGAGAGAGCGGCCGGAAGGGCTGAAGAATTTACCCGAAACGTATAATGGGAATCGAGGCGAGCAGTTTTCCTCAATCGGAAATTATCTCGACAATTATCTATTTATCTCGGCTCTTGTACTGGTGCTGTCTTGCTCTCGAGCACGCCAGTTGGTCGCGCTGCGTCGTCGTCGGATTAAGAGGGCACATCTCTGGCTAATGCCGGCTTAACTGAATGTGAATGGGGGCCCCCTGAATGCGAGTGTGAAGTGTGTTTCAGTTTTTGTGCCGTTTTACTCCTTTTATGTATGCAATGCACCTAAGTGGCTATGGGTGGCATGACAGGTTGTGGGATGAGGTGGTGACATCGCTTCCAGCCAGGCTGTTTTGGATTTCCCGTTATGATTTTTGCTTTATAGTGAGTGGTGCGAGGGGTGAGCACACAAGCGTCAGCGCTTTATCTCTGACTCCGCCCTTTCTCAATTGTAGTAAAACGACCGATGATTTTCGTGTATTGTTTTCAGATTGTGGAACTTGAAGTGGAGCGCTCTCATCGTTTAGGGGTATTTTATGGGAACGTCTTTCGAGTTATTTTTTTTGTTTTTTTATTTTTAGAGTAGTAAAGTGGTTTTTCATGGGGAAGTAAAAATTAGCCGATTAAGAAAAATATGTAACGAAGCTGAATGATCAGGGGGAAAAGATGTCTTTAGACTGTTTAGGTTACTATTTTTTTTTTAATTTCATGCACGGAAAAATTGGACTGTTTGACACCATTGTCTTACTGTGACGCATTATTTTGTAGCACTCACTCTTAGCAATTGGTTGATAACGACGAGTCTTTCAGATAAATAAAGTAAGTAGAGGTATTTTTATCTCGTTATTCATTATATATTTGCAAAAACCAAAAATAGATTAATTTAATTACTAAAAATCATTTTTCGGTTATTTTAAGTCATTCTTTTGTTCGATTTGTAACGAAAAGACCGACATGAATGAAAATAACACTGGGGAACAAAATATTTTTTCCATGTAGTGGTTTTGAAAGGAACTTAAATTCCTGATGCACCAAATGTGGATTCGTTTAGATCGACTCTAAGTGTTGTGATAAACTAAATGTCAAATATTATATAGGTTATCGGAATCTAACCTTAAATTACATTATTATTCTAAGCACTATTAACCAAATCTTGTTTTAATCTAATGGGTTTACTTTTTTTAGTCCCACTTAAAAGTTATAATAATTATGGTAGTTTGTATGATACTTACAAACTTGGAAACTATTAAACCAATTGAACTCAAACTCACAGGCCCTCTTTGTTTTGATATCAGGAAAGGAAGGTTTACAACCTAGTTTGAACATTTTTATTGACAAGAAATTTCCCAATTTGGGAGACTTCCTTAGAGGATGAATAAAGGGCCATCCCAAATAGGGTTTCAATCATTGATTAGATAGTTTATACCTCGACTGCGTTTATGTTTCATTACATGACGAGTTCCTTTTCTGCTTTTTTACTATTTCGGATTGCGTTATTCCGTATCTATACGCAGCGCGTATGCAGTGAAAAAATTGTTAAAAATAAATTTAAATTAAAATATTTGAAATACGTAAATATATTCTTTTATTAGGGTGACTTCGTAAATGCCAATAAACTGTGTCAGAAAACAGTATTAATGCAGTCAAGTCAAAGTTCAGTAAAAGCTTAGACAAAGTTGTGCAGTTTTAAATTTGACAATTATGAAGTGTGCCGTTTTTACTTTTTTACAAAATGGATAAAAAAGTTATTGTAAAGTTAATTTTAAAACATTTAATACCAAATATAGAACCGCTAAATTTAATAAAAAAAAGAGCAGTGGGTGTGTATACTTATGTACGCACATTAGAAGTTATACAATGATTACAATAGAGTTTCATACTGAGGACATTAACCTATCAGCCAAATACAGCATCAATGGTCGTGACGTGTCGTGTTTTGAAACCAATGGATCATTATTCATGATTAGATTTACATGATCTTGAAGAAAGTTAATAGGTGGACCCGAATCTTCGCCTCTGCCAAGATTCTCCTCAGTCTTTTGTGTATGGCCATAATACTTATTTCAAAAATTAGATTTTTGCTTTGGAGTAATATATACTGCTATCACAACTTTTAAATTGAGACTGTTACACAGAGCTAACCTCTCAACCGTTCAAAATTGAATCTGGAGTCCCCCAAAGGCTCCATTCTAGGCGCCCCAAGCTTTTCAATATATGTATTTATACACAACTTCCCCATAAAATTCCCCTCCTTAACGCATTTGTTGTAAGCAAATATTATACATAATAAGTTTGTTCATACTGAAGTCCTTCTTTCAAAAAGAAACCAATCCACAAAAGTATTTTATGTATTTGTAGGTGTTAAAGACACTTATGGAAGAAAGATATAATAAATGTGAAAACGGGCGCCCTTCAACCTCAGTTGAAAGTAGCCTATCAAAATAAATTTTCGTAAAATATGCGATCGTTTTAATGTGGCACAAGGAACAGCACACAAAATTTTTGTAAAATTTGTAAAACTAATCACTTTGCATCATAGCTATTCATGATGCCGAAATTCCCATTTCAATGCAAAGATTTGACGTTTACGATGCAATTATGAACACAGTGCTTTAAAACTGTGACATTTATGAAGTCTTGACTTAAACCGGCTGCTTAAATTTTACATTTACGAAGTCACCCTATGTAATATTTTTCCAGAAATAATTCAAAGGTTAAAAGGAGACCTCCATTCCATATCCCTTGGAACTCAAGACAAAATCTTTAATTTCAGTCTACAGCTATTTTTACGAGAGTACTAAAACTCAACTCTATTGGGAGTTTTATAGGAGTACTCTCTTTAGGATTTTTTGGAAGTCAGAAAGAGGCCTATTTTCCAATGACATGCTAATGTTAAAATCATATAGTACAGGAAAAATAGTAAAAATAGCGGAAATGATTGGGTACAGGCTGAAAATTGGCACGGAGCTTCCTTTTAGGGTTCTTAATAAGGGGTTATAAAGTCTACCGATTTTCTACCCCGGGAACCTTTCTTTCGATGGGGTTTTAGGGTCAAAATATCTGTTTTTTGCAAATGCATCTGAAACCGTAAGTCCTATCATAAAAAAATGTTCACAAAGTTTGTAGCTCATACGATTTTCTACAAAAAATGTTATTATACATTTTCCCGCACGTATTGCCATTCATGAGATATCACCGTTTTAAAGATTTACATAAAATATTCATATGAACTCGTTCACGACTTGTATAGGTTTTCCGACGTTCAAGTTGGACTACTTTTCTAATTTTTTCAGGGGCCATTCCTGGATGTTTTTGGAGGAAAAATGTGTTCTAGATAGGGGGCTAACCACTAAGATACAGGGTGTTCGCGAAAAAACAATGTCTTTTTTTGTCATTTATTTAGAGTTGAATAACTCCTAGACCAATTATCGTAAATCAATATACTTAGACTCATCTTTTAGGTCAAAGTGTATTCTTTTATTTGATATAAAGATCAGGAACTTGACTTGCTCCGTTTAGAAGATATGTAGGTTCAAAGCATGAGCGAAATGTTTAAAAGCCTAATGATATTTTTTATTCAATTTAAAGTGTATTTTCTGTTTTTTTTTACCAAATGGTCCAAATTGGAACAATAATACAAAATTACATCTAAATTATGTCAGATAGTAGACAAAACATGATCAACAAAAAACACAAAAAAAGGGGGCTATCTGTGCCCGTTTTCGAGATATAGATTTTTCTATTACGTAAGTGACGTAGTGTAAGTGACTCACTGTATTACATATATTGATAAAAAGTATTATTTTTATTTTTCAAATTTAAAAATTAATGAACAAATCTAAATTACTATCTTGCCAATCAAAATATATAATTTTCACAAAATTAATTTCACAACCTCTCTAATTAAAACTCTTTGTCTTATTAAATTTTCTCTTAAGCAGCAACTATAATAGACTAAAAAGAACAATCCTTCTAATGTGAAAATGAATTATTTTACTAAACGTCCTTAAATTCAAACAATGTTTGCTGTGACTATTAAGGTCGATTGTACTTTAAATTGAATAAAAAAATATCATTAGGCTTTTAAACATTTCGCTCATGCTTTGAACCTACATATCTTCTTTGTGATTTTTGTGTTATACATCGCATGTGTTTTGTACCTCAACATTAGTTTTCTAGAACTGACTGAAAGTTATTCTTGTTTATGAATGATTACATCAGCAGGTAAGAACATGTTTGTTTCGATATTTTGATTTGGTTTTTCAGGCATATTCAAATGTGCATGGGAGGGCAAAATGGAGTATGTGGTACTCATCTTTCCTCTCGTAGTAAATTTTTCGGAAAATTTCTTTTGACACTTTGTGATCCTTTCAACTTAATTGAGTCTTATCTTATTTTAGGATGGTGAAAAATTATAAAAGAAAGACGGAAGGGGATAGTTAGATTGAACAGAGTATGAAAAATGTGGTAGATGTTGTAATTGAAGAGAAAATGGGGTATAAATTAGCGTCGAAAACAGATTCTCTGCCACAAACGACCCTCGAAAGAAAAGTTAAAGAAGGTCGTGAACCTCTAGAAGATTTTGCAGCTCCTGCAACTTCGTTGAAAGTTCCTTTAGGCCTAAAAAATGTAACATTTTCTTATGAAGAAGAGGAAGAACTTTGCAACTATATAATGGATATGAAAAGTCGTCTTTATGGACTTACAGCATTTAAGGGCTTTGGCATAAACTCTGGCAATTAAAAGTGGTCAACGCGAAAGTGCATTTTAAAACTTTTTTATCGCACAGAAATTCGTATGCTTTTTTCTCTGTTTCACAAAATTTTCAGAAGCATATAGATTTCTGCCCGATAAAAGAGCTTTAAAGTGCACCTCGCGTTGACTTTGGGATACAAACTGGGCTTTAAACTCACTCCAACCTTGTATAGGGCGCTTTAGCCCCTAAACTATCAAGGCCTACTTGCCTTGCGAAGCTTCTTGGTATACACCGAATATGAACAATCTTATGCCATGCGTAGGAGTGTAATTGAATGGCAACGACTCCTTTAATGGCAAGAGGCAACAATACTCTTTGGAGTAAAGACTTGAACTATTAGGCATTCGAACGAAACTCTAAACCAACTTATTATCAGAACAAAGGCCCTTATTATGTTTGTCGATTAACGAACGAATCGATTGTGCCGATTAGTTCTGTTTTTGGTATTTTGTAACTCAAAATCGACAAATATTTCAACCATTCTTTGCCCACTTATCGTGAACCAAATAACAATCGATAAACGTCGGCTGTCAAATCTATCGATTTCAATTATAAGCGACATTCACAATATCAAACTACGTAATCCACAGTGGATAATCGATAAATATTGTATATCGATTAGTTATCGACAATCGAAATAGGGGCCTTATTGTCTGACAATCAGAGATTGACCAACTTAATTGCTTAATAAGGCATAAACGGAGTTTGTTACGTCTCCCACTTGTGCCTTCAGTCAGCAAATAAAAATTGAGTCCCTCCATGCCCTACGTCTCTGCTTACTTAATACTTGAATGCTCCTAATCGCGCAACCACAGAACTTGATTGAAGGCTATGAACGCACTTTCCACGACCAATGATCCAACGATCGTCATAAAGAAACCAACGCTTCCATTTCGGAAACGAAAATTTTCACGTAGATCTCAAAGTTAAAAGACCTTGAATAACAATGGTAGACGTTGGAACCAAATGAAAGCTTTAGATTTAGTAGCACGTTCAGCTTGGTCTTCCTGGTTACTATTTTTCAAGCAGAGTTCTAGGATATATTGTCATCGCACTTGCAAACTTAACAAAAGCCTGCGCTACGTCCGGATCTTTTTTTTTCCAGATTAGCGGCATTCACAATGATAAAGTCTGGTTAGAAATCCTAATTTTTTTTTTGAGTTCCCAACGCGTGTTGACGGGCTAGGTATTCTCAGTTGGGTTACACTTATTTGCCTTCCGGGTCATCAAGGCTTCGAAAGCAACGAAGTGAGACAGGGCAATGGCTCTGTATTCATTCAGTACATCGGAACCTTCTATCGACAGCATCAGTTTGACAAAGGGACTCTTAGACGCTCGAACATTGATGAAACAGTCCATAACTTTCAATATCAGGTTAGGTTAGGTGTAGGGCTCCCTCCATCCGGAGGCCGGAATATAGCTCTTGCACGCTGTTTTGATATCGCAATATAGTGTAGCTAAGGTTTCGTGGTTGTTTTATCGGCTGTGTCGGCTACTTAAAGGCATTCTGTTGGAGTTTAAAAAGCTTATCAGTGATTTGAGTTTCAGGGTCTCTTTTTTGTCTTCCTGAATGTAACGGCCTTTAGCTAATCCCGGGAATTTACACAGTAAGTGACCAAGTATTTCCCCCTCCATCTTCGCACAGCTGCAACAAAACAAATGTTGTAGGGGATACCCAGCTTGTCAGCATGGCCCCTTATACGACAATGTCCCATGATGATTGTCATAATTCTAGCAATATCTCATCGAGGAGGCCCATCGTTCCTTCTTTGTAGGTTTTCGTGTAAGCAATGTAGACTTTCTTTATACTTTTCTCAAACATCGACGTCCAACATTAGACCCAGAAATTTCAACCTCGAGGATTAAAGCGAGGAGAGTATGCCCATCTGACCGAGGGAGTTTGAAAGTGTGAGTTTCCGTTTTCCATCCTCTCAAGGTGAACGTCAAGCGGTTTGTTCCTGTGTCATCTAATAACACAACCAGAGAACTGTTGGCACATAGTGGGAAGAACATCAGCACCCTGGTTGGCTTGGTTTACTATGCCCTAAATTACCATCTATTAGGGAGGATTCGAAGTCTAGTGGACCCCATCTGTAGTAAGTTTTCCCTCGATGAACATGACTTGTTTTGCGTGAAAAATAAGAACACAAAGGCAACCTTCCTTATACTGTCGACAAATTCCATCTGGAGGACAATGATGAACAGCAACCTAGTTCGGAAGGACAGAAAAACGAAAAATAAAAGCATACTGCAGACGCTAGGACATTGATCGACGGTCGAACAAGACCTGACCACCTTCTTTTAAAAAACATTGATATAACCATGGTGTTGTATGGGTTCGAACCACGAACCTCAGTCTTAACTCCAAGGTCACCGAGGCCCCAAAGTCTAATTTGGTACCAGATAAGTCAAACAGAAGAAATCGCTACGACTGCTGAATTTGCTCTAGCAGTGTGGTCAACAAATTTCATGTTTAGGGGCTGCAGAGAGTAGTTTCTCCAAATGGCAGGTCCTCTGGACCTGATAATTAATTAAAAGGTAAATAGAAGAAGACTAGAACATACGTTCTCCTTAGGCATCTCGGCACATCTCTTCCATCAGATATCGTAAAATATACTCACACTCATGTTCGATTAGCAAATCAAGAATTTCAATAATCAGGCTTATTCTGAACTCCGCTGGAATCGATTCCTTTTAAATTTGCTTACATTGGTAGCATACGATTCAAGTGGACTCGTTCACAAATAAAAATACTGTTAGAAAACAAGGGGTTTTGTGCATTTGGTACGGCAAAATTTTGTCCTCACCGTAATCCTAACAACTTTCTGTAGTTTTTACGTCGATTATTCTTTAGCAACTAAAAACTCGAGGAATTAATTAATGGACTATGAAAAAACCTTTTCTTAGCTGCGCTGTAACGCAATCTTATGGAATAAAACTAGCGCAACCTGTGCCTGGATGTTTATAACTAGAAGCACGCTAGTAACGATCCCCCGTTCTGGGCTCTGCCCTGCCCGCTCTGCTCCGCCTGCTGTTTACTACGCAAACAACGTAATTCACGCTTAATGCCGTGTTCACAATGTTAAAGTGCTAATTTTGCTATGTGCACAGTGTTGAAGTGAATTTTCGGACATAATTTAAAAAATGTCAATATCAGCTGTTACATTAAAGAAATATTCACTAAAGAAATTGCCAACAGAATTCTCAATCTTTACTAAAACTTGATTTTACCGGACTTTACTTAATTTTAAAATCAAATTTACTTAATTTTTAAGCAAAGTCGATAAAATTTGGCGAGATTTCTGTTAACTTAATTTATCTCTTTCGGAAAAAATATGTAAGTGCTGCCATCTAATGAACCCGAATGCGAAAAAACTGAAAATTCGATTTTTATTAATTCAATTTTCACAAATTATGCACTCGCAAAGCTCTCAAATGACTTTTGCCGCAATAATTTTTTTATTTTTAATATATTTTATGTTTTTCAATAGAAAATAAGTAACATAAATAACCTACTTTGGTACAATAATTCTGCTTGTTCATTAGTGTGAGAACCAGATGTCACTTGCTTATTCCGAATTTCCGAAATTTGAGTGTTGAAGTTGAAGTAGAGCCAACTTTAACCGATGTTCTCAAATTTTGACTTGAGATGGAAATAGAGAATTAGGCAGTGGAATGAGCGGGACGAAACATAAAATAAATCCACTTTCTCATTGTGCACGAGGCATAAATATTCAAAAAGAGCGCAATCAACATAAATTTGCAACTCCCCACCACCTACCCCGCCGGCCCGCTGCTCCATACCCCAGCCGCTTGCCTTTGAGTCCTAAAATCCTCTACTCGGGATGCAAAACGAAATAAGATAAAAACCAAAATGGCGCATCATCCCTCTTTTGTGAAGGGTGGTATTTATTAGTACCCAGAAGAGCGAAAAGGAAGCACTAATTCTAATCCACTCACACTCGCATGCCCTTCGCGTCGCCACTCCGCGCTCACAGCGTGCTTGCAATTAGAGAAGTAAAAAATGCTTTAACTGGCAGCCAACTCGGTTTGTTTTCCAGCTATTTAGGGGTTGATGGGGGTGTACGAAGCTGCTTTTATGTAAACAAGCACCAGCACACCCCCGCAGGAGTATTTTTGTGTGCTTAGAGAGAACATAGTGGTGAGAGAGAAGAAGCGGGATGCGATTCTTCGGTGCGAGGGCATATCCCTGCGGGCGGGTGATGATGGGTGGAATCTGGCAGCCGTTATGGCTTCATCCCCGCTTTACACCCTCGTAATTGGAGGGATGCACGCTAAAAAGCCAAAAAGTGGAAAAGAAAAGTGCCGAGCTGAGGGTGTTAAGTGTTAAAAGATTTCCTCTGCGCTCTTAAAGTGTCAAAGCGAGTAATTCTCATAAATAATTCCTAGAATTTATGCGTATTTGTACGAGCACATTAAGCACTCTGCCCCTGGGGACGGGACACCCACCCACAGGGCGACATTCGCCCTGCTGCACACACAGGCTTAGATAAAAGATAAACACTTTAAGGGCAAATTAGGTTTGTCGAGTCGGCAGCGCGCTTAGAGCGGTGCGGCGTCCCGACTACTCGGCCAGGGATGGCCCCCACCCCCAGCCCGGACGCTGCTAATCCACTTACGTAATGAATTTTTCAGCGACTGCTGTAATAAAAAGCGCTCATTTAACCGTGCTAATGGATTTGCAAATTCCTGCAACAAAACATGAAAAATTCAGCAGCCACTCGCCAACTGCACATCGCGCTGCGCTTAAAATTCTGTTTACAGGTGTTTCTGGTGCCGTGGCGGAGTGGAATGGGGGGATTTATGCTTCTGCATTATTCCTGCACTTCTGGCATTCAAAATTAATTGGAATATTTTTTTCTGTTTTTTTTTGTTTCTTGGATGAAATTTTATTTCGCAAGTTTCTTGCTCTCAGCTGAGCTAGGTGGAGGTAAAATGCACTCTGCAAGCGAGAAAAGTTTAGTGCTCAACGTCAACATGAATTTTGTTGCTTCTAGAATGACATGTATTAGTAAAACGCTTTCTGCCATACTATTATACTGGGCAGAGCTGCTTTAGACCAGTTTGTATATTTTGACAGTTGCTCATAATTCTCATATCCAAATGTCACTCCAAATGCCAATGTCATTACATCTTTCGTTTCGTTTTTCTCGATTTAGCTTCGAACTGTTTATATTATCCTGTTCTGCAGTCATCAACGGAAAAGGGGAAAAGTACATGATACTAACTATTCCGGATTGATGGAAATACGACCATATCCTAGAAGTGGTATCCACTAAAAACTATCCTGAAAAGTATAGACTAATGTGTACTGTGTATAATGCCTCATGATAGTTCTATCAGGATGGGGCTTTCTCTTCCCTACGAACTCTTGGAACTTTGTATTTGCATTTATTTACTGGGCTGATTGCACAAGATTACAATCTTTTAGAGTACATTACAAATGGTAAATACTAAATTCTAACAGCTAGCTTAAGATAAGGGAGTGAAGAATTGCAGAGAAATAAGAAAAGACGAGAGAGATAGGTAAGCAGAGTGGACTAGTAGTGTAGGAGAAAGTACTAGAATGAAAGTGGAAGAGAAGACAAAGACAGATGCCAACTTTCTGAAAGTCGTGGCTGTGCTGGTTTTTCGGATGGATAGAGGAAGTCTATTCCAAAGTCTAATCGCATGTAAAAAGAAGAAACGACTACCAACCCAGGAACGATGAAAAGGGATAAGCAACTTGAATAACCTCAAGGACTGCATCGGGACAAGGAAGTCAGAGAGGTTAAGGAGAGGTCATTTTGAGTAAAATATTCTATATAGGAGAGCTAGTGTAATGTCATTAAGAAAATAAAAGAGCGAACATCCCAGTAATGAATTTTGCAAGTCCGACACATGATCAGATCTACGGAAGTGAAAAACAAATCTCATTAAATCACAATCATTAAATGCGACTCTCAGTCATTGATGACACGACGAATCAAGAGAAATATATGAAAGGGCGAAACAGCGAAAATGGGGCAGAATAAAAGATTTCACAAGCTTGGCACGGATAGACGGTGATAGCAGATCCGCGAATAACCACAATTTACGCAAGGTACCGCAAATCTTATAGTATATTCAGAGGATAGTGGACGCCGACCGAGAAACCGTACTTGGAATTTACTAGGATTAAATTTGGGGAAATTATTAGAGCTCCATTAACTGATTTGAGATAAAATATCATTCATAACAGCAGTACCGGGAAGAAAAGAATTGTACAACTGAAGATCATCAGCATACATATGAAGAGAACAACAGTCAATGACAGAAGGATGTGCAGGGAAAAAATAAGAGGACCTAAAATCGAGCCTTGGCAGAAGAGAGGAGGTCGCACAGGCAAAAGAGAGGAGGTCGTGCCATTATAACGAACACATTGAGGCCCCTGTGCTGAATGTCGAGTCATATGACAGTCGCACGTAGTTGTCGATGTCGTCTCGTTTTTTAGTTGGTGTGCTGAGAGTCGGGTGGCGTGACAAGTCGTTTTTGTTGAAGAAATTGTCGTTTCAGTCAAATTACGACTATCAGCATAGGGGTCAGAGAATGTAGGTGCTAAGTTTTTGTATTTCGTGAGGAATAAACAATTTTAATTTGAAGAATAAACATTTATAGTTTGAAGAATAAACATTTTTGAGGTTATGTATTCGCGAAAACAATTTGAGATTAAAGATGTTAAATTCTGCTAAGTTAGCAGTTCGGAAGATGAAGATAGTAAACGCGAAGAATTGAAAATTTTATTTTATTATTTCGTCCCAAACACTTGTAAAATTTGTCACCATGCAATTCTCAGCACATCTCTGGCCTTTAGCCAAATCTGGATGGTTTTCTAAAATTCGAATTGAATTATTTTCTATTTGTAATTTTTATTCTAAAATTATTAAAAACTTAAAATTAAACACAATCACAAATATGTATTTTCTAGTTTAAATGTCAAAATTTTACTGCCACTTTCAAATTTTCCATCTTTGTCACTAACGCAAACAGCCCGACCAAAAGTGACAACAAAATTACAATAAAAACTGTAACGAAGGACCTCGGTTGGTTGCCCTCAGAAGCCAACCTCTGAACTTCGTACAACATACTAAAATTTAAAAAAAAATCCAGGTGATACTCCGGCTCTCACTATTATGACCGGCTAGCCGAGGGAGATGAGTCGTCGAGGTTCCAGACTCCGGAAGTACCACCTAAACTGCATATGTCCACCACGTCAACTAGCTGGCCGTGAACGTCCCACAAGATCTAGCCCATGATGGTGTCAATGAGGGGGAATACCTGAAATAAATTATCCGGGAGCGAAAAAGATCGCCCGCTGCTGTGTCCGGTTACAACCTTAGGTAGCCATTTTAAAGATTCCTAAAAATCAATATCACTGACAAAAAAACGCAATTCTTTAAACAATACAATTATTTAATGACAAAAATTTTCAAAAAAATAACAATTATAAATGGAATTCAAAGAAGGACACAAGATAAACAAAAACCAACCATTAATAATTCCACAAGGTGACGAAGGTAGTGGGTGCCCAGTACGCTCTAATAAATAAAGTTAAAACTTGCCATTGCGGCAAAACAACGAAGAGAACCGCCCTGGTACCAGTACGCTTAACTCTTTATTATATACTCATCCACACGATAACTAAGTTCATCAGATACCCATTACCCACTAATCACTCACAATCAAATTTTTGTTAAGATTGAAATTAAGTTACAAAAAAAATCCCGATTAAACATGACTTAAGTATAACAACAATTCGCCTGCAATCCAATTGCACCCCAACAACCCCAAAAAAAGAAAATTATTCCACAAAAAAAATCGGACATCAAATCACAGCAAACAACCGAAAGAAATTAACTTTAAATTATGTCAATAATTAATTTTTTTTATAAATTAAAGCAAATGTCAAGTAAAAATCTTCAATAAAACTACGTCTAATATATATTTTATATAATAATCAAAATAGTAATCATTCGATGAAATGGTTCTTCAATTGATAGAACCGCGCCGTCGGCCAAATGGGGCTCTCCGCACCTCCACACGGTCAATCGTACTTCTCATATTATTATAGGCTTCTTTCCAGCTCTTTTTTTTTCCACACTTTTTAATAAAATTTTTTTTATCTATACCTGGTTTGGCCCTCGACTTATCTTAGGAACCACTTCAGCTTAACTTGACGCTGCAACTTCGCTACCTTCCTTTTTAGCCTCTTCGAAATCGTTGATCTTCGTAATTACAGGGTCATCCAGCACAGGTTCAACCATTGAATTATATCTTCCTGTATCCTCGTTCAACACTAGCAGTTTTCTCGGCTACAAACTTCTCTTTTCCACCACTTATTTTAATCACAATAATTTTTCTCTCCCACAACTGAACTGTTCATATCACAGCTCTTGATTAATTTCCGCAATGCTCATTTTGAACAATCCTTAATACGGAACAGCTTCAACTGTTTATTTAACTAGTCGCTATTAGACCGACCGACTTTTTCCGTTCTTTTAACAGGACCTTTTTTCCTCAAAAATTTATTCCATACTGACTTTCTTTTTCGATTTATTTTTTCTTCACTTTTTTTCATGTTTTTCTTAGCCTTCCTAATTTTCCAAAAAAATTGTATATTTTCTCAAGTGCTCAATTTTTTTTTTTGTGTAAAGTGGCTATTCCAAGGTATAAAAATAGACCTGCCGTTACAATCCCTCGGCCCCACAAACCCGACTTGCGAGGGAGTGAGGGGCCGAAAAAACCAAAACGGCCTCAATTTTGCTTTGTATCAAACCCCATTAAGACGACTGAAGGTGTGGCTCGACCCATGACCCTGGGATTAAGAGTCTCATGCTCTATGTATTGAGCTAGCCGGGATCCATATTCACTGAGTGGGGGAAAAAGACAAAAACGAAGGAAAAGGTTTCCCAAAAAAGGTTGAAGTGGTCCAACTGGTGTCCTCAGCAGTTGCTGGTGGATCTCCCGGAGGGCAGTGTTGAGGAACAAGAATCTGGCTAAAAACAATACCATATTGTCCCCTTCCGAGTCCCTATTAACCTCAACCCTACCACTCGAATAACATCACCTTCCGACTCATCGGATTAAATCTCCAACAATGCCACATTGCCTTCGACTTCATCTGGTGAGTCGCAAGGAGATATTCCGCCGTTAGAGACTCACAAGACTGTTCGAGACACTTGAAATTGACTGAGGGGACCCTGCCTCAGTAGGGAACTGGTCTGGCAGCCCCTGCTATAATATGACATGAAACTTGGCCCCAGACAACCAAGAAAGATTAAGAGGTGTACCATCCGCTAGAGAAGCTACCTAAGCGGACCAAAGGCACCCTATTATTAACCGGTGAAGCCGGCGAGATGCCTTATTAGGGCTACTCAGAAACGAGCTTGCTTCGTCGTGATACTAAAGTCGCAGGTCTTTGGCATGATATGTGCCCAGAAGCTTACCGCGCAAGTCCTCCAATTCGTACAGACTATTCCCAATTCGTTTCCTTATACGAGATTTCACGAATTTATCAGCCAATTTGGCATTAAAATGGTCTGCTCGCTTGCTGACAAGAAAGGTTCTCCGGAACACTTCTTGTCCCGGGTGAAATTCACCCACTCGACAACGTAAGTTGTAGTGTTTTTCGTGTCTGGAATGCGCTGCACCGAGGCTAAGTTCGATCCGCTCTCGAAGCAATTGTAGGCGATCTGATACGGGCAAATGCGATATGTCCCCGTCTCGAAAGACGTTCAACTTCTTCAGAACCGGATAAGCCGATCCATGAAGAATCATGTGACGCCCGAACAGGGCCTGATAAGGGGACATACCGATTGCCTCATGAAGAGTACTCCGGAGAGCACATTCAATAGAGGTAAGATTTCTATCCCACTCTCTTTGGTCCTCATTCAGATATGCCCTAATAGCAGCGAGAACGGATCTATTTACTCTCTCTGCGGCATTTGGATGCGGGGAATATATGCCTGTGCGCACATGTTTCACGCCATAATCACCCAGCAACTTAGAAAACTCCCGCGAGGTGAACTGCCGACCATTGTCTGAGAAAATGGTTTCCGGCACTCCAAAAGTGTGAAACACGGTTTTCTCAAGAAAATGTACGGCAGTCGCCGAGGTTTCCGCCGTTACTGGATGAAGAAAAACGAATTTGCTGAATGCATCCAAGACTACGAAGACCGCGGTATGACCTTTCTTAGTCCGGGGATACGGACCCATGAAATCTATGTACAAGAATTGAAACGAATTGGAAACCTCCATGGGCTGCCCCATTGGTGGTCGCAATGTCGAATTGGACGACTTAGTGGCTTTGCAAATGTCACACTGTGACACGAAGGTTCTAACCTGCCGAGCCATTCCCGGCCAATAGTACTTGACCCTTAGTCTAGCCAGTGTCTTTGCCACACCGCCATGTGCCGATTGAGGAGGCGAGTGGGCCGACTCGATAAGAGGAACCGTCAACTCCGCAGGAATCCACAGCTTCCACGTTAAATCGTCCGCCACCGGGTCTCCCGTACGTGGGGACGTACGGTGAAAAACGTACCCATCCGAAACACGCAAATCTGGAAATTGTTGAGTAGTACTCAAGATTTGTTCAGCCAGTTTAGTGTATTCTGAAGACCTAAAGGCCGAGGAATCCATGTCCACTTCGCGACAGAAAAAGAGGTCGTCCACGCAGTCCCTGCGCGACAAAGCATCAGGTACCACGTTTTGACTTCCCTTTCGGTGTTCGATCGTGAACACGAACCCCTGGAGCTTTAGACTCCATCTAGCTAATCGACCGCTTAGCTCTTTCTGGTCCATGAGCCACTTCAAACTAGCATGGTCAGTTATTACCGTGAATGCTTGTCCCTCCACATATGCTCTAAACTTCTTTACACTCAGTACCGCGGCGTAACATTCAAGTTCCGTTATGGTGTAGTTCCGTTGTGCGGCATTCAGTTTCTTGGACATATACGATATAGGATGTTCTCCTCCATCCATGTCTCGCTGAAACAGCACACTTCCCACACCACTTCGGCTAGCATCGCACTGAATGTAAAAAGGCTTAGAAAAATCCGGAGTGACTAGCAACGGAGCCTCGGTCATAAGCTGTTTTAATTTCTCGAAAGACTGCTGGGCCTCGTCCGTCCATCTGAACGACTTGTTCTTTAAACAATCCGTAACTGGAGAAGCCACGCTTGCATAATTGTGGATGAACCTCTGATACCACCCCGTCATTCCCAAAAATCTCCTAACCTGCTTATGAGATATGGGAGTTGGAAATTCAGTGATGGCCGTCACCTTTGCAGGATCCGTTTTCAAAGTTCCATCCCCAATTATGAAGCCAAGATACTTAACTTCAGTTACGCAAAATTTACATTTGCTTAAGTTGATGGTCAACTTAGCCCGACGTAGGCAACCAGCAACCTCATCGAGAATGCGTACATGTTCGTCAAAGGTAGGTGAGACAATGAGCAGATCGTCCAAATAAACGAATACGTTTTCACGCAAGTGTCCAGGTATAGCCTTGTCCATTAAGCGGCACATTCGCTGTGGCGCGTTGCACAGACCAAAAGGCATCACTGTAAATTGGTATAATGGACGGCCTGGGACAGTGAAAGCTGTCCTTTCTCGCGACTTTTCTTCCAGAGGAATTTGCCAGAAGGCGTCCTTCAGGTCCAGACTGGTGATATACTTGGTATCTTGCAGACGACCGAGTAGACCATCAATATGTGGAAGAGGGTAGGCATCCTTGACAGTGACGGAATTCACTTTGCGCGAGTCAAGGCACAGGCGTACCTTCCCTGGTTTGCGCACCAGCACCACTGGAGAATTCCAGGGGCTATTAGATGGCTCAATTACCCCAAGAGTCAACATCCGGTCTAACTCATCATACATTAGCTTCTGTATGGCAGGTGAGACCGGATAATGCCTCTGTTTAATGGGAACTGAGTCACCCGTATCGATGATGTGCTCTTCCAGGTTGGTTTTCCCCAGTCCTAAGACATCAAATGAGGGGAACCTGGCCTTTACTAACTCCAACTGTTGGCACTGCATTGACGTTAAGTCGTGCATCTTGGAAGTTGCTGTTGGAGCTTTGATCTCACTTACTATTTGGGGAGCGATTTTGAACAATCTCCAGAAATCAATTCCGAGATAAAGCCTTTGGCTAAGATTGGGTACCACATAGATGGTCATATCATGAGTCCGACCTCCAAAAGAGACCGGAAGCTTGACATAGCCAATAACTCTTTGTGGAGCCCCGTCCGCCGTTTCCAAACAAGTTTGCAAAGAATAAAACTTAATCTCGGGATGATCCTTCAGAAACGATTCAGCCTCCCTACCCAAACAGGTAATACTCGCACCACTGTCTAGTAAACCACTCACCTCTTCATTAGCTAAATAGACCTTAGCAAAGGGCCGATGATCGGATGAATCCGATATGATTGCAGAAATAACTTTCTGCGAATGACGTCGCTTCTCTCTCGCTTGCCTCCTAACATCCGGAATGGACGCGGCGAAATGAACCTTAGAAGGTTCCGCAAAAATGCGGTTTCGAGCCCTCTGGTACCTCTGCCAACGCAACAGAAAAGACTGTTGAGCCTCTGGTGAGGGGAAAGTTGGAAGAGGGTTTGGGTCTGTCAAGTCCGTGGTGAGCGAGGATTGCTCGCTATAGTCGTTGTCAGGGCTGAAGGCGGGTAAGTTTAGGACAGGCGCGAGCTCCCGCCGATCCTCGCACCCTGTACCTTGTTTCCCGAACATACGGGACAACGGGTTGTTACAGTACCAGGCTTACCGCACCTATAACAAAATAAGCCTCGTGTTTCAGATGGGCAGCCCATAAACAGGTGACCCTGTTGTTGACAATTCCAACAAGTGACAATCCGATGCCTGACTGGAGAATGGGGCCGTTTGACCTCATCCACCGCAGAATCGAAATCGTCCCCTATTGGTTGCCGGTCAGGACTACGGCTGGCGGAGTCAATCTCGTGGACTCTGGGGATCTGCCGCCGTTCTTGGCGCTTCTGCTCCTGCCACCTCTCCGCCCGCAAGCATACCTCTCGCAGATGACGTAGTGTGGCAAATTGTTGCCCAATGACCAGAGAGCCTAGGGACACATTAAGATTTTGTATGACGATGTCCACCAGTTCAACTTCTGGCATCGGACTCGCCATACGATTAAACAAGGACACCATCCTTGATACATACATATCGTATGGGTCCCTGTCCTGTTTGCACTCAAGCATTAGCTTGATGATTTGGAAATCGGATTCCCGACGCCTAAACTGCCTGGTCAAGTGGCTTCTCAAGTCGCTCCAATCGGGGTCACGGACCTGACGCCGAAATTGGGACCAGTACCAATCCTCGGCTCTGCCCTTAAACAAAGCAGAGATGTTGCGACAAACCTCGGACTGGCTGACCCTTTCGTCTCGAGCCCTCGTTTCCACTCGGAACAAAAACTCCTCCGCGGACAATTCATTATCGTCACCGGAGAACCTTATGTTCCACGTGGAAACTGGTGATCGCCTCTTGGTATCGAAATTAGACGCCTCCCTCCTCAAGACAGGTGGCGCCTGCTCCTCCGTACGATCGTCCAGAATAGTTGGCGTAATGACAGGATCAGTCGAAGGTCTGTCCTCCGACCGCAAATTTGTTAGCTCCTGCTGGAGTACCGCTACATTTTCAGTCAATGTGCGTATGGCGTCTCTTTGGGCCAAAGCCGAATCGGGGACCTCGGGTGCTTGATCCTCTTCTTCGTGGTCGCTGCTAGAGTTATCTGGCGCGGTATTTTTTCCACCCCGTAAGGTTGGCATATTAGTTGTTTTGAATCCGTTTCGTTAAATGATAAACAATGGTAACAGCAACCACTGATCTCACTGCAACTTCGATTCGATCTACGATTTAAATAACTCTTCAGGCTCCTGTAGTCGATCTAATTCGAAAAAACCTTTACAGTAAGCGCACAATAAATCAACGACTAAACGGGAAGTAACCTTGGAATCTCCTTTTTTTGTTGGCCACAAAGTAGCACCAACTTTATATGTGGCGTTCAACCTATAAACTAAACCTGAAAGCCAAAATTATTAGCGGAATCACTTGATTATATAAGTGTTGTGATAACTGTTGAAATAAACTAAGCTAGGAAAAAACTTACTTCAGCAAGGTATTCAAAAATATTCTCTACGCTATCTCACAAATTAACTGCATAACTGGGATTGCAACGATTTTGCACTATTAACCCACTAAAATTATTTCTCTAACGAATTGACGAACACAAGCAAAGATGGCAGCAGCGGGACAACCTCACCCACCCCGAAAAATATTGGCGGCCGAAGTCAACGATGGCATTCAGTGGTGGCTCTACCTCCTACTATCCAACTAAATTACAGAACTCAAACACGATAGGCCAGACACTAAATGAACTACACTTCCAGCCCAAAATCTAAAGCCACCATCAAGAGTGCCATCAATGACCTCGGATGCACCTCAGGCTACCTCAACCTCATTGATACCCATGAAATAATATAGAAACTTCTTCCCAAAGTAAAAAGAATTTAGAGAACCCTCCACTATCCATCCACGACTGAGCCGCATTACTGCATTTCCTCAGGAAGGATGAACCAGCAGAGCAGAAAGACAAAAAAAAATCTTGAAAGAGTCCGCCGGGTTTCTAGAAAGGTTTCACTGGACGCAGTGCCAGGCGATGTCGCCTGTTAGCCAGACGGATCCAGCAAAGCCTCCCCAGAACCCATCCGGTCCATCCACAAATAAATGTATAAGAAACCCCATTCTCAGCCAGACGCAAGGTCATGCGATATCACGCTTGAAAACCAAGACGTCGAGCCAGGAACTAGGGTTAGTTAATCCCCGCTGGCCTCACCCTCCCGCATAGCCAAGCGATATTACGCTTGTTAGCAAGACGGGTAGGTGAAGACAGGGGAAAAAGTCTGAACGCCAAAACGGGAAGAGATACTGCGTTAAGAATCCACCAAACAGTAAAAGAAACTGAAAAATAACTCAAAATTTCGACGATATTTACTGAAATCTAAGGACTAAAGCTCCGCAGTTCTGCCTTAGCCTCGAAAAGTCCACGGCGTAGTGGTGGTGCACCTAGAAAAAAAATCCAAAAAAACCAACCGTGAAGGCATTCCTGGTAGATCAGCCCTACCGAAACAAATTCGTTAAACTAAAACCAAAACCAGTGTCCGTGCAGGACGGGTGGAGGGCAGAAAGCCCTCGTTGGGCGCCATTTGTAACGAAGGACCTCGGTTGGTTGCCCTCAGAAGCCAACCTCTGAACTTCGTACAACATACTAAAATTTAAAAAAAAATCCAGGTGATACTCCGGCTCTCACTATTATGACCGGCTAGCCGAGGGAGATGAGTCGTCGAGGTTCCAGACTCCGGAAGTACCACCTAAACTGCATATGTCCACCACGTCAACTAGCTGGCCGTGAACGTCCCACAAGATCTAGCCCATGATGGTGTCAATGAGGGGGAATACCTGAAATAAATTATCCGGGAGCGAAAAAGATCGCCCGCTGCTGTGTCCGGTTACAACCTTAGGTAGCCATTTTAAAGATTCCTAAAAATCAATATCACTGACAAAAAAACGCAATTCTTTAAACAATACAATTATTTAATGACAAAAATTTTCAAAAAAATAACAATTATAAATGGAATTCAAAGAAGGACACAAGATAAACAAAAACCAACCATTAATAATTCCACAAGGTGACGAAGGTAGTGGGTGCCCAGTACGCTCTAATAAATAAAGTTAAAACTTGCCATTGCGGCAAAACAACGAAGAGAACCGCCCTGGTACCAGTACGCTTAACTCTTTATTATATACTCATCCACACGATAACTAAGTTCATCAGATACCCATTACCCACTAATCACTCACAATCAAATTTTTGTTAAGATTGAAATTAAGTTACAAAAAAAATCCCGATTAAACATGACTTAAGTATAACAACAATTCGCCTGCAATCCAATTGCACCCCAACAACCCCAAAAAAAGAAAATTATTCCACAAAAAAAATCGGACATCAAATCACAGCAAACAACCGAAAGAAATTAACTTTAAATTATGTCAATAATTAATTTTTTTTATAAATTAAAGCAAATGTCAAGTAAAAATCTTCAATAAAACTACGTCTAATATATATTTTATATAATAATCAAAATAGTAATCATTCGATGAAATGGTTCTTCAATTGATAGAACCGCGCCGTCGGCCAAATGGGGCTCTCCGCACCTCCACACGGTCAATCGTACTTCTCATATTATTATAGGCTTCTTTCCAGCTCTTTTTTTTTCCACACTTTTTAATAAAATTTTTTTTATCTATACCTGGTTTGGCCCTCGACTTATCTTAGGAACCACTTCAGCTTAACTTGACGCTGCAACTTCGCTACCTTCCTTTTTAGCCTCTTCGAAATCGTTGATCTTCGTAATTACAGGGTCATCCAGCACAGGTTCAACCATTGAATTATATCTTCCTGTATCCTCGTTCAACACTAGCAGTTTTCTCGGCTACAAACTTCTCTTTTCCACCACTTATTTTAATCACAATAATTTTTCTCTCCCACAACTGAACTGTTCATATCACAGCTCTTGATTAATTTCCGCAATGCTCATTTTGAACAATCCTTAATACGGAACAGCTTCAACTGTTTATTTAACTAGTCGCTATTAGACCGACCGACTTTTTCCGTTCTTTTAACAGGACCTTTTTTCCTCAAAAATTTATTCCATACTGACTTTCTTTTTCGATTTATTTTTTCTTCACTTTTTTTCATGTTTTTCTTAGCCTTCCTAATTTTCCAAAAAAATTGTATATTTTCTCAAGTGCTCAATTTTTTTTTTTTTGGGTAAAGTGGCTATTCCAAGGTATAAAAATAGACCTGCCGTTACAAAACGACTGTCAACACACCAAATAAGCTGTCGTTTATGACAGTCGATTTTACACGACAAGAATCGACTATCAACACACCGTTGTATTAGCTTCACTTCATATGACAGCAAATACGACTTTCAGCACAGGGGCCTGAAATCTATCGGAAAGAGAGCAGAAAAGACACCTAGCAGAGGAAGAGATATGGTAAAGTTTATTAAGTTTGGTCAAGCAAGAGCGGATGGACCACCGAGTCAAAAGCCTTAGATAAGTCGAGTAAAACCAATAGTGCAAGATTACCCTGATCAGTGGCAGCCCTAAGATCAGTTGTAACCCTTAACTTAAGTGTCACATCACAACTGTGGGATTTACGAAAGCCAGATTGATAGGTAGAGAGAAAATTATTACGTACAAGATAGCTCATCACTAGGGTAAAGCTAATTTTTTCAAAATCTTAGGCGAAAAAGGGGAGGAGGTAATGGAATAACAATGGACTTTTTCCAGTTTTAGATGCGGTAAGACAATAGTTAAAAACATGAGTGATAGGTTGAGCAATTAGGGGAGACAGAACCATGAGAAACCGTGGAGAAGTGCCATCAAAGCCGATACTGTTTGAAGAGACAGCGAGTAAAGATTCAAGAACTTCTAAAGGATCAACATAGCGGAAGTAAAATCCATCGAAACTGAGCGAGTCAGAAGAGGAGCAATTAGAAAGATTTAGAATTAGAAAGATTTAGAAAGATGAGTTGAGGAGCTTAACATAAACATCAAAAAGCTCAGATAAGAAAGAATGAACACCAAGTGAGCGAAGGTTAGACCAAAGTCGTTTCGAATCTAAGTCAGGATTAAGCCTGTAAGTATAGAACTCACGTTTAGCAGCTTCGACTTTGAGATTGATGCAATTAGGAAGCACTTTGTAGTCAATTAAGTAACTGACAATTTTAGTTCTACAGTAGCGCCGGTCCATAAACTCACGTTGGATTATCAGATCTCGGATCTCACGAGACAACCATGGACAACGAGAAGTTTTGTGTCTACGCATGACTAGCGGTACACATTGGTACCACAATGACTGAATGAAAGAAGAAAGGTAGCAACCTAATCGTCGACAGAGGTAGAGATATAGATGTCATACCAGGGTAAAGAGGATATAGCTCTTAAAAGCCGCTCAGGATTGATATTGCTGAAGTCACGGTAGGAGAATGAAGAAGTCGAAAAAGAAGATATTAATGAGAAAGAAATAAAAAGAAAAAGGATGTCATGGTCAAGAAAACTCATACTAAATATCTAAATATCTACTTTTATGGACTAATTAAGCTGGAGGGGACCAAGACGGGAAGCCCACGAAGCGGAAATAGAGAGCCGCCGTTCTGCGCAGAATTTGGACCTACCAGAAAATTGGCCGTAGCAGCTCCCGTGACATCTAGAGGGAGCACTTCCATGTTGCGCCCATATGGAGTGCTGCCCAAACGGTGAGAGGGTTCTCCAGGGGAGCAAGGATCCCAGAAAAATGAAAGAAGGAAGCTGTAAGGCGCTTGGCTACCAACCCAGAGGTCTCGGTGTCTAATCCCGGCAGCACCGCGGTCCTTCGCCTTTCCCATTTTCCCCACCTACATCACTTTCCATACATAACATTCATCTTTCTTCCCGTTGCCCCTCGATTGTATGATCTGGTGCCAACCAAAGAGCAATCCAGATTCTAGTATCTAAAGAAGAGGGCTCCTTTCAATATGTAGGTTTTGAACAGCTTGCACACACCAGCTTGCAGACATTGGTGACTAGTAACTCGACAGCCGCTACGCTCTACGGTAGTAGGATTACCGTGGTTCCTGGTCTTTGACTAGTCAGTATTACAAGGCAAGTCTAAAAAATTGCCAGCAGTTCCTTCCGAAAGATGCTGGCAGAACTAGGCAGGTGGTAATATTTTTCTAGGTTTAACAATGGAGAAAAACATTGTTGGATTTGTGACAATATATTTTGTATGTGTAAAGGATTGCGTTTCACCTTAAAATGTGTTTCGTAAAATTTCTTGAAACCATCAATGCTTTCCGGAGTACTTCCTCCAATGTTTGTACTTACCTTTTGTACCAATTTTCGTCTCTCCACATCATTTTTCAGCATGTCTTCTATGATTTTAACGGTAATGATGTAGGTAGTTTGTCAGTTCCTTTTCTTCACTGTCAAAAGTAGGTAACAATTTTAAAATACTTCTTCGTCCTTTTTACGCTTCTATACGCCATTACCATCCCCGGCCCAATACAATCCAGATCTTCCTAGACATAAGGCGCGTATGCTCTGCAGATTTAGACTCGGTCACACCTTTTTCTCCCACGGACACCTTTTCACTAATTCCTCTCCCCGGACCTGCAATAATTGCCCTAATGCACCCCACCTCACAGTTAGACATGTTTTGACTGAATGCCTAGAAACTGCAACCTCTTCGGTGAATTTCCTCCACTTTCCTCGTTACTAGACCCCGGTCAGAACCATAATAGTCCTTTTTTTAGACTTCTCAGATCTCTAGATATCACTGACTCAATTTAAGTAACCTCACGCCTCAGCGCCTTTTGGATCTACAGTCCGTGTGCGCTTAACTTGGTCGGTTGTGCCTTCCTGCCTCTTGTAATAATAATAATAATTTTAAAATTTGGAATGGGTCTAAAGTTGCCATTTCTGCCGATCGATAATTGAGTTGAAAGTTTCTGAAGCTTTATTGCTCGAGGTGTCTTGTCCCTTTTTCAATTTGTTTCGTTCTCCTGAGTTAATAGCTCTCTCATCTCCTCTTTTGTAACACTACAAAGTTTAACATTACAATCTTTAAATTTGAATTTTCTTTTTACGCGTCTTACCCAAAACTCCTTCGTTATTTCGTTCCCCTGTTTAATAAATTTATTATTTTCTTCAATTTTAACTGCAATTACTGCAATCCTCAACGCTTCTTTCTTCTTCCTCCTGAGCTGCCTTTCATAACCGATCTTCGGTTTTTTGTTTAAATTTTTCTATTTCAATGGGGTTTTAAGTCCACGCTCGGTCACTGTAAGGAAATATAAAATAAAAATTAATATAATTGAAAAATAAAGTTTGATTTAAAACTAAATTAAAAGATATTACACGTTGCATTGCCGTCAAGTTAAAATTATCCCTGATGGGTCAGCCGCAAGTGGGGGTGATAGAACTGGACCCTGGGAATATCGACATTGTGGTGTCAGTTCGTTTTCTCCTCCCAGCAACCCGCTTCAACGGCCATGCAGGTTGCCTGATTTATAAATCATAAGGTATCTTCATAATTTTCTTAACCTTCTGGAGGACCACCACGTCGTCCAGATACTAGGATCAGGATTTGGATAACCTAGAAGAGCGGATGTACAAATGTCGACCCTTCTTTAATTTTTATAACTTCAATCTTTCACCGAATGGCATTTATTATTTTTGTGAATGATTCTGTCCAGCAATTTACCTTTTACATTTCGATACGAACACTTCCATTAGGAAAATTGGGCACGAAAAACTTTTGTACGGAAAATTCAACGATTTCAGTCGTTTGTAAATCGGTAACTGCCCAATTTCGAACTTCCTCCGACCACACACACACCTTTAACTGATCTAAGTAATCGGAAATAATCGAAAAATACCCAAATCGATATCAAATTTAAAATTGCCGCAACCGAGCCGTCGGGTCTCCGCTCGCCATATGTCACAGGTTTTCACCGCCCCAGCAGAAGACAAACACAAAAGATTGACAGGACTCGCTGAGAGGCAATCGTCAAATTAATGAAACGTCACTTAATCGAGCAGTGCCGGGCCAGAAAGCCACAGCGGCCGCGTCGGGCGATATTTCCAATTCGTTACGCGGATTCGCCGCACCAGGAAAGGGCAGCAGCAGAGGCGCAGAGCGACTCTTGTGAATGGGAACGAAACGGAAGCGGAACAGAACAATACCTGCTACCTGGACCTGCCGCTCTATGCGTGCACCACCGTGCACCGAACACATGGTGCGATGCCGTTACGTGTCACTGGAGAGGCCGATTCATCACTTGACAGCTTCTGGTAATCGGCGACTTCATTAATTTCTAATTGGGGAGGGTTCATACCCGCGCGATTCTCTTCTTTGTTGTGGGGGTAGCTTGGCCGCAGCGCGGACACCCCGTGGATTGGGCCCTATGATAAAAGAAACTCGAAATTGGACCCGAAGCCTCTGCGGTTTGTTGTCAGTCGAACAATTTCTAATCCTGCATTTGAGGTGCTTTCCAGTAAATTGCGACGCCGCCGGCGTGTGTATGCACGCTTTCGAATTCACCCCTCTGTTGCCACCAAATCTATCGCCTTTTGCGCTTGGAGGGGGCGAAGTGGAGGGACCCACCAGTCGCCCAGGGTGGACTGAAAGCGGACAAACGACTGACCATGGTCAATGCACGACAAGCCGCAATTAAATTTCACCTGCCGCAGCAGTAATCACCCTCAGCAGCCTTACACTTGCCGGAGGAAATTAATGAGCACCGAGCGAGGGTTTTACACGGCTTCGGCGGAGGGATCAGGTAAAACGGCGAATTTCGTCCTCTTTGTAGAAAATTAGAAAGCAACGCCTCACATCCCATTTCGGGGCTATTTTGGTGCTAATAGGAAAATAAATGGGCGCTAATTACACCCTCGCAGGACACAGGGCCGCTCGAGTGGACATTAGCGATTGACGGTGTATGAGCGATTGTGGGACGCACTGTCATTATCGGCAATTTGTGACGAGGTGTTGCTGCTGCGCCAAAAAGGACTCTTGTTTATCAATACATCAATTACTTTCGCGGAAAAGCCGGGCAATAGGATCTACGGTGGTGTGCGGGCTAAGCGACATGTGGAGATAATTTCACATTTTTCTTCGTGAGCTTGCACAACGAGATAAACCGTAACACAAAGGAACCATAAGGAGGGCTACTGAGAAGCTTCGCAGAAAAAAGTATTTGTTGTTGTTGTTGTTGGTGTCATTTTCACGACAATTACAAAATTATTTTGCGACTTTTTACCGAATTACATTGTTTACAGTTACGTCAATTCTGCTATTGCGTAGCGATGAACGCGCATAGACACTGCAGATAACGCACTTCAGTAGGAGGAAAGTACTTCTTATCATCAAACTCTTTTCGTCGTTATAATAGAAACCTCCATACGCGATTCTCTTCTCTCCTGCTTCATAAAGGACGACCACATGTCGGGCACAGTTCAGAAAATTTAGTATATGTACATATGTATGTAACTCACATATATCGAAGCATTGAATCCGATGGCCAATTATAATCTTAAGTCTCTGTGATCTCTACTATTGAGCTTAACTTGAAGTTTAGATTAATACCATAGGTTAACGGAACTCTATTAGTTTGGGAATACTGACTATGAAGGGACTATGCGCGAAAATAAAGGCTGACGGAGGAATATGCATCTTTTCCGAAATCCCAGGTATTGGGATGCTTGTTTGTCGATTTGGAATATATGGCATTCCGTCGTAGATCTTCTGCGATAGTGTTAAGCCTAGGAGGTTCGAGGATGATTTATCCGGAGATGGAGAAGATCGTCAACTGAAACAAGAAGAAGGGTAGTGGTGCAATTTTGATATGGGACAGTACTTAAAGCCGTACTTTCAGTTAACCATAAAAGCTTTAAGCCAAATCAAGATCAAATGATCGTAAACTTTCTAGACTCAAGTTTACCGGGGAGCTTTAAGTTAAACTGTCTAGATCGTAAGCCTTTATGGAAGCTTTGAATTATGTTCACAAAATTTTTAAAATATTATTTATGCAAGTGAATTTTAATTGTTATTTTAAACTAGTGGGATGTTGTGCATAGAGACTAGCCACTAATTACGCTTTTTCATGGTATTCTTTCTGTTGAATAACACTTCAGACTTGATGACCATAAAAAATCAAGAAAACTATATTTTTTCACTTTTAATTAAGTAAATGTTTATGTGCTCCTATTCAATAATATAATTTAATGATAGATTCAAAACATGTTCCACCGAAGTAAAAAAAATTATATTTTGTCACTGCGCGGCCGAGAATTGAACTTGGTTCTCCGGGATAGGATTCCAGCGCTTTAGCTCTAGGCTACCGATATATGTACTTTATTAGAAATCTCTTTTTTGTCGTTAAATATACTTCCGGTTGGAATTTCCAGACCATTTTCTCAGTTTTAGGTCTCTTGATCAAGAGCTACAATATCAGATATGGCCCAAGTCTGTAGCGACAGTACTTTCAGAGATAAAAGACAGACAGACGGACAGACAGACAAACGGACAGAGCCTATGTATAAGCTTTCATTTTTGAAAAAGCTAAAATTGATGTACTGAATTAACTAATCTCACAAGATTTTAAGATGGATCAATTCAAGAATAGGGGACAGAAATTACAGACAGAATCGCTAACTTCGTAGTCAACGCCAATAGAGCTGGCAAAGATAAAAGGCATGAAGTACATCTCAAAGCACTGGTACAGTTGCTGAACATTGGAGTCAATTTAGTGAAACTTACGACAAACTACTCGATAATGTTGACAGCACAGATGAGTATTTGTGTTCAACACAGATTAGTATTTTATCGCAGATCCAACTATTCAAACGTAGAATGTGACTATGTCGAAGCGCTCACTTGGGTTCAAAACCAATTGTTAGCCTTGAAAGTTCAGGGTGAGGTGGCGATCGCATAGTTAATCCTTTTTCTTGTTCTTTAGCTCTAAGGCTTCCGAAAATAACTATTCCAGATTTTAGTAGATCCTATTTAGATTTATCCTTGTTCCATGATACTTATGAATAGCTTATCCACAACACTCTAAATTATCAAATGTGCAGTGAAGGCATTACTTCAAATCCGCTATGACTGGTGAAGCCGCCAAACTATTGAGACATTTCGCTGTAAGTAACTCCAATTACAATTATGAGTGAAATACAATTCTGTACAAATATAAAAATAAGCGTGTGTTAATGAACACAAATCTTCATGTGTTCATAGCTTTGTTCATACAGAACTTCGAGGAGTTTTAGGCAGATTTAATCAAGCTGTTAAGAGCTTTGGAAAATCTTTCGCGAATGGTATTCCTTTTGCCCAGAAAATTAGACGTCGCCGCTGTTAGGAATTGAGAAACTTTGCTCAATTCATCGAAAGATATTCCGCCGTTTTCATCATTAAAGACATTTTTGGAAACCCTACTATAAGATTTGAGTGCACTTAGCGGCAATAATCCTGCTGGAGGTACTCATGCTGGTCGAAAAACGAAATTTCATTCGCGCGCATTTAAGTCGTTTGCGCATTGCCATCATGTTTCATAAAAGCCTGCCTGGAGATGCTGTCATGAACAATGTTTTATTTTATTTTGCCCGAAATTTAGGACAAAATTAATTGGAGAGCAAGCCCTTTCTTAAGGATAAAATTATATGCACACCCTGTCTCCGATCAAACCATACGGTTTGGAACTGCTCTTCTACGAAGCGATGTGAAAAATGTAACGAACATCAACATACCATGATACACAATCCGCTGCTCCCTCTAGTGTACCTGCACTTGCTGTTCCGTCTTCTTCCAAGAACATCTCGGCTAATAGTACATTATCTCATGTATCTCATAAACTTTCTGAGAATTCTCCGGTTTTACTCGCTACGGCGGTCGTACTAATCCAGTATGTTGACGGTCTTAATATAGACTCTTCGCAAGACCTTCAGTAATAAAGGAAAATTCGGAATAGACGAATTCGAGCTTTACTAGATCAAGGCTCAGAATTTGCCTTTATTACTGAAGCTCTTGCGAAGAGTCTATGTATATGCAAGAAAACGGCGAACTAATATTGCGGTACTATGTGTGAGTCAATGTGCAAGTATCGTACAAGGTGCTGTCATGAGCAATATTGTATCCATCATCGATCCATCAGCAAAAACTGCGTTCAATCCCTAGTATTACCAACCTTTACAAATATTAATTCCATCTAGAAATTGGGATTCGTTCACACTATCAAAAATTCCGAGTACTGATAGTTTTTCAATACTTATGTTATTAAGAACACCTTCCCTACAGCTGGGCAAAAATTAGCTTCAATTTTTTCCGCTTTCTTTCCTTGGTTGCCTGGACTAACTAAACTGGTCACGGCGAACCTCAAGTGAAGCTACGACGTGCTTGCCCCCCATTACTGGAACTATGCGGAGCTGTCCCACAGTTCAGTCGTTGGTTTGACTCCATTGTACAACTCCATAATGAAATTCGCGGACATAAGTGCGTTGGGACTTCAGATCTCATTGACCTGGTCCTATACAGTCAAGGAACATATGGATGTCCTTAACGGCATCTCTAACATTTCAATTTAACGCGTATCCGACCCAGGGCCGGCGTTTAGGTTTTTTGCGCCCGGTGCACTATGCCATATTGTGCCCCATAAGCTGTTCATTTTTGAGGACAATGGAAAAGACGCAAGCACTGGGTGAATGGGAGGAATAATTTTCTTAGTTTGCGCAAAATTTAAGAGTGCACCATAATAATAATAATGCGTATAACATAAAAGATTACATAGATAGGAAGTATCACATGGGTCAACATGCTCCACCAAAAGCGCATGTCATCGGTTGGTTGATGAGATTAAACTCGTTTCAGGAGGCATAACACTCCAGCGAGCTGTTTCTTGATGCCTCGATGTCAAAGTCGCGATAGTAATGGTTGGGAGTACGTGGACTAAAAAAATATCGCGGGAAGGTTGTGGCAGTTCCTTCTTCCCCGACTAGAGCTGCTGTTCGACATTGCACTCTATAAGAAGAAAATAGATTGTCGACAGTATAAAGGGCTTTTCCTGAGACTCTAGCCTTTCACATAAAAAACCCAACAAACATCTGCTGAAAACGTCGTTAGCGGAGAAGAGAGTAAGAGAGAACAATGGGGCGAGCCCTATATCCGAGATTTTTTGAAGCTCAATTTTTTCACAGAATTTCCGATTCAACTTTTTGACAGCTGTATGGTTGTTGTTGTTTTTTGGCTCTCTTTTACTAGGAAGAGAGAAGAAAAGAATAATAATGGCGGAAACTTGGGAGATTTCTTCCCGAATTTCTCGAAGCTTGAAGTTAAAATCTCTAGAAACTTTCTGCACAAGAAGTGAAACTTCCCCGTTGTTATAAATTTTTATAAATTTTTTTGTTCAAAGTTTTAAATTTTTTTTAAATCTTAATTTCCTGAAATTGCGCCCCCGACAAACTGCGCCCGGTGCAAGTGCACCATTCGCACCTATGAAAGCGCCGCCCCTGATCCGACCATATGATTCAAAGCGAATATTCCGATCGCTCTGTGTAGAAGGAGCTTATCCGTCCTGGGGATCCCAGAAATTTCCACTGGTTTAACGATGGATCAAAGATAGAACATGGTACCGGGGCTGGTGTCGCACGACCCAACCTTGCGAACTACTCCAGAGCCTGGCCAGGAACAACAGGGTCTTGTCTGCAGATAATCTCGTGTGAGAAGGGCCGGAGGCACCGATCCACTTCCAAATCCCTGATAAAGGCCGTTATCACTTTAAACCAAGTAGACTTTAGGCCGTTGGTGGGATATCTGACTGGACATGTAGGGCTGTGGTATCACTTCCACAACCTAGGACTGTTTCAGAAGGCGGAATGCGCTTTATTCACCTTTTATTATCTCAGGCCCGGCTTTTATAAGAAGATCACTTCGAAAATGCACACGTACACAGTGCACAAAGACACGTTCAAAGCATTCACTAATTGCAGCCACAATTTTAAGTCGAGTTATCGTGTAGAACGACGATTATATGAAGCGAAATATCAAGCAATTTTTTACAAAAAGAACCGTTGGTCAATTAAAACACTCATAAGCTGGAATGTTCTCATTGACAGCTGTCAAATTTCGTCGCTCATTGTTTCGAAAGACGCATTTCAACTCCAATTCTGTGTAAGATCTTTTTAATCGCCTGAAAGCAATTTGAACGATGATTGTATTTAAAAATGACAAAAACAATTAAAAAGCTCAATCGATGTGGTAATATTTTCAAGAAACCATTCCAAGACGGCTGGGTGAATGTAAAAGGACAAATACTAAGGATTCTATCTCAAGGAATGTAACTGAAGTTTGTATTTTTGAGAACAGACGGTGAATTTATGAATATGCCCGCATGTGCATCCATCCATCACGTTTGTGTAAGCGTTTGTTAAAGCAAAAGACTCGATTCCGGGCACTTCAACAACAAACCGAGAACGGCAAAAAAAATTTAACAGAAAAAAGCCATTTTATACAACATCATTTGTGTCAACAATATCTTACCTTTGATATCCGTAAAAAATATAAAATGTTAAAAAGAAATCATTTCCTGATAAGAGGGAACAAAATCGCCTTAATTCTTCCGTAGGAACCCAGGCCGGACCGTCACGGGCATTTCATCAATATTCAAAATCGTACTTTGTTGAACTCTTTAAGACGCTTTCCAATATATGAAAATAAAATATAAAAGTGCATAAATTCCAGCGGACACCTCGCACCGACGCAGCACCGAGGCCGCGTCGCTGGCCCCGTATATGCAGATACACGCGTTTAATCGGTATTAATTTCCCGATCGCGTTGATTTATCCGATCCTCCTCGCATCGGCCGAGATAAGATTCTGGCTAAACACATAAAAACTGAATTAACTTATCAAAAACCACGATCAGTTATTTTATTTGATTGCCCAAGGAACAAGATCATTCGGAAAGCATAAGTGCCAGCCGATCGATACAAAAAAATTGTTAACAAGAGGATCGAGCTGGGCCCTCAGCCCCTCGAGGTCGGTGCTGGCCGGGGCTCCGCGCGCCCATCGCCAGTGCGGAGCACCGCAGGACCGAGGCACAAAGGCAATGATCCAAATACTCCGTGCGGGTTTTATTACGCGTCGCGATCGATGATCGACGTTTTTCGTTAAATATTTCTCGATTTGGTGCTCGAATTAAAAGTTTTTATGAACGTAGTACGCCGCGCGGCCCGGGACCAGTCCATTCAGGATTATGTTAATTTGTCCTCACCTCAGCGGGACTGTTGTTTTGTCTTTCATTTTTCCCGCCGCGGGGGATTATGCTAATGAGTCCATTCCCGAGATCGCTACATTCAGACTTCGGGCAGTCGGGCGATCGGCTCGCTACAAATTAGTGGCCGCGTGGTTCGTCGGAATTTTATGAATGAGCGAACAGCAGAAATTCTCCTAAACGTGGCGGTGCAGTGTTGTCACGTTGATCATTCAATTTCGCGACTGATTTGGATTGAATTAAAGGAAACAGGAAACTCTGCTAGTGTTGGCCTCCAGCAGTCGCACGCATACAACATCTTATCAGAGAATTCTAATGAGTCTTATCGTCAAGCATACTTGAGTTCACAAACAAAACAAGGCGCCCACCCTTAACTAAAGCTTATCCTTATCCGTCCTACACACATACCCAACAAGCACTTCCCCCACCCGCCCCACACACACACACCGGGGGCGCACCTGGAAAGCGGGCAACTTACGTCCCGTTTTGTCCTCATTAATTCACCAGGAACAGGAGTTCACTTTTTATTTTCTCAGCTTTCTCGACTCGTGCAGAGTCTTAAGTGCCTACATTCAGGATTCTAGAAGCCTTTTAAACGACCCCAAACAGGGGGAAAAAGATATTCTACTCCCCGGGGTACAAATTGGCTGGGTGGAGCCTTATGGAAATGCCTTGAGCGGAACTTAAAAAGACTCGTGATGATGACGGCGCGCGGCGAGGACTGGAGGAGCGCTCGGGGCTGCGGGGCAGCCTGCTGCTAAGTGGAAGAAAGCACCTTCCAGGTTAAATTAAAAGCCTCTTTAAAATTATTATGTGTTAATGTGTTGGTAATTTTAATTGTTTATTGACAACATTTTAATGAGGGTAAAGTGGGCCTGGCAACTCCCTAAAGGTGGAATCGAGTGAAAAAGTGACTGACAGTTGGCAACGATAATTAAAATTACAGTTAAAAAGGGTGCTGGCGCGAAATGAGAACATTTTAAATGCGCTCTTTGTGGGAATCATTTTGTCGGAGGAGAGTTTCTCCTGTTTGGCAGGACGTTTTTTGTCTACTGTTTTAAGGTAAGCCAATCCTCCAACTCGAACTTGTGGAAATAAGGGAATAATATCATAAATACATGAATATCATGCAATGGAAAAGGATCATTTGAAAAGCACAGGTTTACAAACTTCATACAGAGAATGTGATCTCTTACATGTGACAAAGGACATACAATATTTGGAAGAGACGCCGCAACGAACCAAATTTCTTATATGTATAATAGTGGAGTCAGATAAGCAAAACATAAGGAATTGCTTGGAGTGTGAAAAAAATTTTTTGGAACATGTTAGTTACATCGAATACTATACGAAATGGACATTTTCTACCTCTAGCAACCGCCGCTACGTAAGTTATCGGCCATTATGTCAAAAATTTACCATTTTGGTAATTCTTTCTAAACATAGATGCGGATATCTCGGCATGTGTAGGTCCGAAAAAATCGAAAAAAATAGAGTCCGTTCGTTATGATATTGGCTACCAGCGGTTACAATATGAAATCCTTATCTGAACACATAACATAACCTCAAAAAAAAATCAAAAACTGAAGAAACTGCAGAAACAATAACTGGTTGAAATTTCAAGTCAAAATATCTAATACAAGGCTCAAAAATTGACCTCAAATTTGAAAATTGATTGGCCTATCGGTTTTGTGCATCGCTTTGTATGAGGTTCTTACTGTTTTTAAAATGTAGCTTCTTTTATGCACTTTTGATGGCGAAAAATAAAAAATTTTAAACTTGAAGAAAAGTGAAAAAATGGAATCGAAAATCAACAATTTTTGCATTTCTTCGTCAATTTTTTAGAAAAATTTGACCTTTTTTTGGCAAAGTTCAATTTCTATTGTATTATTAGTTCATTTTTGACATATGATGATCGAAAAATTGACTTTTATCAAAAACTATGAATTTTTTCTAAAAAAAAATTGACGAAGAAATGCAAAAATTGTTGATTTTCGATTCCATTTTTTTCACTTTTCTTCAAGTTTAAAATTTTTTATTTTTCGCCATCAAAAGTGCATAAAAGAAGAAGTACAGGGGCCTAAATTCAACTTAGCTTTCCATCTATGCCCTATGTCGTAATTCGACTGAAATGTCACTTTCTTCAACTTCAACAACTTGTCGTGTCGTAACGAATCGAATTTCAGCACACAAACCGAATTCATTAACTGCGTCCTTTACTGCTCATGTTTACGAATTCTTACTTGTGAGTAATCGGAAATATTAATACTACTCCGTTTATGACTGGGTTGAAAAGTTAAGTCGAGATTGAGTTGAAATTTCGACGGCCGTTTATAATGTCGAGTTGAGTTCACTTTGAGTTGAAATAGAGTTGAACTGAAATAAAAACATAACCTCAAATTTTTGTGTGAAATTCTCATTTATAGATATGTAAAAATTCAGAACGAACACCGAACACAAAACTAACGCCGAAAGCGGACTTAACGGATGACAAACAAACAAAACAAATATCACTTCAACCCAATTACAACCTCGTATATGAGTCGAATATCAACTCGACCCTAGTAGGAGATCTGGTTTGGGTTGAGTGGACGCAGTTTCAACTCTAACCCCGTTTATGGGTGGGTTGAGCCTAGATTGAACCTGGGTTGAACTTGGGTTGAACCTAGTCATACACGGGGTATGTGTCGCATCGCAGAGATCTAGCGAGAACTAGATATAATTAGAATCGCCAGGCAGACACTTCCTGGGTGAAATCAGAGATGGCGTGGCCATGAGAATTTAATTAGATTCAAGCTGTCAATGTAGTTTAACTAAAACGGGGCAAATGAGTCTCAAATGAGTTAAAACTGGTAACAGAGAAGGGGAATTCAAGCTTCGGATTTTGACTAATCCAACTGCTACACATGGAAAATAACAATATATAGTAATCCGACATCAGAAGTAGGATCTGGCTCCAATGTCTCAGCGAAGCTCATGATAGCACTCAGCCGAGCTCTAAAGTGACAGGCATCTACCAGATTATTAAAAATATCGTTCCCAGGCATGACTTAAGCTGAGTTTAAAAACTTCTTTGTCTTAATAATAATAATAGAGTAAGCCCTTCTAATACAGAAGGAGCACTTCTCAGCTGGGCCAAGAAAAACTAACCAACTCACCATAAGCAAGCGCTGAAATGAGGCTCTCAACTAAGCATGTAAACATAAAATTAAAGAAATCCAAATTAACATGTAACACATACAAACAACAGCAATTTTAAGCCGTGAAATTAAAAAGACTCCTTTTAAGGACTTCTTTATTAGTGCCCACGCTAGGCATTAATATTTTTGTTCACGTTAATTAACATGCGATTTACAGGTTCAAATCTGCCGTAATTCGTGTTAGAGAAGTTGATTTATAAGAGAGGTGGTCTTCTCAGATTATAACCACTCTTACTAAACGACGCACGGCGGCCTGGAAAACCTAAGTCGACCTTTCCATTAAGGAGTTGATAAACAAATACTACAACGAGAGAGCTTAAGTTGAGTAACTTGAGCCGGGATTCATATGATGGAAGAACTAATGGGTTTTCCCAAGGAAGATGATGAGAATGGTGGTAATTGTCAACAAAAGTCATGACTATTGGACTGGGTTCAACATTCATGCTGACTGATCCAACTGCCTCAATACATTAGTCACACGGCTCATTTGATTCAAGCCAAGTGAGACTAAGGAATCGAGGAAGCAGGATTCCTTAAATTAAAGTTGCTCTCACGAAGGTGGTTATCGTCATCTTCGACATACACCTACTGAATATTGGGTAAATTGAAATCACCTAGAAGAAGTAGCTCATCATTAGTGTTGATCATAGTCAGAATGTGATCAACACAAGAAATGAGGATATCATAAAGGTTATTACCCCCATCGTCAGGTGTGCTTAACATATCTGGTGGAATATAGAACAACAGCAGGAAGAGATTCGTTTTAGAAGGGGAAATTTTTAAGCAACAAGCTCGACGTCAAGGTGGTTAGAGACACTAAAGATGGCTTCTACATGCAAGAGGTATGCCACCCTACGAGGTTCCGAGGCAGTGTGACGGTCACTCCGAAAGACTTGGTAGGAGGAATCAAAGAGTTCAGCATTGAGAATGCTCACATGGAGCCAGTTTTCAGTGAATGCTATGACATCGAGATCACTAGCCATCGATGCTTCAAGGATCTCTTTAGTGTTTGACCTGGTGCCCCTTACGTTCTGGTAGTAGAAAGAAAGCGTCTAGAGTTTTTTGATATCTGTGGAACGCTCGAAATAGAAACGTTTGTGTGATGAGCTCGATTACGGGTACGCGGAACAAAAAGCTTAGTAAAGGCACCAGCAGGCCAGAAATCAGGGTCTAAGAGTATCTCGGCAATAACAGGCGGTGCAACCAAAATAAAAGATGCAACAGGCTTGCCTCTTCTGCAAGGAACAGTTCCGGGGTCTAAAGATTTATTTCTTGAATATTCACTGATAGTCTCCGTCTTAGTTTCGGGAGAGATTCTTGAGATGAAGATATTTAAAGGTCTCGGTACCATAACCACAGGAATACAAGGCTTAAGAGGATCTGTATCTTCAATGGCCGGTGGAGCATCCACTATAAGAGGCAGAGAGATTGCTGCCAATAGCGGCAGAGAGGTCCACTCTGTTACTGGAACTTCCGTAACCGAGGGACCATCCACTATTCGTGGCGACAAGGTTGATACCGAAACCGGAGGAACTCAAAGTGACATCATTGCCATTCGACCATTCTTATGACCTTTGCAACGCGCCTTACGTTCTGACGCGATTGGGATATTGGCATCCTGTTTGTGGATGACATTCTCCGAGGGAGAAGTAGCCGCAGAGCAGGGCGAACAAAGAGGCTTATCAACTGTACAACCCCATGACCACGTGAAGAATATTATCACTTACCCGGCTATGTACCACTTCACGCTTGTCGACAGGAACCAAGTTTTGTGCGATGGTAGTCCTCAGCACTTTCTCGTTAGTGAGTATAACACTCTGGGGGAAGTAGCCTCCAATCACAAGAGAGTGAATGTTTTCATAGTCAGTAGCCCTAGGAGTACATCTACACCAAGGAACCATAGGGTCGTAGATATAACTTTAATATACTCACAGTAAATTGGGAATTCCTTCCACATATTGCACAAAATTTTGTTTTTGGTCTATTTTGGTTCTCGCAATGGAGCAACTTGAATGACTGAGGTAATAAGTAGTTACTCAATAATAAACAAGCTTGCTTCAAAATTCATCAAAATACATCTAAAGAATTTAATTGGTCTCAATAATGTTGATAGAAAAAAAGTTGGTAGCCCAGCGTTTCCCCGACCTAAGATGTCCACTACTACTAAACATTGAGATAGGAGTATAAGAACTGTTTAAAAAAGTTTTAATCTTCCCTCAATCTCCTCCCTTTCAGCCTCGGCAGAATGTTATAGTTATCGCTTGCTAATCTCCTCATCTTCCACACTCTAGTCCAGCTCCATATCCCTAGATCACCTTAGTATCAGGAACATATGTGCGAACTGTGATGTGATCTTGAACAAATCACTGAAACAGCGATGAAACCACCCTTCCTAAATTGCCCTGATACCAGAGGGTGACTGCGATAGTCTTGCTCCTGTCACAATTTAAAACCTTTTAAAAACCGAAGCATGTCCTTTAAAAAGCAGTTGTAATGTACAGAAAAAGTCATGAATAACGGGATTATTCACTCCTTTGATGGTGAGCTCCGGAGGATTAAAAATCTAAATCCGATTCTAGGACATTTTTTTGTTGGAGTTTAGTTGCCAGTAATGTAGTGATGAAATAATTTATTGGAACGGGGTGTCAATTGTCAAACAGCGCTTTAGGAACGGCATTAAAGAAGAAACGCGGTTACAAATAGGATTAACTTCGCTTAATGTTAATTCAACGCATCATGGGCAACATTATTGCCAACAATATTTGCTAATTTTAATCAGGAAGGAGTTTAGTTTTTCAGGACCAATGGAAATGCGCAGAAAGGACATCAGGAAAGGAAAGGAGGCTGGTGGCGAGAGTGTTGCAATGGATGCCATTCCAATCAAAGAATTTCCTTCCGATTTATGTAAAATTTGTCTTTGCTCAAAAGATTTACCAAATTTTTGGAATAACACTAGAACCACTGTTTCAGTTGATTTGGACAGTTGAATAACGATGAAAACAGGAAATATGGACAATAATGGTTTTAAGCTCAGCACAAAACAATAGAAGTGTTTAAAGTAAAACACTTACTGCTCACTTACATTTGGGATAGTAAACACTAGTTCTGATAAACACTTCAAAAATCGACAAAATCGAATGTAATTCTTTTTCTTCTCTGTGACTGTAATACCGGGTCCCTATTGAGTCGGGCACAGACTGGCTTTCGCAAAGGCAATAGCTGTAAAACTGCATTTGCGAAGGTTACTACTGACCTCCGAATGGTTCTTGACTCCGGTAATGTTGCTTTCCTCGTTCTTCTTGATTTCAGTAAGGTGTTTGATAGCGTTGACGGCATACGCCCATTTACCAAATTGGCAACCCACATGAACTTTCCATCATTTGCTACCTCCTTAATCCATAGTTACCTGCAGAATCGTCCCCAAATAGTATGGTTGCATAACTCAATTTCGGATCTCTTACCGATAACGTGCGGCGTTCCGCGGGGCTCCATACTAGGGCCATTACTCTTCTCTATATACATATACAGATCTTAGCAGTGTCGTGACAAGCTACAAACTTCACACGTATGCAGATGATCTTCAGATCTACTTAAACAGCCGCCTTGGACTGACTGAGAACTGTACTGCGGGCACAAATGCAAATCTCTAAAATTTATGGGGATTTAGGGCGTCTCGGGCTATACCCCTCCATCCTACCCCTAGGCTCACGCTCAAAGATAATTAAATCTCTAGTAGTACCATACTTTAATTACTCTAGCTTAGTCTTTCTGCTCTTGATGCTGCATGCCGTGGTAAGCTTAATGTGGCCTTTAACGAATGCGTTTATGTTTGGTTACAGTCTTCACCGATCCGATCATATTAGTCCATATCGTTATTCCCTCACAATTGATGATTACCTACTCCTCAAGGCATTGACATTTTTTTTATAAGCTTCGATATTCGACCGTCCATCTTATCTACACGAATATCTCCGAATTGGACGTACGTCTAGAAAAACGTTATTTATTCTCCCAATAGGCTCTTTCTTAGTTGGGCAAAGATCGTTTTCATTCGCTTCAAGTTTGGAATAGTCTGTCTAACTACGCACAAAATGCAGGGTCTTTAAATGTGTTTTGGAAACGTGTCTTCAATTTTTTGAATAACCAGTAATATTCCTTCAACTACATCCTTTTTAAATTTTACTTGTTTTTCTTTTTTTTCTTTTATTTATTTACCTTTTCTCACTTTTATTACTTCACTCATTCGTCCATCTTTTTATTAATTAACGTATTGTAATTATAATGTACATGCGTTTTTCAGTGTCAAAAGATTATGTAATCTTGATGTACAATTCATTCACAATTCAATAAACGAAATAAATAAATAAACTTATGAAGAAATAAACAGGTTATTATGTTGGGCAATGTAAAGGGTGAAGTTTAGAATACTCAATAGCCTGGTTTTCGTTTGATAACGGAGGTCAAGCAGCATTGGACGGAGTTGGTACTTAGTGCGGAGACCGCTTGCAAAACGACAATTGCGCTCTGAGAACATAGACAAAAATAAAAAGCTTTCGGCAACGCTTTTATTACTCAACCATCCACAACCGCTATAAATTTGATTGATTAGAATGTTTTTTTACTTTAATACAAGCTGCAAAGGTTTACTAGTGGAACACTATAAGTGTTCACTTTCATTAAACGTCGCTAACCGTTTCAAAATCGACTACAATGGTTTAAACACTTTATTTGTTTATAAACTAAACACTTGTGCTTGCAGTGAGGGACAATAGAACTTGTCCTCGTCAGAGTGTTATGCCTTTTAAGACGGGACAAAATTCATCGACAGACAAATATTGGCTGCGACATCTGCATGTCCTATTAAAAAAATACTGCCGTTTGCCTAATTTTGCCAGTGTTTTCTCCAAAGCCTGCCTAGCAATATAGGGCCTGCAAATCACAAACACACACTTTAAAGCTATGTATGCTGTTCCTAAGTACGGCGGTCAAGAAAAATGCTCTTATTATTTCTTGACCCCGGTACAGAAAATTTCGACAAGTAATGCGATGATTTTTTTCCATGTTCAAAATTGACATTTGACATCATTGCACACTAAAATAATCACTTCAAGTAATAATCACGTTAGTGAAAACGCCAAATCTACTTTCCGTAAATTTCGGTCAAGAAAAAATGGTCTTTCCAATTTTTTCTTAACCGCCTTAGGAAAAGGATCCATCTATGTGTCAGAATAGTACTAGCATTTTTCTTGAGCGAACAGCGTACTAGGTACAGAAATTTCTTGAGCAAAAATTCCTATAGCATTTCTTGACCGATTACTTAGGCGTTTTTTACATACACTTTATATGGGGAACATTTTCTTGACCGCCGTACTTAGGAACAGCATACATAGCTTAAAGCGTGTAAAAAGTGACCACAATGTATCAAACGTCAAATCAAAAGGGTGACGTCACAATAACAAACTTTAAGCCCAATACTGTTATCGGAAAGCACTAGATATGGTCTATATAATATTCAAGCTAGGCAAAATTTATCGAAAAAGCTCCTTTCCTCGATTAGGAGGAACACCATTCCTCTTCAGGACTTGGAACATCGAAGACAAAAGACCTGGCCAGCCTTGGACAAAATTGTGTAGACACACTAGCCGATAATGTGGAGAAGCCGCTGTCATGGGTCAAGACTAGCAAGACTTAGCTTGACTGCAATCTAAGCTGAGACTACATGATTTCTTGATGATGACGAAGGAAGCCGCCAACATAATCGTGTCGAAAATGACAGAACACGAACTGATTGTGTTGCAGGCATCCAGATTGAGAATGCCATACAACATCCACTCCCGTATCTGTAGCGAGGGGCAAGCCAAAGAGACAATCGAACATCTAGCTAGGATCAGACACTGTTTGGTAACCTTTTCCTATAGGTTTAGAAAGAAGTTTCGATGTTCAAAATAGAAGATTTGATCGGTTACCTGAATATGATAGGCTGGGTCTAAATTCACTTTATGTATGTGTACGTACGTAAAAACTTTTTCAGGAGTGCGGTCACAACGGTGCCTTTTCAGCGCCAAATTTGTCCTTGGACGGGCTTGTCGGCCTTACCAACCAGAACTTCATGATGAACAAAAATATGCTGTTATAATAAATATGTTTAGAAGTGTCCGTACATATAATTACAATTTGCCATTGACAAAGCTACAACTATTGTTTCAGAATAGCAACAAAGTTACGTCTTCACCACGCCTGCACCAATTGCGATTCCGCTACATTTGTTCCATCCATTCCAGATACCAGTGTGTGTATGTGTGCGGTAATTATTAGTTGAAGGTGAGACATTACCTATCAAGGCACACAAACGCTAGTGCTAACTATCGTTTGAGAAATTTCCTGTGTGTAATACGTCATTTAGTAGCAAAGAGTGACGGAAAAACATGGTGGATTTTTGCATGCAATTACATTAGTGCAAAGAAATGGTATAAGCCGCATATAATTAAATTCAATTTCGAAGCGCTCCTTTACTCATGCCCCGTAACATAAACATAAAACTAGCAAAAATAATTATTCGTGAGAAGTGTAACAAAATCATCACATGAACACCAGCCGCACATTGCCTGCTGGCACGCAAGATTGCACTGTCGGCCATGTATTTGTTGCTCAATTGTTTAATTTTTCCGCATATTTTTCACACACCGCGCGGTCCACCCTTCTGCAGCGGTCCACCCTTCGCTCTCTGCTCGAATATTAGTGGTGGCGATTAAAACCTGTAAATTACACAAACAACAAAAAACCGGGCCCGCGAAATGCAGTTACAGTTGCTATGTATGCAGTAGACACGTAACAGCAATTAAAAATTCATAACTAAACGACGTTTTAGCCCAAGAGTTTGGTATTTCACTCTGCAATTATTTAAAATTAACATTTTCAGTTCTTGCCGCTGCCGTTTCGGCGTCACTGGGCTCGCCGCCCCTCCTGCGCCATCGCCCCCGCTGCGGCCGCACTGCATTTTGGTGTTCGCAGTTTAACTGCGTTTTCGTATTCATTGCACATTAATGCATAAATAACACGGCCAGTGGTGGGTTCCGCTCGTTGAGTACCACTTTTAATCGCTCCTGTCGCAATTTTGACGTGTTATTGTTTTTTTTTTCATTATCCGTTATCAGTTTTATGATGTTTATCGCAGCAGCTGCCACAACCTTAACAGGGACAATTTTTGGGATGGCGATGTGTGTGGTGGTTACGTGGTGCGTGTACAAGATTTCATTTCGTGTAACTGTAGCAATCCAACCAAAATGGCTCCAATAATTTCTGACAGCTTAAGCAACAAAGTAAAAGGACGAGAATGGACTTTAGAATTATTTTTCTTCTCTTTTTGCTCCTTTAATCCCTCATAGGGCGGAAGCAGTTGCCCTTAGCGGACTCTGTTTTGTGCGGCAGCTTTCATCTCCGACCAGGATCTCCCAATTGATGCGGCCTCTGCTAGTAGGTTCCTCCTCCACGTTGTTCTAGGTCTTCCGAATCGACGAGATCCTTGCGGATTTTCGTTTTCGCGTCACAAGGTGTGGCCAACCCAACCCCTTCGCCTGATTTGGTCGTCTATCCTTTCTTGGCCGGCACGGCGCCATAGTTCTTGATTTGAAATTCTCACCAGCGGATTTTTAGGATACGAGGTAGGCATCTGTTGATGAAAACTTGTAGGCACCCTGTGATGAATTGGGTGACTTTCCATGTTTCGCAACCGTACAAAAGAACTACCTTAACGTTGGAGTTGAACAGCCGCAATTTGGTGTTAGTTGAGATTTGCGTTGATCTCCATATGCGGAACAGGCATGCAAATGCGTTCCGTCCTTTATTTATTCTGGAACTGACCTCTTCTTCTGCACCGCCATTTTCAGTAATTCTACCGAGGTAGCAGAATTTATTTTCCAATTCCACGCCACGGTTCAATTCAGCGCTGTCCGTTCAATGGTGCTTGCATTTATCCGCATTTCTTTAGTTTAGTCGGATTTAGCCTTAAGCTTGCTGGACTACTTTCTGTTGCCAAGTTGTTTAACATGTTTTTCAGGTCCTGGTGTCTGTGGGCCAGCAAACAGATATCCGCGTAGTTTAAAAAAACTAAAAAATACGCTTTTGTTTTAAAATGATCTAAAAAGTAAAAAATAATTTTGAATGTAAAGTTTTTATTGCTCCAATCAGTAGATATATGTGTGCCCATAATTATGAAAGTGGTCTAAGTCATATATTTCTTGTTTGAAGATATTTAATGAATTGCATTTGACACACTAAATGAATTCCATATAATGTTGAAATTACAACCACTATCTAATGGTTCATTTTTGACAATTTCGTAAAAATTACATTGAATACATTTAGTTTAAACTAATGTGGTATGAAATAACTGATAAACTCATTTTTTTTAAATTTTGACTTAGACCACTTTCATAATTATGGGCACATGTAATCAACCTACCTTTAAACGACATTAGCCAAAGACTTGCGATGGAATGATCACATATCCCAAATCGCCAAACAAGGATCCCAGTGCTTGGGATTTCTTAAGAGGTACAACGTACAAGTTCCTCCTCCAGCCATCGGCCCGAGCTGTTATTTATAAATCCTACATTCGGCCTCTTCTCGAATATAACTCCCTCGTTTGGGGCGGCGATCCAATAACCACCTTGGCATGGTTAGATAAGGTCCAAAAAAGGCCCTTAAATTAATTGATGACGATACTGCTTGCTCCACCATCGACCCCCTCAGCCACCGTAGGAATGTAGCAGCACTGACAAAATTTTATCGCTACTATCATAGTGACTCTTCCTCCGAGCTAAACGCTCTCCTGCCTCCACGGCATTCTTATACCCGCAACACCAGATTAGCCCACTCGTCTCATTCCCTCCACCTGCAACTCCCCCTTTCACGCACTCAACAAGATATGAATTCGTTTGTTAATAGAACAACTCGGCTGTGGAATAATCTCTCGCAGTCAGTATTTCCGAGCTCTTACAACATCCAAGGGTTCAAACGCAGGGTTCATCACCACCTTCTCCAATACCCTCCCGTACCTTTATAACCCCTCCAACCCCCTCCCCGTACTAAGCTTACTGCTAGACATTGCACCATGACGTGACAAATGACATGACGGACTAGTAGTACAAAGGGTGATTCCTGAGCTTAGCACTGCCACATAAAAAAAAATGTAAAAAAGCGTGGGACTCTTTATCTATACTTTTATTTTATTAACACCGGAACTTTTCGCTTCCCACGCTTTTTTACATTTCGAAATGTAGGTTGTTTCCATATACTAGCTGGAGCAATAAAAATTTTACATTCAAAATGATTTTTTTTATTTTTGAGTTCATTTTAAACAAAAGCGTATTTTTTAGTTTTTTAACTTCATTTTTAATTTTCTACTTTTTAGTCCATTATACATCTACCGCCATTTTGTAGTGACCGCCATATTAGATTTAAAATAACGTAACACAGCTTACTATACTACACTCGTCATAAGCTTTCTTTTGATATCCATAACAAGAGCGTTGTAAAGAAAAAGGTAAACCACAATTTTGTGGTGGCCACCATTTTGAATTTGGAATAACGCCACACAGCTAATAGTACTCTACTTGTCATATCCTTTCATTTAATACTTTAATACCCACGACAAGTGGGTTGTAAAGAAAAAGGTATGCCACCATTTTGTGTTGGTTGCCATTTTGAATTTTGAATGACGCCACATAGCTAATTTTATTGTACTGGTCATACTCTTTCTTTTGATACACATACATATTGGGGGTCGGAGAGAACAATTGCAAAATTGGCATTTTGATTTTTTTACAAAATAGTCAGATTGCATTGTCACGCCAACTACACATATGTAAAAATATGTTGTTGATTGGTTATATGCAAGTGGACCAAAATCAAGTTGCAAGATTTATTTACATACGACATACAACATATAACATACAGGTGAAGCCAATACAAAGCGTATAAAAACCAACCTGCAAAGGAAGTAGATTTAGAAAATGGGAGAAGTGACGTTGTTTTCTGTGACTATGTGTGTACTAAAGGGGTGATACAAAATAGCGATTTAGACTTCACTCAGTCTAAAAGACAATTTTCAGACAAAGTTCGTTATATGTCTAAGAACTTGTTTTTAAAAACGGGATACGCTATTTGATATGCTATTTGGACTACCTGATTTAATTACTGGAAAAATGCTAATCAACGAGTGTTAAAACATGAAAACAGTTTTACTCATATATGTAAATAACTTACGAAAATTAAGCTAGTTTAAAAGGTCGTGTTGATTTCCAATTTATTGAAGCACTCGAACAATAACTTCACTATTGGAGAGAAATACTCCAAAGAGTAGAAGTAGCAGCAAAATATTTGAGCATTCAAGAGCTGTCACTACGTGGAACACATGAACACTTAGATAGACTTGATAGTGGAAATTTCCTCGGCCTGTTCATATTTCTGGCCGAATTCGACTCAGAACAATATAGTGACAAAGGTTCTAAAAGCCTTATTTTTCTAAAACAACATATAAAGAACTTATTGCTATTATGTGCAAACAAACTTACAAACACAATTTCAAAAGAAGTTAAAGAAGCTTAAAAATGTTGATATAGTACAAGAATCCTCATCAGACCTTTGGCATGTGGACCAAGTGACTTTCGTACTCAGATGGGTTGCCTGATGGCATGCCGATTGAAAAGTTTATATGTTTTTGTTGGACATAAAGCTAAAAAAATTCGTCACCACAGTCCTGGAGTCCTTTAAGAAATTTAGTTTGGGTATTCATACGACAGCAGTCGTACGACAGCGCTTGGAAATTGTCTGGCGTTCAGGCTCTTATGAAGGAACTGTGTTCTTGCAATCTCTATATTCAACAGCAGAATTATGCACAGAGGGCCTCGGTAGTCACTATGGGCCTCGGTAGTCTAGGGGTAAGGCGCCTGACTACTATCCCCAGAGGTCCCGGGTTCGATTCCCGGCGGTGCCACGGTCCTAACCTTTCCCAATTTCCCGCCTACATAACTTTCCTTCTTTCTTCTTCCCTCTTTGCATTCCTGATTCCTCCTGTCATAGCCTTCACTAGTTCTCTTCCCCGCTCCACCAAGCGCATGTCATCGGTTGGTTGATGAGATTCAACTCGTTTCAGGAGGCATAACACTCCAGCGAGTTGTTCTCGATGCCCCGACGTCAGAGTCGCGAAATGGTTGGGAGGGAGTTACTGCCCCCATAAGTAAAAGTGCCGCATCTACAAAAAATTGAAAATTGGGTTTTTGATTTATTTGGAATAAGTATTTTATTTCCTATCATTTACTAAAAAAAAATATTCGTTATGTACCGTTATCACGCAAATATTATAACAAAAAACGCCGTATCTACACTAATTTGTTCCTGCAGAAAGAGCAAAAAAGCGGTATCTTCAAAAATCAAAACAAAAGTGCGGCATCTACATGCAGTTGCCGCGTTTTCGCTAGGTAAATGTAGATGCCGCTTTCTTGCATTTTGTTACATTGACTCTTTTCATAAAAAGCTTAATTGTGAAATTCGTTTCATTTGCTGTAAGCAAATGGCAGATACGGCATTTTCCCTTATGAGTGCAAAGCTTTGTTTGACTTAGTAGTCATAAGCAAAAGTGCAGTATCTATATTTTTCCTCCATAATTCCGTAATTTTATAAATAAAATGCAAAACGTACTTTTTTCTATATGCAAGATTATTAAATCTATAATTTAAAATAAAAACATCATATTTGTCGTATTTTGTAACACCGAAATACTAATTATATATGTTTTGCCATTTATCTCAAAATTGCTCAATCTGTAGATACGGCACTTTTGCTTATGAGGGCAGAGTAGGTGAAATAAAAATACCGCAGCTAGGTTGTGACAGTTCTTTCCTTCACTTCTCTCTCTACCTTCCGACTAGAGCTGCTGTTCGACATTTCAAAAATAAATACATGGTCGACAGTACAAAGGGGCCTTCCCTAAGTCTCTAGTGTGTCACATAAAAAAAAAAAAAAAAAACAGAGGCTGTTTTTTTCTGGATTGCTGCAAAACTTTTTAATATCTTCATTTCCTTAACACACGGATTTGCCAGCCCAAAAAACCTTTTCTTTTCAACTGCAAAATCTATCCAAGGCTCGATGATCTGCTTGTCACTTCGCTTGCCGAGTTGTAAATGAAAGCAGAGAAGATATTTTGGGAAATTTGAATAAAATTTCTAATGATAATGATGAAAGACCGTCAACTAAGAACTAAGCCAATGCTTAAAAAGAAGTATTTAGCTCTCTTGACTCTAGCCTGGTTCTTAGTGTTCCTGCCGCAAACTGCACAGAAAAGAGATCCGTTTCCACCCTGCGTCTAGTAAAGAACTGTTTTAGATTTCCAACCAACCACGATAGATTAATATCATTAGCGCTGCTCACCTTTGCGAGAAAGCGGACTCAAGAAATGCCATACCATAGGAAGAAACTAGAAAGTAAATAGTCCTAATTATGAAAAAACTGTACTCGTTTTTATTGTCTTTCTTGAATTTTTTTGATAGTTTGATCCAATACCGTACTTTTTTTTTTAATCATTTCCCATAAGTAGTATGCAAAAACTACTAGGCCCAGGAGCGCCTAAACTTTTAATCCGGCCCTGCGTGCAGCGTTTACGTTAGCAGATACACGCCAGCGTCTTTCGCCCTCTAGAAAAGAAAAACATCGAGACAGCACTCAATAACATGGCAAATATAAAAGTGACTGTTCCGATAGGAAAAGCGGTGCGCTTACAGGCGAACTAAAGGTACACAAATAAGGCGTGGTCCTCATAAACTCACTTGATAATTCCTTCCTCCTTTAAGTCTCCTCTCATGCAAAAAACACACCGTTACACCGTTATTCAATATTGTAATATTACCAATAGGTTGGCATTTCAGCAATTTTATAAAACTAGATTGTATTTTTGGCACGCATACTGAAAAAGGTTTGCCACATCTGCCTTGAATCTGACGGAAACGATAGAAAATTTGATCGGGTTCTTCCGTCAAATCGGTGCTGAAATTGAGTTATTTAGATCGATCCACTCAATCCGTGACTGCATGGCACCGATGAATTTTTCCGTGATGAATTTTTCACTGACATTCACACAGCACCAACTTTTCCGTATCAGTGCTCAATGTTCAATGGCAACTGTAATTACTTTTAAGTTTTGAAATTTGGACAGTGATCCCAAGTGCATCATGGAATTTAGCGTGGAGTATCTTGCTGCAATAGCATTCCTCTTATACCCCGGCTTCACCGGCCTCAGTTTAATCAAGTTCACTTCAATCGGCATAAGTGGCTTCACCGGCTAGCATGTTCAGTTCGTGCTTGAAATTGTTGTTGCTTTTTCGCCAGAAATTAGAAATGCAACAGCTCACTGGAATTCCATTCCATTATTCCAATTTTTTACTCTCTTTTGAGCGAGCTTTTACTTTGAAACTCAATTTCATGTTCTGTAGGCCCAATGCAGGCATTTTTTCCTGACTTTAAAATGTGAAAAATGTATGGGAAATCAGGAAATTTTAAATTACAGTAGACTAATTTGCTCGAACTTGCGATTTGGCGGTGAAGCCGGAGTATTAGACGATTTCAGCTATGATTAAATACACACTCAAATAACGGGTTGCGTTCAATTGTGAAACATGTGAAATATCAGTGGCAACGTATTTTTTGCGATTTTTACAGACGCCTGAACGGTATTGAGAACGTCGGAGCTCCACTGGGTCGGATGTGTGGGAGCATGGCACGTCTTTCCCAAGTTGTTTCCATGGAATTGCATCGTACCGATATTTTTTCACTGATGCCCCGGTGTTCCACAGAAGTCGCCGTCACGTCACGTATATGTGGTGTAGTCGAGCTTTACCAGGAAAAACGTGGCTAAATTCTTGGATTTTATACGGTTATTATATTTCATGGCTATTTATATTATTTTTTTAAAGGATTGCGACCACCCACCCGCCCTCTAACGTCTAATGACGACTCCCTTGGAGGTCGCGACCCCCAGGATTCGAAAAATGGCAATGACTTATTGAGCAAGTATTCATCATCGACACTACGAGTCAGGGCATAAAGACAACGACGGCTAAAATTACTGAAGATAATCATCCACCGAGATCTAGAAGGCTCTCACTTCCTGGATAACACACTAAAACCTACAGTTTGTGAATTGACGTTGAGTTTACACCCAAAATGTTGGTGGTCAAGAATGACACCTGCCAGCTCGTTGCTTAGTGAAGGGATTCTCCTTTCGACGCCGTTGTAAGCACTTCTCCGGGTGAATTTGTAAAAATAAACTAGATTATGTTTGTTGAGATATCTTAGGGTTTCTACTGATGCATCGTCGTCAGATAGGATGACAACTGGTTTAAGCACACCTTCTTCGTTAGCCATTAGAGTCTGCAAGGTACCCACACAAAGGATCCTTTGAAAATCGGATGGATGTGTCCAGGCCGTCGAAGAGGTATGCTTTCCACTTCTTATTGCAATATATATTGGACCATAATATGTAGGAAACTGCCTTTGGTTGACCCATAGAATCCGGCTTGATGACAATAAAGGCGTAAGCAGAGGTCACCATTTTGTGTCACAAAAGAAGATGAACGTCATCAGTCTTGCAAACTGGATCTGTCATTTCTGCAGCCGACGTCGTTGATTGACTGCCATTTGACGACACCGAAAGCAGCAACAGTAAAGAAACGGCTCCGAAACTATGAGTTGGCCCCCTCCGAAATTCATCACGTGCACACGGACGCCAAAATCTGCTTTTCGCCCGAGTTCTTCTCTATTTTGTCTTTATTCCCACTTAACGCCGGTTCCTCATCAAGATGCAATTAATTAGCAAATTAGCGTAGTTGTTTGTACAGCGGAATTTATGCGAGGAGCGACTGCGATGTGCGTTTTATCAGAAAACAGCGTTTTTATGGCCGTGGCTGTTGTTCCCAACATGCAACAAGTTCGATCCGGAGATAAAATAAATTGCGGCTCCAGCCGGGGCCCTAGCGCGCGGATAACTTCTGGCCGGAGGGATCGCCCTGCACGTCTTGGGCACTCGGAGCCGGGCCCCAAGCTGGAGTTCGCGCGATGGAAGTTTCGGCCGCAATCGCGGTAGTTGAACGGCTGAAGGTAGGGAATTAATCAGCGCCCAGCACGACGCGGAACATTCCGTGCCTCAATTATTATCACAAAACGAGGAAATTCGAACTCAAAACGGAATCGATGCGATTTGATGAATGGTCGATGTCGAGCCTGCTGCCATCGCGGCTAGAGGTGTCGCGTTTTGCATAATTTCTGGACAAATTAATCGGAAAATTCCGTTAAGCGGCGATGCTCCGAAATATAGCCGCGGATTATTAATGGGCCGTGAGTCACCCGGCTAGCGAAAACTACATAGAAAACGAGAATCCAGACCTAGAGACTAGACTGGCTGCTGCCCGCCTATGATCTATGGCCAGGCCAGTCCGTCTGCCTGGCTGAACATAATTTATGCCAGGTATTTGTTCCGTTTAGCATAAATTTTGATTAAGGACGTCCGAGACCAGCACGGCCACACTCTGGTCTGGCTCTTATCATAATAACAATAAATTCACGCTCGATACGTTGCGATAGTGAGCTTTGCTAGAACATTGTCGAGTGTCTGGGGCCCCAAGCTGCGGACAGGTTTGGACCACGACTCCGATATAGGGACTCCTCTAGGCTCCGGAGGGCAGCAGATGGGCTCAGGTGCTGCAGCCCAGAAAATCTGATTCAGAAAACGAGTTGCACAGGTAAAATTAAAAAATAAAACGACGAATCGAAAAGACGAGACGAAATTTAAGATAAAAATTTAAATATCATCTTCGTGCGATAAAGTGCCCGGCAACACAGCAAGAAGAAGAGCGGCCAGTCCGCGCGGCCCGACGCTGCTCTCCGTGTGTCAGATATAAATTCGTGGCTGTAGGTGTTGGAATTCATGTGTTGCACTTATCTAAATTGCTCTGTAACGCGTTTTCGAGAGGCCATCAAAACACCTACGGTTAATTTTTATTTTTCAATAAAATTTCACACTCGCCTCGCCATCTTCCGTGGTCGATGATCTTCGAGTGTTCCTCGAGATTTTACTTAAGCTTTCGATTTTCGTTCTGCGGCGACTCGATTGTACTCGGTGGTTCCCCGATAATCATATTAGCATTCGTACAATGGGGCAAAACTTTTATTCACGGGCGGCGTCGATGTGAGCTGTTCTCGAAAAATGAATGGAATTTCTTTTATAAGAAGCCAAAAGAGGAGAATAACGTAAACAGACCGCTCTTCGCGGCACCGTGTTGATTTATGGGCAAAACGTGAATTTCTGGGACTTCCTCGCCGATGGAAACAAAACAACCTCATCGATTTATTGTTTTGGTTCCGTAACACTTTATTTTCCCTGGTCGAAGCTTTATTAATGGCGTTCATTGTACGAGCGGGAAGAACGGCAATTTATGAGAGACTACGCGAAACAAGCCGTGTATGACTTCGCTGCTATTTACATACTGGAACGTTTTCCTGTGTGAAAGTCTAAGCTCATGAGTCGCCCTTTGTTGTGTACCAGTCTTTTATGCCGTTTACGTTATGGTGCAATGTCTGGTAGACCCCGCACCAAAACAGAAGGGAATTGAGCGCACAGTGAAGTGAGAAACGTTGATGTGGCTCTTGGAATGATACGCAAATTGAACAAATTCTAACGAAGCAGTGCTGTTACTAGGGGGAGTGGAAAACTGCAGGAGTTGTGACAAGATACACGATACACCCAAGTGATGATAATACTGCATAATGTGGGCCAGCACTGTACGGAAGTGGCACTAGCAATTTCAAAACAACACGTTGACAATACTATGTATGCAAAAGCGAGAAAACCGTAACTCACAAAAGGTACTGAACTGGTCCCACGAACATCCTCCTTTCCTAGAAACCACTGAATGTCGTTAAGTACAGGTATTCGCGCAGAAGAGAGGATCAACTGCCAATTTTCCAAGGCGATGGGCATGAAAGGTGCAGCATATTTTTGGTGGTGATTTTCAAGCTATAAAATTCAAACGAATCGAAACAGCCATAGCACGCATAGTTATCAAGCCAACCACTTTTCCAAAGAATGGCCATCGTGAAACATTCAGAGTGGGATCTGCGAGGATTTTTGCGTTACGAACTTATCCCCTACAATATCTATCTTGTACAGGGCTTTTCGACGAGTCTTTTGGAACATGAGCCGAAGTAACCTATGTTGTATCTGTAGATACATTCTGAGCGAGGGTTGTTTTGAAGCTCCTCTGGTGGGAGGGAGAGTGGCCATGTTTGATTCGGGCTTCGTGAGTCGCCAAAACAAGTGAGGAACTCAAAATTGCTCTTTCCATGCGCAGTGATAGTCTCTATTGACTCAATGAGAGTCGCAAATCCCCACCACATAAGTAGATTCGAAAAGAAAAGTGCACTCCGTTCGTTTAAAAACCCAAATCACGCGCTCATTTATATTTTCAATCGCACTGTCTTACTGCGACTCTTATCGTGGTCAGATGCTATGGAGGAGTGTCGTTGCCCGTAAACTAATTTTGAAGGGGAAATTACAATGCACGTGCGCTTGTATTTTATCAAACAGGAAAGGTTATTATGTGTGAAATTTTCATTTCCTCACGAGCGCGTAAAATTCCCAATTGTTTTGGCGCGCATTATACCGATGTTTGTTCAGATGTGCAGGCGCTTGGTATACAGCTAGAAAAAGCTTCCTCGCCAGCCTTTTCAATATCCTCAGGTGATGTTGAGGAATTGTCGAAACGAAAACAATTTGGTCGCCACCACCCCACGGCTTGGCTTCATGAAGAACCTGTTGATAGATGGTGGTGATGCCAATGCAATCAGAAGAATTATCAAGTTCATATTTTGCCGCACCAAATATGATGTAAAACTTTGCATGGTTTTGGTTTCAATATCCAGTTTACAGAATTGAACCATTCGTGAGTCTTTGCTCGTTCAACGTGCTGCAGCGTGCAAAAACCATTCCACTTCACCAATGACGTGCATATAGCGGTCTATATAGTTCTGTAAGAAAGGCATACAGGGTGTACTGCATAAAGTAACAAAGCGATCGTGGATAGGTTTTGGATAGAGGAACAATAATTCGTACAGTGGTGGGGATCGTAATGACAGCCGCTAGGGCGTTTTGAATTTTTTTTTTGTAGAGGTTTAAATATCACCCTGTATCCAAAATTGGAAAGCTTGGACAATTTCCTATGAATTATGTCTGGTCAATTTTTACACTGCGGCATTTACTTTTGAAGTTATAAGTAATTTTAATGTTAAAATCGTTGCTATTTGGTACTTTTCCACATAGGTTCAGGTTGAAGAATACTAAAAAGGACGAAATTACACTTGCGCTTGGATTTTTGTTGTTGCATTGCTCCATATGTGAAAGGTGTAATTTAGCATACTCAATAGACGGACGGGTTCAGGTTCGATTACAGAGGTCAAGCAGCATTGGACATGGTTAGCACGCAGTTGGGGCGTCGCTCGGGTTAAAATTATAAAAGTTTCCGCAGTTGTTACTCACATATCCTCGCCGAATTTCTCAAAGTTTTTGGCCTCCTTTTCCAAGGGATTGGGCAGCAATGACTTTTCCTCAAGGGAGCCAAATGGGGGATTCCTTTTGACGAGGCGTGAATAAGGCAAGGCAGTAGGTGCCCTTTGGGGGCCTTATAGGACAACCCATACGGGCTCTACATGGGGCAGTGCGGTTACCCTCATAGGGGCCCTATCTGCGTGGGTAGCGTAGTAATGTATACCTATAGACACTGCAGGACAGACAGAGATTTTACTTAAGATTAGTATATTCATTGCACTAATGTCTCCTATTTTTTCCGAGCTTGAGATCGACAGGTTAATCTGGAGTTTTATTGACGTCATATATTTTGTGTTAATTTGGAGAGCACTTTCTACCCCTCCTCCTATTTGAGAAGGCCGATTTCCCTGTGTCCCCATGGATATTGCACCATCGTCGTCGTCCATTTCAGGCGAAACTTGTGAGAAACGTTCATACTTTAAAATGCCTAAAAAAATCACCAAAACAGGAAAAATGTCTGAGTTTAATTAAGTTTGTTTATTGATGTGAAGGGGATGGCGCGTCAGTCGAAATGATGAAAACCCCCTCCACCAGCTTTGGTTAATGGAGAAATAAAAATGTCAATCTGTTAAACCCCAAAGGATTTGAGTTCTTTTAATTCTGTTTGGTGGCGGTCACTTAAAGTGGCGCTATGAGGAGATAGAGTTAATATTTTCCAACTCACTGTCAGATGGGTCTCGTAATTTTTTTGATAATTGCTTGCAAAAGTTGAAAATGGCGCTCTTAATGAGATTTTTTGTGCAAAAGAGGGTTGCTCCATCAATAAAGTAATAAAACGAAGGGCTCCGGCATAAATCATAGCGCGCTTATCCAAATAATCCAATTCTCGCACCAAATAACTTAAAAAGTTCAGCTAATTTGTTAATTACGGCTGCCTGAAATTTTAATGGCTTATTCAGGTGGTTATTTTATTACGGCGTCTTTTGTCATTTTAATGCGTTCCCCATTGTGACATTAAATGAGATGCGAGCGGTCTCATGGCGGGCGGTTTTCGCCCAAAAACAAAATAAGGCGTTGTCCAGCCATGCGGAATGGAACTTCGCTCCAAAAATCATCACCGCACAAAGGAGCGCGCTAATTAGGAGATGGAAAATTTACTTTTTCCACCTCTGTGAGCACCTGTCCGATGGGCTCCTCTGACTACACGCGTTTTAATAATATTTTTGTGACAAGTATCCGTCACGGGCATCATGTGAGAAAAACATGGGGGACATGGATCACCATTACTGCCCAGTAGCCCAGTGATATTCCATTAAAATGGGAATTTATTGCCAGGAAGTTGACCGTCTATTTCGACATTATACAACCAGGGGAGAACGTAAAATCTTAAAAGTTGATAAAAGCGACAAAGTTGCGCGCGGCCATCCTACCGAAAAAAATGGATCAAACACTAAAGCCATCATCGAGAGCGACCTCACCGTTTCGTTCGTTCGTTTGTACGTTGATTTCAAAAGCTCCAGAGAAACTTGTCACCTTGCGTTTCCACGTTACCTGTGGGATACCTGGCGAGACTTTCAGCCACCGGAAATTTCTAATTAATTCATCAGCAGAGATTAAATTAAAAAGTCTCAAGCGGTATGATGAACGGTAAGTGACAATTGTGTCGTAATTAATGTGAATTAAAAATAATGGACCCAGCGGATTGTTTCAAATTGGCCGATCGGTCTGCTCACTACAGGTGTATGTACAATAGTGACACGATGGCACACCAGAGCAGAGGGCGGCACATGTGAATTTGGGATCATCTGGAGCATGCAATTTTGTAATGATGGAACTAGTGTCAAAGTGGCATCTATGCGGTTTCACTGTTTGCGGTCCTTGCTCGCCGCCACTTGTGTAATGAATTTTATGACTTGTGGCCAGTCGAGCAAAGATCACTCTTTCTGGTCACCTAATTGTACCGCAAATGAAATTTTTAATTGACAACAACGGTGTTCGCTGCTCGCAGTCGTAATAGATTGAATGCGGTGTGGATTTGATATGGTCTACTACGTTTTGATTAATTACTAAAAAAATCACTAATGAATATTGCCGTTAGTAAGTAATTAAGTAAAATATAAAGATGTCACTAGGTCTTACCTTTGCTTTTTGAGCAGTTGTCTGTTATAGAATCGGTATCAATAGAAGTGGTTTTGTCTCATGTCATCCGTTTCTGCTGCAATTTTACTGGCATCATTTTTTTATTATTCTATATTTTCTTCTTTTATCTTGATAACGTATTAGATTCAAGAGTACCACAGTCGCCACGTGGCCTATATAACCTCTATAGGTCAGATTTTGCTCAGACTACGCATTTCGAACCATTATCATTATAAATAGCTCCAGAACTGTCATTCCCTGGCTTGAAATCTTTAATTTCCTAGGGTTCCTAGATCTTCCTTAACGCTGTCTGTATATCTCTCTATGTCCGTCTGGTCTCTTGTTCATAATAATTTTTGTTATGCTGTCATCACTTCTACGTTCACCATATCCTGCAGTGGGATGCCGTAACGATTTATGCTTTAGAGTTTTCCTAAAAAACAGAAGTTTTCTAAGTTAGAGTGGGTTGGTATTCTGTAAACGATTTAGATTGATGTACTCGATTTTTAGAAAAGATAGTACGTTTTCACATCAAAAATGTTAATAATTGACAGAGAAACGTTATTTATTTGCTTTAGTCATTAAAAGTGAAGTGAAGAAATAATTTTTAAAAATTTAAAACGGATAGTGTACCAGTAATTGTTTTATTTATAGCGAATAAAAGACAGCAAAGACGGAAATACCAAATTTTAAGAAAAATTTTAAGAGATGAAAATAAACCGCTTGATATGCCTTATATGTTATTTAAATTTTTTAACGTTTTCAATATTTCTTCATTGCTTCTTTTTGCTGAAGACAAATACTCGGTTATATTGCCTGACTCACTCCTTTTATTCGATTCTGGACAGCGCTGCCACCTTACTACAATTGTAGTATTTCTGCTACGATTTTTATGCTACAACTTTTTACTCCGTACTTTTTGATTTTAGTACATTTTTTATTCGATTTAATTCGGTGAATTAATCAACCCAGCCTTTATTTTCTCACGGTGATATCTTATAGCATGTACACACCGACTTGGTTATCGATTTATGTGGTTTCAAACTGGCCCTGATCACGAGAGTCGATTCAGTTTTCAATCGACTATCGATTCTTCAGTCGATCCAATCGAAATTTCCGATCGCGAGAGTCGATTCAACAGAGTTAAAAGTATTACCATATCAAACACGAGTTTTAGTCGATTTTAAGTTGTCAAAAGTTATCAGCTGTGTGTGAATAAGTTGTTGACTTCTTTATTAAAAATTGAATAAGTAAGTTAAATTAAAAAAAAATGGAATTTTATCTTTTAAATGAGGAAGAAACATCAGAGGAAATACGGCAGCAAATAAATAGAAGAAAAGTAATAAGAGATAATTCAAATCCGCTGGATTTAGACCCAGATAGGTAAGAAAACGAGTGCCATACTGTGAATTAATTATATAGTAACAAACAATTCTCGTCAGTTTCAAAAAAAATTTTAGAGTTTCCAAAAATGTATTTCGGGAGATTTTAGAAACCATGGAGCTTCATTTACACAGTACAATTAGTACTGCAATCCCAAATATTTTAAAACTGGCTGCATGTCTTCGGTTCTTTGCTACAGGGTCGTACCAGCGAGGAATTAGTAACGACATTAATGCAAATATGGGACAGTCAACATTCTCCACTATCTTTAAAGAAACAAGGGATATATTCGAGCGATTTATTTGCTCTAGATGGATTAAACTCCAATTTTCAGAAAGGGAGAAAGAGGAAGCAAAGTTGTCATTTTTCAGACGCTGCAACTTTCCTGGAGTGATTGGATGTGTTGATGGCACCCATGTCGCTATATTGAAACCTCCGGAAGAGATACAACACCTATATTATAATAGGAAAGGTTTTCACAGCCTGAATGTCATGATTGTAAGTATTCCATAGTTAGAAATCTTGAAATATATGTATGTGTGTATAGGTCTAAAATTTGTTCTATTTAGATATGTGACCACAAAATGATGATAAGATTCGTAAATGCGAGATTCCCCGGATCCTGTCATGATTCCATGGTGTGGAATCTTTCCCAAGCAAAGGAGACAATTAGAAATATTTACGAAAGCAGTGGAGGAGGCATTTGGCTATTAGGTAAATTAAAAGATTTTATTCCTTCTATTTATTCACGCACGTAATTATAATTTATATTGTAGGTGATTCGGGGTATCCTCTCGAGCCACATCTAATGACTCCGTATCGGTCCCCTGTGAGTGATGCTCAAACAAAGTATAATACTTTGCACTCTAAAGGAAGAATTATAGTTGAAAGAACGATAGGGGTGTTAAAAAATCGCTTTCGGTGTCTTTTGAGAGCACGTCAGTTACATTATTCCCCTGAAACAGCTACGCAAATAGTAAATTGCTGTGTGGCCATACATAACATGTGCACATATTACAATGACGCAATCGAAGACATTCCTGCAGCAGACGAATATGAAATTTCACAGGAAATGGAAATCAATGAAAGTGAAATAGCAGAGGAAGCTACAAGAAATAGGGAGCGAATCTGTTCATCTTTAATGTAAAAATATTTCAATGTTTGTGTTAAATAAAAGGTGAAATAAAATATATCATTTTTATAAGTATTTATTAACACAAAAAAAGAGATCAATTCATTTTAAATTAAATAAACTCAGGTTAATTAAAGGAAAAGAAAATAAATTCATTGCAAACTTAACAACTATGAACAAAAATAATAAATTTTCATGCTACAATATGTTTACATTGCATCTTTTAATACTAGTTCATTTCGTTTAATCTCTAAGATTTGTTTCTTAATTTCTAACTTTTCTTCTGACAATTTCATTTTTTTGGCGTCTGTATTTTTCTTGTGTTCAAACTTATTTTGTTTTAATTTTAATAATTCCCTTTTCGTTTTGGCTGCGTCTTTTAGTTCATAATAAATCTTCTTACCTATCTGTAATAACTCTTTCATATTATTTTCCTGGTTCTTAACGCCACGTTCTTGTAATAAAATTTGCTTCTCAAACAACTCTTTAGTTTCGGCAAGTTTGCGTTTTGGTTGTCTCACTGTTTATCTCTGAAGAGCTGAACAAATTTTCGCTATTGTTAATATGAGTGTGGCATCCCATTTCTTTACCCGGTGGATTTATAACAACATCAAAATCTAAAATTTGACTTACCGCCTCTTCAAATTCTGTTAATGCGATGGTTTTATTGGGACCACCACCTGTAGCTTTCATAGATATTTTATTCTGGGTTAGCTTGCGTTTAGTTGTGTATTTTAAATCTGTCCATACCTACAAATAAATAATCGTACGAACATTTTATTGAAAATTTTAAATTATTACGGAAAGATATCCTTACTTTAAACCATCCTGCTTCATCTCGAATTGGTGGCCCTAAACTATTCAGTTCGGCTGATATTTCTTTCCATTTCTCGTCTCCTAGGAAGGATTTTATTACTCCTTTGGAGAAATCTTTATTTTTCTCCATAAAACTTACTAATTTATTCATTTGCCGCTTGTTTGTAATTTTATTCCTAAGAAATTGTTAAACACACAAGAAAAGGAAATAAATATAATAAGAAAAATTTCTTCCAAAAAAATAAAATGGATAATCTATGTACTTACATTTTTTTAACTAAATTTTCCTTCCGCCACCATGAGATCCGAACAAAAGAATAACGGCACTCAAACAAAAAGATAAACAATTCACTTCCAATCACCCTCTGACGTCATCAGCCAAAGTGAAAATCGGAGCTGTCAAGTCTCTTTTACACTACCTTGTTTCTGTATACCGTGAAGCAAAGAATATGTCATAGCTCCGAAAACAAACTGGGAGACGAGTATTGAAAAGTTATCGACTGGATGAGACGAACGAATCGACTGTAAACGACTCTCGCGATCGCAATTTTCGTCTCTCAGTCGATTATCAAGTCGAGAGTCGATCGGATCGACTCTCGTGATCAGGGCCACTATTTCAAAACTAACAACTGTACACACTAACTCGATTGGTTATTTCTGTCATTTGTATTATTAGATATGCATGTCATTTATATATTTTAATGTGTCAATTATATGTTATGTTTGTTTTTAATTATGAACCTAATGGTCATTATAAAAATAATAATTCAAGGAAAAAAGGAAGGAGAGGAGGAGTTAGGAGAGCTATTTGGTTATAAAATATGTTATGTATTTCTTAGCCATGTTGTGTGATTACTTTTGAATTTCTTGCCAGTAAAATAAAGCCATGAGATGCTAATGCACTCGCTATACATATGCATACATACATAATGTATTTGAAAATATGTGAATTTTTCCTATTTCATTTTATCGCTTCGTAATTGTCTTTCCAAAGATCAATTAGCAGTTGTGCTGCCCTTGAGGACCAAACAGATCTTTTTTTCTTTAGTGGTCAGCGAAAAATTTAAAAATATCATGTCAACAAATAATATCCAAAATGAATATCATGACTGTTGACAACAAATTTTGGTAGATTGTTTAAAACTTTCATTGATAGGTGGCTCTCATGCCAGTTAATTGTGGCAGTCTTTCCCAGCCTCTATTGGAAATAATCCGAAGCATCCGCAACTTGACCGGATTAGTAGCAGAAACAACTACTTGCTGCTACGACGTTTTAGTACTACATTTCGATAGCTAATTCAATCGAGGTTGCGCTGCGAATGAATTCATCCGCTTAAGGACATAACCGCCGACACGATTGCAACCGCATTTTATTCAAATTGGGTCGCAAGATTTGGAACACCAAAGACTATCACTACCGATCAAGGGACACAATTTGAGTCAGAACTATTTAAATCTCTCACTAATATGCTAGGATCTAGAAGAATTCGCACTTCACCATACCACCCTGCATCGAATGGACTTATTGAGAGGTGGCACCGTTCATTTAAATCCGCCTTGATGTGTCACTCAGGGATTTCATGGCTGGACCTCCTGCCCACGGTACTTTTAGGACTTCGGACATGCTATAAGGAAGACATAAATGCTTCGGCTGCCGAATTCTTATTTGGATCACCACTTCGAGTTCCAGGAGAATTTTTCACCGATATAGACACCTGCATTGATCCGCAAATATTCATCGAGAAGTTCAGAGAACATATGCGAGCAATCAAACCACTACCAACAGCAAATCACAACAATCGTCGCTTGTTCAAACATAAACATTTAGAAGATTGTACCCATGTTTTCCTGAGAACAGATGCTGTAAAGAAACCATTAGAACCACCATATTCTGGACCCTACAAGGTATTAAAAAGAATTAATGACAATAATTTTTTAATTAAGATAGGCGAAAAAGAAACCACAGTCTCAACCGAGAGATTAAAGCCAGCTTATACCGCCATCGAAGATAGCCCAGGACCTTCAACGGACAGCTCATCACGAGAGAAGACACCTACCATAATAGATGAACAAAACCAATGGTTATCCAGCTCCAATACTGGAAAATTGAAGACATATGTCAACAAAAGAAAATCAGTCTCCTTTCAAGAGCCTCCTACGACCTGATTATTAAGAAGGGGGTAGCTGTGGCAGTCTTTCCCAGCCTCTATTGGAAATAATCCGAAGCATCCGCAACTTGACCGGATTAGTAGCAGAAACAACTACTTGCTGCTACGACGTTTTAGTACTACATTTCGATAGCTAATTCAATCGAGGTTGCGCTGCGAATGAATTCAATCGATATCGATTAAAGAAAATAAATGAATTGACAACTAGAGAATAAAAATATAAATTAGAAATAAAAGATTAATTAACATCCAAATAATTACGGACTTTTATTTCTCTTCCGCTCGCCTATGGTTGTGACACGGAGTAACAACCAGACAGCGACATAATTATCGTGGTTAAACGAGTTAACCATAGAAATTTTGCTTGGTTTGTGATTTTTGCTTGGTTTGAATATGTACGGCAAACCACGCACAAACCATCAAAATTATCATGGTTAACGCTTGAAACCATCTCAATAGTGGTAACCAAGTCTGTGTGAACATGCTATTACTAATATTATAAACGCGAAAATTTGTATGCATGTTTGTTACTCTTTCACGCAAAAACTACTAAATGGATTTTAATGAAACTTTACAATAATATAGCTCATACATCAGAATAACATATAGGCTATAATTTTTAAAGCTATCTCGAATCCTTCGGGTAACTGCAGTGTACTGATATAGCAAAATACGAAACTTTTGTATGAAATGTTCTCTTCAAATTACTGTCAACAAACTCAGATCCATTTTGTTTTGGATTTTCTCGGAAAAAAATACGATTCCCAAAATTTCAGATCGATCGGAAGTGATTGCCGTACAATTTTGTTGAAAAAAGAAAATTTTTCACGAGAGACGCGATTCTCTGAACTTGGATTGAAGTACAAATACATAGATTTCAAGGTGCTTTTGATTTACAAGTGCATTCAGCATACAAGCTCCCATTAAATTTAAACCAGATAGAAACATCTTCATTTAACATCAGCAAAAATTTTCATATTGCCAAAATCCTTAAAACGTGCAAAATTATAATTTGGGACGAATGCACCAAGGCCGAATCGCTCAAAACACTTGGTATGGTTGTTATACCTCGACTCGACTCGACAACTTGCGTGTCCATTTGCTACCAGATGCCTCTGCATAAACATTTTCAAAACAATTTTTGGACGTTGGAAATGGCGAAATCCCAATCGATAGCAAAACATTTTATTATTTTATTTTTCGGAATCAAAAATACGAAAAAATGTCCTCAATGTTTCCTACTGTATATTAAAATTCTTATCACCTTTACTGCAAAATAAACGGAAGCTATAGTGCCCACCAAAAGAATTGGAAATACAAACTCAGGCGGGGAAATGACAATTTCACACACATTAAAATTTCGTGTATGGTTAAAATTCAAGCGGACGTGCATTGTAATTTCCTCTTCGAAATTCATTTACGGGCAAAACACTCCCTCATAGCATCTCATCACGACAAGAGCGGCAGTGAAACCGCTGAATTATGATTGGGGATATAAATGAGCGAGTGATTTGTCTTTTCGAAAGTACTTTCGTGGCGGGATTTGCGACTCTCACTGCCCATTGATTTTAAAATTCCCAATTGTTTTGGCTCACGTTTAAGGCGGCGCTCCAATAACCACCTTAGGGTGGTTAGATAAGGTGCAAAAAAGAGCACTCAAATTAATTGGTGACGACACCGCCTGCTCCACTATCGACCCCAGCACTGACAAAATAGTGGCTGTTCCTCCGAAATAAACGCTCTCGTGCCTTATAACCCCCCCCCCCCCCCCCCCCCTACACCGTACTAAGCTTACTGCAAGACATTGCACCATGACTTGACAATGACATTGTAGTACAAAGGGTGACTCCTGAGCTTACCACTGCCACATAAAAAAAGCTTTTACCTTCAACTGCAGTTCGAGTCCAGTTGCTTGCTTTATCCTCAATTGAATATGCGTAAATTGTATACAAACTGAAGTTCAGTTCACCAATATTTTATACGTTGAACTGCAGACAGACCATATTTTCACCTTAGGCAGGTCATATAAAAGGCAAATGAATTTAACATAAACATACATTCATAGACTTCAAAAACGCCTATGATAAAATAGAACGTGAAGAATTATATAAAGCTATGGCGTACTTCAAATTCCGGGTGGGTATTTTACCCACTCGGAATTTTCCGAATGGGTACTACTACCCACCATACCCACATTATCCGCCGGGTATGATTATGTTCTTCCATATATGTAACTTATTGGCAGAATTTGTGCTTATTGATAAAATTTCTATCGTATGCCAAAAATCAGGATAGACTAATCACCTTGCCATGACGAAAAAATGCAATGAAAATATAATCGCTCACAAGGGTGTCCCGATTGTGAGGGAAGATGCTAATCTTCTGGCCATAATTATGGGCCGGGTTTAACTTCCCAATCACCCAATACTATCTCGATGTTATACGAACCTTTGAAAAAAGAATGCTTGCTAGCCCCACCGTTTCAATAGTAGATCAACAAGAAAAGAAGCCAAGAAGTTCATCTGGATACAACTAGCAAGATGTAGAAGACTGGACGAAAAGCCTTCAAGCGGCCCTACCCCTAGGTACTAGGGCTGTAGAACAATTCAAGTTTGTTTGACGTCACAGTCACAGCTCATCCCAATGTAGCAAGAAGTTGACATTTCAGGTCACCAAAGGCTTCAATTCAAGCAACTGGCTCGGGACTCAACGGTTTTTATTATATTAGTGATTTTACCTTTTCATAAATATCTCCTAATTACAGCCCATAATTGCCATCAAAATAATTTCGTAAAAAAAGTTGTAAATCCCCAAACAAGACGGAATTTGCATGATTCGAGTACCTCAAGGCTACGGAATCGCCATAAGCGCTGCGCTGAGCAAAATTAACGAAATTAACGTGTTCGCGTATAATTGCGACAATTATGACTTATGCAATACACTTTTATAAAGCAAACCCCGCCGCCCGCGAGAGGAAACTTTCAACTCAAGCAGCAGCACTAGAAAGCACCACAGGTAAGCCGGAGGTAAGAAAGAAAACCCCAACACGAACGGAACGAGGACCAGGGCGCTGGCTGGTGGCCGAAGCTATATCACGCGAAGTCAATTATTCGCGTTGTGTGTTTATAAAACGCTGGGCGATAAGGGCCCCACGAGTGGAGCCCGTGCCCCCTGGGGGGTGGTTCGCCGACTGTTAAGGTGATTTCTTTTCAATTGTTTTAGTCCGACGCTAAATCGTTGCTGGTGACGTTGATGATCCTTAATTGGGGCCCGTCTAATTGATTGTCCTGCTCCAATAGCTGAGCAGCAGCAAAAGTTTGCGGTCCTTGCGGTTCGGCGGGGCTAACGATTTTCGTGATTTATTGCGAAATAGGCGAAAATTGGGGAACCACTAATTGCCTTTAAATGGCCTCAACAACTTTCTCGTAATGGAAATTACTTACACGAATGTCCTTCAAGGCTGCCAGCGAAAGTGAAAGCCGTGCGGCGGCTACTTGGACCGGGGAAATTCATGAGGGACCGACGATTAATCACGAACCTTGTGTTTTTCGTGTAATTACGAGCGGCCCAACGTTGCAAATAAACACCGAGATTTGACCCCGCCGTTGCCGATTAGGCAAATACGAAATAATTAAAAGCAAAAAAACAACGACTCCTTGCACCACGGCACGGCCGCGCTCTGGACGTTGTGCGTTGTCGTGGAATGTAATTATTGAAAATAACCATAAAAATTTACTCTGAACTCATTGGATCCGGATTTATGGTGCTCATTTGCCTAAATTCCTGCTCTATTGCTCAATTATGTCACCGCGAACAGGGAAACGATCGCCGCACCGGCACCACACCTTAAAACCGGCCGAGCAGCACCAACAGTTTTCAAAGGAGACGTGTGAAGTGCTGGCCATTCCCGCCGCATGTTTTTAGTTATTTTAATGATCGTCCTAAATGAACAGACCTTTTAATTTGCTTGTATCTTGGCTGTTATCTCCATAACCAGGTCCGGGCCATCACAATATATCACCGCCGAGCTCCGTCCGCGTTCTTTGGGAAGCGCCACACTCAAAGCCCGAGGATCGAGCTCCAGAGAGGACTCCGTCTCCGGCAATAAATTCGTGTTCGGGGCCTTATCTTAGGGGCCGACTTTACAAAGAGCTAAAAATTAACAAAGAACACAAAACTACGGCCGAGAACCTGAAAACCTGACCTGAGTGAAGTGTCAAAACATTTTGTTCGACTAAATGGCTATAAATTAGAGTTAAGAACTTTCCCGATGTCCATGATAAGTTTTGTTAGTTTTTAAATACCACATGTGGCCACGGGACGAGGTCCTTTCGGTCTGCCGGCACCTCTGCCCCGAAGAACTGGTTAAGGATTCAGTTTATGGTATTCACTTGTGACGCACATCGATGAACTTTGAGGATGAACTTTCGAACTACGTGGCACCGCAGTAGCCAAGATGAGTATTGTTCTAGGTTTATTTTGTTTTGTTTTGAGGGCGTAAGGTAATCAATGCTTTTTGGGCACTTCTAACTTTCGATCTTTGATCTTCTGCGTATTCCATTCAAATGTGGTTTACTCAAAAGCTGTACTTCGGCTACTAATCAACCGCAAGGTGGTTTTAGGATAAGTGCTCCACATTTCTTTAAGCGTCAATTGTGCGTCTCCTGTGTGACAAAATCTGCCTCTCTCAACCTCAAGTGCAACACAATTGCAGAGGATATGTTATTTTTCTACCTGACAGTATCTACGCGTGTCGGTATAAGATTTACCAATGTTCTTCTGGTGATATCTGACAGGAGCATGTCCTGTCTGTTAAAATTCTCGAATTCGAGTTTGATAAAGTCGAGAAGATTCTTAGCCATCCGGAACGCGAGTCCAGCAGTAAGACAAGAACTTTTAAATCCATATTTGACGTGTGTCTTTCGTAGGACCAATGGATTTTCCACAGAAAGGCGTCAAACGTTACTTACTGTGTTTCCATGCAGAGTTTACCCTGAGTTTACTCAGATTAAGCATCAATGGAAACGGGGATTGAGTAAAGTTTCTTTAAATCCAAGTAAACTCAGCGAAGCCAGCTGGGTTAAGCCGGATTTTGCATATGTGTGTTTCAGTATCCTTTATCGCAAATATACTAAGGCGATATAATGTAAAATTATTTTCCTGTCAACCCAGAACTGTCATGGACACGGCATCGGGTGATCTTGAAAGAAAAAACTTTCTGTTTAGGTACTTAACGAAAACTCTACCCTGGCTCATGGAAACACAGTAAATGTACTTTCACTTTTACTGAGTTTGCATGAAGAGTTTACCCTGAGTTTAAACAGATTAAGCGCCCATGGAATCGGGGGTTGAGTCAAGTTTCGTTAAATACCAGAAAAGTGGATGAAACCAGTCTGGCTAAGTTGCGTTTTGCATATGTATGTGCTTGAGTATCTATTACTGAGCATATACCAACGGCGACGCACTGTAAAATTGATTATCCATCATTTTAATCCATAGCCGCCATGGAAACAGCATCGAGTTAACTTGAGGGAAAAAGCATTCTGTTTACTCCACGAAAACTCTACCTCGTCAAATCGAAACTCGGCAGATCTCATATTAATAAATAATATATAGATGAAGTGTATTCGAGTGGCAGTGAGGCCAAGATGGGTTTCGTGCCCGTCATTTTGGTAGGCTTCACTTTCTTCTCCTTTGCTTGAGTTTCTGTTTTTATTATGTTGATAAAATGAAAAAAAATAGATTCCTTTGTTTTTTCTAAAAGAATTTATCAGGTTTTATCCATTAAATTTCGAGTAAATTATCTGACATTTGGAGCCTACCAAGATGGCTGCCAAGGCTTTCCCCTTCCATCTCACGGCTTCACGCTTGATGTCTAAGATCGCACTTAACACTCGATAGAGATATATAGTATTCATTAATTTGAGAGACAGAGAGAATTAGTTAGAGTCAAAGCACAATGGTATTTGACGCCATTTGCAAAAATGATGGCACATGCACATTATGACATCAGTTTTGGCAAAATGATGGCACATTCACATTATGTCATTACCTTTGCCATAGCTTGTATAACTATTTAGGCGTTCACTTTGGTCGAATCCTTCATGCCCCATTTTTACATCACAGTTCTAAGCTCAGGAATCACCCTTTGTACTACCAGTGCGTCAAGCCTAGTAAGTTACGAAAAGTCAGGACGACGTTTAAAAAGCTGGCGTGTTCGCTGGGTTTCAACTCTTGGATCTTGTAGGAGTTTAGAAATACAGACCGTGTAAGGTTATTCTACTATCAGTTTGTACTATCTATGACTGAATTCTTTTTCTGTAGCGTGCGCGGGTTATAAGACACGAGAAGGGAAGTGGTCAGTAACCAAGCGCATGCTATGCGCATGTTGGTTGATGAGATTCAACCGGTTTCAGGAGGCATAACACTCCAGTGAGTTGTTCTCGACGCCCCGATGTCAGAGTCGCGAAATGGTTGAGAGTAGGTGGAATAAAATATCGCGGCTAGGTCGTGACAGTACTTCCTTCTCTTCTTAGAGCTACTGTTCGACATTCACTCTATACGAAAAAATAGATTGTCGACAGTACAAAGGGACTTTCCCTAAACCTCTAGTCTGTCCCATAAAAAAAATGAAGGGGGATGGGCAGCATGTAGTGTACAGCAGACCCAAACAGCCATTAGAGCAGTGGTTCTTAACCGATGGTCCGCGGACCAGTGGTGGCCCTAAGGAACACCCGAAGTGGTACGAGATGAAAATCTAAAATTTTTAAAATTATTAAATAAATGACAACGAGTCGAGGACGACGGCGGCGGATAAAACCGGACTAGACGAGCGGGCGCGATGGTGTGCAGCTCTTGCTCAGATCGTTCAGTTCGAATTTTTTGTTTCTTTAAACTATGAGTAGCGAACCTACGCGAACATGTTATGAGTGCTTGCTTATGCTCGATTTTAAAGTTTGACAGCAAAATTGAGGCGACTGCGAAGATCTACAAAATAACTACTCCTAAAGGCGGGTCCCCAAATAACAAACATTTACATAAAAAAACATTTGTCTAGGGAGTTGAGAAATGTTTGACAAGGTTTGACAAATGTTTATCTTTCTTCAAACATTTGGCGAAGTTTTTACGAGAAAAATGTATTCCGAATTGTTTGTCATTTCCAGTGTCTGATCCGTAGGAAAAATAGATTCTTCATTTGCCACAATTTGCACAGGATTTTCTTCCTGATCTCTCACTTCAGAAATCGCTGTTATTGAATATCCCCGTTCCACCATCAACGAAGCTTTGAAGTGGTTTGGAAGAGATAGAGAATAGGTTATTTATGAAGATTAGAAAAGAGCGAGTGGGGCAGAGATAGTGTGGGGATGAGATTTTACTCCATGCAATACTATTATCTTCACCTAACAGCTGGAAAATTCTTCAAAACTGAGTCAAACCAATCGCTTGGGTCCACTTCGGGACAATTCTGTTTGGATGTGAGGGCGTTTAAGGAGTCGATGCATCCATTTATATATAAGCTTTGATTTTCCAATAGTTTCTTGGGCTGGCGAAGACATTCAGCGGCACAGGTGTCTATGGCGTATACTTTCGGTTCAAAAACGGAAGCTAGTGAAATATACTTTCACACATAACCCAAAAATCTGGGAAACGAATGCATGCGTTTGTTGCGTAGGCTTGTGTGTGCTATGTCGAATGCGGTAATTCCGAAAAAGTTGAAAGTACCACGACATTTGCGTTGCATATATTCCATTCATGGAATATTCCATCAGGTCGCATCTGAATATACACATTTCTTTATTGTCTGTCAGCCAATCCAACGCATGTTCCCTTGGATATGTCATCAGCTTGAAGGAGATTTGCCTAAAGCTTATGCTAGTGGCCATCTGGGTCCATAAACTCACACCTTCGCCCTTCCATTTTGGATCCATCTGTTTACCACAGTTGCAACCTAGTTTGCGTGTTAAATGCCACTTTTAACGGGCTTTGATCGAAACCTTGAATTGATAATCGAAGTTCTATAATACCTGTGACTCTAAACAAGGAATCTTGTTGAACATTTTTCCCTATACCGCGATGACTTATGAAAGGGCTAAAAGGGCTTGGTGGGCTCTGAGTTAACAACACAGTCCCGAAAAAACCCACTGTTACGAATCCTCTAAGAAAGCCTCGGATCGCATTGATCATACGGCTAAGATTCAAGCGGCCAAATATAGGCTTTGATTTGGTTACATGTAACATAAAGACAATGAGCAGAGCAGGAGCTCTAAGATCTTTAATCCCGTAACTAGAAAGCTACAACGTAAAAAGCATTACAAGAAACAAGGTGGGCCAACAAGGGTATAAGTGAAGTTCGAACTCATATCATCCTATCAAGCGGAAGTACAACAGGGCACGTCAATTCGGAGTTAGTCAATAAATCTCTAAAGCCTCAAGTTCTGGACTTCCAGCCATCTCTGAAGGAAAGAACGAAAAGGGCGAATTTTATTAGTATAGTATGTTATGAGGATATTCGACCATATAATGTAATTGCTAGAATTTGACGATAGATCAACATACATAGGTTAAAAGTAGTTGACCATTTCAACCTTCACCAATTTCTTTCATATTTCGTACATTTGGAGTACTAGTGACTAGTATTCACGTAGGGGTAATATTTTGCCAAAGGTAGTTTCATAAATAACGATACTTAAATAATATGTTTTCACATATTTTATTTAATAGACTGAAACCACATTTGGAAGATAAAGTAGGTGATTACCAAGCAGGATTTAGAACGAACAGATCGACAACAGACCAGATTTTCATAATGAGACAAATACTTGAAAAATGCTGGGAAGAAAACATTGATATACATCTTCTTTTTATAGACTATAGAAATGCTTACGATCTGCTAAATAAAAGAGAGTTGTGGAATAAGATGAATGAAATGGGATTCCCCAGAAAATTAATAGATCTCTGCAGGATGACGACCAAAAATTGTGAAACACAAGTGAGAATACGAGGTTGTAACTCAACCAATTTTCCTCAAGAATCGGGTCTGCGACAAGGAGATGCAATCTCACCAATACTTTTTAACATTGCTCTCGAAGCAATAATGAGAGAAACGCAGCTTAATGGAGCAAATAGCATCTTCACAAGGAACATCCAGATACTAGCCTTCGCAGATGATAATATAGTCATAATTGGACGCAAAGCACAAGAGGTAAAGGAAACCTTTTTCAAGATTGTAGAAAGCTCAGCAAAGTTCAATCTACGAGTAAATGACACAAAAACAAAATATATGATCGTATCAAAACAAGGACATCGGCTAGGACGAAGTATCAGCCTTGGCGATCATATTGTGGAAATTGTAGAAAACTTTATCTACTTAGGGACAATGCTTACTGCACAAAACCATATAAAGGACGACATCCATAGACGCATCGTAGCCGCAAATAAAACCTATTTCGCACTAGTCCCGGTCTTTAAAAACAAAGAAATTTCAAGACAATGCAAAATCAGACTATACAAAACGTTAATCCGCCCAGTTCTATGCTATGGGTCTGAGGCTTGGACATTGACCCAACAAACAGAAAACCAGCTTAAAATCTTCGAAAGGAAGATCTTAAGAAGAATATTTGGCGCTGTAAGGGTTAACCAAAACGAATGGCGCATTAGGACAAATGAGGAACTTCAACAAATGTATGACGAAATAAACATATCTACATACATAAGATTGAACAGACTGCGATGGCTTGGACACGTTCTACGGGCTCCAGAAGAAAGAATGCTAGCCACGATTTTTAATGGAAGACCATCTGGAAGAAGAAGAGTAGGACGACCAAGAAATAGGTGGATGGATGACGTGCTAGAAGATATACGAAAACTTCGTATATCAAACTGGAGAGAGCTAGCAAGACGTAGAGAAGACTGGAAGAGGAGACTTCAAGAGGCCCGAGTCCTGCAAGGACTGTAGCGCCATTTAAGAAGAAGAAGAAATATTTCGAATTTTGCATAATACATACATTTAAAAAATCGTGCAAAGTGCAAATGTTATCCTAGCGTTATATCATATAAAAAGGAAATTCCACGGAAAAAGGATACAAAGGACATTTTAAGTGTTCTTTATCTTTGAGGATCTCAAAAAGCCAACGAGGGATTTAATCCAAATTTTTCTATTAATTATTACCGGAACTATTTTGAAAAGCTTCCTGACATCTTTTCAGCGATCCTCTAAGTCTCGGGTGCACCACCGCACATCTTTACTTGTGTGCAGTGTGATTGGTGGGACAGCAGGGATCGTAAGTGGTCAGAATAGCTTCCTGTATTTTGGAAGAGAAGTGTTTCCCCTTTTTAGCAGCCTGCTAGGTCCACCAGTACCGTATTAGATAATTCTTAATCCCCGCCGCCCTAGGTCTGCCACTGCAATTGTATTCTTCAACTTCCATGATTTCGTCTGTAGACCTTCTTTCTTGCCCTTTATGGGACCTAAGGCTCCCGAATCAGCACTATGTCCATTTCAGTTTTGGTAAACCGTCTGCTAAGCAAATCTTTAGCTTTTGCGTCCATTATGACGTAATCATTATGACGTTTTGACCCTTGCGAAGTTTCCCTTTACCTTTGATATTTAAAGTTGTCCGGATTGTCGGGTTTTGCTGCCTGATCACTGAACCCTTTACTTCAGTTTGTATACCTTGGGAAGAGTAAGGGGTCGTTTGGTTGAGGCACTTCTGAGTGGTTGGATCCTTGCGATGCTGGCACTAGACTCATTAGCTTCCTTGACGGTCCTTAAACAGGTCCTTTCGCAGCTCTAGTCTTAAGCCCAATCTTATATCTCCAAGAATTGAGCAATTGTTCTGATACTTTATTACCTGCAAGCGTCAGTTCCGTAATTGAGTTAGGCACTCCCGAACAAGTTTCAGAATTGCTTCATTCTTGTCTTCCGCACTGTTTGAAAAGTAACCAATGAGCAACTTAGTTTGGGGAATTTTGTCTTCTTCTACAACCCTCAGTTGAGAGCCCTCCCAAGATTTGATCTTAACTGCAATACTGGTTTTGTCCGCGCAAATGAAGACAATCCAACTTAGCTGCATTACTTTCCTATTTCACATGCGAATAGATTCTAAAGCACAGAAATGTGAGACATCCGTGAATACGTGGTGTTAAAAATGTCACCATCTCTTGCTGGCAGCAGCTACCGCGATAAAATGGCAGCAATTATTTTTTTATGAAAAGTGTGAGCACGAACAATCTTCAAATATTTTTTTCCGAAACAACTTTATTAAGTATACATCAGTGGCATTCACTGAATTTGAAAACGGAAACATCCAGCCCACCCGCACGAATCGCAGCAAATATCAGAAATCCTATTCCCAGCCCATGAATACTGATTAGGACAGAGACCCAGCCACCATTTCGCTGTCGATTCTGCAGGATCTAAGGAGAGATTGTAAATTTAAACATTTGTTTGCGAGTAAATTAGTCACAGCCACCAGCACAGGCACAATGTACTGGGCTGCGAGAGTGGCCCTTTAGGTTCATACCGCGACGTGTCCTGCCCCATCTGCCCAGCCCCTGGTGTCACCAAAACGCGCCTTACTTAATTAAGGATGTTTTAATTCTCCTAAGTCGCAGAAAGGAGACGCCAAAATCACAATCAAATTACACCAAATCCTTTCGAGAAAAAATGCAAAAGCAAATCAGAGCCAGGGATTTGATAGCAATCGTCTTGAGAGGATCTGGCTCAAAATGAAATCTCATATCGCATCTAGGAATTTGCATATCACAGTTCTGATGCACACAAGGATCCGTTGCTCGTTTCAGCTACCAGTCACAGGACATCAAAGGCGAGAAAATTTTTGATTTGCTTACATCGAAAGAAGTTTTCCCCTGCTAGCGTACCCTTTTGGCTCCTTCCGACTCTAGGAAAAACATGTGAAAAGTGGAAAATCTTAACACTCTTTGGCATTTTATAGAGGATTTTGCATCTAATTACGGCGTCTTATTCCCTTTGCATCGCGACGGGATTAAAGAAATCCGTTGAAGGGTCACACACATATGAAAGAAATTGAATTTCTGCAGAAATTATGAAAATATGATTCAAATGGAAATTTCTGGGCTATCTTATCTCCATATTTTCTGTTGGACTTTGTTGCAAAAATGGGACTTTTCTTATTATATAAAGTGGGGAATGGGGATTGAGATTGCAGCTGGAAACATGAAGATTTCTACGTTTGATTAAAAGGAAAAGTTACTTTTTGTGTCTTCAAGAAAACACTAGTCGCACTGGCTCAAATTATATATATTAAAGGTCAGGTTCTAAAACTTGATCAATGTTTGCTTCACAGAGCAGAAATGGCTCACTAAAAATTGTTAAAATATTGATTTCAAGTTATTTGCTTGGCCTGTTTAGTCCCAGAATCACCCTAACAATTTTACTAAACCCCTATTCTATATTGTCACCAGTCATCATAAGTCATAAGGTTTTGAGACTCGTGCTTGTCATTGAAAGTTTGATTCTTATAACTATCAGCTGTATTGGTATTCTAAGCACCCGTTTGTGGATTGTCAATCCGTATTTGTCTACATACGTAAGTAGTAGTAGTAGTAAAATTATAATACTGTGATGATTTATGCGCCATCTGTTCGTTAAAAAGCTGAATCAACGATTGTCGTTAACGACTGTGGTTGTTGTCTGAACTAATGATTTATGTACCTACTAAACTAAAATTGGAACGAGCGATAAGTGAAGACAACTTCAAACTTCTGGACGAAAAGAAACACACCACTAGGCACTAGAAAATGGACGAAGGTTCCAGAAGTTAGATAAAGGTGAAGCTTGGATATAAAAGCGGCTTGCAGGCGCTGAGAAGGTCAGTTTTTGATTTGAAAGGCGATAAAAGTGTTCTAAAGTGAGAACAGTGAAAAGTGGTGATTTAAAAGTGAACTATAAAGCGATAGATAGAATTTAATAGTGCGAGTCATTAAATTAAAAGTGATTATAGTGAACTGTAAGAATTGTGTTTGTTATTAAATTGTGTTTTGGTTTGTAATAAATAAAGTTTTGTGTGGATAATTAAAAAGTGTATTCCTTAATTAATTCTACGAATCCGTTAAGCCGTAAAAACGTACAGTACCAAATTGCCTCAAGTTACGACTCATCACACCCTTCTGATTGATGTGACTTGTGACAACTTTTAGTATACGGGTATAAATTTGTGTTGAACTCTATAAAATCACAGCAGCTGGAATTTGGTCCTATTAAGCTCCTAACACCTGGAAGTCTTTATACCGTGCTATCGAAACAGCATTTCCTTTTTCTTTTCTTCGATATTCTTCGCCAGCAATCATAATGAACGAGAAATCTGAAGCCAACGTTATATCGGTAGTATATTGGATGGGAATAAAACTCCGTACCGACATTGGCAATTCTTTCACTTTACTCTTATACTTCTTCTACGGTCTGGAAAAAAGTTGGTGGCTTTCCCGAGAGATGGCAGCAATAGTTTGAAGCTAGATACACAAAGGAGCTCGATGTATGTGGTGTACCGCATTACTGAAGCGTTTCATTACCGGTGAAAAATGAAACATGTGCGACAATCGGTAACGTCAAAAATCGTGGACGAGGCGTGATGTCGGGTGTGGTCGAACTGGAAGGAAATCGTCTACTATGGGGTACAGCCAGTGTGAAACGATGGATTCTCTGATGAACTCTGTACAACTAGAGAGATTACGCAGGGCTAATACATACTCACGGAATAAAGCCTAACACTTGGGCACAAATGCAATGCACACCCTGTGAGGTAGTTCCGTAATCAACGGTAGTGAGTCACTATTTTGATATTATACTAATAGGTTCCTCGGGTAGGCAGATGTGATTTATATTACTCTGACTAGCAATGTTATAGCCCCAATGGTGGGGAATTGGCAAGTATCCGGAAAAATATTCTTCTCGGCTCACAGTTAAATACTCTTCAATGTTAGCGTTGATCTCAACAGCCCTAAATCCTATAAAATCCAAGAAAACACAGACTGATTCAAATTCTGATCGATACTAAGGAGCAAGCTATCAGAAGTAAATAATTGGCCTACCGGTTCAGTAACTGTCAGTGCTCTGGAGAAAGCAGCAAACAGATTAACTAAAGTCTTGGAAGGCCCCTGTGCTGAAAGTCGAGTCGTGATTCGTGACAAGTTTTTTGAGTTGAAGAAAGCGACTTTTCAATCGAATTACGATTTTCAGAATAGTGGCCTAGAGTGGAAGTGCTAAGTTCGAGTTTAGCCTCCTATGCTGAAAGTCGCAATTCGACTGAAACGTCACGTTTTTCAACTCAAAAAACTTGTCACGAATCACGACTCGACTTTCAGCACAGAGGCCGAAGTTTCGTTTAAAGTATCATGTCCAGCACAGGAAAAAACGTCTTCCCACCCATGTTGGCAGAGGCAACCTAACCAGATAATGGAAGGTGACCAGAGATTATTATAATGTGCAAGAAAGACGCTCAAAATAAAGCGGTTATAGGCGACCAGATAGGCTCGATGCACTCGGAGGAGTAACTATCGATGGCTAGTGACCCTATAAATCAATCGGATCTGATCGTATCTCCCCTAAGAGGCTACAGGAAACCAAAGAAATAACTATTTCTTGAAGCAGCCTTCTGCATAGCCATATTCTACAGGTCTAGAGAAAAGTGTAGGTGATATTTCTACTGAAAGATGAAAAAGAGGACATGACACAGCTAAAGATTTTAAGCTGATTAGTCTGTTGGAAGTCCTTAAGCGAACAATCGAACTAAAGTCCTCAGCAAACACCATTGTGCAAAGCCTAATATGCCCACTGTAAAGGCAAGTCAACGGAAGTGGTTCGAACTGTTGAACATTCCCACTGTAAACAATAGAACTTAGTGACTATAGTTCAGCCGAACTTATATGAGGCATGTAGGTGACTAGAGCATGGCAACTTTTGGTCGAGCTCCAGCAACAGAGAACAGCGTAAGCAGGGTTTACATTGCAACATCGAAACGAGCCTCGTCGGTTGCTGGAGCTCGACCAAAAGCAGTGGCGGTTCGTAACGTTCAGGATAAGGGAAGCAATGCCCAAAGCGAACGATAAAAGTAAAAGTATCGAAGGCTTTATTAACTAAAAAAAACTTAAAAATAACATAGTGGATTCAGATAAACAAACATATGGAATTGTTTCCAATCTAAAAAAAAATGTTTGGAACGTGTTAGTTACATCGAATACTATACGAAATGGATGGAATGGATTTTTTACTTCTAGCAACCGCCGCTATGTAAGTTATCAGCCATTTTGTGAAAATTTCATCATTCGATCTTTATAAATATAGATGCATATATCTCGGAATGTGTAGGTCCGCAAAATGCAAAAAATAGAGGCTGTTCGTTATGATTTTGGCTATCAGCGGTTACAATATTAAATTTTTATCTGTACACCTACCGTCAAAAAAAACTTAAAAAACTGCTAAATTTTAGCTTCTTCGGATATTTTTAGTCAACGTACACAATAACTGGTTACAATTTCAGGTCAAAATATCTTATTCAAGTCCCAGAAATTGACTTCAAATTTGAAAATTAATTGTCCTTTAATTTTTGTGCATCGCATGAGGTTTTTCCTTTTTTTAATATGCAGTTTCTTTTATGATGGTGGACAAGAAAATTTTTTAAACTTAAAAAAAAGTGAAAAAATCGAATTCAAAGTCGTGAATTTTTGCATTTTGTCGAAATAGTTTCACTGCTAGCGGGCGTTTTGCGCCTTTTTTCAAATTCTGTTGAAAATTAAAGCGTCCGAAGAAAAGCTGTTAAACTATAATAAGCCAAAATCTAAAAAAGATAGTAAAAATAAAACCCTATTGTAACCTTCGCCTACTATCATTACATTCTTCTTGCCAAAAAAAAACACTTCAGGCAACCCGTACTGAAAAATGCATTTCATAAAAATATTCTCTACCCTTTAAATCATCATTAAAGAGAATCATAAAAATATAATGGAAGCTACAAAGTTATCAGCTTATATTCAATAAACACCGCCTGCCACCCCACTAGAATAAATAATAGATAAAGAGAAACTTCACCGATCCTTGATCTCTTTTTTCTTGACTCAATCTACAAACGAAAACTCAAATTTTTAGAAGAGTCAAAAACAAAAATACGAAGCAAAATTTTAAGAGAAAATTTAATATTGCTCGAAGCCAGAACAGATTACCAGAAAAAGAAACCCAGAAAACAAAGAGAATATGGTGGATACAGAAAATTTCTCTGTCTTCGACTTCTCAATTCTCGCTGTTCGGTTCCAAAGAAGCTGCGTTTAGCTCAGCTTCTGAGGTTACTGTATTAACGCAAACCTTTGCGTGAGTTTAGGTCCAATTAGATTGAATGTGTTGGAGTTTTCACGTTGATTTTCTGTGGCAAAGAAGCTGGTGATATTACAGCTTCCTCATGTTGTGTATGGTCTCGGCCACAATAAGAGCGGCGCCAGGAAAATTTGAATAAGCGGGGAGAGGCACTTTAGTATTGTCACTCTGCTGCTCGCTGCTCATATCATGTTCAAGGTCTAATACAGCAATGGGAAGCTGTAAGATCTCCAGCTTTAGTGTTTCCAGAGGAGGAAATATGTTTATATTTTTGTGATTAATCTTGATATAAAGTTAATTTTATTATTATTTATATAAATTTATTTTTATGAAGTTACCTATTTGGTCCAGGGAAGCAGTGCTTCCTTTGCTTCCAAAGAGGAACCGCCACTGACCAAAAGCTGTCATGGTCTAACCAGCTACATGGCAACGAGTGGCCACAAAAGCATGCGCAACAAAAGTGCGCGTGACTCGAGTTCTTAGTTTTTACCCCAGGCCAAAAAGTACAAGTCGTGCCTAAAGAAGTATTCACTTCAAAAAGATCTTCATTGGCATTTTATGGTTTCTTTTTTAATTTGCTTGTTTTGCCATTTTGGCATTACAGCCTCATATGAACTATGGCTCAAAAGAAAAAAGAGGTACCTTTTACAAACTCATTTATAATCGTGTGCTACCCAACGCTATTAGTGACCGTCCTAGTCATAATAGGTTAGTAAAGGTACAGCACAAGGAGGAGTGTTATCGATGGCTTCAGAAAATGGACAAAATTCTCAGGAGACTACAGGAAGAAGGAACAAAAGTGGTTGCATATACTGATGACCTGGTAATTCAAATTTTAACATGTAATGAGCAAGATTATGGACAGGGCTCTGAACAGAATTAGTAGATGGGCCAAAGGCTGTTGCCTGTGTGCTAACCCTACAAAGACAGAACCGATGCTGTTCACTGGAAGGGAACAAAGAACCAAAACATCGAACCATTATAGAATATACAGTTATATCTAACCTCGAAACTCAAGAACCTAGGTGTTATACTTGACCCTAAACATAACTGGGGACTCAATATTGAAGAAAGAGGCAGGAGGGAGCTATATAGCTCTCTACTCATGCAAGAAAATGCTTGAGAAGAAATGGGGACTTCAGCAACTTGTTATAGATGTACAAAGCCATCTTACGCCCCATTCTCACATATGGATGCATTAAGGAAGGAGTAAAATAGTACCAGTCCGGCAGGGTGTAAAGAGTGGCATGCATACGCCCCACTGGTCCATTACGCACAGCGGCGGAGAAGCGTTAAATGTCAGTCTCCGCCTTCTTCCACTGGACTTCCGTACTGGGTACCTAGCCTCTTATAGCGCTGTCAGACTCAAAAAATGGGTAGTGGCAAGAGAAGCATACGGACTTACTAAGTTGACGTTGAGGAAGAAATTCCAAGTCTAAATTTCAATAATGTGGGAGTGGAAAAGTGGGCACCTTTTAGCATAGCCAAAATCCGGATCCAGGGTCTGCCCAGAAGAAAAGCTGGGGTGGTAGCACATAAGTTCTTTCAACCGACCTCCTCATGAACACCACTTCAGGTAACCAACCATAATAAAGAGGAAATGAGAAAAGGAAAGGACGCAGCCTTCCAGAAAAGAAAGCATTTTAACAAAATGGATTGTTAGATAATTGCAATAGCCAGCGAGAACACTTTACTCAATTTCGAAATTGAGATCATGAAATTGTTTTAGACAAATCAGGCTATATTAAATGTTGTTTCGTTGTGTTGGATTATTACCTAGATCGGCTTTAAGCTTTAATTTTAATTTTGACTTGAATAATTGTTAGAGTTTAACGAATATCACGACATCATTCATGACTGGTGAAACTGTTGACTAAAGGAGTTGAGATCATTTATTTTAACTCAAGATTTCCTTTGATAACCACCGCTCTGACAGCACGGGCAAGTTTGTCCGCAAAGGGTTAAATATCCCCTCATAAATGCTCTGTGTTGTATACAATCAATTTTATGAGCCCTTACAATTCCGAAATGACCAAAAAACCCGACAAACTCCAATCTCGAATAAATCTGTTGACACGAAACGGCCTTTAAGGAGCGCAGTAAGGCAGCAAGAGTCGCATTCAGCGGCATAACGGTACTACAACGTGTGCCGTGGGTTTGGGTGGTTAAGGTGGCAACACGCGAAAACATTTTCCCCCATTAACTAATCTCATAATCCACAGAGTTGGACAAAAAACGGCATCCGAAAATTTCCCGCCATTAAGGAAAATGTTATGCCACCCTGACCGTTAAGGGAACATTCGCGGCGACCATGAAGAAGTATCCCACCCCCGGCGGTGCCTCGTCTGATTAAACGTTCCGATAACGCGCTAAATTTTTGCCGGTTAAGCAATTTGTTGGAAAAACGCAAATTGAGCATTTACATCGAGGGTTGAGTAATACCCGGATGGCATGCCACCGCGGCTGCCCACAATGACAGGGCCCTAGGGCTGAGTCCGTGGTGGCCGCTGGTCGCCTGGGGCGCACTGGAATTGGAACTATAGTGACCGATTGCGGGCGCGCACCTAGGGGCTGCAGTAATTAGGGGCAATTACGACTAGCGAGATGACGGGGTGCGTTGTTTCGTGTCTTGTACCCCCGCCATAACGTGAAACGGTGAAATATCATTACACAAGTACTTAGGACAGGGTTGTGCAAATTTGAGATAAATACGTTGGAGGAAACCAGTTGAGATTTTAGCGCTAGATAACCCGCTCAAGTCACCGGGAGGCTTCTGTAGTTCTGTTCTTTGGGCTGTCGGCGAGGTTATATTTATTCTGTGGCATTTAAAGTGGTTCGCCGGGGGATGAATGGAGGGTAATTATCCTCACTGACACAGTTTACTGTGCAATTTTATAGCGGTTTGAAGTAATTTTACTACATTTAAATTCTACTTCTGTTTATTTTGAAAACAGTAGCAAATCTACACCTAACGTTTACTTAACTATATTCTAGCACTGCTTTCAAAAGAATCGAAAACATTTTATGAAAAACTAGGGCACCTTCGTTTTCATTCACAAAATCCCAGTGGCCTCAATTCAATGACCATGATAGTAACTACCACTCGTTCTATCCCAGGCTAGCACATGTCTCTCTTGCCGGGAAGTACTCAAAAATTTTCAAACCATTTTTTACAATGTATAAGATAATAGTTCAAATATTTAGTCTATTATTTGGTTTGCATTACAATTCTACTAAAAAATAAGAAGTAACAATTTTATTAATCGAAAGTATTGTGATGATTTATGCGCCATCTATTAGAGTTTAAAGGAAGAGTAATTTGTGGCGATTTATTCAGTCCGCTAAAGTCACGCCATCTATGAGTTAAAGTTTTATCGAATTGTTATTAAGGACGTTAAGCTTATCGGAGTTTCTAAACGTGATTGTTTCAGTAGAGGGCTTGTCCAGATTGAGGTGGAAAGATTTAGAACTTAGATAAGGGAGGGGCTTAGATATATTCATAAATACAGGGGCAGCGTTTGGAGTAGTTTTTTATAGAAAAGCGATAACGGTGGGCTTTTCTATAATTGCATGGTTGCTTGCCTGATTGATACATCGTGAACTCGGCGAGACAAAGCCAGATTCTTTCTCAGACGAACAGGCCTACAATATCTAGTGGAAGAAGAACGAGGATTTTCACATGAAATTATGCTGTTGTCTGTATGCGCATTGACAATTAATTGAAGAGGGACGTCTGAAGTAACAAATAAACTGCTATCAGCGAGCACTAATAACAAGAGTGATTAGGTAGAGCTCAAGGACAAGTAAAAGAGTTAAACATATGAAAGAAGAGATTAGAAATAACATTAAGCAAAAATGTCAAAAAAATAATAACAAACGCGCGATGGAAATACATCTTATGCAAAAAATACATTATTACGAAAGAAACAGAAGATGTTCCTTGATTCCCTTACTGGAATGTTTACATTCAAATGGCAGCAAAACTGGAACAGAGCAGTAATTTGATGGGTAAACATTTCGTGTTGTATAGCGATTTTGGCTTACGAATGCACTTGTATTGTTGTTTTGGGCGTACGAATGCACTTGTATTGTCCATTAAAAAGGGGCGGGAATCTTATAATATTTCCCATTTCGGGTTAATTTTGTCCTAACCTAAGAAAGTTTACGTAATTGATCGGTGTTGGAAGTTCGATTAAATCATATTTAAAAACGTCTTTATTAAGACGATTTATAGCAGTGATTTTTGAACATTAAAATTAAAGAAAGCAATTGTGATTATTATAATTGTGAGTGTTTTATAAATCATTTAAAAATGAATTTCCCATATTAAAATTAAAATAATTGTAAAAATTAAAATAATTATGAGTTTATATTGCCGGTTGTGGGTAAGTTTTGGATAGACGAACAAGAGATCGGATGGGAGGGGGAATCGTAACGGTATAACTGTTACGGCATTTTGAAGTTTTTTTTAGAGTTTTGCATATCTACCTGTATTTTTGTAACCTTATGACCTTATGTTTCATAAATAAGGTATCAGTGTACGCAGAAATATTTTTTTTAAGAAAAATATCAACTTGATATTTTTACAAATCCGAACGCGTTTATTTTTTAAATAAAAACCGCAATGGCTTTCAAAGTCCGACTTTGATACCATTAAATTGAGAACTGTCAAAATTTTTCCAATGCACATTCCAGCCACTTCCCCTTCATTTTTTATCTTTCTTTCACATACGCTGCGTTTAGTGGCTAAGTAATTCTGCCTTCTTTTATCATAGATATTACTTCTTTGTTCATTTTGACTTTTTCACTCCTATTGAAATTTTTATCAGCTGATTTCAAGGGCAATGAAACATCTTTAAAAATTTGTTCTAGCTCATCACTCTTGTTATTAGTGCTCGCTGCTGCTATCATCTAACCTCGAGTCCGTAAATTATTGTTTGTACTCACTATGACCTTTGCTACCATCGAATACACCTTTCCCAATTAAAGTTAATTCATTTAATGAATCTAGAGCCACGTTATCAAATACATTTTCTTGTGACTCAAGGATCCGCGAAACTGTATGATCTAAAAAACTTTGTAGTACGATTTTTATTTTTGATTCAGACACTGAAATATTTTCCGGACAGCACTTCTTCTTAACAGTTATAACACTATGATAAGATGGTAAAATATTAGAACCAGTTTTACTATTGATGAAGTTCATAAATAACAAATGTTTATGTTTAGTTAGCTTATACCCTTGATACACGGGCTTCATCGGATGATCATTCTTTCAAGAATGTTCAATCGCGGCCCGTGTATCACCTTAAATTAAGTTTGAATGAGCATTCGCAGCTTCATTCTTCATTCGAAAGAATGAAGTGAAATCTACTTCATTTAATGAGAAATTAAGCTGGAAGTGGGGAAATTTCCAAGTTTCCATGAAATTTCCATTCTCTCATAAAATTTTAAAAATCAAACTGTCAACCTGTCAACTGTCTGTCTGTTCGTTAAAGTTTAAGTTTGTTGCTGTGAGGGAAAAATATCAAAAATAAAGTAATGAATGAATTGAAAATGAAGTACCGTGTGTCACTTCGAATTTGAATGTTCATTCAAGGCCAATGAAACTGGAAGAATGTTCATTCGATGAAGCCCGTGTATCAAGGGTGTTAGCCTCCACGATAAAACGTCATAAGCACTAATATTTGCTTTTATACTAGTATTAGACAGGTCTCCAGAATATTGCGCAATGTATTTAAAGCTGAGTCATCTACCTGAGACAATTTTGCCAATCTTCTACGTTTAGAACGGTCACTAAGGGCGGAAAAAGCTTTCTTAGGGCGCCCTATATGCGTGAAGATTCTCGTCAGTAACACTTTGCTCAACACTTCTTGTTAGTTCAGCACATTCAATCACCTTTAACCAATCTCCGCACTTAATTAAAAACTTAGATTTATCTATATTCACAAGTTTCCAATAACCATCTAGACTTTTACACAAATTATAATTCGCACTTACATCTAGGTTTTCAGCATCATTGAAGGTTCCTAGTAAGACTGCCAACACGCGTTGGAGTTTTTCCTTGATGGTTCCAGTTGCTGGAGCCCAAATCTCACATAAATATATCCTTGAGAAAGTATATTTGACTAAAGTAACTGAAATTAAAACATATTAGTTTAATCAACTGTTTCATAGTGGCAGGATGCTACGACGACAAAAGTCTTTCTAGCAGGACCCAAATATAATAAACCATACATGCAATCTATCTATATAAATATAGTTGGAGTGTCTGTCTGTCTGTCCGGGCTAATCTCGAAAACGCACTTTCACTGGAACTTTCACTTCAGTGTTATCTTGGGCATGTTTTAGCCTATTTCTATACGCTTTATATTAGCTTCACCAGTAAGTATGAATGTAACCCACTCTATTAGTGATGAGCAAAAATGGTCTTGGTTTTGCATTCTTGGATTGGTCCTGCCCATTTAGCAAGACCAAAACCAAAACCAAGACTAAACCATGCTCGCAAGACCAACACCATGACTATATCAGTCTTTTCTTGTTCTTGGTTTGCTCATCACTAACTTCCATATAACCAATCAACTTCAAATTTTATGCATATCTATAGTTCGCGTAGCAATCTGATCATTTTGTATAAAAATCAAAATAGCGGTTCCAAGATGGCGGTAAATTTCGCAATTGCGCTCCTCGACCCGCTACATGAGTATTAACTAGTAGAGTATGATAAACAGAATACAATTAACTATGTGGTGTTATTTAAACTTCAAAATGGCGGCCAAAGCAAAATGGCGAACTACGTTTTTCTTTACAACCCACTCGGCATAGCTATCAAATGAAAGGATACGACGCTTTTTTACATTTCCAAAGGTATGTTGTTCCCATGTACTGGCAGAAATAATATAAACTAAAAATTATTTTCTACTTTTTAGTTCATTTTAAAATAAGCGTATTTTTTAAACTATTTTTAATCAAATCCGACTATCGGATTAGACCGAAAACTTGAACCCATAGTCGAAAGAAAGCAAGTGAACACTTTTTTTATCATTCCAATTCTAGACTTCAAAAGAGCTCTATCTAAATATTTAGGTTCGTCAAAGTAATTCTTGATCTTTAAGCCTTTTTCTTTTTGATTCGATTTTCGTAATTAGGTTTGTCTATAGTCCGATCAATATATACTTAGGCAACAATGGATATTTAAATATAGCTCTTTGAAGTCTACAATTGGAATGAAATTATAAGATGCAGACCGACGATCTGCAACAGAGCACAGAGGTCACCATAATGAGTCGACTACAAACGAAATCTTTGTGCATTTGGAAAACCATGTGATAACCGGGACATATTACTTCATAGAAAGGATAACAAAATACAATGAATCACAGAGACTCGAATATAGTATGATACACTGCAATATCCCTTAATAATTGTTTATAGTCAACACGGATTTTACAGTCTATCAAGTCAATCCCAGTACTCAGCAGCATAAAAAAAAAGTACCTGCATTAAGATTCTAATTTTATGAAATTACGATTCAAGAAAATGAACCCAACCATTGTTATAAGGAAATATTTAATCAGTATTTGTTAGATGCCTATGCATAGATTGAAACAGAGAGACTGCTTTTTATTAGAACCATTCAGAAAAAACTCAGAATGGAGAATTATGTATATACTTCTTCAACAATCAATCAAAATGAAAATTCAGATAACTTAGAACTATTAGTAATTTTACCATCCTTATTTATCTCGCTATATGCACAACGGTACCCAGGATGCATTCTGCTTTGTAAGAAGGTATATACGTAGCAATCTATTTATATCATTCACTACCAACTTAAATGGAAAAAAATAGTCGAGCGCTATATACTGGGCAATTACATACTTTCTTCACATCGTGATATCGTTGCAAATGTTTTTACACAAAAACTTAGAAGATGATGGATATCAGATATTTATACCTTAGGTTAGCTTATCCATCGGTCTATTGATATGTACCAACTTGTTAGATTTTGTCGAGTCCACATTTTTCGGAATTATGATCTATAGGCGGTCTTTCAATCCAGGTAGTATTGGATGACATCAAAATCCAACAGTTGAAACGCAGTCAAATGCATCGCATTCTCGTTAAAAACCCTCCAGACTCGTCGTAGACATAAATCTCCTTTATCCTTCAAACTAAACTTATTACTAAGCATTGCAACATTTCGGGTCCGGTAGTTCAAAGAATGATTTCTAATAGATATGCGCCGAATATTCGGTCAAAAACGTACCGAACCGAACATTCGGCCGAATTATTCGGTTCAGTAAGCAGGTTCATAATAGTACAAAATCCGTAGAAGAACGACCTTCACCGATCGAGTAACCGAATGAAATATATTTCTATGATAAAAAATATGCTAAAAAATGTGGGTAGCCTAACGAAATATGTGCAAGACTATATTTAATAGGCGTTTTTTTTTGTCTTTTGCCGCCTTTTTCTCTATTTTGTGGAGATAATATGCATTTTGGTGTAATTAGGGCCTCACCCTACGCACATGAGTCGACTGATTTGCAACACCAGTTTCAAACTGGTTTCAGCATTATCAAGCTCACAACCAGTTTGCAATCAAAATGAAACCTTTGTCCACACAAGCGCAACTGATTTTTGATCAATCGGTATTCTGTGCTCATGAAGATTTTGTTGAATAAACTTTGACACGTCCAAATGCAGCCACGCAACTGAAACTGGTGACATTTCCAAGCGTACATAAGTTGCATTCAGTGACAGATAATATAGAAGTCTGTGTATTCAAATGCGACTTGACGGAGTATTCCGTGAATGGAATGCATGCAACGCAAATGTCGGTCTACTTTCAACTCTTTCTATATCTATAGCCGCATGCGTCATAGCACACACAATCATACGGTGCTTACTTAGATTTTTGGGTTATGTTTAAAAGCCGGGACGAAATGCAACTAAGCAATTAGCTGTTACTGGAAACTCGCCGCATATCATGGAAACGCTGAATGCAACGCAAGGTACGCTTTCTGTCACCAGCTTAATATTGCTTCAGATTCAAATGGGATTCGTGTGTGGATTCTCAATTTTTTAAATTTTTGATTTTGTGAATAAATATGGTTAAACAGAGAAGTGTTTGTTTCATTTACAAATACTATCAATGTACGGTTCCACAATAAAGCCTCTTTAAGATATGTAACTCTTAAAATAACACTATTTAAATATTCGGTAATTATTCGGCAAACTAACCGAATATTCGGCCGAATACGAACATTAAAAAATACGCCGAATATACCGAATACAAATATTCGGCCGAACATTCGGCGCATCTCTAATTTCTAAGCTGTAAAACTATTACATAAAAAAAATATTTAGCCGAAAACGATGAGTCCTCGGTCCTATTAATGAATCAAAAAATAAAATATTATCTGTAGTTACATGAGTTTTAATTTTTCTGGTCATGGCAGAGGTTTGCCTCTCTTGGGCACTTTCGAGAATTCATCACAGCAGCTATCGAACGAGCCACAAGTTAATCTACCATTGATTACTTATCCCCTTACCCTGTGGTGAGACTCTGGTTACATTACCGGTGAATATTCGCACATAATCAGTGTTCGAACATGGTAGATTAACTTTCCATTCGACCGGTAGCTACCATGGTGAATTATCGAAAGTGCCCCTTCATTCTACTCCGCTAATTCCTTTCCGACATTTTGTGTTAGTTTCGTGGAACGTTGGAATGAGGTTCTGAAACCCGTCAGGGATGCTAAGGTTACTCTTGACGTTAGATCCATCCTTGAATTACACAAATTAGAGGATCACAAAGTGTTCTTCCTTGTGGGAAACTCAACAAATACACCTATCTTCATACATCTTACATGACAGTTTAAAAAACTGCAAATATAAAATCATTTCATAAAGTTATAACATCTTTAAGTACCCACCATCAAAGAATGGAACAAATGAATGCAACACAGGGTACGAGTGACTTCCCCAAACAGCAACAAAGAATACAAAAAATCAATTTTAATTACTTTAAATCGGTTAGTGAACACACAAGCAACACCTTAATGCAGTGTATAATTAAATAAACCCACACAGGCGACAACAATAAGGCAGAACATAAAAGACTCAATTTATTATACCACAATGTAAACTTTACACCACAGCTTATATTGCCCATTCGACATCCCCTCCACCCATAAATTGTAGCTGACCACACAAACAATGTCTGCCAGCAGAATAAATTTTTTTAAAGTTGCCCCTGTTCCTCGCGTGTATAGAATAGGGGATTGCGATGGAACGCCAACACGATTGGGCAGTACGACCAGCCACCGGCCCTTGTGAATGAAGTTGGTCTAGTTTTCCGCATAACGAAAATTTAATAACAACCTACCGTCCACAGGCCACCATATATTTAGCTAAACTGAATTGAGTAACGTTTAAACGGATGGTCTTGCAAAATTTCGAGCAATCAAAGTAATAATATTCATCGTGGCGAGGATTGTTTCAACCCTCCCAGAAGGGTATAATGGCGCTGCCGTCGGAAGGTAACATCAGCCAAACCAACAATTCATAGGTAAATTACTGACACGAAAGCTATCTACCGCTTCCTGGTTTGTTCCTTTGTGGTAAACGGATAACCCTCGGCTTGAGTTATTTGATTTTGCAGGTCAGCAGGGGTTGGGACTGTTTTCGAATTATTAAATTTGGAATTTTCTCAGTAAATTTTAATTGAGGCCTTTTCTGTTTCGCTGTTTATGCCACAACCAGCACGATTTTGCTAATACTCGTAATAACCAGGAAAGTTCCAATTATTTTATGTTCCGTAAAATCGAAAAATGTTAAAACGTACCTCGAGACGATTTCTGGTCTTCTACTAATTTCGGGTCTACTCCAACGCCGCCCACGTAAGCAAAGGTAGAATCCCAAGCCGGAAATGCTTTTCACCTTACTGTGATATCCCGTTTTCTGGGTGTTGCTCATCGCCCTCCAGATCAATGAAGCGCCGAAAATTTAATATAAACTATCACTATGTAGATGGCCAGCAAAGTCATCTGAGCAGACCCCGTCAAACACTGTAAAAAGAAACTGACGACATTGATGACATGAGACCGATCGACCTTGGCCACAAAATTGTTATCCTTCCATTCTCACAGAACCCCAATCATCTAATAATGACACAAAAAGGTTGAACCTCCAGAAATGTGCCCTAATGAATCTGTTGTAAGCATCCATTACGCCCGACTAGAGCATCACAACAGGCTGGGAGTAAAAGTCACCAGGAAGGCGGCCACATCATCGTCTCTGTGACTCCGACTTTGTCAATGAATTCTAGCATATTACCTGGATCTACCTGCTCCGATTTAGAGTGCACCCATTCGAGAGCTGCCTCTCACAGTACACAATCTCCAAAGAATTAACCTTTCTGAATGCTGTTCATCTTATTATTATATTAATCCATGCACCCTTGCGGTCCTCTTTGCCTAGGTAATTGCCGGTTCCGTATTTACCTGTAAAAGAGAAATAGAAGCGGTTGGTAGTGCCTTTGTTTTTATTCCTATATCTTGGGCAGGGATTCGCACGCAACTTTTGTCTTGACCGAAATTATAATTAGATTACGACTACGGAGACTACGGACTTTTAATGACGACCGTTTAGGCACCATTCACAGGTTCTCCGCTGTGGCCGCTTAGTCGGTTGATCGCTTTTTAAGATGCTGGACGAAAAAAGGTGCTCGTTTGTGTGATTTGGTTGAATACTTCCGGTGTATTATAATTAAACTAATCAAGCCAAGTTTTTCTTAGAAAAATGTTAAAATCGGAATGGGGCTGCCGCCAATACGACCGGAGACCCAATTAGAGCTTTGGCGCGTCGTTTTGATGCCACCGCTCGTGTATCTAAGATTTGGTGATGCTTTGATTGACTGTTGTTAATAGTTAAAGCTATCCTGTGAAATTAAGGAAATTTTTAGGGTCTAGAACCTTAATCAGGAAATCTCCTTAACGTCTTCCAAAAGTTAACTGCCTAGTATGGGCTGGCAAGCTTTAGCGAGTATTTACGCAAGGAGAGTCGAGTCGTGTTTTGTAACAAGTCGTTTATGTTGAAGAAAGTGACGTTTCAGTCGAATTACGACTTTCAGCACAGGAGCCTAGAGTGGAAATGATGAGTTTAGGGCTCTGAACTGAAAGTTCTACGACTACGACTAGTCGTTTGTCGTGACGATTTGACTTTGAGCACAGGGGCCACAGGAAATGAACGAGTGTTTCTTTCTCGTTTGCCTCCCCCTTGCACCAATATCCCGTGTTGATTGCCGCAACTCTGGCGATTTCTCTTCGGAGTCTGTTTAGGAGGCTGATTTTTGTTAAGTGAAAGACTAGCGCTCAGAGGTAAAGCCCTTTTGTACTATCGACGGTTCTATTCATTGAGTCCAATGTCGGTCTACAATTTCTAGACGGAAGGATAGTAGATAGAAGAGTGAAATAACTGACGTCCAATACAACCGCGATAGAACGCTTAGTTCGGCGAACGGACGAAAAATGACTTCCTCGCAGGAAGAACTCTGTCCATTCCCATTAAATCGATTCTGAAAGTCCCAGCGCTTATCACCTGCATTGCCATGTAAGGGGTAGCAGAGCAACCCCAATATAGCCTGGAGTAATTTTCTCTTCTTCACTATATCAACACAATTTGGAACCAGCTTAACTATGAAACTGTCGATCTTCTTAACAAATGCCTTATCGTTAAGAACATTATTGTGAAACTTAGTGTTCAGCCTAGTTCGCTTTCATGTTCGATACAAGCTAATGCACGCTTTTAAGCATTGTCTTTCGGAATCCCGGAGCTTTTCCAAATAAGAGGGAGAGATAGTTTAGCTATAGTATAAAATCAGTCTAATCAAGGCTAGATAGCACATCACCGTTACACGTGGGCTTAAGTGTCTGTTATAAAAAAATTCTTTCTGTCATGTGGGAGACCTTGTTTGCTTGTCAAGAGCAATACATATATTTCTATTGAACTAGAAGTATTGGTCCAGGCAAAGCTCAAGTTATTCCAGTTCCGATTTATTTTTCAATTTTTCCAGGTTTTCCACGACGATAAACTATCTTTAGAAGAGTCTGAAAAGGATCGATTCTTATTTCTTAACGTTGATTTTCCACTTCCGATCAGCACTATAAAGTTCGATTGATTCGAAGTCCCGTTGGAGGAGATTTTAGCCACACTTATCTTCGGCTCCATCGTGTAGCCAATCAGATCGTTCGCATAGGCTAAGGCTTGGCGGAGTGAACTTATACGTCAACCCCCCCCCCCCCCCTCCACCGTACTAAGCTTACTGCTAGACATTGCACCATGACGTGACAAATGACATGACGGACTAGTAGTACAAAGGGTGACTCCTGAGCTTAGCACTGCCACATAAAAAAAAATGGGAAGCTATAAATCGAGGGCGGCAAACTCACCGCAGCCTGTTGCAAATTTTTTTAATATCAAAGACTGATATGAAGTTATCAATTTTTGAAATCAAACGCAAAATTTGTTGAATTGAGTAAAAACTAACCTACCCTAACTAACATTTTTGATGTTATTAACTTCCCAGTATAGGAAGTTATTGTAATCGGTCCGAAAATCGAAATCGAAAATTTCAACGTATTTTCATCTTTCAAGGTCCCAGGAGCATTTTAAGCAAAAAATTGGGAGGAAGTATGTGTGAGTGTGTATGTGTGTGTGCGTACGGATGTGGTCATTTTTTCCTGCACGATATCGCGCGAACCAAAACAGATATCGACTTCGTTGAGGTGCCGTTCGAAGCGTATTAACCGAAATATGATCTGCAAAGATTTTCATGAAATTCGGTCCAGCCGTTTTTTTGTTTAAGCGACGTAAGTGATTTTTGTACCTGCACGATATCGCCCGAACCACGAAAGATATTGACTTACTTGAGGTGCCGTTCGAAGCGTATTAGCGACAATATAATCTGAAAAGATTTTTATAATATTCGGTCCAGCGGTTTTTTGGTTTAAATGACTTAAGTGATTTTTGTACCTGCACGATACCGCGCGAACTAAAAAGTATATCGACTTCATTGAGGTGCCGAAAAACATTAATACATCAATTTTATGTACATTTTCGTCATCCTAATCTTGTAAGTGCGGACATTTAGTTTGACATTTTAGCGAAAATATTGATAAACAATTGTGACAAATTCTCGGTATTATACATATATTCTATATAGCTCAAAGCAATCAAAAGCCATCTATGGGTTTCTCAGTAAGTGAAAAATAAATCACAGTAGACTCCAAATGGCAACTTTCCTCTAGCGATTTCACTTGCCTAACTACAAGTGTAGTAGATAACCCTACTCATATGTTAAAGCAAGAGTAGTTGCAACTACTCGCGAGTAAGAAATAGTAAAAATTAGCAGTAAAGGAACCGAGCTATTATAAATCAGCTACGGTCCGGTCATACCGTATATGACTAGTTTGTAAAGAACGCCCTCGATCAAAGCCAAATCAGCGTCGTTCGATACACTGGCCTTTCCTGATCTCCCAAGTTTGATACCAGTTTCGACCCGGCATGACTTGTGCCTTTTCTCGCCCGAAATCCAAAGAAATGTCTTTTTTTTCTGCAAAGCATTGAGATAATCATCTTTTTATCACTATTTGGAAAACCTTGCTGTTATTCGGCAGTGGGTAACCCACTCGTCTTATACCCTCCACCTGCAGCACCCCCTTTCACGCAGTCTAAAAACTAGTAATTCGTTTCTAAATAAAATAACTCGAACGTAAAAAAGCCTTTCGCAGCCAGTATTTCCGATCTCCAGCAACATCCAAGAGCTCAAACGCAGGGTTCACCGCAACCTTCTCCAACACCCTCCTGGTGAGATGCCCCCAAGGGTACTTCTTCGGAAGGAGCCAACGGGAGACGGTCGAATGGCGAGTTCTCTGCGCCCCAAAACAAAGTTTTAAGTCGATTGAGCTGTGAGTTAACAACCCGCTCCCATAAAAATAACATTGGGCGCATCCAGCGCACTCAGCAGCTGAGCAGCGGCTAAGTGCTGAGCTCGTTGGATGGCTAGCTGAACTAAGCAGCTTGGCTCAGCGGCTGGCAAATTTCTCAGCGTAAAAATTTTATGCTAAGTAGCTCAGCGGTAGTGAATTGATGTTATTTAAAATAAAAAAAAAATTTAGCTGTCAAAATAAATTTTAACTCATCTATCCCATCCAGCCGACACATTGCTGAGTTACTTTTTACGCTGTGCTGTTCAGCTATCATTTGGTAGTAGCACCATGACCATCATTTGGTAGTAGCAACTATTCGCTTTAAAATCGCAGCAATCAGAAACGACTAACGCGATACCATAACCCATAAACGGTTTAAGGTAGACCTTCTGCGGGACAGCATTAAAAGGCGAGAATTTGGGAAGCTGGGAAACTACAGCAAACCTTAAGCCAGCAAAAACAAAAATAAAACTGAAGAGCTGTGGAGTACTACAAAGGGCACTGTTATAACAGCAGCGGAAACAAGCATCGGCTGGATCTCAGATACAACCTGGCAAAAAATAGAACGCAGAAGGGCCCTAAAAAATAACGTGAGCTCTACAAGCGACCCGAACAAACTTCATTAACTTGAATGGGAATACTCCCAATTGCACCGGGAGATGTAAAAAGAAGCGTCCGGCGTGATAAGAGGCGGCAAATAAACGAGCTCGCAGAAAAAGCGAAAAACGCGCGAACACAGGCAGCAGTAAGGTGCTTTACCAAATTAATACGCTGTTCAGCGGCGAGGAGTAACTCCAAAGATGGAGGGACTACTTCTTCGCCGCCTTGAATGGTTATTTTGCACATGAACCGCAGGAAAACAGCAGCAAAGCACAGCCAATAAGAATCACCACTCGTGCCCCATGCAAGACAGAAATAGTAACCGCAATTCATGCAATGGCCAAAAGTAAAGAAGCCGGTCAAGATGGCATCCCGCCAGAATTATTGAAAGCCCATTCAAGCCTCATAGCAGATGCGAGCCAATCCTGGAAATAGCATGGAACACTTATACCTTTCCGGAAGATTGGACGGAAGGTATCATAGTAAAAATACCCAGAGGGACTGAACGCTTAGAAGACAGCAGGCTGGATTCAGAAAGGGAGGCTCCTATATAGACCTTAACACCTTGAGAATCATAGTGGTTCAGTCTACTGGATTCCCGATCCCGCATTTACCATGCTTTCGTAGATTATGAGAAAGCGTTCGACTCGGTAATAGGAGCTTCATATGGCGAGCTCTACGGCAACGTGGACTCCCGGACAAAATGATAGAATTGATAAAAGCCCTATATAACAATTCCAAGTGCAGAATTCTTCACAATGGAAAATTATGCGACAGTTTTGAGATGAAATCAAGACAAGGGTTCCTACGACAACGACATCCTTGTCAACGCTTTAGAAAGTATAACAGGCGGCATACAATGGGGATTGCTAGGCCCTCTTAAGGATCTCGACTACGCGGATGATATCTGTTTGCTGGCTCACAGACCCCCTTTGAACGGACACCACTGAATAACCATGATGTGGAACTAGTAGATAAATTCTGTTACCTCGGTAGTATTATTATCGAAAATGGCGGGGCAGAAGATGTCAATTCCAGAATAAATAAAGTACGAAACTTGTTTCGCATATGGAGATCAACGAAGATCTCAATCAACACCAAATTGCGTCAGGGAGTTCTTTAGTGCGGTTGCGAAGCATGGAAAATCTACCAATTCATCAAGTTTTTATCAACAGATGCCTACGTCTTATCTGATGGCAAAATCGAATTTCAAACAACGAAGAGTTATGGCGCCATGCCGGCCATGAATAGCCATGATAGACAACCAAATCGGACAAAGTATATAGACTTAGAACAATGTGGAGGAGAACTCTATTAGCATAGGCCGCAACACCTGGGAGATCCTAGACGGAGCCTAGAGCTGTCGCACAAATAGAGTCCGCTGGAGGGCAACCCATGAGGGATTAAAGGGGAATAAATCAAGTAACAAACTAAGCAACTTACAATATGAAACGTCTTCTCAAAACAAAATTTTTCCCTAATCTTGTTCTTGGGTAGAACAAGGCGGAAAACTTGAAATTTAAAAAACTGAAACTCTTACCTCAAATTTCACCGGGCACTTGCCGATAATTTCTATTAATTTTCTTCAGGTGGCATTTTTCAACTAATAAACCTGTTTTATAACCGTCATTTAGCCATATTATTACAAATATCATCTTATTTTTGAAAACATTACAGTCAAACGTTAGAAATTCGACTTAAACGCAAAAACCCTCCAAATCTTAAAACTCACATAACCATAAATGCCCAAAACAAGAAAATAAATAAAAACACTGAAAATAAAATAAACTTCATATGGTAATGAAACGTAAAGAATAAAAACAAATTTATAAATACCTTTTAATATTTTTATCAAATGAAAGTTTTATTTTACCAAACACAAGAGCTATGGCTTACATCAATATCATCGCTTCTCAAACTGTGCAATACTCAATTTCATTTCCGCTGAATTAGCTGAAATGTAGCAGGGGTGCCAGCTCAAAGGCAAGAATACTTAAAGATATCTGTCAAGTTAACACGAAATGTTTTTGTTGATAAATTAAAATTTTCACATTTTTCAATTAGTTTTAATGATTCTTAAATCACTGAGACAATTTGTTGTATTGAAAAATATTCGATATTTTAGTTCAAGTAAAATGACAAACAGCCGTTACGAGTACGTGAAAGATTTTGAGCTAGATGACAAAATTCTTCCCAATGTCTGGATTGTTGTGCGTATTGATGGTAAAGGATTTCATAAATTCGCTAAATTACATGAATTTGAAAAGCCGAACGATGTAAGCGGTTGGTTGTGTATAAAATTCCGCATAGGATAGTTCAATAATAATTTTTATTTTAGCTCTTAACCTAATGAATCATGCTGCTGTACAAGTAATGAAAGAATTCACGGATGTTATCCTTGCATATGGACAAAGTGACGAATTTTCATTTGTCTTTCGTAAGAATACTGCGATATATAATAGAAGATCTGCAAAATTATTAACATATATAACTAGTTTGTTTTCATCGGCTTATGTTTTTAATTGGAGCACATGGTTCCCTTGTAAAAAATTACAATATCCACCAGCTTTTGATGGACGAATTGTATTGTATCCTACAGATGATAACTTGAAAGATTACTTAAGCTGGAGACAAGCTGATGTTCATATTAATAATTTGTATAATACAGCATTTTGGAGTTTAGTACTTAAGGGGAATCTTTCTAATCAAGAAGCTGAAGCCGAACTGCGTGGCACATTTGCAGCTGATAAAAATGAGATTTTATTTTTGAAATTTGGAATTAACTACAATGAACTACCAGCAATGTTTAGAAAAGGGACGATATTGTTACGAAAACGAATTAATCTTCCAGACGGATCTGGCAAAAAGATATGTATAGTGCCTTTTTATGAGGATCTTATTAAGGCAAGCTTCTGGCAGAAACATCCGGAACTCCTAGGAAAATGCTCCACATCGGATTATAATTTTGAAAGTGATGTAAATAATGCCGATTTACCTGAATTAATAGCAAAACAATTACAGTTATAAAGATTTATTTTATAAATTTAGTTATCTATTCGTGGTTTTTGTCAATTTCTTTATAATTAAGTAAAATGTTCACATTTTAGGAGATAATCAATTATGGAATATGCTAAACATAAAATATTATCCCTTTTATATGTCATATTGACAAATATAAGTCCTTAAGAATGTTTTTGTACAATCAACGATCAAATGTGCAATTTTCAAAATAAAAAAAAGCTATTTATAAAATACGTTTTATTGTTTTTTAATTTTTCATCCACATTTATACTCGGTTTCTTTTTTTCTGTAGCCTTTATAAAAATTATAGTTTTTTTTTTCTAAAAAAAAAGGATCACAAAATGGTATCATTATTATATTTAAAAAGAAGTCAGAAAAAGGAATTATCTATAATAATAATAATTAATAACCGCCATTACTTGTCTTATACAAATTAATGGTTACAATAATTTTGCGCGAAATTTACAATTTTATTCTCAATATACATATATAATAATAAAAAAAAACTATCATTTATAATAATCGAATAAAGGACATATTGCAAGAAGTTCTTGGAACATGGGGGTAATAAGCTCAAAATAACTCAATAATAATATTAATAATAGTTGAGGGTTGTTTTTTCGTCAAATTAATATATATGTAGTCAGAACGAAATTTGTCTTTGTCAATGTATAGTTTTAAATAAAAACAAAACTGACAATTATAAATTGCATACAGAAAAAACACTAATCTATTTACATCCACTTGAAACAGAAGTCTTTAGCTTATTTAACAAAAAAAAAATTATAAATGTTTTCCTTTTAATAATTTTTATAAAAAAAAACTTTAGGGCTCTTAAAAAATTGAATGAGGTTTAGGTTTCTTAATATTTTGCTGCTGTTTTAGTTTTTTTTTTCTTTCTTTTCTTTTATCTTTTACTTTATGGTAAAAATGACAATATGAGATAGGTATTAAAATTAATTAAGTCTACCACTTCTTCTTATGTTCATCCATCGATACCCCTCCTGGTCCTAATGATACAATCATAAGCAGACCACCAATAACGGAAAGAGTCTGAAAAGAAATTTATTTATGAATATATGTATATTTTTTTAAATTTGAATAACTCGTTCGCTACCAGGGTATCATGGGTCCACCCCAGCCCAAGATTTTTTTCAGGATAATATGACAATAGTCTCAAGGGGTCGTCCAGTAAATACGTGATGCCTTTAGGGCGGATGGGTTCGAGCCGAATCGCACGTGCGGGGGAGGGGGTCTCGGCAAATATCACGTAATTTTTTTCTCAAGAAACAGTGTAAAATAGCTAGAAAACTGGTTTAAATAAACTAAAACATGTTTTTCCACTAAAGACCCCCATTCACTTACAGGCCGCCGGCAGGCCGTGGCCTTTCAGTTCAGATTAGTAGGCACGGTCCGATGAAGGCCAGCGTGAGTGTGGATGGGTTTCGCGCCTAGCTCGTGCCTTTCTTTCCATTCGAGTGGATACGGCGTGAATGTTTGCCGTTAATTCACGAACTGACTATAAATGCCCAAACACATAAAGATTTTTGTCAGTTTTCTTGGACTGCAGGCCCCATACAGTTGGCGGCAGGTGAGTGTGTGGTCGTACTCAAGGGAAAACTGCCTGCCGGCGAACTGTGTTAATGGGGGCCTAAGATATGGTTAAATCCTACACAGAAATTTTACGTGGTTATACGAATTCCAGAATGTAGCATAGTAACCCCTCGATTGTTTAGCCGTCACCAGCCAGCCCAACGTGCGACTCAGCAAATGCTGCAGCATACGAGCCAAGCCCTTAGAATATAGAACTACAGGAAGGCACACACGGAATTTTAGCTGTAATGAAATTGTTGCTAGGTGAGTGCTCACGTTAATGAGTGAATCAATGAAAATAAGTGCCAAAAACGGTGGTCAGTCATCAGCGGAATAAGGGGAATAATATGTAGCATAAAATGCACGGTCCGCAACTCTTCCATATCCTATGAGAGAGGATAGGCTAATAACCTCATCCGGAAAAAAGAATTTTTACGGAACGACATTTATGTCGTCCAATGTATGGGTGGCTCCGTATTTTAGTTTAGAGTATTTGAGGTTGATATGCTTTGGAATCGAATTTTGTCATATCTTTCGCTGCGGGGGTGGAGCGGCTCCAGAATTGCACTATAAGTGCAGTTATAGTGCACTTTTGGAGTTGCTTTGGTTTTGTAGCGGGGGATATGACGGAATGTGACTTCGAAGAGGGTGAACCTCGTGTTTTGAATTGCGGAGTTGCACCGCTTTTGCAGTGAACGACATTTCTTGCGAGAGACCAGGACCAACAACTACCCCCTGCGCGTTTCTTGTAAGAATGAAATTGCAATGTAATGAAATTCCTTCCGATAAGACTATGACATTCAAAAAGTCTGGCCTTATCATTAAAAGAGTTCAATCTTTTGTCAAATTCAACTTTAACCTCCCCTTTAAGGTCTGAAAACAATTTATTTTTGGCTGATAATACACATTAAATCAAATATCCAGCAAAAAAATAAGAAAAAAATTACACCAAAACTTCGCTCAGAGTCGTTCCAATTTGCGTCGTTTTCGAAGTTGCGTCGTTTAATATTTTTAATATTTCTATATGCGTTGCTCAATTTTATATAAAAGAGATTTCCCTTATCTTATTATGATTTAAAGTTTTTGTTGTAATGTATCAATATACATTGTATATAACATGTTTTCATTAATAAAACATAGATTTTTTCATGAAATATAATATTCCGGTACCCAATTGTAGAAATATACATAATACGAAAAATGATTTCGATTTGCGTCGTCTTTCTCTGGTCCCAATTAACGACGCGAATCGAGGTTTTTGGTGTACTTGCTATCAATTTTATTTCGCGTTCATTCCGTGCTCTCATTGGACATGACCAGTACCGCGTTCCAACAGCCAGGGCAGTTAGCAGTGTCGTATTTAGACGGCGTGCGATGCTCGGTGCTAAGTGCTCTCTAAGGCCGCTTAAGGGTCTCGGCTTTCACAACAACATTGACCAGGTATCTTTCATATACTAACAACTTTAAAAGGTCCTGGGAGTCTTTCAAAACTGTATTTAATGTAAAGTGTGATTTTTGTAGGTAGCCCCCCTTTTTTCATCGATCATGGTCTATGCGATCAATGCAAAAAAGGGGAAAAGAAAAAGAAAACACAAAACTGAAGCAAACCGAAAGACAATATTTTTTAATTTGATTAATCGAAAAACTTACCTGGAAGAAGTCATATTTAAGAAAATCCCTGAGTGGTTTATATGATGGTATTGCCCACCATGCGTTATGGTATAAATTTAATATCGATAGAAGCGCAACTAAAATTAGTGCAGATAATTTTGTCTTATAACCGACTGTTACCAGAACCATCAAAATTGATCCAATAATATCTTGAACGATCTTTAATAAGAAAAAAATGAATTAAATATTACAGAGCTGAAATATGTATGAAAAATTATATAAATTACCTGGAGGAAGCTCATCTCGAATCTAATCAATGTTATAAACATAAATGCCAATAAACAGCGGCCAGCTAGCTGCATAACATTTTTCGGTTTATTCTCACCCAACGATGGTACACCAGCAAATAGACTGCGTCCTTCTACCCTTGACTCTGCTAAAACCAGTAGCAAAGCTCCGAGTAGTGCTAAGTTACGAAGCAAGAATTGCAAATCCCAAAGAATTGAATATGCAACAGTCTGAGAAATTGTATTTTAATTAGTATGTGCACATGCACGATCATTTATAAATATATCTTCTATTACCTGAAGTACAACGATGAAGAATAACACACCAACCGCAATTTCTACCTTATATCTAAATATGACCATCACACAGCCGCCCAGTTGTCCAAATAAATTGATCAAAACGAACATTGTCGCAAGGAATTTACCACACCCCCAACTCATATCCATATACTCTCTCTGTTCATTCCATTGAAACCACATGCGGAGGCCATCTTCAAAGAATGTCGCTATCAAACAAAGCCGTGCCACTGTTGGCAGGATATGTTTCCCTTTCCGTATGACCTATGAAAAATATCTTTATGTAAATATCCGACGTGTAATGGCACAACTGTTTGGAGTTGTTTTATACAAAGTATCTCTATGGACGTAAATAATGTAAGAACAGAAGGTAATTCTTAAAAGATTTTTATTTAAAGAGGTTATAAGACGCTCATCTGATCTATAGTAAAAGTTACCCAATGGAAGTTCGATGATTTTGTAAATAAATCGAATATTTCATTTCAAAATCTACAGAATTAGGAACTGCAAGTGATATTACAAAATGCTCCTAAACTTCATAACTTTTGAAAAGATATGATGCTATAAAAGAGGAGCTGAAGGTCGCGCAATAAGATTTATGTATCAAATTTGATTAATATGCTTGAGAGCTTCACCTATTGCCCAAGTTTAAAGAAATTAAATGCTAATCAAGCTCATTTCAATATCAAATTCCAGTTAGGAGCGTGCTAAAAATATATGCGGAAACATTCTGCAAGTATATCCGCGCTAATAAAAGGTTGACTTTGGAATTTGTTTCAGGTTAAACTAATATTTGATAAAATTTCTCCACTTCTAAGCTTGTTATCAAACAACAATGCTAAGAACGAATTACCCTCGAAAAAGTAGTTACGTTTGTTAACTCAACTGGTCACATACCACCAACAGGTTTTAACCTAGGCGAACCTGAAAGCCGGAGAAATTAAGAAATGCATATTTAATGCAGGTGAAAGTGCTCACGTATACATTTAAATATTACAAAAAGGTTCTATCTGGCGCAGCATTGGAATGTTCTCAAATAGATCATATTAACCAGCGTGAATACAGAATGCAAATAAAACTACAAAATACTAAGCGGAAAGTATATTGAAGATGCACGTTAAGGTTTTGCGGGCTTTTAACCCCCCACAAGAACATGGGAATTATATTTTCCTTCATGTCAGAAAGTGTACACGTCAGTCAGGTTGAAAGTTATAAATAAACAAAAGAGTAATCACGTTGTTCTAACTGCACTTTTATATGCCTTAATGGTTATAAATTAATAAATTCTTTTAAATATTTAAAAGATGACGTTGACATTCTTAAAACATCTGTCAAAAAAAAAACTTTTTAATCGAATTTAAAGTGTTTACGTGCCCAAGTAGATACTTGAAGATAGAAAATAAAAATTCTAGCATTTACCTGATCGGCAACATCTTCTGTTTTTGAAATATATTCGCTGGGTATATTCATTTTAATTTAATATTAGTTTATACTATATTTATATTCTAGATAACACAAAAAAACTATAAAAACTCCCGTTCCCTGACAGCGAAAGTGGACATTGGACGAATATAGAAACTGCCAACAATCGAGTAGCGGCATGGGCTGAATTAGCTGAATTGCCCGATTAACAAGTCGTTTTCATTTCCCCCCCAACAATTTTGACAGATGATGTGGAATTCGAAGTTTATATCCCATTAAATATTTTACTTCCGGTCAAATATATTTAAAATTATTAATTAAAATAACAAAGACTATTCTTAATTTCATTAAATTATTTTTTCATAATGTTTATATGATTATTTTCATAAAATCAAATATGTTATATCTTTAAATTATTATTTTTGAGTGTTTTTTCGATATTGCATAAACTCAGTCTCTGAACGCGTACAAATTAATAATTTCGAAATATTTGACAGCTTTGCCATTTGCATGCCTACATGCTAGTTGTGTGTGAACATTTCTGAGCCAGGATTACAGGATAGATTTTTATCAGGGCGTTTGGTTAAATCTTATAAAGGGCGTTTGGTTAAATCTTATAAAGACTAATCGTATTTTTTTATAATTTAAAAACAATGATTGAAATAACCTGCAACGACAGATTGGGCAAGAAGGTACATATTTTATAAGTGTTGATTTTTACCTTACTAACTCACCTTGGATATCTTTGCAGGTTCGTGTTAAGTGCAATCCCGATGATACAATTGCTGATTTAAAGAAACTAATTGCAGCGCAAACTGGAACAAAATATGACAAAATCGTCTTGAAGAAATGGTATACAATTTATAAGGATCCAATTAGGCTTTCTGATTGTAAGTATAAACTCGGCGATCGCCAGTGGGTTATTGTAACAAGACGCAATTATTTCAGATGAGATTCATGACGGAATGAACTTGGAGCTTTATTATCAATGAATTGCACAGTTTTGCTGTTTTCTTTCTTTTCTTTTAATATTAACATTTTCAAAATAAATTAATATAGTATCTAGTTATGTATTTTTTCTATTTATCCAGTGAAGTCCTTAAAAGAACTCTTTTTTAATGTGACGTGACTCCCTGTGTGCCCCACTCCTTTGTATTTGCACGCTTCTCTGGTTGATGTGTTGTGGTCTTATTTTTTGTGTCGGCATGCCTTAGTTGAGCCACTGAGCAATGGTAAATGTTTCTCAGCCCAGCTGAGAACTGCACCTTTTGTGCTAGAAGGGTAACTATATTATCCCAAAGGTATTCTTTTAGATTTACATTACCCTCGCGATTGCCCTAAGGTAATCGAAAATACTAGAGCAATCTGCAATGTCATCTTCGCCAGGAAAAACTTGCTTTGAAACTGATATGAACAAGAAATCGGGAGGGCACGCAAAAAAATAGTAGATGCCCCAAAAACCGTGTACGCAAGGCTGAAAAAGGATACACAAAGACATCCAACTTTATAAAAAAATGAACCACTTTATCAAGAGCTGGGCAAGGTAAATGCTCACCAACGAGTCTCTTAAGTTTCCGGGAATCGAATTCATTTGCATTGATATCTCTATAACTGCCTATAAGCTTCTTATTGTTTGTAAAATTCTACACTAGGCCTTTTTACTCCTGATAATGTAAAATAAACTTTGCGACACCCTTAATTACTTATCTCGTGTTTACAAAACATCCTTGTTGGTGGTGATTTTTACGTAAACTTATTAAAGAACTCCTCTCTACAAAACTTTTTTGTTAACACCATGGATTTTCTGAGTTGGAAGATATTAACGTACGCTCCACATACTTTAATTGCACGGAACCCTCCCTGCTCGACTTGTTTCTTTCCAATTATATTAACTCGATCACCTCCTGCACCATGGTAAGAAGAGAAAATGGTACTTTAGTCAGTAGTATCGATGACCTACTCGAAGTGTGGGAGAAATACTTTAGAGACTTCTTCAAAGAGAGCATAAACCTAACACAGGGCAGGAGCAAGTAACTGTAGTACAGATGACCCAGAAAACGATACCCCAGATCCTACAATAGAAAAAGTTGCAAATACCAGAGCGAAACTGAAAAATCCTAGGGCTCTAGCTAGCTAGGACTAAGCAGGATTTAGAACGAACAGATCAACAACAGACCAGGGGCCGGTTCACGTAAACGACGACAATCGTTCGAAACGAATTTGAAAACGAAAAAATTTGTCTCGAAAAAATTGAGCGTTCACGTAGCTCGAAAGAAAATTTAAGGAAACCAGATTACTGAAACACGATTTTCTTTACAAAAACCGCTGTAAAATTATACAATTTATAGGCATCAACTTAATTAAATATTTAAAAATAATTTACATATGTAAAAACTTATAAAAGTCTTCTTTTAAATTGGAAAATTTATCTTAATAATACAAGTGTTCGATAACATAAAAGCTTTCGAGTCAACAAACGAAAATTTGCAATTTTTTCGAGCTACGTGAACGCGAAACGAAAAAAAATTTTCGTTGTCGAGTTACGTGAACCGGCCCCAGATTTTCATAATGAAACAAATATTGAAAAATGCTAGGAAGAAGCATTGGAATACATCTTCTTTTTTTAGTCTATAGAAATATATTAGAGCAAACGAGGACTTCAAGAAATGTATGACCAAATAAATATAGCAACATACATAGATTGCGATGGCTCGGACACGGTGGACAAACTTCAGAAGATAGAGTGCCAGCCAGGATTTTTAATGGGAGAAGGAAGAAGAGTAGGACAACCAAGAAATAGATGGATGGATGACGGGCTAGAAGATATACGGAAACTTCGTAAAACAGATTGGAAAGCTAGCAAAACGTAGAGATGACTGGAAGAGGAGACCTCGAAAAGATCGAGTCCTGAAGAATGTCTTTGATATTGATTTAAATGGGTCCCTCTCGCCTGCGTTGATAAAGTAAAAAATCTTGGTATAGTCTTTAATAACAGTGATCACATTAGCTTCATTGTTCAGAACACCTATGCTGTCGAAACTTAGGTTTCACTGTAATTTGCTGAGTTCGTCTCTCCGTATTAGCTGGATGAAAGCCTTACTACTCCCTCACCTAATGCACGGCCTGTCTATTTCCCCTCTTTTGACTCTTCCTGCGCCCGAAGCTTAATCTTGCCTTCAACGACAGCGTACGTTTTGCCCATATGTGGCTCCGTTTGCTAAAATTCCATTCGAACACTTCCTAATAAAACATCTATTCCGCCTAGGTATTATAAATTTGAAGAAATGAAAAAACACATTTTGTCGTATTTTTTTTTTGTGTGAAAAAGGCGCTCAGGGAAACCCCCTTTGTACTGTGGACAATCTCTTTTTTTCGTGTAGAGTGCAATGTAGAGCAGCAGCTTTAGTCGGAAGATAGTGAATACAGAGAGAAGTGAAGGAAGGAACTGTCACAACCTACTCGCGATATTTTATTCCACCTACTCCCCTATCATTACTATCGCGACTCTGACATTGCGGCATCGAGAAACAATGCGCTGGAGTGTTATGCCTCCTGAAACGAGTTGAATCTCATCAACCAACCAATGACATGCGCTTGGTGGAGCGGGGAAGGGCTAGGAAAGCTATGACAGGAGGAATCAGGAACGTAAAGAGGGAAGAAGAAACAAGGATAATTATGTAGTCGGAGAAAGTGGGAAAGGTGAAGGACCGTGGTGCTGCCGGAATTCGAACCCGGGACCTTTGGGATGGTAGCCAGGCGCCTTACTCCCTAAATACCGGGGCTCCAGGCATGACTCTGAAATTCAGGAGATGAATGAGTTATAATCACAAATCCCACGCAGTGGCTTGGAAGAAACAAAGAGATTTCAGACAGTTAGCCTTCCCATAATGCCCAGGAAGTTCTTTTAGGAACTGAGTTGGTTGGGGCGCATGTACCAAATTAGCGTTGTCCGAGATGCCGAGATGTGAGTCAACACTCACGAAGCGTGGCGTTTGATCGCAAGTAAGAAGTTCTAAGATAAGTAAAGTGATGTTCTTTATTTCGTCAAGCATAGGAATTGCCTTTGCCCTACTAGTCAGTCATGCCGTTCAAGTCATGGTACAATGTCAAGTAGTAAGGAGGGCTGCAGTGTGGATGGTGAGCCGAGTTAGCTTTGCCGGAAAAAAGTTGTCGTGTAGGCAGGAGATTATTGATTGCTATGTATGGTGAAGACTGGTGGACGGTCGTTTCAATTTGATTGTGACGAGTTTTTTGTTATTTAGCAGCACGCAATTCGTTTCCAGTTGTGTTATTTTCTTTGATAGCATGTATATTTTGATATAATTATCAAGCTTCTTTCAATTTTTATTCTACCAAATGCAACTTGAAACGAGTTTGAGTATAGTCGAAACAAAAAGTTTTTAACGACTTACGTGCTTCCACCCTGGCCCAAAGAGTCTATGGAGGAGCAGGATGTGCCATCGCCAATAAGTATGAAGGCGCGGTTTTGCACCTTGTCCAGCCAAGGCAAGCGTGGTTGCGCACAAAAACTAGTTTTATGTATATTATTAATTTTCACAAAACTAGGATTTTTCTCAAAAAATAAAATACCATTTCAGTAGCTCAGTCAATTTATAACATAAACTTTGGAATCACCCGCAACAATGATTCCACACTACTCTGATGGGTAGAATACACTTGAAATTTAATTATGGTAGTGGTGGAGGTAGTGGTAGTCATGATTGAATTTTTGTATGAAAAGGTCGATTGAAACAACTTAGGTGCTACCACCCCAGTACTTATCCCTACAAAGTTGTGCGTGCGCACTGAACTTTGGTATTTGCTTTTTTTATTGTATCACTTGTTTCTGATTATCGTTTTGTGGATTTTATTAATTGATATTACTTCAGAATGTCTAATTTATTAAATTATTTTGGTTTTTTTATTCTGGGTCATTAGTTCCGAATTTTATTACTGCCGGCGGCACAAGCTGACCTGCGATCAAAGCTGACTGAATCCACGCTATTTTCCGAGTTTTTAATAGTTTATTTCAAATGAATCAGTAGTTTATAGTATGTAAATTCAAATATCAGCTAATATGGTACTGCCATACCATTAAGCAATTGTTGGTCTCTTTAATTTGGGTTTAACTTTAGTCCATTGTAATAAGACGCTCTGTTTAAGACGTGCATACGTTAACTGCTATATTTCCAATAAAACAACATAAGTTATGACATTTATCTCTCTTTCAAATAATAAGGGGTCCTAAATTGGGAAAATTTTCAGCCTTATTGCAAGCCACAACCATCTGAAGTGCAGCGTCAAAATACACCAGTAGGCAAACCGGAAAAAAAGTGAAATCATAAAATAATTGAATTCTACTGAAAATTGTGTGAAATATTATCTATTTAAATTTCAGAAAATATATAATATATGTATTTTTGTTTTTTTGTTTTTCTTGTTTAAAACAGTAAGTTATTCCGATAAAAATCTACTATAAATGATAAATAAGCCAAAAAAGAATTAAACAAGATATCGCAGAAACGTTAATTTTTTTTTCATTAAAGTTAATTGTATAAATTAAAAGAATCTCATTAGTATTGAAAGAATGCTTAATAACCTCTATTGCAGGACAAAAATTATTTTTATGGCTAAAACTTACTAAGAAACAATTGTTTTTTTAAAAAAATAACTTAAAAACAAAAAAATTTAAATATTCCTTTTACTTTTCTTTAAAAAATAAGTAAACTAGTCTCAGAAGAAAATTTCACATTATATTTTTTACATCTGAATTGTTTTTATATTTATATATAATTTACTTAATTAATTATTATTATTATTTTCTTGTTTTACTTTTTATTTTGTGTGATAAACGAACGGAGTTAATAAATAGAAACGAAATTAATAATTGTAGCTTTAAAAAAGAAACTATAAAGTTATAAAAGATATTTTTTTACTGGAACAAAAAATAAAATTGTAAATATAAATAGTAATCAGTTAACACTTTCCTTATTAGAAGTTCTCGATTAAACCAAATTGTTTTTTTTTCAACCACTTGATTTGCTAACAACCATGTTAGATTTTTTTGTTTTTTTTTTTTATAACTTTGAATATTTTTTTTTATAATATTATTAATATTTTGTAATTTATTATAAACTTTAAGTTTTTCTTTTGAATAAACACAAAATTTCATGCACATATGTCTTTTGCTTTTGCTATGAATATTGTTTATTTTTATTTTATTTATTCAGATAATTTAAGTGTTTTTTTATGCACATAAAATATTTTGCATTGTTTTTAACTGGACAGAAAAAAATTAAATAATATCAAAAAAGCTATTTTTTTTAAATACAAAAATGATTACTTTTGCTTAATTGTTTTTTCCTTTCTTTTAGTATATATATATATGCTATGTTTTAACAATCACTTTGTGAAAAATCCACATCCTTTTTAACACTTCTCGCTAATCGATCTAGTTCAGCAGCAGCATCGGTTCGCACTGAGATTTTATCTGGAGTTGAGGGATCCGTGCCGTTTGGAGCACGCGGTGAACTCATTGTTCCAGGTGGTGCACCGGGTGATCCAGATTTTTTGTGTAGTAATGAATTGAAGAAATTTGCTAGAACTCCTTCGCCTCCGGGGGTTGATGGATTCAACTTCACATCCATCTGAAAAGATTGAAATTATTTGATTTAATAAATTAATAAATTTCACAATAAGTTAACTAAATGACAAAATAAAAAAACATAAAGCCCACACCAATGTGTATATATTTAATAAAACGATGTCGATTACAGTTCAATTGTCTAATCAAGGCACGACTTACTTCATATGATTTTAATATATTATTTATTAAATGAAATACTATGCATCCTTCTGGCGCGAGGCAAATTTAAGAACATCAGCGTCATAAACGTTCATGCACCTATAGAAGATTCCCCGGACGACGAAAAAGAATAGTACTTCGAAGTTTCCAAGCTCCCGGTACCTAATGCCCAGGTATGTTGTAAAAATCTTCTTGGGGAATTTGATCACCAAAGCAGGCCGGGAGCTTGTATACAGGCAGTATGGCACTCACAGCTTGCATGAAAAAACTAATGACAATGGACAACGAATTATCGAGATGGCAGATGGTCGGGTCAAGTACTAGATTCGCGTGTCGATATCCATAAAGCCACTTGGATATAGCCTGATGGAGCCAGTCGTAACCAAATACCAAATAGGCCATGCGATGACATGACGGTACGAACGTGGCGAGGTGGCAACTTCACTATCTTGTTGGTAAGATGTTTTGAGAGCGCATTACAACGCTGAAAAGATTTGTATCCGCGAATCAGACTCGAATCAACACAGCTGCACTACGCAAACAAAAGGCTAGAAACAATTACGATCATGCGTTAAAACTGTCAAGGAGCGGAGGTTAACAGACGAGATCCCAGACGTCAACGAGTGTTGGATACGCATTAAAAATACTGTCATTAGTACTACTGACTCCATCTTAGGCAGAAGTCGCAGATATCGGAACGACCGATTTGACTCGATAATGAATGCGAGCTGGTGACGTAAGAATACTGTGTACCGAGAATACCAGCATTCTCAGAGAACACGGACACGAGAAAAGAATTACGGAGCTTAGAAAAGAGAGTTCACAAACGGAAAAATGAAGCCTGGGAAAAAAATCTAGTTTGTGAACTAGAACAGCACAGACAGCGACGAACACACCACACGTGGGTCTGTGGCAACATTCCTTCTAAGCAGCGCGATAACTAGACTTGTTCATTTTTTATTTTTTTTGTATATAAAAGAATTGTATCTAAAAATGGCAAAAATCCAAATTTCACAAAAAAAGTAAAATTTGCATGGTTTGCTTTATGTTAAGAGAAGGGAGTTCGTGCTGTGTGAATTTTGTATATGGATATTCGTGCGTGGTTGCAGTCATGTAATGGGTAACGTTACCGAGCGTAATATATGACTAGCCTGTGTACTCATCTTGTTTTATAGCTTGTCGTTCAAACATGGTAATAGTACCTAATAAAGAAAAAATATGGGGTGCACCATCTAAACCTTCGGTATTTCAACATTGAATAACTCTGACATTTTTAAGCCGATTTTGGCAAATGAGCAAGATTTATTTAGGAATTTCTCTACCATTTTATTTCAAATCAGTTTATGAATAAAATGTCGATTAAATGACCTCATCCATTCGACACGCAAAAAGCAGCTCTTTTTGGGGCGTTATAGCAACTATTTCGGCTCGTATGTTAGCCCTGAGGTCCTCAATGGTCAGAAGAAAGTCGAATGCCGTTAAATCCGGAGAACGAGGAGGCCACTCTAAATCACCATTTCTCGACACAATGTGTCTCGGGAACTTACTCTGCAAGAACTTCGTCGTAGCGGCCGTTTTGTTGAAAATAGAAGTTCGTCAGAATTTCGCCCACCCAAAGTGTGCCAACCGCCAACATCCAACGATAGCATGCGACGATTTTTGAAGAAAAATGGACCGATGATGGTTTTTGAGTACACTCCGGGCCAAATAGTGACTTTCTCGTTGTACAGTGGTGTTTCGTGAATTACGTACATGGCAGATACCGTCGTCAACGAAGATGAGTAGTGGGTTGGAGGGTATTTAAAGTAGGCCATTTATAAAAATAAGAAATAGGCAAGTGATAAAATTGACCCTAGGGGACCCCAGCAGAGATCGGGTGGGATGCGGATTAGCTAACAGGGCTGAGTGCCAAGCTCTATCGAAAGACTTGAAGATATTCAGAGCAACCACACTAGACTTACCAGATCCTTTCAGACTTCGGCTGAAGTTTTCTGTAAGACAAACTAAAGTGGATCTTTTTCGTCGGAAGCCATACTGTGTCGTTTATACGAAGGTTGGATTCTAGATATCCCATAAGCTTTTTGTAGATTATCGTCTCCATGGTTTTGGAGATAATAGATGTAACTGCTATTGGGCGGGAGTTGGAGGGATTGCTGGAGTCACCTTTTTAATTTAATATACATTGTGAAGGCATAGGTTTGTTACATTCATTGGTAGTTTTAGTTTTCTTCTTTATTTAATTTGTTTGTTTTCGTCATTTTGGCATTACAAGGATACCTCGCCTCATATGAAGTATGACATCGTACTGGCTTAAAAGAAAAAAGAGAGTCTCCTCTTACAAACTAAAACCAACCATCACTATCTCGTTGAACTGAGTCATTTCTTCAAACTCATTTTGTTGTACTACACTTAATTAAATTAAGAAGAAAATGCCTAAACGTTGCGGAACCCCGGTTGAAAAACACTGCTCGAGATACCCTTAAAAGGCGGACCTAAGATAAATTGGCTAGCCGGCATCTGTAGCCTGCGGGTTAGGACGCCCGAATACCTCACAGAGGTACCTGGGGCCGTATTTGGTTTCTCAAGTGGATGGATCGACTCGACAAACAAAGCTTCTCGATTTTCTTTAAATTTGGTATTTGGCATTACGACCATATCGACAGATAAGCGTAGCCATACAAACTCATCAAGTTGGGTGGCATTACTCCAAGAAATTGTTGAAAATTTATTGTATGCATAAATTGAGCTTTTTAATAATCGTCAAACATCTTTATCGACACGTAAAGAGAAGATATCGTGTCGCCAAATTTTTATTTATCGACTCGAGAAACCAAATACGGCCTCTGGTCCGATCTTATTCCCCTTCTTCCACCCAGATAAAATTCCTTCTTTCGTGTGTTCCCCTTTTTAAAATTCCCTACCCTTTCTCCTCCCATCACTTGCAAGCATGATAAGCACAGAAGAAAGCATTTCTTGCTGAATCACCGAAGCCTGCGTTCTATGGCGATATTATTGAATGCGAGCGGTGTAAACAAAACCGCATGTTTACGTGACAGTTCTTTTACTCTTTCACTCTACTATTCGACTATATTACCTTTTTAGGAGAACTTTGACGTGTGGAGGCAGGGGTTCTGGTAAATGATTTAGGAGATTCACCCCTAGTGTGAGTTTGTCCCTGTTGAAGCATTTGCTGTTGCCGTATTAGGAAAGTTTGTTCATCTTCTGTTTGCACTTCGATTTCACGATTTGACACAGTCTATAAAGATAAATAATAAATCAAAATAAATAAATATCCCTAAATAAATATACTCAAATTAATTTACCTTTCTTGAAGGTGGTGCTGCTATAACATCAGTATAATAGTCTTCTGCCTTACAAGAATGCATATTCTCATATAAAATACTAATTTTCTTAAGATTATCCCAACCAGCAGGTCTGCAATATGAATTATATATTGAAATTATTTTTTTTTTAAATTGTATAAAAACTTACATTAAAACAGCATCCTTCTCCACGACTAGTGCAGGTGTGCGGAATGGTAAACCATAAATTCGATGTGTTAAATATTTGTAAAGGAGATCACAGTTTTTGTCTTCTTTTACGCTTGTGTAAAATAATGAGGCGCCATGCTGCAAGCAAAATCTTCTGATCCATTGCTGAATAAAATCAAAATGTTCATCTCTATAATCGTATTCCTTTTCCAGTGTTGTCATATAATCGGTCTAAAAGAATTATTAGATTAAGTATTTTTTCTTCAATTAGTTGTTTTATATTTAATACTTTTGTGACAACCACCACCATATCCAGTCCTAAATTAGTACTTAAAGCGCCTTCGGGTAGAGGAAGAACATCATCATCATCTATTGAATTTACCCGGGCGCTCCGTTTAATTGGTGAGCCTGGATCTAAATCATCGCCAACCTCACAATAACCTTGCCATGCTGATACCAATCTCTGTCTTGCTTCTTGTCTCTCCTCTTTATCCAATTTCAAACTATCAATATGATCTGCTAACACTTTAACCCAATGCTGTAATTGCTCTAGCCAACTCCACGGTGCTGTCATTGATACTGTTAGAATAACTAATGTATGTGCATAGTTTGTTTCGTTAAGTGCATATTTTAAAAGATTTGTATGTCCTGGATCACCGTCAAGGACCCAAACTCCTAATCGTGTGACATCTTTATTTCAATAAAAAAGAAATATTTAGAAATAATTTGATTTTGCTAGTAAAGAATATTGTGCTTACCATCTCTATATTCGTCCTTAACATCAATATATGCATACTCCAGACCAGATCCCTTCTTTGGATCTTCAACGCCTTGTAATTTAGCGATTAGTGTAGTCTTACCTGTTGCATTATCGCCTAATACTAATACGGATTTGTTCGATGGTAATTTTGTGCTGCCTTGTTTCTGAACTTCACTTAGAATAGCCGACCTAAATTGAAAAAAATTAAATTATTATATATAATTAAAATACATAAAGGAAATATTTGAATTAAAATTTCAAGGGAAATAACGAAGACTTTGAGTAATTAATGTAATCTTCACGTCGAGCAGGACTCGGTGAAAACAGATATCAAAGTGATCTCTAAAAATATAATAAGACAGATAATCTTTTACAAAGCTATCCGAGTAAAAATAAAATATGGCTTTACAACGGGCGAGCGCCAACCGTGATTGAAACATAGTCCTCGGCCAGGTGACGGGCGTTTTCACGACTGTATTGCCATACACAACACACACATACGCACCGACGAGTATCTTCTTCTTTAAACTCCTTTAATCCCTCATGGGACATAGGGTGGAAACAGTTGCCCTCCAGCGGACTCTGTTTTGCGCGACAGCTCTTAGCTCCGACCAGGATCTCCCAGTTGTTGCGGCTTCTTCTAGTAGGGTTCTCCTCCACGTTGTTCTAGGTCTTCCTACTCGACGGGAACCTTGCGGATTCCAGTCAAGGGCCTGTTTGGCTAGATTTTCGTTTTCGCGTCGCAAGGTGTGGCCAACCCAATTCCATTTCCTTCGCCTGATTTGGTCGTCTATCCTTTCTTGGCCGGCACGGCGCCATAGTTCTTCGTTTGAAACGACGAGTATACGTTTGTATATTTCCCACGAAAATATAAATTAACCAGCACCACACTTCCCAAATTGAGTAGGACACAATTCCCAAATTGAGTAGGACACAATTCCCAAATTGAGTAGGACACAATTCCCAAATTGAGTAGGGCTGGTCCATCCTCACCCTTTTTTTTGATTTCGTTGATTTATTCAAAAAATTTGGTTCGTTCGTTGAAATTTGTACTAGTTTTGTAAGGGCAAGACCTTTTGATCCTTCAAAGAAAGATGGGTAAATTCAAAAACTAATCACTGCCGCATCAATGCAGAATTCAGCTCCAGACTTCGAATTGAAGTCTGTAGCTGAATTCTGCAGTGATGAGTTATTGAATTTACCCGATCTTATCAAGTCATCTGGGATTGCATGGCCCAGAAATGACGACCCATAATAGGTGGTGAGAATAAAAACTAAGTGGTAGTGGTCATGAGAAAACATTCAACTTGGGGCGAATAAAATCTATCTTCGTTAAGCTCAACGAAATCACTTCACTCTCGGTTTTTTGACATTTAAGACCACTCTCTACTTTGTTTGATTAAAGTTGAAATTTGAAACCTGGTAATGGTTACAAGCCTCAACGTGCTATTTGAGTGAAGAACGCTTCAAGGGATTGTCTACTCTTTTAACTTTTAGGGCGCAACCCATCTTCCTCTTTGTTTCATTGGTCGACTTTTATCGATTGCTTTTTTGCTCACGACAAAATTTGCCAGGAGTTTAACAAAAAAAACAGCTTAAAATAATTTTCTATATCATAGTAGTCGAATTATTTATCGATGGAGTTATAAACAATCGTACGTAATCTAACAAGAGTGTTCATATGGCACCTTCTTCTTCGATCCGATGGCTCTACGACCCAATTCGAGCCTTGGCTTCGCTCGGCTTCTTCCTCCCGGCATTTCTCTGATCTCTGATTCTCTGATCAGTACTGAGAAGTATTATCTGTTTGCGGCGTTTATTCTTCTTTGCCCGTCTATCGTTGTCTGGGCTGACTGTGGACCCCAGGTATTTAAATTGGTTTACCCGTTCGAAGTGGCTTTTCTTTTTTCCATCCTCGACTGAACCAGAATCTGGCTCTTGTCTGCATTTATTTGCAGCCTTGGGTTTAGCTCCATCTTCTACTTCCATGAATATTTTTCTAAGGTATGACAGTGATCTGGCAAGGTAGCTTATATCATCGGCATATCCTGCCAATAGTTTGCATTTGTTAAGAAAAGTTGCGTTTGCATTAATGTATACTTTGCGAATTGCACCTGCTAGGCAGAGATTAAATAGTATGGGGCCAGCCCATGGCCCTGCTTTAAGCCTTGCTTGACTGGTAAGGACTCCGTCAATTCTTCTTGTCCTCTGACTCTACACCTTGTGTTTTCCATTGTCATTTTTGTTATCTTTAGGGAGATGTTTAGCTTCTGCATTGTCGCATACATTTATTCCCTATCGATGCTGTCGTATGCCTGTTTAAAGTCGATGAAGAGTTGGTACACGTCGATGTTGTATTCCCAGCATTTTCGGAGGATTTGAAAAAAGTTGATCCATTGTTGACCTACTTCTTCTGAATCCAAGTTGGTATACATTTATTGCGGCATCATGTATAGTTGCCTATCCTTTCTGCTAAAGTTGCCTGATATCTCTCCAATACAGTCTGTTCTTGAAGGCAATCAACGTCGAGTTTCTTTTGTTTGTTGTTTCTTTTTTCTTGAGTGGAGAGCCGACATCTGAATCTAGCTTTAACTAGGAAGTGATCTGAATTATAATTCGCAACTCTACACGATCTTACTTGGAGGATACTGGAAGCTGCCCGTCTGTCTATAACAATATGGTATATTTAGTTGCAGTATCTTTCGCTGGGAGATTGCCATGTGCATTTGTGAATATCCTTTCTTCGGAAATATATTGAACTGACGATCATATTTTGCTCATTGTTGTCGTTTGACGTTTCATGGAGACTTTCGTTTCCAATGGTCGCTCTGTGCCAGTTCTCTCTTCCAATTTTGACGTTGAGATCTCCTATCACCGTCATATGAAGGGACCATGTCATATGCGTGTTCAAGCTTATAATAGAAAGTGTCCTTTGTCGGGTACTCTTTTCCTCCGTCTTCGCATGTGCGTTTATGATCGAAAGGATGAAGAATTTCGTTCGGAGTCTTATTGAACATAGTCGTTCACTTATTGGCTTGAATTCTATGACCTATGATTTATAACTGACTTGTGTACTAAGAAGCCTACTCCTAAGTGATGCACCCTTCCGCAGGTGAAGAATATCCTGTAGTTACCAAGGTTTATTGTCCCGTCTCCTATCCATCTGATTTCTTGTAAGGGTGTATTTTATACCAGCTCACTTCATCTATAGGGACTTAAATGCTGCAGTTCTGTACATACTTCGCGTGTCCCAAGTTCCGAAAATCATTTCCAGGTATTGTTGCCGTAGTCGCTGCCGTTTTTTCGTCCCTTCCGAAGCATTGCTTCGTTTCTTTACTGATGTTTTTACAGGGTCCGGTAGTTAACCCTACCAGGAGGACCGGATCCAACCGTACCGGATAGGATAGTCAAGCTATACCACCGGGCTGAGCACTTAAGCTGTTTATACTGCTTCCACTACTTAAATAAATCAAACAAATCAAATAAATAACTTAAATCTTCATTCACTTTACAGGTTCATTTAGGGCTATCTGTCAAAATGTCGTAGCCAAGCTCATTGCGTTCAGTTTTCTTACGGTACGGCACGTCATATTAGGTTCAGGCTTATCTCTTTTCGTATATATGTCCGAACAATCTCAACATACCTTTCTGAATTCACGAAACTACATCTTCTTTCACTATACAATGCTTCACTATGGAAGACATTATCACAAGCAGCAAAAGTGGTCCGGGTGACGAGTACCCGTAGTGTGAGTCGCGAGAGAATGGCAGTTTCACTTACCGCCTTGTCTAACGGCGTTTCTTCAAATTAGACTCACCCAGACCGAAAATCGACTTCATTGCATAAGCCATCCGCACATGGTATTTTGTAGAAGAACTGTGCTTAAGGGGCTGGCTAGCCGCGGTTTGCCGACCACTGCCCTAGCACTTCGTGCGTCTGTTTCCTTTTTCTTATTATATTGTTAACATTTGCTAGCACAAGGCGTACCCAAAATGTCCCTTAGTGATCTGAGCCTCACAGCTATATAGACCAAGAATCAATGAGGAGTTAAAAATATGGCGTTTCAAGTGATGAAACATAGATTGCTTTCCAAGGCTGATGAGTCAGATCAGCAATGGTAACGTCAGGATCAAGGGACTAATGAATATCATTCTTAGAATGGTTCAGCCTCCATGGAGTACGGCTGAATAGTACTGTGTAGCTTTTGACTTGGTGTCTCTCTTTTTGAATTTGTCATCTCCTGTTTGGAGAGTTCGTCAGGAAGTCCATGTTACATGCATGTAATTGTCATTGTTAATTTAATAGTTATCATATTTAAAGTTATTATAAACAAAAAAGGCCTGGGTGATTTGGACCTAAATATGCCTTTCAAGCGAGTAGGAAATTAAGTGACAAGGATTTAAAAAGAACAAAAGGAAGGAGAAACCTAAAACTGACATCTACAAGAAGATTGAAAAGTTCAGCCTGCAATTTGTTTGATTTGTTAAATTCACTCCGAAAAGTGAGGGTCAATTTTAGGGTTGGAACAATTATTGGATATATGGAGATTCATATTGTTTAATGGAGACACCGGATCGAATTAGATCGATATTTTTGCATTAATCAAGAACTCAGCCAGCTTTATATTTCTTGCATTTAATGATCATATGTTCACTATTATTTATATTATTACTGATGGTACACATTTTATATGGAATTATGTTCCACGATGCCAATCTAGCATCGTCATAGATGTGACCAGTGATGATTCTATTTAAAATTCTATAGAGTCTAGGGGGTAGCTTTAGTTTTTTACCTTTCGCTTCCTTGATTATTTTAATTTTAAAGTCGTCTGGTTTTGGCAGATTATCTTTCGACTCAGTGGCATAACGAAAATTTTCATAACTTTTTGGTAAGCTGTATAGAAACATAATCGTTCATAATTCTGTAATTCCAAGTTTGATAGCTTGTCAATTGTATCGAAGTACTCGTTCATTTTGTGCAACAAAAAAAGTTTTAATAGTGAAGCCTTCCTTGCTGGCCCTTTTAACTGATAAATGGAATGTAATTTGTTCCATACTTCATTAGAAGTAGCATCACTTTTGATCTGTTTTAGCTCCGAAGGATGTAGCCAGATTGATGTCTGATTTGCTTTCTGATATTCGCGAACCTATTATTTTGTTGATTCCTCTGCAGTGATTGTTGGTTACTTACATTCACCATTCACGTAATACAGGGAGTAGTTTTCTCTTATAAGGGTCTTCCGCCTCTGGAAATTCTCCTTTCCTAGACGTTCAATCCTTAACATCGTGCTCGCCATGTTAGTTTTTTTTTTTCTTTAATTAAATTTTTAGTTATTTATTTATTAAAATTTTTTGAGTGTACGCAGTTGTTGCGTTCTGGGCCGAAGCCTGTGGTTTTAAACAAAATATTACTATATGAATATTATTGCATAAATAAGCCTTTATTTGATACATGATTAATATCGGTCCATTTCTTAACAGTAACAAATTGGGAATGAAAAAACAAATGGAAGTAAACTTCGACATTTTATATATAATGAGGAAAGTGTGTAATGATTTATAAACACAAAGTGGCAACAACCGAGTTTTTGGCTGGACAAACGATTTGCATATTACACTCATTTATTAGTATCATTAAACTCCATAGAGGCAGATAATAAACACAGAATCCATTAGAAAAAGAATGTTCGAAGCTATTTCAGCACAAAGAAAAATAAAAAGCATTTCGAACCCGTAAATTTCCACTTCGAGGTTCCTAAAAAACGCAAAAGATTATCGCTCTACTAATTTAGCCTAAAAAACTAAATGAGCAATTAATATGATATTTAAAATTTATAATTCAGAATGTTAAACATCAAAGTCCGTTTTGAGATAATCAAGTGCTGCAGATACCGATGTGGTGTGAGATAAATGTCAACAAAAATCGATTTATCTCACACGGACCATGAGAAAATTCACAAATAGAATACAAAATTACACAACAAAAGCTGCTCCTCTCCCAACAGGTTGCGAATACGACGAAATATGTACGTACCTCAAGGTAAGAGAATAAAAATGCATAAGTAATTAGCATATTAATTCATTTTTGGAAGTGCGGAAAGGTGTGACACATTATGACAGCCCATGATATGGGACAGGAAAATTTGCGAAGATAGAGAATTCTCACAAGATATATTTATTAAACCTAGAAATTATTATAAAATCCGATCACTACACTTACCATAAGTTCTCCTTGGGATCGGTACTGTCCTTTTTCTTTGTCGGAGTCAGACCATTCATATGAGTGTCTATTTCGATCATCGTAGATATTTAACAATCCCGAAACAATCGTTTATTCGTTCTTCTTTTATAGTTATTAACCTTTCTCACTGATTCCTTTCTGGTCTAGACAGTGTATGTGGACACCACTTCTTTGTGGAAATGAATAAACAGGCAAAATGATGATTATGGGACACACAGTTGGAGCACACTTTTTTCGTGCATTAAACGTATATTTCACAAAAATTACGCAAACACCTTTATTTGCTTTTTATTTAAATATCGATAAATTACGCTTTCCTCACAAGAAAATCTACGATTTCCTTCTGAGATCTTTTATAAAAAAAATTCTTTATTTTTTCTTCTTCTTCGCTGCGATTTGCTCATCGGTGACAAATGCAGGATGAAGTTGCCAACGGTGCAAAAATTTAGAAATGTTTGACGTTTGCACAGGTGTAACAACTTATCCGTATGGAATTATTTTTGTTCCGTTTTCGGATTATGTGGGTGGACGGAAGTAGGCAGGGAAGCATCTAGGTTATAACAGATTTGAAATATTGAATTAAATTTTAAAATATAAATAATAATATTGCGAGTAACAGAGAGAAACATAACTTTTCTCAATCCCTCCACTATAATCAAGTTTATTCAAAAACGCATATTTATGAAAGCTTGTCCACACAATTGGAGGTCAAATGGTAGTTAAGGCCTCAGTTGGTGCCGGTACATTAAAAACACAAATCCCCAGAAACGCCATCTGCGATCTAAGGTCTACGTGATTTAAGATTTTCCGATACGCTACCGAAACCTACCTTTCCCTCCACGAAGATGTTGACTTTACATCCGTTGACGCCTGGGTGCTCTTGTCTATACAAGAGTAACAGATGAAGGAGGGTGAACGTCGAGTGTTTCACTCCTCAAAACGAATCAAATACCGGCCTGGTTTCTCAGGTTGGGGATTGGGAGGCAGGCTGCAAACATTGTATCATAAACACCCACCCGTAAAGAATCCTCAAGGCAGGCCTCGGACAGGACGGACTCAACGGCAACGACTCAGCCAACGAAATTAGGAGCTCGATCTTGGAACATGGAACGTCAGGATGCTCAACAGAACGGCCCAGAGCGCCTGATTTTATTATTACTGGAAAAAGAAGGCATAGCAATCACCGTTCTACAGTTAGTCCATCCGTAGAGAAAAAAGCAGGTCGGGAAACGAGAGGCGGCCAGGGCTGCCAGGGGCAACACCATGGGGGTCTGGCAAACGCGTTGGGAGGGTGATTCCAGGGGCAGGTTGACAGCCCGCCTAATTGGCCAGCTATACACCTGGGTAGACCGGGAGTCCGGCGAGGCTGAATACTACTACGGGGACTCTGCTTCAGACGACGCGCACCATCCTTTCTTCAAATGTATTAGGAGAGAGGTCGAGCGAAGCGTGTTGGAGAGAGAGAGCTCGGAAGCATGACCCCCGACAGAATTATTGGCATAATGCTCCTAGGCCCCGAGGAATGTTTGAGGGTGGCGTGGTTTGTCCAGGCCATCCTGAAGACGAAGAAAACAGAGACGGAGGGGTGCTGATCTGCCTCCACTAAGCCCTGGAATACTCTCGCCTATGACCGGAGGGACACACGTAAAGGGTCATGTTGGTGACGCCCGCCAGAAGTAATGCCTCGCGGCGGTGCCGGGTGGGGTAAGTGTCATCGACAGGGGTGGTGTGTTTAGTCAGTAAGAATCTGACGCTACCATATGAGTGCGGATCCTCAGCGTTGTCTCCTGTCTTGCTTGACAAGCGGTCGAACACATGTCGACTGATGTAAGATTCTCACCATCCCTCGCAAAAAAAATCACCGCTCTACAGGAAACTAAGTGGACTCACAGTGGCATAATGGATCTCAGAATCCACACGATACTCTGCAGTGGCTCAGGAATTCTACCAAGAGCTAACGAACGCCATAAGATTAATACCATCAAACGATATTAAAAAGTTGCTTGGAGACATGAACGCTAAAGTAGAAGAGAAGAAGAGTTCCTAAGAGTCATAGGAAAGCGCAGATTGATCGGTCTCGCTAGCTCGAACCCAATGGTAGTAAGGTGGACAACGTGCCCGCCCCATTACTCGAAACTGTTATCCAAAACTAAAATGCTTCCGTATTCTCTATTAAAATTTTACTTCCTCTAGTAGAAATGTCACAAGAAAAGAAAATGAGTACAAGAGGTTGCAATTGTGTACCTGAATCCCTCTATTTAAATTTTTTAACTCCCTTGAGCTTACGATTACAAATATAACAATATTGGGTGCTATCAGTAATGCATACTTGCATGCGTAAGCTCGAGCTGCATCCACTTGTGGAAAAATCATTTGCGCATGCATGCAAGTATGCACTAGTGAACATGTTTCGCCATAGTTAAATATGGAGCGATTAATTGTCTTTTTGTTGTTGCTTTATTATGTTTACCGCAAAACTTGAGCACATTTCCTTCGTATGTTTGCATTTATGAACTTTGCTTGCATTAGTGAAACTAAAGCAAAAGCAAATATGCGCAAACTGAATTTCAGTAATCCATCCATTGGTGCGAATAGAATTTGGTCAGTTTTGTAATAGAGAATACGATTTTGCCAGTCTCGGGAGAAATTCTCATAATATTGTAATAGGGAATAAGGCCGCAGGATCTTCCAGTGGCCTCTTCTAATAGGGTTCTTCTCCACGATGTTCTAGGTCTTCTGGTTCGACGGGATCCTTGTGCATTCCAGTCAAGGCCACGTTCGGTTAGATTTTCGTTTTAGCATCGCAAAGTGTGGCCAATCTAATTCCATTTCTTTTGCCTGATTTTATTGTCTCCCCTCTCCTGACCGGCACGGCCCCATAGTTCTTCATTTGTAATTCTACCTTGCATCGGATTTTTAGGTTACCAAGCAGGGATCTATTGATGAAAACTTGTAGGCGCCCTACGATGAATTGGGTGATTTTCTTTGTTTCGCAATCTTATAAAAGAACTGCCTTCTTTTACCTAATAGTCTTTAAATGCAACAAATTTAAATTTACTATATTTAACATTTATTTATATATGTTCACATAAACATATTGAATATTTATGAAGATATAATTTTAAGTGCGCCAACAATTATGGGAAAGGTATCAAGCATATTTCCACTGCAGCATATTTTTTTTTTTGTTTTTGATGAATAAAAAACGGATGATTATTTGTTTCTTATTTAACAGATGAATATTTGTTTCTTATTTACAGTAAAATAACAAGAAGAAAAAATACACAGTTCCTAGTCCAAACCCCATAATTAATACTTTGTTTTTTTATAAATGGTACGCATATTTATATTCCAATATAACTTAACAGGAATGCCTGGGTATATCTTTTACACTAGAAAGACGAAAATAACTAAAAAAACATTAACAAATGAGAATATTATTATGCGAATTTTTTTTTGTAACTCTCCTGATATTATTTAGAATATTGGAATATAATTATCAATTTTTGCGCGATGTTTTTGGGCAACACATTCTGCAATCCAAACAATGTTACGGCACTCTTGCTCCTTCAGTTTAAGATACGCATAGAAGACGCCAAAATGAAATTGTTGCATAAAGGCGTACACATTCAATTTGACTTCGTGCTCGAAAAATTTATCCTCCAAAGTTTTATCGCCAGGATTTGTGCCAGATCCATCAAAAAGTGCAGCATATTCGGCGTAATACTCCGAAACTGCTTTCACTTGTTCATAATCATCAGCTCTTGCCAATGCTGCTAGACCATCAGGATGCATTTTTCCGCAACGAGGATACAATTTGGCACGATCGTCCTTTGATAGTTCGGTACCGAAGGAGTTAATAGTTATTATAATAGCACGACGATCAGCTTCAAACTAAAAAAGATAAAAAATATAGTAACTTAAAGCTATACAAAAGCCTTAAAGATCATCTTACGGCCAATATTTCGCACATAACATCGGCGGTAGTTCCTCCAATCTGTTTGCAGAAACCATAGAACGCCTCCAAATAGGCCTTGTACAAGGTATTACGAATAATTTCAATGTTCATTTCATCTAAATCTTGTTCCGAAATGCAATCAACAAAGAATGGTGCCAGCGGTGTATCAACGAGAACGGCGTTGTATAGTTCAGCTGGAGTTGCAGCTACATGGATTGCTTCCATCTGCTCAAAGCTTCCCAATGGATGACACTTGGGGATAAGTTCAGAAATTGGACGTTGATGAAGAGTCCCAGTAATTAACAATATAATGTTATCAATCATATATCCATATGTGATGAAATCAAGGAAGCTAGCCAATGGTTCTACGGCATGATTTCTCATGTGTTGGAATTCAATTACCAATTTTTCACGTAATTTATCATCAATCACGGAAACAGCTAACGGGGAGGGCTCATTCGCTAAAAACTGTCCGTAATCGGTACCTTGGAGGTGCAGCTTTAAATCTGTAGGCGGAAATTAAAAAAATATAAGAACAAAAAACTTATCGCTACACGGGATGTCAGATTGCAAAGCAAGAAGCTCTTTGCAATGTCACATGACATCTCCCGTGCTCGTAATTTTTGATAACTATTCTAAATGTATTGAATTCATCGAGATCACAGATAACTGATTAAATTAAATATTAAAGTTTTTTATTTACATACCCTCCAAAGTTTCGCATTGCACTAAATTTAAGTAATCTGATTGCCTAAGGATGCCACACTTAAACCCTCGACAAAGTCCTTCAAGGTATCCACCATCAACATTGAACATAATTCCCGTCATTTTTGTATGCTGCAATTAAATCCCTCGACTAATAGGAATACTACCAAGTTATAATCAACCAGACTAGGACTAGCAATTTAACAAAATTTTCATGAAACGTCTCACGAAAAAATTATTGACCAGCCTATAAATGTCATATGACTACGAAAATTTTTGGGTTGCAAATGCAAGTGCAATGACGTTTGTGGTTTCGAACTTTGAAGTTCGAATCGGATGTTTTCTGTTAAGAATGTTGGTAGAACGTGTACAGTATAATCGAAATTACCAAGAAGCTTTCAGTTCAAATAAAGTGAAAAGGTGATTTTTTGTTGAAAATTTCTGATTGGAAAAAATAGGTATGGATTTAAATGTTGTAGTTGTTTTTATGGATACAAATGGATATTATTATTCCATCATGTTGCATCGTAAACCTTGTATGAAAAAGATATTATATTTTATACTTGATAGTCTTGGTAACCAAGTATCATTTCTTATAGTGACTTTTATCATGTTAACCACAATTGTTGTACGCTGAAGCTGTTGAATTAAATAGGGATCTTATTTATTCAATTATATCTATAGACGATAATGTTGGGGGCTTGGAATGCTTAGCGAAGTGCCTCTTTGATAAACCCTTGAAAGACAGGCGCATATTTAATTCTAGTTGCCCTTGGTTCATCACCACGTATTGAAAACCTAATTTTTCAACGCAATTTAGCGAATAAACGATGAAGACGCTTTCGAACCTCTGATTGATGGAGTCTTATCGTATTCTGCGTAATCGTGTTAATTATGAAATTCGTTTTTCCAAAAACCAAGTACCATCAAACTAAATTTGATATTAAAGTACCAACTAAAAAGCTTTTGAATAACCTGAGGGATATTGGGCTAGGAAAATCTGAGACTCATGACATTGCAATGGATTTGAATGAGCTTCGCCGTGAGTTCGCTCAATCAAATCTGAACCAATGTGTTGGTATACATGATGGAGATCTTAGCCTTACTCACCTCACTGATATCGGTCCTTTACAATAGTTCTCATTTATCAATGTTTCCTAGCAACATGTATGTATATGGGACTTGACGACATTAATCTAAGGGCCTGTTTAGACGGTTCGCTTCCAGGAACATTCTTCACGAACTTTGAGGATGAAGGGGGAAGTGGGGATGATGAGAGGTGCCACCCGACTTCTCCCCTCATCCACAAAGTTCGTGAGGAACGCTCCTGGAAGCGAACCGTCTAAACAGGCCCTAAGTTTATAAATACGATTTTACCGGTAATACTGCCCTATGTTACTCATATATGTATTCATTTAATTCAATAACTACTTTTCCTACTTAGTAAGTGGTAATGATCTCAATACCGAAAAAATCAGGTACGCAAGAGTGTTGTGTCCTTGGGGCTTATTGGAGGGAACTACTACGAAATAAACGCTGGATAGAATGTTATAATTGTTTATTATTATTTCACACACGAGGTCTTAGTCCGCGCTATTTCACAACTACTCTGCTCTTGTTCTTCTTGTCTCGCTGTCAACAACTCGTAGTGTTGCCAACAAAGAGTTTCGTCCTATTCATATTCTTCCGTTCTTTTCAAAGTTTTTGTGCTTGCCCATGAACAAATCTCAGAATTTATTGAAGGAAACAATCTTCTGTCTTCCTATCAATCTGGATTAGACCTAAATATAGTTGCATCTCTGTGCTCTTCCAAATCACGGCGAGTAGTCGACAGGCAATGGTAGATGATAAACAAACTCTGCTGGTATGGTGGATTTCTCCAAAGCGTTTGACAGAGTTTATGTTAGTGAATAAATTGCAATCTCTTTTTAACTTTTCTAATCACGCTGTTAATTAGTTCGGCGATTGTTCGGCGTGTAAAATCTGGTCCTGGACAAGATCCACTTACCTCGTTTATGACTAGGTTGAAAAGTTTAGTCGACGTTGAGTTGAAAATTCGACCATCGTATATGATGTCGAGTTGACTTCACTTTGGTTTAAAATAAAGTTGAACTGAAATCAAAATATAACGTCAAATTTTTGTGTGAAACTCTCATTCAAAGGTATGTAAAAATTCAGAAAGAATTTTTTTATTCCTATGCCAGCAAAAACACCGAACGCAAAACTAACGCCGAATGCGGACTTCACTTCAACCTAATTACAACTCAAGCACAACTATGAGGCAAAATATCAACTCGACTCAGGTAGGAGAGCTGAGAGAGAGTTGGGTTGTGGGGACCCAGTTTCAACTCTTCATCCGTTTATGACTGGGTTGAACCTAGTCATTTTCAAATGCGACGCATTTGATAAATTTGTTTTCTTATTTTTTTTGCGGAATATTCTATTTCGAGGGGCTCATTTATGAGAGCAATAAATCAATCGGTTGATTGTCTCAAGCGCTATAATGTGTGTGTGCTCTAATTTTGGATACATAATGCGAGTGGCTATCTCAAATTTCTCCAGACACAACGATCAGAGTCTTCATCAAGAATTCGTTTCAAGATACTTAAGTATATACATTAAACTTTTCCATGACTTATGCTTGGTTACCATAATTAATCTGAGAGATCCTCCCTGCATGTTCAGGATCTTTCTTCTTGTTACCGTACTCTTTAGCTTAACACCAATTCAGCCTGGTCACAGTTTTCCACCATTCGGGTGTTCCTTGGAGACCCATTTCTCTATGTGGTTCTCTACCAATGATAGTATATGGTTCTAGACTCCATAATTCTCAAGACTTCTCCTGACTATCATTGGTGTTCATTTAAGTGTTTCCACGCCTACAGTGGTTAACTATGGTGTATTTCACCGAACTAAGCAAAAGTCCTCGGAAAAGATTCTCGAACTCAGGCGAAGTTCCTTATTATGCCTTAGCGAAGGAATCCTTGAGGCCGCAGCTATATCTTTGATATACAGTTCCACCTCGGCTATTTACACCAGTCGCTTCAGTAAATATGCCAGTCTGACAAGCTTCTACTCAAGGATATTTTTCTTCAACATTGTATTCTTCATATAGGAGTTGCCGAGATGTAGCTTCCTGGATCCTTCAGGATTTTATTTATTCCCTTTAGCTTCTACGCCATCTTTCCCGGTGAAAACTTGATCGAGTCCAAATTTCCATAAGGATCCTTGGAGACGTCCAATATGTTGATCATGTTCAATCAAAACCTCCTCCACCACTTCGCTTTTCGTAACCGTTGGGTTTCTTTATTGCTCTTTTTATCCTCACCTTCTTATGTATGCATAAAAGAATTATTTATTTTCTTCTTTCCTTTAAAAATAAGGGTTAAAAAAGTAAAAATTCCCAACAGTATTTAATATCTCTGAAAAGGTTGCATTAATTGCTACCGCGCGAACGGGATTGGAAATGGTGTAATGTCTCAAAATATTGGAGTAAATTTTCAAGACTTATGTTAATAGAAAAAACATAGTGCTTCCTTAGAGTACACTCTCGAGTTCGATTGAGGGGAAGAAAACTTCAGTCATTATAAATCGTTGGCTTCTCATTCAATGAAGTGTGTGTCGAAGGAGTATTGGTCAAATAAAGCAATATTTTGAGTATCAACTCCGCACCTTTCTCGTTGTCTCGCTTTTTCACCGCTCGATGATCCCGTAGACCTTGAGTCAAATAAACTTTTCGTAATCGATGGTGGATATCCTCTGCACGCTATTGTATAGGACCGAAATGTATCATTTAAAATAATTTTAGACAAATACGTACAATACTTTCAAAGTCATTACGATTCTAAGGTGACAATTGTATTTGACGGTTACTCGGATGATCCAGACATCGCTGGTACTAAGTCATCAGAGCGACCTATCATTGTTTTGCTCACCGCTCTAGGCTGCGATCACTAGAACTTTTTTTTAACCGCAAAAGGACGTTTACCAGAGAAAAGGTACTCCCAATCAATTCTCCGATACGGAGATATAATAGCTTAAACTATATTATTTATGCTGTAAACATGCTAAGGGCGACCGACGAATTGCTTTCCTAAAGCGACTGTCCAAAACGAATAGAACACACCGCTCTTGTATGAAGCTGCACAATCTGCAGACCACCTGGAGGAAGTCAACAAGACTTTTCTCGACGAGGGCACTGAAGTTGCCACGGATGATAACTATGTATGTAATTATTATAGAAGAAGAGCACCGTTGACCATGAACCACAACATTGCCCTTTTGGCGGGCCTGGTTGTTAGAAAGAGAGAATTACTACAGAAACTAATTTAACTTGCACAATGCATATTATGATAATTTCCTGTAATACATATTTCTAGAGTTAGATCAAGTAGAGAAATTTTAAAAGTGAATCTTCCTCTGGCTCTACAAGAGGGATACGGTCTTGGTTCTCTCCACTGGTCCTGTTTCCAAGAGAATGTCATCTATGGCCTTGATAGACTATAGTAGGCTCTTTTGGCTTTTAGCAGTCGTATTTCTTGTTCTATGCGTTATTATCGGCTGCTATTATTGACCCATGGTAGGTAAAGTGATTATTGACACCTAATATTTTAATTGTAGCTTGGTAATGGCGAAGCATAATTGAAGTATATCTATAAGTTTCATTATGAAATTTATACTAAAACCAACAGTAATAAGTTAATTTCATAAATTTATTTTGCAACATAAAAATCTACAATGATTCATCCAATTAATCTATTTTACATTGCTGAAAAACATACATACAATAACTTTAAAATAAACTTTATAAAAAGTTGTAGCATTTTTATTTCATATATATATTTATATATTTTGTTTTTTAAATAATATACATAAAATTATCATAAACAAAGCGCAAAATGTATCTAGGTAAATAGCATTTATATTTAAATTACTGTCAATAAGTTCGTTTCATAATAATAATAATTAATAATCAATAATAATCGATAATAATTTTACTTATCATTTTATTATCAATTCTTTTAAATATAATATAAAAACACTACGCAGATATCATCTCCTTTCCTTAATTAATAATTATAATGCATTCATAAGTTTTCATTAATTTTTCGATTCTCTAATTTTTCATTTTTATTGGAAAATAATTTAAATTGAAAATATGGTTATAAGTTTCTGTCTTCTCTTTCTGATCTAACAAGATTTCACGCATAAATATGCGTTAAAAAATTATTTCGTATAAAAATATTTTTATTTAAAAATATTTATTTTTCTCGTTTTTTTGCCATTCTTTTTGCTTTGTTGCCATTCTGCATTTTTATAACTTCGAAATTTCAAATGAAAAATAAAATGTTTTTTTGTTTTTATTTTGTTTGTTTCAAAACACGTACAGATTATAGAGAAAATTTATAAATGTATATTTCAAGTTTCTTGTGATAATAAAAATTTAAATAATTTTTTTAATAATTAAATTTAATTAATAATAACGTGCCACTGACATAATGTGTAGAGGAAGATTTTAGATAATCAGCCAAAGCGCTAATTGAGTTGAGTCTTCGGTCTTACTGGAAGAACTTACGGCAGCCCATGCCTAACCTCACCTAGACGTACAGGCAATAGACCCATATATTATAATTGTTGAGAGTAGGTAAACAAAAGTATGTTTACTAATGATTGAAAGAAACTTAAGCACAGGGGTTACCCTTTGCATTAGTCAGTCATTATACGCCAACCTGCAACGTCTCTCTCTCTATAAAAACAAGAAGTTCCAGTCAAGTGTATTGACTGGGCAAATCCTAATGCGACTTTCGACAATTAAACCAGATAAACGAGTGGAATTTAAGGCTAGGTCGAATGGAGAACAGTGATTGAATCTTCTAAGATACAGACAGCAATACTAAATTTGGTAACTTAGTATGGGTACTGGTAGTGTATTCAATATTTTGCATGATTTGTCCATAAGAAGCCCTGTTCGATATGGGTTCTTCGTTTGCTCACTGTTGAACAAAGCGAGCTTGGAGCTGTCTAGGCGAAATTCTTACTTACTGTTTTATTACTTATAAAACCTGCACCGACCTTCGTTCTGTCTTAGTGGGCAAAACAAATCTTACAGCTGATCCTTTTCTTAACAACTTGGGTATATCTTTATCTGAGGACTTCCGATGGAATGATCACATATTCCAAATCACTAAACAAGCATCCCAATGCCTAGGATTTCTTAAGAGATGCAAATTCCATCTCCCACCAGCAGCCAATCTATAATCAACAACATCCCACATTCGGCCCCGCCTCGAGTATAACTCATTTATATAGGCTAACACCCCGAAAACCGCCTTAGCTTGGCTGGACAAGGTGCAAAGCCGCGCCATCCGAATGATCGGAGATGGCAGCCTTTGCATCTCCATCGACTCTTTGAGCCACTGTATGAATGTAGCAGCGCTCTTTATACTTTATCGCCATTACCACAGCGACTGTTCCACTGAAATTCAGGACCTTCTACCTGCACGGTAATATTCTTCCCGCAACACAAAACTCACCCACATATCCTACAACTCCCGTTCTAGAAGTTCGTTTATGAGTAGAACAACTCGACTGGGGAATAATCTCCCACAGTCAGTTTTCCGAACTCGTACAACACCCAAGAGTTCAAACGTGATATCAATATAAAATTACCTTAAAACTTTTTAAGATGGAGCACTTTTTAACGCTCCAAACATTTCTGGGGCTCCCACAGTTACCAAAAGAACGGCCTACAAGGCCAGTTAGATATTTTTGGATCCATGCTGCAAGGTGTCGAGTGTGGTCCCAGTGAACGATTTCGGGATTCTTCTTCAGGGAGGGCAGTCTGAGCCCGTAAACCCAGGGATGGAGTACGTTGAGATCACTCCGTCATTGGGAGATCTCCTGCGGAAGTAAGGGCACCTAATCGGAGAGGCGACTCGAAAAAACTACCGCTTCAGAAGACGGGGTGGCGCAGACCGAAAACGTTTTATGCGATATCTGGAAGCTGGCTACTCCCGTGTAGAGGCTGGTAGGGTCTGCGGGGCCCCCGAGGAAGAAAGGGATACAGATTTTCTTAATAAGAAAAGGGTTAGATCCACTGGATGTTCTCTAGGACATAGTAACCCAGCGAAAAGGGCGAAGCCTTTGGCCATACGGTTTGAAAAGTCGGACATACCCATAATGAAATCTAGAACGACTCCAAAGCCGACCTTCTGTCAAATAGCGGAAAGTGTCATAATTGGAGTGCTTGCGACTAACAATCCGGAGACTCTTTTGACCACGAAACAACTAGTTACCGTGTAAGGAAGTCTTCTGGAGGCGGTAGCCGAATTGTAGGTCTCAGAACCGCCCAGGTCAGTAGGGGTCGGCCCTTGTTGCTTGCGCGCAGCCTTTTTGTAATCGGGTACTTTCCGGCAGCAACAGAAGACCCCGTTATGTTGAAACGATACGTGTCCAAAAGAAGACCCTCAGGTTGTAGGCGTGGAGAATACTCCACAAAGTGCACCGCATAAAATTCACAGATATGACGTTGTCAGGATGGTGAACACTGCAATTTTGGTCTGATGACAGGAGAAGCCTCTTTTAACGAGAAGATGACTCCCACTATCTCAACCTTACTAGCTGGGCAAGCCCTAATGCCCAACCATGCAATACAAACAACCAAATAGGCTCCAAAGAAGGTGGTTCTGTTGGCGAAACGTCGGGCAAGCAACTCTGAGAAAACATACTTCCTTTATTGCCGCTACAGGTGGAACTGTGACCCTAAAACCACCATCGAAATCCTTATGGAGCCTTCAGCCCATAAATGCTTGCAAAAAGGGAGATATAATCCCGTAAGGAAATGGCAGGCAGGCAGTACTCGAAAAAAGTTTTATCTAGGACAACTGGAAATACAATTTATGTGAAGTGAAAGCGTCCAACAAAGGGCGCCGAAAGACAATCTCGCTCCACCTTCAACAAGAGCTAGGGCCGGCGCTGCAGACATTGTACCGTGACCTGAACAGACTGACAGACTGGCAGTACAAAGGATGATTAAGCTTGGTTTTTCCACATAAAAAAATGTCAAATCGAAATTCGATTTTCGATTGTAGTGAATCGAGCCGTTTGCAGTCCATGACAGTTCTCGATTGCAAGATGGTCAAATGCTTGTTTTGCGTATTTTATTTAAACACAAACAGCTTTCGTAAAACAATATTGCCACAGAAAATTTTCAGTTACAATGGTGGGCGGCATTTTTTGTTCGATTCGATTGCGTTACGGACTACCAATCACAATTTACAATCGAATCAGCTTTCGGTTGACCAATCGAATTTCGTACTAGTGGTCACTGAATGATGCTATGATTGTATTTTTTGTACCTATTCATACATGTCAGATAATAGAATAGTTTCACTCTTTAAAAAGAATTCAAAAGGATTTATGGAATGTATAAATGACACGAAAAAAGATGCATCAAACTTATAAAAATCATAACAATACCGGATGATTCAAATAATTTTCATAATTAAAGATATAAAACAAAACATTTTATTTTAAGTAAAAATTGCGCACAAAAATGTGATATATTATTATCGTGATAATAATTATATATTATTTAAAAATTTCCACGTTGTATAAAGCATTCATTTTTATTTTGAAAAGCGTTCGTTTGCACATGACTTCTGCGTATGACGATAACACATTTTGTTTTATTCACTTACATGTCTAAATACCTTTTTTTAACTCATTTATTAATTGCAATCATGTAGCCATTTTACATGATTTTTGTGTTTCATAATAAATAACTTCATTTATATTGATTTTCTTTCATATTTTTTTTTTTACTTATATCATTAAAAATCCTTTTTAACACTTATTACAATATTTTTTTCTTGTTTTGTTCAATTAATATTATTTCTTTTTTTTGTTTTTGAAAAATCTCTGTGGTAAGATCAATATTATTAAAACATTTACATTTCCTGTTATTTATATAATGCATATTTTCTTTTATAGTATGTGGATCTATATTTTTTTTTGTTGCAATAAAATTATTTTTCAAGCGAAATTTCTTAAGTTCTTAGTTTTAAAGTTAATCTGGAAATTTAAATATTTTGTTTACCTATTTAAAAATGGTTTTGTTTTTTTTTATTCCATACAAAAAAATCTAAGTTTCTTTTTAATAATCCTTGTTTTTTTTTTGGCTCATTGAGGTAAAAGTTTAGCCTTGATGGTAAAAAATGTCGCCGCTTTCTAAGTGTGTGAATTTTTGTGTTTTTTGGGGAAATTTGGTTTGGAAATATATTTTTTAAATATGTATCTATTTTAAATAGAGCTAAAAAGATGCATATTTGTTAAACTTGAGCGGCTTTCGGCAGTGCAATTGTTCTTTTTTTTCTAATATTTTTTTTTATAATAATAAATATAAAGTTTATGTTAAAAGATTTTGTTTTTAATTTATATTTTCTAATTTAAAATTGTGTTTTGTTTTTTGTTTTCTTTCCATTCATTTGTAAATTTTATTTATATAGAAGAAAAAATTGTTTATGTTTTTTATGTGAAAGAAAAAATTTGTTTTACTTATATATAAATATTTACCATTTTTTTATGTTTTAAATACAATAATTAATAATATTATACAATTTAATAATAATCAAAAAAGCTCGTTAACTTAGCAATAGAAACTATAAATTAGTTTTAACAGAAATTTCTTTTATTAAAAATTACAAATAAGCTCGTAGTATATTTAAAATTTAATATTAATAATAATTATGATTAAATTTTTTATGATTTAATTTAGAGTTTTAAAATTTTTTTCTCGCTTTTTGTTCGTTTTGGTCTTAAAGAGTTGAGAATATCGTAAATTTTAAAAAATCCTATCAACCCCTACACATAAATATACTTATGTATATAGCAACTAATCAGTTCTTTTTTTTAAATGATTGTTTTTTATTTACTAATTATTTTGTTACATAATATAAATATATATATTTTAAAACTCTTTTTTAAATCATAGAAAAATTTCAAAAATGGGAAACCAATTTTAATTTAAATAAATCTTATAAATGCAACTAGCATAATATTTAATTTAAGAAACAACTGTTTGGGGAAGATTAATGATTAAATGAATTTTTTAAGGAGACTACCCATTGTCAAGAGAAAAATTTATATCAAAAAGGACCAATCTGATTTGGATCTTTGTTATTTTTACAATTTAATATTATTTGTGGTTTTGCTTCAACAGATGGAACAAACTACACCATTCTATTTGGCATTGTATAAAATGATTGTTCAACATTGTATAGTAAATGAGACACAGATTGCTTGGTAGTAGTTATAGTTCAAAGATAAATTTCAGAATTTTTTACATTCATGCTTTTGAATAGTTTGCAAAATTCCATATATCCAAACTTAGATTGCAATTGTAAATAGAAAATAATAGTCTTCCTTATTAATGTGTACATATGGTAATATCTTACTGTAGTATAAATAGTAAATGTAATGACTTACTGTAGTATACATAATAAAAATAAATAATATCAGTTAGCCATGATGAACAAAAGTAACGAGTTTTAATAGGTTATGGGCCATCTGTTAAAAAAATAAAATTAAAAAAAAATATAAGTGAAATATTGTTATTTTTTACGTAATTATGGCAGTAAACTACGTGCAAAATATTCCAAAACTAAAAGGCAGAGAAAATTACGATGAGTGGAGTTTTGCAGCAGAAAATTTGTTGGTGCTTGAAGGTATGAATCATTACATCAAGCCGGTTACCAACAAGGAAATAAAACCTGAAGACGACGCAAAAACCAAGGCAAAGTTAATTTTAACTATAGATCCAGGACTATACGTGCACATTAAGGAAACAACCAGTTCGAAAGAGTTGTGGGAGAAGCTAAAAAATATGTTCGACGACTCTGGTTATTCCAGAAAAATAAGCTTGCTAAGGCATCTAATATCAATAAGGCAAGAAAGTTGTAATTCTATGACCGCATATGTAACCGAACTGGTCGATACAGCACAGAGATTGAAAGGCACAGGATTTACAATCACAGACGAATGGATCGGGTCATTATTATTAGCAGGTTTGCCAGAAAAATTTTCTCCGATGATCATGGCCATAGAGCACTCAGGAATTCAGATAACCACAGATTCAATAAAATCGAAGTTAATGGATATGGAAGTTAAAAATTTCACTGATACAGATTCCAGTAGCGCTGCATTCGCTGCGAAAAAATCTCACTTTAAAATGAATAAAAATCCACAATATGGCGGATTGACTTCTTCAAAAATGTTTGGAGAGAAAAAAATAATTTGTTACAACTGTAAGAAAACTGGTCATTATAGAAATCAGTGTCCGTCATTGAAGAAAAGTAAGGAAACAAATGCGTTTAATGTGGTTTTTCTGAATGGAAAGTACAATAAAAACGAGTGGTACGTTGACTCCGGCGCCAGCGCACATATGACGGCAAACAAAGAATGGATAAACAATGCAAACTTTAAACCGAGTTTATCAGAAATAACTATTGCTAATGATACGAAAGTGCCAGTTGTGTGTTCGGGAGACGTGCAAATAACGACTAATTACAATTACAGCATCACGATTAAAAATGTACTATGTGTGCCAAGTTTAACAACAAACTTGTTATCCATAAGCGAATTAATCAAAAATGGAAACAATGTTGGTTTCGATCAAAGTCATTGTTACATTCGCAACAAGAACAATGTACTGGTAGCAACTGCAGAATTGACTAACGGAGTATACAAGCTTAAGACCAAGGAAGCAGATTGTATGTTAGCCGCTCCAGCAGTAGCAAGTGCAGAGTTGTGGCATAGGCGGCTGGCACATATTAACAGCTGTGATTTGAACAAGATGAAGAATGGAATAGTTGATGGATTGTCATACCTAGCTCCTAGTGGTATAACAAAGGACAATGGCGTAATTTGTTGTGAAGGTAAGCAGATTAGATTACCATTTTCTCACATTGGCCAGAGGAGTAGTGAAACACTACAAATAATACATTCAGATGTATGTGGTCCAATGGAAAACAAATCAATTGCAGGTTCACGTTATTATCTTTTATTTGTAGATGACTATAGTCGAATGTCCTTCATATACTTTTTAAAAAATAAAAATGAAGTATTCAAAAAGTTCAAGGATTTTAAAGCTATCGTTGAGAATCAGCAAAATAAGAAAATAAAGATACTTCGCACAGACAATGGTGGTGAATTTTGCAATGGTGAAATGGAGAATTATTTGGCACAACAAGGAATTATTCATCAAAAAACTGTAGTATACACGCCAGAGCAGAATGGAGTTTGTGAACGAGCCAACAGAACTGTTGTGGAGAAAGCTAGATGCTTACTCTTTGATGCACAACTTGATAAAAAGTTTTGGGCTGAAGCTGCACATACAGCTGTCTATATCAAAAACAGATGTGTTACTTCAAGTTTGGAAAATAAGACTCCATATGAAGTATGGCATGGAAAGAAACCTGACTTAAGTAATATCCGTTTGTTTGGATGTACAGTAATGGTACATGTCCCGAAAGAGCGGAGATTGAAATGGGACAGAAAAGCGGAACAGTGTATCTTAGTTGGATTTTCAGAAAATGTAAAAGGATATCGTGTTTATGATCCAAGAAAAAACACTGTAAGTATTAAAAGAGATGTTATAGTAATGGAAGACCAAACATATGTAAAAAATCAAGAAAGAAACAGTGCAATCTGGATACAGAATGAAATAGAAACTGATAATGTGAGTGAGGATAGTCAAGGAAGAAATTTTGAGAGCAGAGATTCAGTGGGGGAGACTACTTTGAATGAATCTCTGAGCAGTTCAAGTTCTAATGACACAGCTTACACAAATCCAGATTCTTATTATAGTGATGAGACCTCATCGGACTCAAATGTTGAGACCGATATTCCAGCAAATGAGTTACAAGAAGTTCCAGAAATTCTAGAAGGAAAGAGAGTCAGAAAGCCTCCAGAACGATATGGTCTGAACGTTACCGCTGTCTCAGATGGTTTTCCAGAAGCAGAACAGATTGTTCTCTCAGAGGCGCTGAATGGACCAGAAGCCGAGCAATGGAAATCAGCCATGCAAGAGGAGCTGAAGTCATTCCAGTGTAATGATGCTTGGGAGCTCGTGAATGTTCCATGTGATGCGTCAATAGTACAGTGCAGGTGGGTGCTGAATAAAAAGCTTGATGTGAATGACACAGTCCGGTATCGAGCAAGGCTTGTGGCAAAAGGTTTTACACAACAACGTGGGATCGACTATGAAGATATTGTTTAATGGTTGTCATATGTAACAAAATAAAACTAAAAGGTTAGATTATACTGTTATTTTGTTAAGTGGGGGTATTAATGTGTACATATGGTAATATCTTACTGTAGTATAAATAGTAAATGTAATGACTTACTGTAGTATACATAATAAAAATAAATAATATCAGTTAGCCATGATGAACAAAAGTAACGAACTCGTTACTTTTGTTCATCATGGCTAACTGATATTATTTATTTTTATTATGTATACTACAGTAAGTCATTACATTTACTATTTATACTACAGTAAGATATTACCATATGTACATATTAATACCCCCCCTTAACAAAATAACAGTATAATCTAACCTTTTAGTTTTATTTTGTTACATATGACAACCATTAAACAATATCTCTAAATCGGAATAATCCCTACCATGTTCAGAAATTTGTAATGCTTAGTTGACATCAGACCCTTTGTTAACAAGTCGGCGGGCATTTCTTTAGTAGAAATATATTCAATTTGTATTAACTTATTTTTAGTAGCATCTCTAACATAGTGATAGCGCACATCTATATGTTTTGATCTATTATGTGACTGATCACTTGTTGCTAATTTTAATGCACTCTGATTATCGCAGTAAATCTTGATGACACAAAGCTTATTAGTAAGCTCATACAATAAATTTCTTAAATAAACAGCTTCTCGAGATGCCTCTGATAGCGATAGGTTTTAAACTACAAGTTATTATATTAGACCGTTTATGACTCGAGTTGAAACTGAGTTCACTCAACTTAACTCAGCTCTCCTACCTGGGGCGAGTTGATATTTAGCCTCATATACGCAGGTTGAGTTGTAATTAAGTTGAAGTGACATTTGTTTTGTTTGTTTAGCGTCCGGTGTAGTCTGCCTTCGGCGTAACTTGCACAGGAATATAAAATTATTTTGTTCTTCTCATTACCTTCCACGTTTTTTCAAACATTTTACGTATCTATAAATGAGAATTTCACACAAAAATTTGAGCTTATGTTTTGATGTCAGTTAACTCAATTTCAACCCAACTCGACATCATATACGGTGGTCGAAATTTCAACGCATCCTCTACTTAACTTATCAACCTAGTCATAAACGGGGTATATGAGCCGTTTATTTTAAGAGTGGTCTAAATCCGTTTTTAAGACATATGTATAAGGCGCTTTCAATAACGAATACGCATACAGCTCTCCAAGAATTCTTGACTGACTTAGCGGGGGGGGGGGGGGGGGACGCCCGAACGAGGGATAGCTATTATGCTGCCAACCAGATGATTTATGTCGATTACCAGAAGGGTTAATAGAGACACGCCACTACACAAGGAGGAGTGCTGTCCCCGCTACTATGGCTTCTGGTAATGAACAAAGTTCTCAGGACGCTAGAGGAACAAGGAAGAAAAGTGGTCATTTATGCTGACACCCTGGTAATTTCAGTTTCTGCTAAATACCCCATGTAATGAGCGAAATTATGGAAAGAGCTCTGAGCAGCATTTAAAATTGAGCCAAAGCTTCTGTGGTCTGTGTGCTAAATCTGCAAATACAGAGCTATCGACGATAAAGTACCTAGGTGTTATACTCGACCCTAAACTGAACTGGAGTCTCAATACTGAGGAAAGAGTTAGGAGGGCCTATATAGGTCTCTACTAATGCAAGAAAATACTTCGAATTGACAAAATTTTGATGACGGACGATACGACTCATACTCTCTGGCGCAATCAATAAACAAAACTGTCGAATTTCCGGAACAGAGAACCCACACGTCAATTACAAAACAGCACTGCATAACGAAAAAGTCACTGTTTGGGCCGGAGTGTCTTTGAAACCCATCATCGGGCCACTCTTCTTCAAAGTTGGAGAAACGGTCGACGACGTAGACTTGAATAGAAATTTCTGTTCAACTTTTTCTTGCTTTCCATTCTGTATGTTCAAGAAAATTTATCTTTCTAATTTTGCATACGAGAGAAAGAAAAGAAAGCGTTGAACATCGCAAATTGAAGAGGGAACTGAACGTGTAGAACCGCTTTTTCGTGCCGAAATATTGTGATTTGAAGTGGCCTTCTCGTTCTCCGGATTTAAAAGGACTAGACTTTTTTCGGTGGAATTATTGAAACAGTAAAATTTATGTTAGCAAGCCAAAAACCATTGACAAAATCAGAGCTAGCATACGAGTCTAAATAGCTGTTGTAACGCCCGAAATGCTGGCCAATGTTATGCAGGATGCCCAAAAGAGAGCTGCTTTTTGCATATCGAATGAAGGTGGTTACTTAATCGACATTCTATTCAAAAACTGATTTGAAATAAATGGTACAGAATATCCTAAAAAAATCGTGCCTGCTTTGCGAAGGTGTAGATGGCGCACCCCATATACCCAGCCGACTACATTCGTCTCTGTCAATAAAATATATTTTTGAGCGAGTGAAGAAGAAGCCTAATATATGACCAAAAATATACTGCCCCTGAAGGTCCCATCGAAATCGGGTTAACCGTTAAAGACCTCAGCCCATACAAACAGGCTGAAAGACAAAGTACCTACATATTACAATTAATAAAATTCCTGCCAAAATGTGGAGGTTATTTCTGAAAAAATGAAACTTTTAGGAAAGATAGTATTTGCAGACAATAATAAATATCCAGGTCTGCATTTCGAATACTCTAATTGAGAGCCCCCTATTTAAATGTCCAGGATTGGCTAAGTATTCACGAAAAGCTGACCAAAATAAAAGGATATATAAAGGCCTATAGTACGATGAAGATTTTCTTGGGTATATTTATTAGGTAGATGAACTCTTACATGATGTTACTTTTAAGGCGGCCATATACACATGTACGGCCCTAGTGGATGTACACAGCCATCTTACGTCACATTTGACTCATAAGTGTGGGTGGTCAGCATTATGGAAGAAGTACAACTGTACCTATCTAGACAGAGTCCAAAGAGTGTATATGAAACACGCGAGGAGCATTGCGCTTAAACCAGGGGCCGGTTCCTGTATGTCGAAAATGACAATTTTTTTTCGTCTCGGGTTCGCGTAGGTCGAAAAATTGAAAATTTTCGTCTGAAGCCGACGAAAGGCAGTCGAAAGGTCTTGAGCTAACAAGTTTTTGCCTTATTATGATTAATAATTTTCAAATAATAAATAGTTGTATATTTTTACAGCAGTTGTTGTAACATTTTTCGTGTTTTAATATTGTGGTTCCTATCGAGGATACGAAAACATTTCTTTCGACGTATGCGAACGCTAAAATTTTCGCCGACAAAATTTTTCGACTTCAATTTTTTTCGTACGATTATCGTCGTTCGCCATACACGAACCCGCCCCAGGTACGTTTTAAATACCATCCTCTGTCTTCTTCCATTGGACTTTCATACTAAGTACCTAGCCTATGCAGCGCCGTCAGACTCAAGGCATCCCGCCGGCTTAACCGGTTAATAATAGGGTACAAAATTTTTGCTTAGTTAGGCAGTCTGGTACTGTTGGAGTCACAGCTTTCGCCGGCTGGTTAGAGAGATTCACTTGTATCAAGAGGCAGAACACGCCAAAGAGACTGTCTCTCACTAGCTCTGACGGCTGCTAAAAAAATCAACTCATATAACATCCAAGAGTGCAAACGCGAGGCTCACTGCTTTCTCCTTATGCAACTACCTGACTATCCTTAACCTTTCATATTCTTTTTCTATTTTCAGGTCAAGCTTACTACTCGACATTGCACCATGAGTTGAACGACATGACGGACTAGTGATACAAAGGTTCCTGACATAAAAAAAAGTTCTGGTAGCAAAGGCCATACAGACATAGCTACACTCTTTATATGATTTGCGATTACTATTCTGTCTGGTTATGCGAAGCTTTGAAGCTGTTTTTTAATTGAAGGAGAAGGAAAAGAGCTAAAGAGTGAGTAAATTAAAATTTCAATGCGAATTCATATAGATACCCCAAATTCAAGTTATGCTCCTTCACTAACCACTACTCATCACTTGCGTACACTGACGAAAACTGAAATCATAAAGCAAATCCACAGCGAATTTTCATGCATCTACAAGATCAAAGAAAATCGAAGCTTGCCCCAAACGTACTTCGGATTCATATTATCTGGAAGCACATAATTAAAGCTTCCAGTGGAAGCACTTGCTTTATTTCCCGCTGGGATTTGAAGTACTGATTAAAGAGACTGATTACTGTATTATGTTTCTATTATTTTATTAGGTTTTCCCCTAACACTTAACTAACACATCTCTCTTATACTTTACTTCCGACTCCGATTCCAATAAATCAAGTTTAAAATCTCCGATTCCGGTGACTCCGTAACATCCCTAGTTCAAGCATGTTATTGTCATAATTGGCAAGATCGCCTAAAAATGATTTTGTTTAAGTAATATTTTATTTTATATCCTAAATTAAACCGATGGTCTCCTTTAACATTTGATTGACACAGGTCCTACATTGGCATAATTTAAGACTACCTGAAGCAAATACCCTTAAATATCTCGATTTAAAGATAAATGTGCTTTGGTTACTTTCGAAATATGTACATTGCTCATATATGTACATGATTGCATATAGGAACAGAACAAGTGATGGTAAAATGTAATTCTTTTACGTATTTTGAACATAACTCAGCGAAATTGTAATAAGGGCTAACTAATTACCTGCAATGATTGTAATACTATTACCATTTCTTTGTGCATTGTAAAAATAAACCTTGATTTACTATATATGTACATATTTAGTTCAGTCGAGTTTAGTAAATAATTCCCTTAATCATTAAAAATCCCCTACTTAACAATAACCTTAATTAATTATTAAAACAACAACTAAAAAGGATCAATATTCTTTCTTTCTCTTGTATATAAAAACATACTCTAATTAATTAAAACAAAAGAAAATGTCTTTGCTACTTTTTTGCATTTTTAGTTTTTTTTTGTTGTGAATTATGTAGAATATTGAGAGAAGGCAAGGGAAGTTCATTTGTACAGAAAAAAGTGAGTAATATTAAAGTTTCTTTTTTTAATTATTCTTTTTTCAATTATATTTTTTGCACGTTAAACCATTTAAGTTAAGATAAAAGTTGTTTTTTTTTCTCAGAATTATAATTTTTGAAAAAAATTGTAATTATTAAAATTATTAAAATAATATATTTATATAAAGCAGATTTATTCTTAAAAATTTATTTTTTTGTTTTTGTATAACTTTCAAAAATTTCGTAATAAACCCATATATAAATACAGACCGTGTGATTAGAGGTAACGTGCTCTTGTTTTGTATAGAAATTTCCATATTAATATAAATATGGTTTACAAGTTTTATTTTTCTTTAAGTCTACTTTGAAATAGACCTGCATATCGGTCTGCAATTTCAAAAAATTCTCTAGAGCGAAATGATGACACGCTTACAACTCCAAGTGCCCACCCAGTACTAGTATAATATAAAAAATTAAACTCTTATACAAATTTTTCGAAAATTAATAAAACAAAATAGCTTTTAGAAAACAACATCCATGCACATTGAGAAGGTACATTAATGTTATACACTTTCTAATAAACACAATTTTTTTTTCATATATTTCACAGTTAATTATTTATTATTTATTATATTCCGATAAAATCTTCAAAGTTATCTTTTTTTCTATATTTAATTGATTTATTATACATGAATAATTATTCTCATCATATTTTAATTTTCATCTTATATTCAGTAAATTACTCCTCTTATAGGCCTCTCATGATTAATTGAATTCTCATGTTTCATTATAAAATATAGTTATATTTGTTTTTTTTTTATATTTTTGTTTTTACAAATTGTATCATTATTAAAGAAAAACATAACTTGTGTTTTGTTTATAATAAGCTATATAGATATAAAAAAGCTAAATGTTTTTTTTTTGGGGAATGAATGTTTCATCTACTAAATATACAATAATATTTAAAATACAATTTTTCATTCATTTTGTTTAGACAATCTGGTTTTCATTCCATTTCCCTTTTTTTCATTAATCATCTTCTCTATAACAAGCTACTATTTTTTGCCTACATTTTCTCTAGTCATTAGCAACCCTGTATTTTATCGCAAGCTTTCAATAAAAGTAATTATACAAAACTTAAAATGAAACGTATCAAAATGATAATAATATATAAGAAAAAAATTGTGCGTTGCAGGAGCCGAATTCTCGTTTAATAATATTAATGCTTTTTTATGTGTGTGTGGCGTAGCTACTTACCTATATTTTTAATAATTTTTGTTTTATTAATGCTGCTTGTAAAATGAATGTGGCTGTGAGCTTCCTCCATGGCTTGCAAGAAAGAAAATATGACTAGAAATGACTTAAATAATAAATTATATATATAATAGTGGTTATCAATTACACTAGGCGACACTTAAAATTTCCCGGACCTAATATTTGTCCAATCTCATTGAATATTTGTCGTATTTTGTAAATACATAGTAGTCATGCTCCTAATACCAGAAAAATAACCATTTTTATTTATCACGTATAGTATTATTCTGTTGGCATACATTTAGTTCTTCCACCGTTTCTCGCTTTTGTGTTAATTCTTCAGATTTACTTTCTTTTATTTGCGGTTTATACTACCCAAAATGTCAACAAAAAGGTATTACATCATTGGTTGGGAAGTGCATCCGTACATATTTTAGGACGTGTAATCGTACAATATTGTTAGAATTTGACGAACTGGTTCCGTGAAAAACCAACAGATGAGTTTTGGCCAACCAATGATTTGGCGAGAATCTAAGGATCACGTGAGTCGCACGAATGTCAAAGGTTTTTCTACGAAATCTAAGCACGCAATAAAATACGCAGAGGCGTCTTCTGATGCGAAACCAATACCACATTCAGAAGATCTTCTTTCCAGTACATAACCAACAAATCAAATTGACCTTTCAAGTAACTAGTTCAGGCCCTGTACTCCCGAAGACGAAATGAAACGAAAACGAAACCGTTTTGTCAAAAAGCTACTTTTTTTTTGTGATACGATGAAGCTTAGGAGTCACCCTTTGTACTACTAGTCCGTCATGTCGTTCGAGTCATGGTGCAATGTATAGTAGTAAGCTTGATCTGAGGGATAGAATAGAAAGGATAGGTTAGGGGTCTGGGGGTGCATGAGTAGGTGTCGATGAACCTTGCGTTTGAACTCAGAGATGTTATATGAGCTCGGAAACACCGACTGCGGAAGAGAGTTCCACAACCGAGTTGTTATATTTATAAACGAACAGCTAAACCGTAATGTGCGTGAAGGGGAGGGCTGCAGGGTGAAGGGGTGAGCCGAGTTGGCTAGTCTTGTGTTGCGGGAAAAAAGTTGCCGTGTAGGCAGGAGGTTCTTTATTTCAGTGGAGCATTCGCTGTAATAATAGCGATAAAACTTGCTGAGAAGATAAAACAGTGCTGGGAAGACGATATCGTCTCGTTTTCGTTTAAACAAACGATGACATTTTTGTAATCGTCTTCGTTCAGGCGTTATTCTTGTTGTGTTTTAGCGGAGGTTACAATGTAAGTTGAGATTGTTAAAAATTACAAACGCAATTCAGTATGAGATTATTGTCTTCAGGAGTAGGAAATATATTTTCGTCTCGTCTCGCTATTTCGTTTCGTTTTTTGATCGTCTCGTCTTCGGGAGTACAGGCCCAGCAGGTTCTGATAACGAAGGTGAAAACTTCCAAGTGCCTGGTACATTTCAATCACCACATTTAATCAAACAAGCTGAGTTCGATGACCTTATCAGAGATTTTGCCTTGCCTAAGGAAAGATCTGAAATATTAGCTTCAAAAGTGAAACAGTGGAATTTCCTTCAACCAAAGCGTTTACGTTACTGCATAACGTAAACGAGATACTTCGGATCTTTACTCGAAGAGCGGAGATTTAACTTATTTCAACAATATTGTCGACTTGTTGGCTAAATTTGGTCCCCACCATGAATGGAGCCTCTTCATCGTTTCTTCTAAAACAAGCTTAAAAGTCGTACTTCTCCACAAGGGAAACGAAATTCCGTCTCTACCTTTGGCTTTTTGGGAAATCACCGATCGCCCCAATATGAAAGCCTTGTAAATCAATTATTAAGTGCTTATAAAGAAATGGGTTGTAATATGTCGTTCAAAATACACTGTTTGCTCTCACCTAAAACTAGGTGCGGTGAGATGAACACGATGAGCGCTTCCACCAAGATATTGCTACAATTGGGAAGCGTTATAAAAGGCAAGTGGACCGTGCATTGCTTGCAGACTACTGCTGGGTTTTTATTAGGGCAACATCAACCTCTTCTTACAAAGGCATGTTTATTTTTTACTTAAAAAGTTGCGAAAATCTGTTAAAACTAAAAATAAGTTTCTCTTAAAATCTTTACGTGACTGAGATGTTTTATTTTGTCTTAAGTTATCTCTGAGGAAACAAAAGCCCCTTAATGAAGGCAATAACGCAGTCAAGAATTCTGATTCTTGAATTGGATTTTCATCGGTCGTGATAGAAATCGAATTCAGAAGTCTCAGATTCTGACCGTATACGAGCGGATGGTGAGCATTGTAAGACGGTCTTAATTGCCGTGCGTATGCCTAATATGACAAAGGGAAGGTTTTAACTCCAATGAGTAGTGTTGTCCCTTGGCATTAAGGATGCTTTTAGTTGCCTAAGGAACCGTCCAACCATCCCGTTTGCCTGCTGATGGTAAGCGGTTGTCCGGATTAGATGAGTGTGTCGAGTAATTTGGCAACCTCATTGAATAGTTTCGATTCGAACAGCGTACCTTGATCAGTTGTGATCTCGCGGGGTACGCCGAATCGTGGGACGAATCCTTTTGCCACTGTTGAAGTTGCGATATCCCGAATTGAGTATGCTTCAGGCCTTCGCTTGAATCTATCGACGATCGTTAAGAAAATGTAAGAGTATCCACGAGATGAGGGTAGGGGTCCCACTATATCCATATATGGTCCATATGGTCAAGTCTATTATTTGGAAGCTTGAAAGCTTCAAATGGAGATTTAGTATGGCGTAAAACTTGGGCCTTTTAGCAACCTAGACATGATCGAGACTAGTCATTGCACTCTTTATGGATCGATGGCCAGCGAGCGATAAATGGTATTGGTCTGAGAACTAGTTTTACCCATGAGCCGTTGCTGGGGTGTTCTTGTAGAGACTTCAACTCTGTGTCACCTTGTTGAGCCTGAGCCAGTGTAGGCAGGTCGAAGGTCATCGAGTCAGCGTTGTCGGTTGCCAGTGAACGTTAGTTTTGTTTACCCGACACATCCTTCAACGAGGACTGCATCGCTGCATAGATTGCGATAAGCTCGTGATTGAATGCACAGTACTTCTGTTCTGTTGGTGTCAGCCTTTTGGAATGAAAAGCTAGAGGTTGCCACCGGTAACCATTAAATTGTTCCAATCGGAAGCGTCAGTCGTTAGACTGGGACCTTATTCTCTATTACAATATTGTGAGAATTTCTCTCGAAACTGCCAAAATAGTATTGTCTATTGCAAAACTAGTAAAACGCCACCGCGCAGTGAATAAAGTGTTTTAATAAATTGTCCTAAATACAAAACAAGTGTCGTCGACTGATTTTAAATAACATTTATTCATTTAATTGAATATTTGCGTTATCATAAGACAATAATAAAGCCATATTTAAGAAGTAAAGTCTTTTATAAAATTTTGTGTATTTTTTTTTGTGATCAATGTGTTTTTTTATTTTTTGTTTTGTGTGTACATATTCCTGACTCCCGCTTTGAAAGCAGCAAACTAAATCGAAACCAAAATAAAAATAAAAAAAAAATTAAAATGGATAAATAAATAAATTATATATTAAAAAAAATGAAAAACAAAATAAACAGAATTTTATTTTTTGAATGTATTCTTTTCTTTTCTGGAAAATATTTTAGTTTATACATTTCAATATTTTTTTTTGTTCTTTTCGAAGTGAAAATTGTACAAGAAGTTCGTTATGAATTTAATATAGCTTAACTCATTTTTTTTATTGACTTATGCTTATATTTATTATATAAGTCCTGTGTGTGTGTGTTTCTTTTTATATCAATGTAGCTGCGTATATATTTTTACATCTAAAAGAAATTTAAAATAATATTTTTGAAATATAATAATAAAAAAAAGAGAAAATATAATTGTCGATTTGTTTTCGATTGAAAAAAATATTTTCTTTTTAATTCTTTTTGTTTTTAGAATACATTTTTAAAAGTAAATTTTACATAAAAAAAAACGAGGGATATTCTTAATGAATTATTATGGGGTGTCATGATGGAACAAAAATAATTTTTTTTAAATAAAAAAATAAAGAAATACGTGTTTCCTTCTCGTGTCATTTAAATGCTGTTTATATTTTTTTAAATATCGAAAAAAATGAGATAGTTGTTTTTTGAGAGTATAATTGCAGTAATGTGACTGTTGGAAAAAAGGAACTTTAGAATTTGATATTTAGGACAGACAACGAATGCTCAAAAGAAAGGCTAAAGAGGGAAATGTTTGGAGCACAATTTTTGACTTCGTAACTTTGCTTGGAGTAGTTAGGAGGTGAACATATCTAAAGTCTCCGCCCGTAACCCTTGAGTCGGGGAGGAGGTTATTTATTCTTACTTCTTACCGTCCTATTAGCCCTATTCAGTGAGATTGGGATGAGGAAATCGACTAAATCAGCGTTGTATAAACTATTCAACACTACGACCAAGGATGTACGTGTCTTACAGCTAGACATCGTATTTGACGGAGGGCTCCTCCTCCATAAACTAATTTGGCAAAGAGGTGCCAAGATATCGACAATCTGCGAGAGCTACATTCACTTTATCACGAAGAACTACTACGGAAGGAGAGCGCGGTAATCTTTGACGGCTATTCCTGATTAACATCAAGCAAGAAAGTAGCAGAATCAAATGCGCTATCGACTCAACAAGTCTGTCAAGTCACCGAAGACACCGAGATAAACGTCAAACAAGAAGATTTTCTATCGAACAAGTTCAATAAAAGCAGGCTCATCAACATGCTTAAGGTGAAGCTTGAGGACAATGGGATTAGGACCCTTCAAGCAGAGCGATGCGGACGTTTTGATCATGGATACGGCTGTAAAGACAACAGCTGTAGGCATTATGGGTGTCGACCTCATAGTTCTCTCCACCAAGTTCAGCTGTGGTTGGGAAATGACTTGTGGGTGGAAGATTAAGAACAACTGCCTGGACCCAGTGCACAGTGAGTTAGCAGCTGCACCGGAGGATACCCTGAAAATGATTTTCTACCGATACAGGAAAGACTGTGCCAGCGCGAAGTGTAGCTGATTTTTTGCAAGCCTCAAATGTTCCCCAGCATGCCAAAATTGCCTGAATGGAATCCCTCAAGTTGACTTCAAAGATGAAGAAGAATAGGAGGATCCTCTGACGGTTTTCCTACAGGTGTCCGATGGAGAAGGTGTTGGAGAAAAGGAAAATGGCAACGAAGACGAGAATGAAGGTCCTTCCCAGCCCAAGATCGCGAGAAATTTACTCAAAGGTGCCTACTGTTGTAATGTTTTATGTTAATTCACCATTAAAATGGTCTATATCTTCTTTAATTAAGTCTGAGGGACCTGGTTAGCCGGTCTACAAGTTTATATTCTAAAAAGACGTTGACTGGGAATAGTGAGAAATTGGAAGATTCAGCCCTCATGCTCAACACTGCAATTGCTTTAACATTTGAAGGAAAATCGATAAAATAGTAAAGTATTATATATTATTGAAGGGAATTTAATGCTCTACAGCACTTTTGCGCGGCATTTATTTTTTGTGTGCATGGTTGAAGAGCTATCCGATCAAAAAGAACAAAAAATTTGCGGCAAGAATGTTTTTTTTTTTTCAAAACTACAGACTTTCAAGAGCAGATATCCTGAAAACTATTCAAGGTATCGAAAAACTTGATTGAGTAAAACTTGTAGCAAACTCGCAAGAACGCGTAGTTTCCGAAATATAAGCGAAAACCCGAAAAATTAAACCTTCAAACCCCACCTCTCCCACCCCGGCTCAAGGGCTACAGGGCTACAGACAAGAAATTTTGATATGTTCAGTGTTCACCTCCTAACTAATCCAAACAAAGTTACGAAATTAAAAATGGTCTTCCAATCATTTCCCTCCATACCTTTTCGTTGCCCCTGGCCTAATTGTATTTGTTTCGTTTTGAGTTCGAAAGAATATTTTATTAATAGCTGCAATATTTTTCGTTTGTGTATTATTATAATAGGATACATGCTCAAACAAGACTTTTTTTTATTTATTTAAATTAAATATTCGTTCAGAATCCAGCTGAGAAAATACTTGCACAATGTTATCCACTTTTATTTTTATTTATTATTACTATTTCGAAACAGTTCTAAATATCCCTCAGTCACTTACAAAACTAGATTATGAATATTTTTTTATGGACGTATGTAACACAATTCATTATTTTCTTAAAAAATATCTGTATATATTATTTATTTCATCTATTAAAAAAAATTAAATTTTAATAAAAAAAAATTCTCTCTCAAACTAAAATAATATTCTAAGAAAGAAAAAAATTCTTGTGGTCTTACATATTTTATATATTATATAATAGAGAAAATTGTCCTTTTCTTTTTGTCCTAAAAAAACGAGATTCGTCATTTGTATAAAAATTTTACATTTGAACACGTCATTTTAATTAAATTACAAAAAAAATAAAAATATATAAAGAAAAATGATTTAAACAAAAGACTTTAAAAAATATCATTTTGTTTTTTTTTGTTTTAATATACATCTCTTTTTCTGTTTATCATAATGAAAATTAAAGTGCTAAAAATTATTTAAATCTAAAAATTTAATGTATTTTATACATTTTTTATGCTTTTAAATATTACAAAAAAAAAATAATAAAAAAAATCACAAAATATGTTACTTTTGAAAGAAGAAATTTGTCGCTTAATTATAAAAGAATAGAAAATAATATCATAAAATTTCTAATATAATTAAGACGTTTACAGTTTTTTTTATTAAATATACATATAATATTTGTTTTTTAAATTTTAATTTTATTTAAAGCCATTTCAAAAGTAACAATTTTCGTTTTTTTTTATTATTTTTCTTGGTCTTATCAAGAATTTTTATTTCAATTTTTTTTTCTTATAAAATATATTTTTAAATAAAAAATAAAATATATTTTTTTGTTTGTTTTACTAAAATAAAAGCAAGCGTAGCAAAATTAATTTTTAATAAAATAAAAAATTAATTTTTCTATTCTATATAATTGCAACGATAAAAGTAAAAAAAATGTAGATTTTCTCAAAAAAAAAAAAAAAATTGAAATAAAAAAATGAATGTGGGCATTTTTTTCTTTTTTCTTTTCTTAAATTCTTTTTTTAATTAATTTTGTTTTTTAATCTTTAATAACTTAAACATAAGTAGCTACAGCATTCGAACCCTGTGTTGGCACTTGCTGCTGATTGTGTGGAACTGGTTGAGGACTAACTGGCGGCTGTAATTGGCCAGGAACATATTGGCCTATAAATGAGCCATCTTCGGTGAATTGTCCTAATTGGTATAAATTTCAAAATAAGAAATTTTATTTTATTTTGTAAATAAACAAATTGTAATTATTGTTATATAATATCAAATCACCCTTTTCTAACTACAATTATGTATGGTAACGTTGTACATACTTTTAAATATATACATATTGGGTAAAAAATATAATGGAAAGGTTCTAAAATACGATTACTACGTGCAATTTTATAATGCCAAGATGAGTTTGTATATAATATGCAGAGCATGCAAATGAAAATTCAATAAAAACAACTAGGAGAAATAATTTAGGAGTATATCGATACTGAATAGTTCAATTTTTACCAGTGCCAATTTTGTAAATTTTATTAGTTTTTGTGGAATTGTATTAGTCGTCAAGTATTGTTCAAATAATAATAATAAAAAAAGGTATTATATCTTAAAATCGAATGGATGATTGGATTATTTAAAAAAAAATCAAATGTAATAGGCACTTTCGAGAATTCACCATGGTAGCCACCGGTCGAACTAGAAGTTAACCATGGTGAATTCTCAAAAGTGCCTAATTTGAAACATTGTACAACAACCACCACCAATGTACAAGTTCAAACATAAATCTGCCTTTAGCATCAATTTAACTGTAAAAAGCACCTCAGCACCCCACTATTATCTTCTGGTATCTTAATACAGTGCTGCGTAAAAAATTAAGACCACTTACACTTTATCATGAAACTTTTACTTTCGATGCCTACAGCTTTCGAATCATATGTTGGGCTACATAAATGAAACACTCAAATTGTACCTAAATCTAGTGTCTATTTTCTGTAATAATTTCATTAAAGTAAAACAAGACGGTATTGCAATATAAGTTATAAATGCACTGCAATTATCAAATAATTAAAACTTGTTACATTCTACCATCAAAAGATACAATGAATGTTGGACCGTTCAGAACAGGGGCCGGTTCGTGTATGGCGAACGACGATAATCGTACGAAAAAAAATTGAAGTCGAAAAATTTTGTCGACGAAAATTTTAGCGTTCGCATAGGTCGAAAGAAAATTGTTCGTCTCCTAATGCAAAAACTCGATAACCCAAGAGCTTTCGAGTGCCTTTCGTCGGCTTCAGACGAAAATTTTAAATTTTTCGACCTACGCGAACCCGAGACGAAAAAAATTTTCGTTTTCGACATACACGAACTGGCCCCTGTCCCCAGGACAACTTCCGGGGCCGGTTCGTGTATGTCGAAAACGCCCTGTGGCGTAGAGGGTAGGGCCCACAGGAATTGGAATCCGCAAGACTGGAATGAATTTTTTTCACAGATGAAAATGAAGCCAAGCCAAAGCCAAGTGAATGTGGTCTTAATTTTTTACGCAGCATTGTATATAAAAATTTCGTCTCACGATGTTCGTACACCCTGCTATTCTCCGAAACCACCTAACCGATTTAAATGAAAATTTGGGAATGTTTATGGCTTCAGATTGGAACATAGGATATGGTCCAGATAAGTGGAGTTGTGAAAGAAAAAACACATCCTAAATTAAAATGAAATTATAATAGTAACAACAGAATGAATTAATTGTCGATTTTCGGTTGATTTGTGATTTTTTGCATCGCACATTGCGTCTTTGGAGGCATTACACCGAAGGATACGAGATCTACGAAACAATCAAAACCGGTTTGGTGGTACTATTACTCGGTTGGAAGATGATTTTCGTGAAACATTGCCACAGATTCCACGGTAAACGACGATGAACTTAATACATGTTTGAAGTCATCCGTTTTGTGGAAGCACGTACAAACACTAAAATTAAGTATGAATATGCATGTTGAATTACAGAACGACTAATCTGGAGAAGTATTTTCAAAACGAATGCTGGACATTGACAATGGTAAAATCCCCGTTGACATTTCAACTGGTTGCATAACTTTCCCCGTTGGTTATTTCCACCGAGGTAAGCGCATCACTTGAGAACGGCTCGACCGATTTGGCTAATTTTTTTGAATCATGTTCGTAATAGTCGGAAACCATTTTTAGTGAAAGGAACAATGAAAAATTTTCAGGAAAAACTCAAAGTGATTTTATATGGGATTTTTGTATGAACTGAATACCATAACTCGCGATTAGAACGACATATGTATTTGTTTAATTCTTTTTTTTTTGTTTCTCGTGGTCCCGGTATAGAAATAACTTGAGAAAAAAGCGGGAAGTTATGGAGAAAAATATGGAAAAACACATTCCAGCCTAAATTAAAAAAAAATTACGTTTGTTTTTACTTTTGTGTCGTTTCGCGACGTGATTGCCAAAACTGTCTATTAAGTCAATCGGTTAAATACTGACGAAAAGTTAACTCAGTTGTTTATTATTGGCAGTTGAATTATGATTTTGTTGTAAGTTAATCGTTTTATCTCAAACAAATTTACAGATTTACCTACGATATACGGTGAGTTCTGAAAAGACAAACGATTGTACAGTAATAGAACAGTGAATCTAATTGTCTATTTTCAGTTGAATTGTGACTCGCATCTCTCGCATTTATTTGAATGATCACAATAATAAGCAATAAGACAGAGTAGTTTAGGTCGCAGAAGGAAACGACAATGCTACAAACCGAATTAAGTTTCGATCTACTCGAACTGCAGAGCAACGCGAAGAATCATATCATACATATAGGATACACACAGGATGCAGCCTATAAATTTCTGCAGCTTTAATTCATGCGCAATTCATCACCAGATCAGCGTTATGCACACCACACTTCGCAGAAAAACCAATTGTGGTATAACTGCAAATTTGTTTTCATCAACACACTCAAAATTTGAATGCCATCTGGTAATCACAAAATTGTAATCAAAGGCGATAACATCCCTGCAGGGGTAAACACAAGACGTTTAAATGCGCCAACAATTCATTCTATATCGGCTGAACGATCAGCGTGTGTACGAAATGCACCAATCATATGAGGCGCTGCAATATCCCATAATATTTTGATAAGTGAAAGACGGTTTCGTAGTGTCAAAAAGAAGACATTTTTTATATCAGGGCTACGCAAGTCAATCAGAATGACCAAAAGATCGATATCTTCCCCTTACCAATGTCACATACTCATTTGACTAGGCCAACATAAGAGCTGTTATCAGCGTCCTCCACACCAATTTTTGCCTGACCGAGGCCCTACACCTGGTGATTTCTCACTATGAGCATTGTTGCTTGACCTCATTAACTTTTTATTTGTTAATGTTTTCATATTCAACCTCAGCTGTTCATACGATGTGATAAACATACTCTAAGTTCCGCATTGTGATGGTTAGTGGTGCTCAAGGCACTACAATAGATGTAAGCCGGTTCTACCAAGTTCTTAACGCAAAAATTCTCGCAGCTCTTCATCTGAATGTTTTACGAGCAACTCTATTCAGGTAGAAAACATGCTGTAATCATCAAATCAACCACACTTTTCCTACGTATGGTTCACGATGGTCATTCGTAAGAAAAAGGTGGTTGGATTCGGTGCTCGTACGAATTTTATCCTTGAGAATAGGGCTTCGCTCAAACAATTGAAATTATCCAATGAAATCGAAACTTGGAAATCTGAGAATCGAAAAGACATCGAATGTAATAAAGACTGCCCAATGATATTCCCGAGGCCCAAGTAAATTCTGCGTTCATTGGAAAAATCGATCACCTGCTAATATTTCGGTGTTTGAATAAAATGAAGCCGTCGGGAGTATTCCAAACATAGTACTGAAAACCCTGTCGCTGGTAGGTATAGACATATACGTATATATCACTTGGTTTTAAAAATGTATTAAACTATAACCTTTTCCCAGGTCATTGGAACATGGCAGGGCAGGAAACGCTAGTAAATATCAGCCTCGGGCAGGTGGTGGCCACAGATTTCTTTATTTGTTCGGGGACCTACGCAGTGGTCTCAATACTCGCTCGACTTGAATCCGATGCACTTTGATCCCTTTTGGAGGCTAAGGTGCTAATAAAAAATATGAAATTATAGAAACACTGGAGTCAGCGAGTTTTAAGTTCCCATAGGTAGAGTTTTAAGTTTTAAGTTCCCATATTTAAAAGATAGCAAATAGGTTGCCCAAGCTGAAGCCCGGGTTTTTTCGCATCAGACACAGTCATGTGGAGGTGGAGGTATTCTTTGTCTTGGAGCCATCGGTAAACAATGCGAGTCCATCCTATGTTATCTTAATGAAAATCTATGATAGCCTCTTTTTAGCTTAAACCATTACACGGACAATTGCTGAAGATCATCTTCCAAGTCGTCTTTCGATCTCAGCCAAAATGTAGCGTGTGTAGCGGATTTCTCTATTGCAGGATAGAGTAGTACCAAATTGAGTAGGAATCCCAATAAAAGGTTTGGCTATGAAGGAAAGCGTTTAAAAAGGACCGAGAAGTGATAATAGGTTTACCTCTTTATTGTCGACCTTTAACGTCTAAGAACAGACTCGACAAAAACCACAAGTTGGCATTCGGAAATCGTCGTCTAAGGAGGTAGCTGAAGCAGATCTCATAACGTTTATAACATTATAACTAATATTTTGGACAGAGCTCATTTTTTTTCAAAGAGAGCGTCAAAGCTAGAGATTTTCCGAGCTTCTTCGAACGTCACCTCCATGAAACGCATCATAATTGACGACGGGACCATAAATGTACATGTGCGACATGCAAAAAACCAACAATTTCCGGAATGGCGTGTAGAGGAAGGCATTTTGAATCAATTAAAACCATAAAAGAAGAAACTGAAGATCATACTTCAATGTGTTTACAGAAAATGTAAGAGGATTGAGAATCTTGTTGGCATAATTGTATTATACTTGATAAGGACTACTTTGAAAGTGACAAAACCAATGTTGATGAACATATTTTTTTGTTATTTAATAATCGCGAGTACTTTACGCCATTTCGAGATATAAGCGGCGATGATGATATCATTTTTAATTAATTTTTACATTAAGATCATTATTTCTTCGCTTCCTCATTCGTTAACGCAGAAATTGACCAAATAACCAAAAATGAAAATTATAACCAAAACCACCAATCCAGCTTAAATACAGCTTTGCTTTCTTATTTGTAAAAAAAAAAGAAATGAAATTATAAAATGATGATAATTAATTACCCAAAACCATAAAAAACATTAAATTATAATAAAATTATATAAATGAATAATAAAAATGTTTACTCTACCTCACACAACAAAAAAGTGTATAATTTGTGTCATCAGGTAAAAATTCGTTAATTATCCTTCATTGATTTATAAAACGTTTAATTGAATTTGTTTTGTTTTGTTTTTTTGGGGGTGGAAAGGATCTTTGCAGGAATTAAATTAAATTATAAAAAAAAAGTTATATAGAACACAACATTAATTCGAAATAACACAAATTTTAAAAATATTTCAGGAATCAAAGTCCTTTTCGTCCATACTGGCCAATAAATGAGCCATCTTCGTTCATGCCTGCTAGAATTGAATTTAAGTAACGGCAAAGAAAAAAATAAAAAAAGATTTAATATCGTGTCAAATAATAAATAATAGAATAAATTAATTTAAAAATAAAAACACTATAATTAAAATCTAATTTAAGTGTAATAAAATATTCACAACACTAGTCTATAGGAAAAGAAATCCAAAAAAAAAATTGTGATTTTTAGCGCAAAACAATTTAGTTGATGGAAATGAGCACGGAATTAGTAGTTAATATTTTCTTTGGCACTATTATTATTATTTTATATTTTGCGTGTACATATTATTGGTTAAATTTTATTAGTTACTTGTGAATTTAGGTCTAACTGCAATTGAGTTAGTGCTATACAGAACAAACACAGATTAGCTGGCATTCTTTTAGTTTTGATTTTCCTAAAAAGCAGCAAACATTTATTTTCGTGTAATTTTACACAAACAAATTTGGCAATGGTATTCGCACTTTTTTTATAAAAATATTAACTTATTATAATAAACAAAATAATACGAGTAATCTTTTGAGAAAAATTCCTGCAGCTGTAAAAGAGCCTTGTTAGTAAGCTCTTTGGGTCACAGTATTTAAATCCCTACTAATTGGATACCAATTTTTAAACGTATTGTTTTATATATTTATCTATTTGGCCAAATAAGGCACATTTAAACTAAATCATAAATGTCTAAAACAGTGTTTATGCTGTGAGTATAAAACTTACAACTACTGTATATGTATTATTAAAATATTTATTTATTAATCGTATATATTAAAGCGGAGAAACGGATGTTCAAAACTCGCCGCACGCTGTGTTGAAAACATGAAAAGATATTGCCCATAAAGGCGAAGAGCGATTTCACTTCCAGTCTGAGCAAGCTATTGTAAGTTGCTCAGCTCGGTGAGATCAGCTGCTTGCGAAAGGAGTTTCTCTGCTATGACACGCATAAAAACTTGGCATAGGAACTCAATGATCCAGGACTTATTTACAAACAAATTTGGGGGTGAGATGGTAGTACCGACCTCAGGTACCTTTGACCGGACTGGTACATCAAAGAGATAAATCCTGAGAAGCACAATCTGCGATCTAAGGTCTACGTGATCTAAGATCTTCCAACGTGCTACCGAATCCTACCTCCACAAAAATGTTGACTTTAAATCGGGCGAACCCTGGATGCTCTTGGCTATACAAGAGTAACAAATGGAGGAGAGTGACAGGCGCGTTTTCCGTGCCTCAAAATGAACTAAATGCAGGACTGATTCTGCAGGTGGGGGTTGGGCGGTAGGCTGACAACCTCCCATCGTAAAAACCCACCCGTAATGTGTCCTCAAGGCATGCCTCGGACGAACTAGATGGCAACGACTCAGGCAACGGAATATGGAATTCGATCTTGGAACATGGAACGTCAAGACGCTCAACAAAACGGGCGTTCTGCGTTCGCTTTTATTAGTACTACAAAAATATAACATAAGCCCTTCAAGAAACCAAATGGACCGGAATGGACCAAATGAAATGGAAAGAGAGTTCGGAGTAGCATTTATTATAGAGAAGGAAATGAAATCCCAGATTCTGGACTTCAAGCTAGTAAGCAATAGAATATGCACGCTTCGCATTAAAACAAGGCTACATAACAGTCAGTCAGGGTGGCCAGTCATCAGCGGAATAGCATGTAGCATAACATGCACGTGCCACAACTATTTCGGACTGATGGAAGTGCGATCATAACCTCCTAGAGATGGCCACTGGTAACTATTCTATGAGAAAGGATAGGCTAATATGATCGGGCTAGTCCCTTCCAAGTAAGATTGGCTTGAGGCCAATAACCTCACCCGGAAAAAATAATTATTACAACAACGAGGAACATGCCCCGCATATTGGAATCAACGACGAACACCACGACAACGATAAAGGCAAGACCATTTACGAATTTTCTCATGGAATGTTCGAACGCTGTACAGAACTCGAGTTACATCTGGCCAATACCCTGTCAAAGTATAAAGCTGACATTATCGCCATCCAGGAGATGAGATGGACAAAGAAAACCTGCGTATGACGTATATTACAGCTTCATACAAAACACCATGTGCTCGGAGTAGGTTTTATGGTCAGCAAAAGAATGAAACCTACCATTATCGTCTTTAAAGCAATAAACGAAAGGCTATGCACTCTTCGTGTGCGTGGTAAATTTAAGAAACATCAGTCTTATAAACGTTCACGCACCTACAGAAGAGTGTTCGGGTGATGATAAAGAAGAATTCTTCGAATTAGTTGAACGGGAACTTAATGCCTGCCACTGGGTGATCTGAATGCCAAAGTAGGACGGGAGCCCATATACAGGCAATATGTCGGCAACGGCAACCACACTTGCACAAAAACACTAATGACAACGGTGATAGAGATATCACCAAGTGAGAACTTGGTCGTTGTGAGTGAAGATATCCATAAAGCCACCTGGGTATCTCCTAATGGAGCTACTCGTAACCAAATAGACCATGTGTTGATAGACCGCCGCCACCTTTCGGGTCTGATGACGGTACGAACGTACCGTGGTGCTACCTTCGACTCGGAGCACTATCTTGTTGGTATGGTGCTCCGAGAGCGCTTTACATCGCTGAAAAGCTTTGTATCCGCTGATAAGGCTCGAATCAACACAGCTGCACTACGCAATTAAATGTACAGAAACAGCTACGGTCATGCATTAGAACTCGCTCTAAGTCCTGGTTTTGAGATGCCGGGCGTCGACGAGAGCTGGACCCGCCTTAAAAATATTGTCATTGGTACCGCTGATTCCATCTTAGGCAGAAGTCGTAGAGGTCGGAACGACTGGTTCAATAATGAATGCAAGCTGGCAACTGAACGTAAGAATGCTGCGTACCAAGCAATGCAGCAATCTCAGAAAACAGCGCGAAGAGAAATATAAAGAGCTTGGAAAAGAAGAAAAGAGAATTCACAGACGAAAAAGGGAAGCCTGGGAAAAAAATCTCGTCTGTGAACTAGAAGAATACAGAGAGCGACGGCCACACCAGGCGCGGGAGTTCTACTGAAGAGTCCGCAGTATGACGCGATTCACACCACGTTGCACATACTGCAAGGACAGAGAAGAGAATCTGATCACCGATCTTAAAGGCATCTTGGAGTGATGGGAAGAACACTTTCATGAACTGCTTAATGGCGAGGATTCGGAGGTTCCACCAATGCTGCCGCCTATGATAGCTAAGCCAGAGTAGAACTTTACAAAGGCATGAGAGAATTCGGCATCCCCAACAAGCTGACAAGACTATGTAGGTTGACCATGACCAATGTGACAAGCCAAGTAAAGGTATCCGGAACACTGTCCAGACCAATCAACATCTATAATGGACTCCGACGAGGGGACGGTCTGGCCTGCCTCCTTTTCAACCTTGCGTTGGAGAAAGTGATCCGAGATTCGGGCGTAACATCAAGGGCACAATCCTTCATGATGGTCTTACCGGTCATATGCATCCGAAACGTGGGTGCTTAGCGAAAAGCACTCAAACCTCTTGGGCGCGTTCGAGAGGAAAATACTTCGGAGGATTGTTGGCCCCGTATTTGAGGAAGGACGATTCCGGAGACTCTACAATGACGAGATCTACGAGCGCTATTGGGACAAAGATGTTGTGAAGAAAATAAAGCTCGGTACGCTCCGGTGGGCAGGGCATCTAGGTCGTATGAGTAAAGATGAGCCTGTTCGGAAAGTTCTCTGCGGTAAGACCTATAGGGTGCGACAGCGAGAGAGACAAAACCTCGGATGGAAGGTGGCGCAGACCAGGACGATCAAAGCTTAGGGATTCCAAACTGGATGACATTGGCTCAGAATCGAGACCGATGGAGAGAACAGTTGCGAGAGGCCAGGACCGGATCCCGGTTCTAGAGCCGTTATAGAAGAAGTATTATTTTTGGTTAATATACTTCTCCTGCACCCAAAATAACACTAAATAATGTAAGTTCAAGAGATTCCTATTGATACATTTACAACTTAATCGAATTATTTTTATATACCAATAAAGAGTGTCGAAATTAACTGTAAAAAAAATTTCCTAATATTTTATTTGTCTAGTAATTTATACTTTCATTATCTCCGGTAATTAAAAAAAAATCTCTTGCAATTAGCCACATGTATATTATATATTTTTAATCCGTTCATGTTAATATCACTCTAATCGACAAAAAAAATCACTTTAAAATCCGCCATTCGCCTAAAAACAATCTGTGAAGTACGAATTACCTGTTGCTTCCGTGGCGGATTACCCTTCCGATCTCATTTCCATCAAATATTGTATCCAAAATTGTACGATCAAATATTCTTTATGAAATTTTGTAATTAAGACCTACCTGTGTCGCCTTCACCATATTCAGCCATTGAGTCCGTGTCGCTCTCCGGACCTGGTTTACCTGAGCTCACTGACTGTCGGCCAGTACTTTTGTTATCGAGACTAAAAACAATAACCAACAGATTATCTTTATTATATAAATTAATTTTAATGCTTACGGTTGTGAATATTCGTGGAAGCCACCTTCATCAGGATAATCACGGCGCCCATTCGCTAGTTCTCTATCATGTACATCGTATTTTCCGCCTCTATTGCGCCTTATAATACAAATTAAGATGAATAGAAGAATTATAAAGGCTAAGGCAAGCATCATTCCAATGAACCAGCCTGCATTGGCGACATTTTCATTGGGCACTTTTATTGGTCCATCGACACCGTTCGTATCGATTTCTAATATTTCACTTTCTCTAGCTTCAGCTCCGTCAACAGACACTACTTGAAACTCGTATGTTGTATCTGGTGTTAGTCCTCGAATTATTTGGAAATCTTCATTAATTTCTTCTTTCGTTTGTGCCCATTGATCACCACGTGGTCTAAAGTGAGCAGATAGATAATATTCGTTAATCTAGATGTTCACAAGACTATCTGGCTCGTAATATTACCTGTATTTGGTGAAGAAGTGAGATCCTGGCCTTCCTTGTAAGTTAGGCTGCCACACAACCTTAATTGCTGCATAACCATTGTCAGAGGGAAGTTGTTCCCACGTGAATTTTGGTACATCCGGTATGCCAGCTCCAAAACCTAACGTTGATCTTTCAATAAAGTTTCTGAAATAAAATGATATAAAATTTCTGTAAAATATGAAAGTAAAAAAAAAATATTTACTCTTCTCCTTGACCAGCTTTGGTTGTTGCAGCTATTGAAATCCTATATTTAGTATCAGGCTTTAATCCCGCTAGTTTAGCATGAGTAATTCTAGGATCGTTAATATGAGGATCTCTTTCCCGCAGGGTTTTCACTTCAGTACCTTGGACTTCTTGATAGTAAATCTTATAGCCAGTAATTATTCCATTGGGTTGTAAAGGTTTCTTCCACGTTAAGAGAAGGGCAGATGCCCCCAAAGGATAAGCGTCTATTGTTTGTACTGGTGTCGGTACACCCTCGGGCATATCAAAATCAATCACCGGACTTGGTGGTCCGTTATAGCCGTTGTTATACACAAGAACACGAGCGTAGTTTTTCTTATTTTGTTTAAACTTTTTAGTAATTAAAACTTGTGTGGTGCCACCTTGTACTAGAATATCTTGACTATTTTCTGGCCCCTCCTCTTCTGTCCACGTTTGAATTTTATATCCTTTCAGCTGTCCTCGAATACTTTCATTACTGACTGGATTCCAGCGTAGTAGAACTGACTGATAATCAAGAAGCTGTAGCAGCGTGAAATTTGTTGGTGCCTCTAAGGGTACAGCTTCACCAGACCAGCCTATCACTTCATTCGGGGCAACATTGGCCTGGCCTATCTGGTTTATTGCAACTACTTTAATCACATAGCTAACATATGTAGGTTGCCCTTCAACTTCGAAAGAGTTCTGTCTCCAGTCAAAAATGTCATGATTCACAAAATCAGTCGCTGAAAGATTTCGCCTCCATGATACTCTATAATGGAAGTTAGGACCGTTATGTTCGATTTCTGGCATAGGGCTCCATGATATAACTAAATTATCTGGCTTGGTTCCTTTTCCTTCTACATTATCAGGATTCTTGTACGGAACATTCGGTTCAGTTCTACACTCCCAAACAGCGTTACCCGTTTCAGATACTCCGATATGACTTGAAGGGGCAGACGCTCCGATTGTATTATAAGCTATCACTCGGAATGTATAATTAGCATAAGGGCTCAGGCCAATCGTATATGTGAAATCGGTGGACGGCACCTTTTCAAAAGCAACTTCCCAAGTCTCAGGTGTGTATGAGGTATTGTATTGAATGGTATAATGTAAAATTGGAGAACGATTGTCGCCAGTGGGCCCCCAACCGATTGTGGCATCATATTTAGAGCATTGAACGCTTTTCAATATTGGAGGATTTGGCACATCTTGAACTATAAGTGTAGCTTGTGCACTAGCTTCGTCCAATTCAGTCTTCGCTACACAAGTGTAAATTCCAGAATCGAGTTCAATTGTTTTCGATATAGTAAGCGAGTAATCGTTTGTTTTTACAAATCTTGCATCTCGTTCGAAATCAATTGGTTCGCTGTCCTTTAGCCACTCAATCTCCAAAGTTAAAGACTCATCAGCCTTAGCGTTGCAACGGAATGTAGCAGATTGTCCAGCTGCGACTTCATAGTTTTCAGGTGCGTCCATAATTCTAGTTGCTTCCTTAACAATCAGCGTCCCATTTGCCTGCTGTGTTCCAAATTTATTTTCAGCATTACAAATATATTCACCAGCATCGGAAAATGTTACGCCAGATATCTCCAAATCTCCACTTTCATGGACTGTGAATCTACCGCCAGTAAGAACAAGACCTTGATGAATCCATTTTACATGTGGCTTTGGAGCACCGAAAACGTTGCAAGTCATTATAACTGTTTTGGATACTACCGTTGCTTCCTTGCGTGGTGCCTTTGTAATTTCTGGTGGAAGGGCCAAAACATTAAGGTAGACATCTTTGTATACATAACCGTGAGTGTTTGTGGCGTTACAGCCATAATTGCCAGTATCCGTTTTGACTACATCTTTGATGATAATTTTATTTGATTGTACTATACGGCGGGGATTTGGAGGAGCTTCAGAAATTGGCTTTCCATTATGGATCCATTTAATTGTTGGCGCTGGGACGCCAGAAGCTTCGCATTCAAAGGTTACCGTTTCTTCTTCGGCAGCATTCTGTATTTCTGGTTCTTTTGTAAAATATGGGCTTGATTGGACGTCTAGAATAATAGAATTCGATTGGGCATTGCCTACGCCGTTTGAAACATCACAGGTGTAAGTGCCTTTATCTTGGAATGTTGCATGTCGTATAACCAAAGTTTTCCCATAATGTCCTTGCGTTATTCGATCATTCCACTGTATAAGCTTTCCATCCTTACTCCACACCGTTTGCGGCAGTGGCGTCCCGCCATAAATACAATAAAGTTCTATTCGCTTTCCACGAAATGCAAGTTCTTGCTTTCTGCTCACATACTGTTTTAGAGGTTCGTGTCTATTTTGAGCAGGACTAACACCTGTTTGGATTACATCCAGCAATACTCGATTGCCGAGCTTATATTCATTACGGAATACTGATGTTGCCGAGCATGCATAGAAAAAGTCATCAGACTGATCTTCTCTAGTAACATTGGAGAAAAATAAATTTCCTTCGGGATCGAGTGTCATACGTGAATTGTTTATAGTTTTAATTCCTCCATCTGGTCCTTGTATCAACCAATTGACTGTCGGTTTTGGCCAACCATCTGGGGGTTCACAATTCAGCGAGAAGGGCTCACCCTCGTTTGCTTGCACCGTTTTTGGTGTGTCATCTTTAAATGAATTAAGTTCAGCTTTTCGTACAAAAACAGAATTCGATGTAGCGGTGCCAAATTCGTTTTCAGCAAAACATTGATACTGTCCTAAGTCTTCATCTTTTGGATTCATTATAACTAGTGTACCACGACCTGGCTGTTGTTGCATTCGATTGTCGTACGCCTGCCAATCGAATTTTTTGCCGTTCTTTATCCATCGATATCTGAAAGTAAAAAGATTATTTTAAAAAATTGCTTGTTTGCTAACAGATTAAATAATATTGGTGTATGCTTCTCAAAATCTCCGCATGGGCATATAAGATTGTCGGATTAAGTATGAGTTAATTATTCTAGTTTAAATAGACTAACTTAGTTTAAACAGAGAACCTCAGAAAAACAGCAGCAATGACGGAAATAGTAACCGCAATTCATACAATAACGAAGAACTATGGCGGCGTTCGGGACAAGAAAGGATAGACGACCAAATCAGGCGAAGGAAATGCAATTGGATTGGCCACACCTTGCGACGCGAAAACGAAAATCTAGGCTAACCTGCCCTCTACTGGAATCCGAGTCGGAAGACAGAACAATATGGAGGAGTACCCTACTAGCAAAGGCCGCAACAACTAGGTGATCCTGGAACTCCGCCGTCGCCTGGTCCCAAGCCCAGGGTGTGAAAGGAGGAGGGTGGTCGACCTGCCGAGTTGACCAGAATCGGTCACTCCGAAGACCGAAGAAACTAGGCAAGAAACCGCATTTTTCAAAGCGGCACCGACAGCTGCGTATCCGTTGCGGGAACGTCCCGCTCGGACCGCCAGCTAACGGATCAAAGAAGAAGAAGAAAGAAGAAGAAGAAGGTGATCCTGGTCGGAGCTGAGAGATGTCGCACAAAATAGAGTCCCCTGGAGGCCAACTGTTTCCGCCCTATGTCCCATGAGGGATTAAAGGGGAATAAAGTAAAAGTAAGAGTCGTAAAGGAAGTGCGGAACAACAAGAGATTTGTTAGTTTGGCTAGAATAGGTGATGATATTAGTCTGTAACCACATGGTGGGAAGCCATCCGGAGATAGTGAGTGAAGACTAAAACAAGTTTGCCATTTAATTTAAGGAAATTACTAGAACTAGTTTATTTGGGACAAGGTGCTATTGAGTTCAGACACTCAAACTAACTAGGAGGACAAGAAATATATAGCTGGAGATAATCAGCATATAGATGAAAACAGTAGCAACGGATATCGGAGGGAAGATCATTAATATAGAGGGAAAAAAACAGAGGACCAAGAGCTGAACCCTGAGGCACACCTGCAGGCACATTTAGGAAAGAAGATGTAACATTATTATGCCGAACACACTGAAATCTATTAGTGAGAATAGAAGAGAAAAGACGAACAGAAGAAGAAGAGAAGTGATACCATTGACTAAGTTTATGAAGGAGATGCGAGTGAACCCCAGGGTCAAATACTTTGGAGAAATCTAGAAAAACTAGTATTGCAATATCACCTCGGTCAAGGGCGGAACGAAGATCAGTTGTTACCTTCAACATAGCAGTTTCGCAACTGTGGGATATACGGAAACCAGATTGGAATTTAGAAAGGAAATCATAAGAATCAAGATAACCATAAGACCTGAAAAGATACAATTTTCTCAAAAACTTTAGCGAGAAAGGGAAGTTTACAAATAGGGTGAAAATCTGACAAATCAGCGGGGGAGGACTTTTTACGAATAGGTCATAATTAAGAATATGTGGGATGATATCAACAATTACAGGGGAGAGAATCCAAAGAAAGCGAGGAGAGATTCCATCATCCCAGCTATTGGGCGAAATAGAAACCAATGTTCCAAGAACTTCAAGTGAGTCAACATAACGAAAATTAAAACCATCAGCACATAGAGAGTTGGAGGAAGGAGGATCGGAAAGGGAAGACAGTGCGGAATTAAGCGAAGATTGAATGAAAGATGTATTGAGTGCGTTTACATCAACATCAAAAGAGTTAATCTCAGCGGTATGAATGCCTAGAGAACGAAGGTGAGACCAAAGTTGCTTAGTGGACAGAGCAGAATCAAATTTATGGGAGTAAAATTCACGCTTGGCCGATTTAACTTTGCTATTAAGTTACGAACGTTTTTATACTCACTAAGGTAGCACGAGATCCTTGTTCTGCGATAGCGTCTGTACAAGAACTCACGCTCAACAATCAATTTACAGATTTCGTAAGAAAACTAGGGGCAAGTTGGAGATTTACAACGTGTTCAGGTGACTAAAGGGACACATTGATAAAATAGGGATTGGATGAAAAAATTAAAGAGATCAACCCTAGTGTCAACACACAGGTTGTATTATAGATGCTAGCCCAAGGTTCTGACGGAGAAATTTCAGAAAGGCGAGCAAAATTGATATTATTAAGGTCTCGGTACGAAAAAGAGTTAGGCAGGAAGTTGAGGTGAAAAGTAAAAAAGAAGGGAAAGGAAGAGAATATCATGGTCAAGATAGCATGGAGTAATCAAGCGTTGGATTATGACATTTAAAAAATGTGGGCAGTTGATTCAAAATACGCAGATCCAATAACCCCAAAAATTATTTGAGTGTGTTCGCACTTTCATTATGCTTCAGCAGATCAACATTAAAATAACCATCACCAGGGTCGATGCCATCATGACGGATTTCTCGAAAGCGTTTGATAAAATAAATCATTATCTACATTAAGAATATGATTTTCATGGCAGTATGCTGCTATGGTTGGATTCATATTTGAGAAATCGTAAATACACCGTTTTAATACAGTCTACTATCTCTTCATATTTCTAGGCGCCTTCTGGGGTCCCCCACTTATCCCACTTCTCCACTTAGGGCCTCTTTTATTTATCCTATTTGTAAATTGTGTGTCAACTCGTATGCTTCAGTACTCCTTTATGCGGACGATATGAAGATTTTCGCCCCCATACGCTCTGAGTCGGACTGTGCCCTACTTCAGGATGAACTACATGTTTTTCTTGAATGGTCTAAGGGCATTCATCTGGAGCTAAATAAATCCAAATGTAATGCTTTTCTTAACTTCGCTCAAAAGACCCTATAATCTACCCTTACTCGCTCGATGGCTGTATACTTGCTCGTCCAGCGACTATTAGAGATCTTGGAGTTTACTTTGACCACAAGTTTGACTCTACGGTCCACATAGAAGTGGCTTACACTAAAGCCAATCAAATGCTTGGTTTTATTAAGAGAAACGCTGTCGCTTTCAAAGACCCCGTTACATTAAAGACTCTCTTCGTTTCTTTGGTCAGGCCGTTTCTTGAATATGCATTCTTTGTATGGTCTCCATATACGCAAATGCATGAAAATCGAATCGAAGCTGTCCAGAGAAATTTCTCGAGATATGCTTTACGCAAGTTAAATTAGGCTTTGCAGGTTCCAACTTACAGCGCTAGACTTCTTGGACTTCAAGCGCTAAAATTTTGGCATCTGTTATGTTTGTGAAAGATACTCTTTGTTTTAATAAAGTTCAGTCTTCTTCTCGTCTCGCTTTATTCAATATTTATGCACCTGAGACACGCCTTAGATCTAGACCCTTGCTGTTTATACGACGCACAGAACCACGTATGGGCAGAATGAATGAGCCAGTCTCGAGAGCAGAGTCGTGTTTCAACTCAGTCTGAGATCATCTTGATCTATCAATGGATAGACAAATTTTTAAAGAAACTGCAATGTTGCTTGTGTTTCCGCTTGATTGCTCTTTTACGAAAATTTAAATAAATAAATAAATAAATAAATTATGTTTTTAAAAAAACGGGAAAGACTAGATACGAGATTAAAGCAGCTACCAGCAACATCGGGAGTAAATACATTAATTGGCCATTTTTTATTACAAACGTTTGATATTCTATTTTAAAAAAGTTTAAAAAGAAAAATTAAGTATAAATTTAAGCTTATTACATAACAAAGTGCATGTGTATTCCGTCTCCGCCCATTTTCATCAAGCGCGGTGGCCTACATGCTGGGTGGAAGAACAAAAGCCTCCAGCATAGCACATTGACTTACAATAAGCTTGGAGCAAGTATTACACAACAATGAGCGGCTGACCAGCGACCCCTTCGCATTGCATTTCAGCTCTATGTGAGATAACAATTAATTGTGACAAACAGAACAAAAGTATTGGTCGACACGCGACACTTTTACTTCCATTGCGACCCTTAGCGAGTCTTTGGCCCCTTCTTACTTTTCAATTCAATGTAAGAATTGAAGTCTTTAAAAAGGGACACGTCCACGTGTCATCTTACTATTCAGTACGCTGTCCACATTACTCTAGACAACTTTTAAAAATGGTATCTATATTAAACATTCAAGGAATGAAGGACATATGTATCTTCAGAAACTCCCTTAAAAGTACCATTAATCGTCTTGGTCAACAGTTCGGAATTCAACCTGCACTGCGAAAGGGAAGAAAACAATGGGGAAGAAGTTTGAGGATATTCCACCCTTGCTTAAACGTTGTTTTAGGGTTAACGATTCAACATACGAGCGACTTATTCTATCTAGACTGTCATGGTTAGAAAGTAGTTATCTGGAGTTTTATGGTAATGATTCAAAATAGCAAAGAACGACTTTGTAAAACCTGATTTCTCTCCAAATGAATTTAAAAAACTTTAAATCGGAAAAAAACGAATGAAATGCTTTACTGAAGCGGTCTTAATGTTTGTTATATAAACGCAATATATTTTTTTAGTCTTTTAGTAAATATGAGTTTGTTATTGACGTTCTTAAGTTTTTGAGTCTTCTACGTAAACATTTATTTTGAGATATTGTTTTTACCATAAAGTTAAATTCCAGTGAGTTGAGGACCCGAGTTGATGTCTATATTGGCAGAGGAAGCAGGAGTTGTTTAAAACATAGAAAAACTATTTCAACTGTTCGGTGCGCAGTATTTTGCAGACACAAGTATTCGTAATAAAAACCGAAAAAGTAGAGCAAAGCATTTTTAGGGGTATTTTAAGTTTAAATTTAAATTACTGATTTATAATAGAGTGCAGGCAAGAAAACTGGTTGCTAAAACCAAATGCATATGTTTCTAGCAGATTATTTAAACCAACTTCCATTATCTTGACCTACACGTACATAAGTAAATAAATCATGCAACTTATTTTTCACCTACCACCCCCACATAATTGTTGTTGTTTTGTTGTTGTGATAAGAGTTCTAAGATCAAAAACTGTCCAAGTACAAGTTTTGGTAATTGATCGCACAAGGTTGTTATTTACCCAAACATAGATTTCAGGCCCAATTTAACATAGAAGGGACTTTGTCAATATATGATGAAGTATTGGTAAGATGCATGTGATCATTTTTTTCGGCTTCCTTGACAATACTTTAGGTTTAATGAAGTTTTGGCTCATTTCTCTCCAGCCCTGCGAGCGTAATATCAATAAGAGTTCTAATTTCTCACTGGCCAAGGAATGATCATCTTCAGAATTGGCAGAGATACTGACTGACAAGATGGGAGCCTTGTAAGTCTTGGATATCACATAATTGACAAACCTAAACTATGTAAATATTAAGCGCATAGTTCGCGTGACAGGAAACTCAAGATGGCCATTCCAAAATGGCGGAAAATGTTAGCAATTTCTTACGATTATGATAAATCGTTATCTAAGGGTTTTAAAATATAAAATGACGAATTTCCAAATTGGTCCAAATAGGTTAACTGTTGTCCGTTACTATAGATCGTGGGTGGCCAACCGGATCACTTTGAAAATGCATTACCATCCCTCGGGTAGAAGTGATTCAAATTTAATTTAATATAATTTAGGAAGAGCGTTCCAAAGCTGTGCTGCGGAGAGAAAGCAGCAAATTTAATGTCGACCAGTAGAACACATGGCGCAAGTCAACAGCAAGCTTCTTCCCACACATATGTATTTCATCTCTTGCCGGAAAATAAAGCTGCACATCGTCTGCTTACATATGAATCTTGGAATAACGTTCTGTAAACATATTGAATAAAAGTGGCCCAAGAATGCAGTTGAGGAGCTTTAACCACCTAGTTTAACCTTTGGATAGCCTACCGATTTTGAACATGCTTTCATTGTTCGATATCATTCCTGGCATTTCCTGCCATGGAAACGCATTGAGTTAAGTCGTGGAGTTGAATTGTCATTTCAACTCAACTCGACTCCCATGGAAACTCGATATATGAAAGTCTTATCTCAATTTCTCTGGTGCCTTGTTGTAGATGAACTCATAAAGCTGCTCAATGGGTGAAGCGTTATCGCCCCAGGTTACGCTGACGATGTCACCCAAGGTTACTGGTGAAACTGAAGGAGCCATGTCAAGTCGTCTGCAGCAGGCACTAGATCTGGTCTCTAGCTGGTGCGACAGCGTAGAACTAATAGTCAATACCGACAAAATGATTCTGGTTCCTTTCACCAGCGGGCGCCGGAATCTGGAGTGAAAGCCCCTGATTCAGCAGGGCGATAAGCCTAGGCACCCTAGTAACTGTCTTTCAAGCAAAGGTATACACTATACTCATGAGAACTTAAAAAGGGCATACCATAACAAACGGATCTTTATCTTCTCTGATAGCCAAGCGGCAATTAGCTTTGGGTCGCCGGGGTTACAAAAGCAACGAAAGTGTGGATGCCCTGGGTAAACATGGCCCTGATATTGCAATCATCGGTCAAGCTATTGGGAACTATTGAACGCTGGAGGTCCGCGCCTAGTCTGGGCAAATCTAAGTGGTTCCTTCCCGTTCCCTCTCCTAAGACGGCCATGGAATTGTTAGGGTGCCGTAGAAATAACGCCAGGACACTTGTTGGCTTCATTACCGGACATTGTGCTCTAAATTACCACTTATGGAGGATAGAAAGGGCGGGGACCCCAACTGCAGGCTTTGCCTGGAGGAGGATGAGTCTGCTCTCCACGTCCACGTCCTCTGCTCGAGCATTCAAGTCTAAGTGACAAGAAACTATGCAGACTGCAAAACTTGTTCAAGCGGTCTGGCCTACAAATATCAGGTATAGGAATGTAGTATCAATGGCCACAGTACCTTTGCGCCCAATACCTCACACAGGAAAAAAAAGTAAGATCGGAGGTCGACTGTTTAATTGTCCGCTACTTTAGATAACATTTTAAGGCTTTTTTATGTGAAAGTGCAAGCTCAGGTGTCATCTACTAGTCTCTACCATCTACCAGTCCATTATGTTGTTCACATCATGATGCAATGCCTAGTAGTAAGCTTGGCTCGAGGGATAGGATGGTTAAGGGAAGCCTGGGGCTGCATGGAGGATCGTATAACGAATTGTCCAGATCTGGGAAAACATAGAGATGTCTCTTAGGAGAGACTTCAGGACACACGAGTCAACTGTAGGTACACTGTAAGCACTTGTACTGTCATTTAAGAAGAAATATACATATGTATGTATAAGTAAATGTAAAAGTAAATATTTAACCTAGGTAAAAAATTCCTTAGAATCTGAAAGGTGCAGTCCTTAAATTATAATTTCTCCGAGTTCTAAGATAAAAAGCAGACGTTATTCCACTATAAGAGTTGTTTGTGCATTTTTACACTTGAAGATCATAATTTTTCATTAAAAGTTTTTGAAAATAAAACAATATTAAAAACGTGCGAAATTAAAATAAAAACATTTTAGTAAGTAACGCTGAAAATTCCACTAGTAGTTTCGCATGTTTTTTTTATAGAAGCTCCAGTAGCTTACTTCCATTAATTGAGAGCAAAATATTCCCTTAACTTTACGCTAGTAAGTCCAGGCACGAGTTCATGCAAATACGCCCAGCAACAACGGATATAAAAACTTTGGCCATACTTTGCATACAGTAGCCTCCAAAAGTCAGTTGAAATTGTATGTTTCAGTATGCTATCTTAAAAACAAAATGTGAAATAAAAAAATACGTTACATTTAAATATTATTTATTAAATAAACTGTTTTTCTAACGTTTTCGTAAAGAAATTGGAGTCTGACATAAAGCCAACTGGGCATTGTAACTGAAAATCATAAACAACATATTGCCCGTTGAAAAAAGTATTACTAGGAACAGCGACGTTTTTAAATATGTAGGAGCGTATTTCAACTGACTTTTGGAGGCCACTGTATATCCGTCCCTCGAGTGCCGAGTATGAACTTGGACTTAAGTAAAAACTTTGTGGATTGCCATGAAAATTTCAGAAAGCCCTGATAGGAGAGGAGATATCAAATTTCAAAAAGATTTCATGCAAATTTCCAGTCATGTCCTGAGGAATAACGAATATATTAAGACTATAAAGTTTAAGATGGGCGATTCTTGAATATAGGAGTTATGTTCAGTAAAATTTAAGGAAATTAAATTTCTTTGTGTTAGTTGGAAAATTCATGCGTTTTCGCAAGTTTCGACCCTATATATTCACGAGGTGCTCACCTACTCACAAATGACTCACTTAAAATCTAATTAAAATCCCACGAGCTCAGCACCTGGCACTCCTCAATGCCAGAAGTTCGCGCTCGCTTTTAACAGAGTCGGCTTAATTAGGCCCATGAGTCATTTTGAGGAAATCACATGTGAAAATGTTTCCCTTATTCCTTTGAGAAATCACCCACACCGAATGCTGCTTCACTTACGATTCCAGCCACCCTATGCTCTACTCGTATTACAGCCACTTTGTGTCAATTCATCTAGAATTTCGCAAGCAGTTACAGTTCTACAGGGTTTCTTTTTTCGGGGAGTGGATATAAAGACAAGAAAAAGCGCTAGAATTCGTCATGCAGTCGTGGCGCAAGCTAGGGGCGCCTCAAGGACATAAAAAAGAGTTCAACAGGGGAGTCATTTGGTGTTTGGTTCCTTCGGCCCTCCTCGTTGCGACTCTTTAAGCCCCATGAATATATGAGAGAGCCCGGTCCCTTTTTCATATTGCGTGCTCCTGGAATAATGATTACGACATTATGTCGCCCCATGTAAGCAAGGCTCGGGTCCTTAGTCCTTGGTGTGTCTAATCCGAAAAATGCTTATGTGAACGGTTGTTCTATATACCAACAAGCACCAGGTCTGGCAGGATTTACAGAACGAAGCACCAGCACCACACCGACTCAGCGCCGCCCTTAATTTTCGGCACAAAGGGATCAGAGAAGGGCTTCATGAATATTATTACGCTACCTTCGTCCTGGAATGGGTGCTTATGTCGGTGTTTTATTGAATTATGATGTCGTTATGGAGACTTTCAAGATTGCCTCACTTTAATTTCTTAATACGGCGGAATGTTGCCTGCCTGCCTACTCGGCTGCTTCCGTCTGGTGCGGTTCCAGTGTATCCCAACAGGTTGGATAATTGGAAAATGCCGAGATGTTATGAAGTCAAAGGAATGTGGAAATGAAGTCGTTAGTTTATTTTATTCGCTGATGTGGAGGTTTGCCGGGCAAATTATTTCCAAATAAAATTAAAACTTTTCAAACGAAACTCATTATACTTTAATTACAGAACATGGAGGGGTGAAAAAGATTGTACAAAAAAATATGTTTAAAAATATTAGTTTTTCAGTGATATACTGTTTGGACGTACCTATGCTCTATAGCAAAGCCTTCATATAATTTAATAGGCTTCTCGCAAAGAGACATAGTAGTGATAAGCAAGACTGATCTTGCACATTTAGCAGACAAGACTGCAAAACTTTTGGCACTTACAAGGGAAGTCTCTTTGGTGTCAAACGCGCAGAGCTGGGTTACATTTTTTTTTTGGTTCTTCTTATCAAAACAAAGCTAAAAATGTATATCACAACCCCTATCTTTTTGATATTTTGTTTATACCGATTTTTCTGTTTTCGGCTAATATCTCTTAAACGGAAAGTCCTACCATAAAATATTATTTACAAAGTTTGTAGATCATGCGATTATCTACAAAAAATGATACCATACATTTTCCCGTACGAATTGCCGTTCAAGAGATATCGCCGTTTTAAAGATTTAAAATATTCATATCCCCCTAATTCGCAACTTGTATAGGTCATCAGACGTTACTTTACGACGATTAAAAAATCGGTATAAAAAAAATATCAAAAAGATAGGGGTTGTCATATATGTACATATTTAGCTTTGTTTTGATAAGAAGAACCAGAAAAAAAATGTAACCCAGCTCTGCGCGTTTGACACCAAAGAGACTTCCCTTGTTAGTGATAAGCAAAATGTCTTACTCTCTTGATCTTGCTGTCTTGTGTTGTCCTGTCATGTCTTGGTTTTGCTAAATGTGCAAGAACAGGAAAAACTACAAGACCAGTCTTGCTCTTCACTATATATTAGCCTACTAACCACTACAGTTGATAAAGATCTAGAACAATAGAGGCTACTTTATTTAATTCATAGATAGGTATAGAATGTGCCTTTGACAAAACCGTACAACGGGCAGTCAATATAAAAGGAATAAATCACTCAGTCGTAACATGGATTGTCTCTATCCTGACATTTATTATTATTATGTGAGTATGGGGTAACCTAGATGGTGAACCCGGCGGCCAAGTTGGTCTATTGTGTACATGAAGGTCTTTAGTTGAATAAGACCGGACTTGAGTTCTGCTCAGAAGCTTTCTGATAAGCGTTCTGCTTCTATGGCAGATTAGAGCAGAACATTGAAAGAGAGCATGAGTGGAAGCCTCCTGAGACAATCCTAGGTTGTGGAGGTGATAACGCAGCAAAGGCAAAGGATATTATTAGTTCTTTAGCCTGTTTAAGACCTGAGACTGATTTCCAATAGGCTAGATTCAGTCCCTTAACCCAGTTTTCTATCAGGGTCTTGGAAGTGGACCATTAGATACCACAGAAGGGTTCTGAGCCCTCGACCAACGTCTCACAGACCCTTCCCTTGCGAGCTAGCACGCACCCTCATTGACCTCGAAACTCCGATGTCCGGGAACCAACAGAGCAAGACCTTATTTTGCCTGGGCAAACTCTGGAGTATGTCAAAGCACCCTGTTACTATTTTGGAAGAACACTTCCACGTCAAGAGTGCCTACAACTATATCCACCACACCATATGCCACAAGCAGCAAAAGCGGTGCGGATGGCAACGAGTACCTGTAGTCTAAGCTGCGACTTTTAAGCCAAGGTGTAAAGCTACGGTGCCGAAGGCTGAATGGCCAACCAAGCTAGTCGCAAACGGTCCCTGCCGATACCTGCGCAAGGTCGATGTGTATAAGTGCTTTACTCTGGTACGTCGTTCTGCCAAGATGAACTGAATTTACGGCTTTACACGTGGGAACAACATGAACAAAAATAACAAAAATAATAATGAAAAGCTCTGACTTTGCGAGTACTCACCATAGTACTTCTAGGCAACATAACCACAGGGGTGCCAGGAGTCACCAGCCACAGTGACAATTGTACACCTGGCAAACAGAGATCACGAGCTTCCATCCGCTAGATAAGGTGCATCCGCGCCCTCTGGGAGAAGTCCCGGGAAGATAGCTCAGTGCCTTCAAATCAAGACCAAAACGGGAAAAGCTTTCCAGACCAACCATAATCGGGGAAGCTTCTACTTCAGATGCCAATTATAGTGCTAGCAGACTCCCGAGCCTTCTCTGGTTGACTCCGATGAAGAGGTCAGTGAGCTCTTGGATGAACTAACAGTCATGGAAGTTGAGGGGGAGTTAGCATCTACAAGCTCAGATGCAGCGATTGACAATGTAGTATATACATGGCAGCAGCCGGTATCCAGCTGCGTGTAGCGGGTTGCTGAATCGAGAAGACTTATGGGCACTGCTCTCTCAATCATAGGAAATGCTATCAGTACCTACAGACTACATGGTCGCAAAATTAAATTTCGGCAGTGACTTTAATATACAGATCCCTACCGAGAGTAATGAGAAGATTTCCAAACTGACCAGGACCATGACTTGGTTTTGCGCACAGACGGATCCAAATCAGAGTCAGGTGTAGGAGCTGGAGTGTTTCCCCCATCAATTAAGACTCCGCCTGTCGAAATTCGGTAGCTCCGAGGTGAGGATAGTCAAGCGGCCATCAAGGCGGCTCGTACAACTTCTAAGCTGTTCGACGACTGCCAGAAGAGCTCTATTCCCTGGCCAGGAGGCACAGGACGACCCTACAGTGGGTACCGGGTCACAGGAACATCGAAGGCAGATGAATTGTCCAGATTGGGGTCAACGCAGGCACAGCTGTGGAGAATATTTAGAAGCCTCTGTACGTGCCTCCAGATAGAGGAGCCTATCATTATATAGTATGGCAAGTCTAGGAAGATTTGACCTTGTTATAACAAACAAAGACCGCGAAATATTCCGGTGATGCAAGGCAATTATGTTGCCAGAATCGTGCCAATAATAACGGGTCACTGGTCAATTGGACAACACGCAACCAGATGCATAACACCTACCGCCAGCTGCGAAGAGGAACAGGATAATAAGACAACCAAACATTTTCTCTGCGAATATTCAGCTCTGGCCAATATCAGACACCGTGTATTTGAAAGTCTCTCCTTAAATGATTTGAGGGGATGTTTCGAAACTTAAATTAGGAGATTAGATCCGGTACCTAAATTTGACACGATGGATCTAAATCCCTAGCTTACTGCTCATTTCACGCAAAACTTTTTCACGAATGCGGTTACAAAACGGCGCATCTTAGCTTCGATTGTCTCCCAGCCTACGACTTGGGCGAGACTGTTGTGTCTATCTATGTACCTCCCTTCCTGAGTAACGAGAGTATTGCAATTTCACTTACCGCCTCGTCTAAGCCACTTATTCAAATTAGACTCACCCAGGCCGAAAACCGACCGCAGTGCATGAGCCATCCCCACATGGTGTTTTGTGGAAGAGTCACGCTTAACGATTAGCGAGTCAAAGAGCCACATCAGGTTCGTGAGCCGCAGTTTTCCGACCACTGGTTTAGCTTGACGAGTGCTTTGGGTGCTATAGGAGCTCTATTAACACAAGTCTGGGCACACCCCTGGATGGCGAGTATGTACATCAGCTTGAAAAATAGGGGGCTCTTATACACCTTACACCATTATAGGCTTTGGAACCGTCCCTATACCAAAAAGGCCGTACTTCCTCTAAAGAGACCCTACTGCCATTGTGACAGACTATCGACAATCGTCATAAACGGTTTGTCGATAATACAGAGTGGCAGATATGGTATCGAATCATGATAGCAGTGGCTCCAGGTTTAGTTTTTTGAGAATCCACAAGATCTCGAGGCTATATAGCTCCCGAGACGCAGCACCCTCGCCAGAGCCTCCTTCTTCACTACTAGATGGAGCGGAAGGAGGTACAGTAGGTCTTCCATGGCCGTTATCGTGATCGATTCGCCATTCATCTCAGCTGTTTTAATTTGCTGCTAAGAATTGACATAATCCTTCTCGAGAGGGGCACATGCAGATTCCGTGAGGTAGAAACAGAAACCGCAGGACACGTTATCTACAATTGTGTAAAGAAACGCATGCTTCGCCACACAAATCGCCTGGAGCACAAACCCAAAAACTACTTTAAGGCTAATCAGAAGCCGAATGGTTATTAACGTCTTACGTCCTTTGCTGTCTGAAATCGAATAAGTTTCCTTAATGGTATGCAGTCAAAATCAAGACTATACAATTGTCACCATAAAATAATCGACATTCGCTATAAAAACTCCATTTAAGCGAAATTTATTGTTTTTTTCTTAGTTATAGCATTTCTTATCTCCACGAAGAAGACCCCAACCAGACGACAATAATTTTGTCCAATTAAGTAGAGTTTCGCATATCAAAAAATTGCCATCTTGTCCCGGGCTAAGATAACCGCCAGGGACTGCAATATTTCAGCGGCTGTGCTGGTCCGGATGAGTCATGTCTAGCGGATCTAATTGCAAACGTTGAACTTCCTTGCATGACTTCTCATCGCGGCTGCAGACTAATAAATAATGAGTTTACGTCATCATTTTCTAGAATGGCCCGATGACGACAAATAAACTGCCTCCCCCCCCCGCGCCGGATGTACTTAGGTTGAATAAAACGGTATAATATATTCCCGTTAAACCCTCCAAGCCGTTGCAGCTCTTACGTCCTTATTAAGGGATAATCACGGGGGAGTCTGGCCTCTGGATAATAGTTGTTGTTGTTGCCACTTTAATCAAAAAACGCTAAAGGAATTTGTATGTTTGGTTAAAGTATGAGAAATGCGGTATGGGGGCGCTGCGAGGGGGATAATGTTGACTTTTGGCTTTTGGGTGGGGTCTTCCAGGATTTCATAAGGTTTTATGGTGCTTTGAGGGATTGCTTCCGCATTAATGCATCAACCGAACAAATCTCTGTTGGCAATTGTCTAGATCTAAAAAGGGTTCAAAGGACAACCGTCAGGCCGCAAGGCGCAGGATCAATACTACGTATTTCTGGAAGACTGAGCGCCAATATGTACACAACGAGCCAACATAGAGGCCTTATCCTTGGGTTTGGTTTTCGGTGTCTAACGAACCCATGTCGAAACATTGTTTTCTTCTCCCTTGGCTGGGGAGTGACGTAAATGTCGACAACAGCGTAACGGGGGCGACTATGTCGACATTTTTATTGCCTTTACATGTTTTTGCCTTTTCCCCGGTCTTTGTTGTCCCCACAAAACCTCCCAATTCGGGCCTTTTTTTATGCTTTTCTAAGCTTATTTCGGCGCTGGGAAATGGGGGAGGCATATTGGGTAAACAGTTGAATCACAAAAGGTAAAGTACTCGCCTCTGTTGCTCACACTCCTGAGGGATTGGTTTCGAAGGTACGCAATTAACCCTCACCGAATGCAACTGAATCTGGTGTGCTGGAGGAAGGGACGACAAAAGCTACTTTGGTTTAAGGTGACAAAGGAAATAAGTCCTGCTCATGGAGAGTCCTTCTCCTGATCAAAGTTTTAACAAGTTTCCTTCATTCCTGGCTTAAGGACTTCAGACTTTTATGGGTTGGGTTGTTTCCTAGACGGTATCCTTTATCTATAATTGATTTCCCAGGTCAATAAGGGACATCGAACCCACATCTTGGCGAGTCCTAGCGTGACAGCCTGTAATTTGTGCTCTTTAAGCAAAAACACCAACAGATCCTGGAAAAGTTTGATCAATGCAGGCACTGTATAAACCTCAAAACTGATCCGCAAACTAATCAAAACTGAAAGTAGTAGTCACAACAATTTGAGGACAATATTTACTACGAGTCAGATACGCTCGAGTTAACAAAAAGCGATGGTTTCAGGTGTCGAAATTTTGCATTTCCCGGTTATGGGCTGAATTGAGGTCCTTTGTCTTATTTGCGGGTGATTTATGTCGTTCCGAGGGGTTTACGATTATCCTTACATCCCCTTTAATGATCCCCACATTTAATGACATGGAAAACATTAGCGATTTATATTGTACTCGAGTTCACGATATGTCAAGGTAAGAGTTCAAACACTTAACTGCTGCCTGCGAGATTTATGGGCGGCGGATTTGTCAGGAAATCATTTTTATGTTGGATTTTGTGATTAATAGACGACTTTTATGGCACTCCTGCAGCATAAAAAAGAGCGAACTGGTTTCGTTACCTGCGAATATTTTTTAAGGGGCGGCGAATTCAGGTCAAATGCGATTTTATATGGCGCTGTTGTAGCCTATTCGAATTTCTCGGCTTTCAATAAAATTTTTGCTACAATTTAAATATCGCGTTCGAGTCACGAGAATTAGATAAAGCTTGCAAATAGAAATAAATTTGATGATTCAGAAAGGGCCGAACACGCAACAAGGTTTAATGCACTTTGAATGTTCATGCACTGAGGGAGTTTTCGTGAATAATTAACTTCCGAGTATATTGTGAAAGGATACATTTTTCAGTAGTCTTTGACAGTGAGAGCTCTGAAATAAGCTCCTTTGTACTGTAGAGGGTTCTTTCAACCGTGAAATAGCAAAGTCTAGTTCGTGGAGACAGAAGAGAGAGCAGGATACTGATCTAAAGAGGGAAAACAAGAAGGGATATAATCTGAATGGGGCAAACGGAAAGATGAATGGCCATGACAGTACGTGGGATCGAACCACGGATCTCTGCGATGGTAGCCGACCGCTTGAACTCCTATGTTACTTGGGCCGCATTGTTAGGACTGGAAAAGTGTAAAGTGTAAGTGTGCACTGCGATTAATTCTCTAAGCCTCCCCCTCACCCCCAAGAGCTTTATGATTAATGAAAAAAATGGCAAGTGAAAGCAATTGAACTAGGAAATTTACCTCTCTATATACATATACATATGTATGTATAATCACAAAAGCTTGAATTTTTCTTAACGCTGTAAACATGCTAAGGGCGACCGACGAATCGCTTTGCTCAGCGGTTGCAAAAAAAAAACGAATAGAGCACACCGCTTTTATAGAGTAAACCCTTCTAGAACAAAAGGCGCACTTCTCAGCTCGGCCAAGAAAAATTTACCTACTCAGCAAAACCAAGCGCTGAGATGAGGCTGTAATGAGGACAACTAAGCATGCAATAATAAAGTTAAAAACATCTTACTTTCATGTAATCCACGCAACCAAAAGGAAACATATTTAAACGGTCACAAAAGATTAAATAGACTCCTTTTAAGTACATCTTTACTAATATTCACGCTAAACATATTAATATTGTTGTTCAGGTTAATGAACATGCGATTGACAGGTTCAAATCTGCCATAGTTCGTGTTAGAAGAGTTGATTTGTAAAAGAGGTGGTCCTCTCAGATTATAACGACTCTCTCTAAACGACGTACGGCGACTTAGAAAACCAGAGTCAACCTTTCCATTAAGGAGTTGATGAACAAATACAACATCGGCCACCTCACGACGCTTATGAAGAGAGCTTAAGTTGAGTAACTTAAGCCGGGATTCATATGATGGAAGAACTATTGGGGTTTGCCAAGGAAGATGATTCAATGCGAATCGAACAAACCTTCGTTGAACCGATTCAATAGTTCTAACATGCGAATTGTAATGAGGAGACCAAACCTGGAACGCATATTCGAGTAATGGTCTGACAAGAGAAATGTAAAGGTGTTTAGTGATCAAGGGGTTATTAAATACTTTGGACCACCTTTTTATAAAACCCTGGACTAAACTATCTCTGGAAGAGATATAGTTGATGTGAGTGGAAAACTCCAGCTTACTATCAAATCTAATCCCCTTCATTATAAAAGGTGTAGTTGAAAATTATAGGACCACGTCTCCTCCTAAAAGTCATGACTTCACATTTACTAATATTAACAGGTTGCCTGTCCCCATACAATAATCTTTTAGGAATAGTATACGTCCCGCTCTTTTTTTCGCAATTCGTTTTTCTTTGTATTTCTATAGTAGTTTAGTCAAATTAGGGTTTCACCTCGGAATTTGAGGTAATAAGCTGAAAATTGGCATGAAGCTTTGTTTTGGCATTTTACATGATGTGTCAAAAGTCACATATAATCTCGTGTCCGCGTCTTGAGATATTAGAGGTCAAAGGTCACAAAAATCAGTTTTTCGCAAATATCTCGTAAATTATTGGCTTTACGTAAATTTTGGTTGAGTAAACTTTGTTCATTAGACAAATCTGCATAAAACTGTCTTGTACAGAATTTACGTAGAATCAATAGTTTTCGAGATATGGGGCTGAGAAAACTCGAGCATCGCGCTGCATTCTTTTCCTCACCACCTTGGAAGTAGAACTCAAGCAGCCTTTTTGCAAGGTATCCCCAGTAGTCTAATGAACAAAGTTTACTCAACCAAAATTTACGTAAAGCCAATAATTTACGAGATATTTGCGAAAAACTGATTTTTGTGACCTTTGACCTCTAATATCTCAAGACGCGGACACGAGATTATATGTGACTTTTGACACATCATGTAAAATGCAAAAAAAAACCTTCATGCCAATTTTCAGCTTATTACCTCAAATTCCGAGGTTGACCCCTTTTTTTGCCTTATTTGACTGGACTATAGGGTAGTTTTATGTTTTGAAAGCACCTACTTTTTTTATTGCCCCAATAAGTAAAAAAAATAATTGAATCATATAATATATTATAATATATAATATATTATAATATGATATATTATGATACATGAACAAGCAAAACAAGTAAACACAGAGTGTCTGGAGTGTCAAAAAAGTTATTGCTTGCCTTGTTATAATGAGGTGCACCAAATTTTTTGTTTTTTATATTTTTCATTTATATTATTACGTTTTTATAGTTTTCAATTACTCGTAGTGTGTTTGAAATAAAAGTTGATTTAAAAAAATGATTTATTTATTTTTCTCACCTAATATAAAATTTCGACAAATCACTGGAGATTTTTTTGTTTTCCATATTTAGAAGATATACTACATAACATGTCCCATGAATCACATATGATTCATTGGACAGGCAACCTGTTAAGAACCAGGTTGTTGTTAGCACACCAAGAGTAAAAGGTGTCAAGGTCAACTTGCAAAAGTTTGCAATCCTCAATACTCTTTATGTGACGGTACAATTTGATGTCATCAGCGTAAATCAATATTCTACAGTGTCTTAGCAAGGGAACAATGTCATCAATTGATAAGATAAACAGAAGAGGGCCAAATGACTACCTTGCGGGACACCGGATGTCGCTTCAATGGTTACTGATTTGGAACCACGAAAAAGAGCTTGGTAGGTCCTGTCAGCTAAATAAGACTGGAAACATACTAGAAAGGCTTGCGGAAAGCCAAGCATTCTTAGTTTTAGAATTATAATGGAATGGGAGAGCTTGTCAAATGCCTTACTAAAATCAGTGTAAACAACCAGTTTGGCAACCAGAAATGAAGCCCTTGACGGCATGAGAAGTGAACTCAAGAAGATTGGTGGTAGTAGAACGAGCTGCAAGAAAACCATGTTGATTCGTTGAGACCAGCCTCTTGCAGATAGGAACGGTTGCAGAATAGATAATATTCAAAAAGTTTCGGTATAGCAGACAACTTCGATACTGGCCTATAATTCGATATTTCGTTCTGGCTACCACTTTTATGGATAGGAATTCCAGAGAGTAGGGAAGTACCTTTTATCAAGGGATTTTTTAAAAAGGGTTTTAAGTGGAGACGAGAAATTCCGCACAGGACTTAAGGACAGCAAGAGGAATACCTCGGGGCCAGAAGTAAACAAGCTGCACAATCTGCAGACCACTGCGATAACTACCCCGCAGAACTCGGCGACCGAATCAATCCAAGTTCTATTTCGTAAGCGTCGCCTGTCAAAGTTGCATGTGCGCTGTGGCATGAGTTTGTGTTGCTATTCTCGTGTAATCTTGTGCGCATGTGCAGCATACTCGGCTGTGCAAGATGGTTATTCCGGTGTGTGTATGCACATTCTTTTTGACCCTATCAGTTTATTTGTTACAATAATTATTGGATTCCGACAAAAAATGATGAAATATGGGATATATATGTAATGTTGACAAGATGGAGTAATTACAATCATTGATGGAACTTGAAACACACCACATGCCAGCGAAGATTATTCATATTAAGCGAACGCAATCATTGAAAGCCACAGTAATTTTCCATACATGAAGAATCCAGAGAAGAAAATACAACGTGGTCGTGCATTAGAAGAGTTAAGATAGCGATTTTATTAATCTCAATCGGAGGGCAGAACTTCCTTAAAACTCCATAAACTTTGCTGAGTATTCTCAACAGGTTATTCTATCATTTAGAATAACTTTAAAATTATTAACTTTGTTCTCACGTCCAATGTGAGGGTGCACCAGAAATACATGTGGCAGTTAAGGATGTTTTGCAGTCAATTTACTTATCCCAATCTCAAGTTTATCTTTAGGCATTGTGAGATAGTGCTGTACGTCGTCAGCATACATATGAATATTAGAGTTCCTGACAGCCGTTGGAAGATCATTAATGAATTAACTAAATAGAAACGGAGCAAGTATCGACTCTTGGGGAACACCATTTATAACTTAGACGGAGAAAAAATAGAGTTTAGCAGCTTAACCAGGTGCGAGCGACTGGTAGGGAAACGGTGTAAAAGCTTGGAGGCATGAGAAACCGAAGCGAACGAGCTTCATTAGAAGTAAAAAGTGGTTAACTTAATCAAAAGCTTTTGAAAAATCCAATAGAGTGAGTAGACAAACGTCATGATCAGATCAGGTAGAGAGTGCCTTATGTCAGTAGTAATTTTGAGAAGTGCCGTATCACAGCTTTGAGATTTACGAAAACCTGATTGGTAAGCATGAATCACCTGATATCGTTGACAAAAGTTAATGATTTGCAGTGGAATTAGCTTTTCCCAGCACCTTTGCTAGAAATAGGAGGAAGCTGATAAGTTCAAAGTCCGCGGGGCATGTAGGTGTTGCACATTTAGCAATCGGCAAGATAAACGCATGTTTCCAAAAATTGAAAAACTTGGATGCAGTAAGGCAGGTATTCAAAAGATGAACTAAAGCAGGGCAGGTTACAAGGCAATAGAAATTTAAGGAATCTAGGCGAGATATTATCACTACCAGTAGCATTCGATTGAATTGAGTATACTGCACTAATTACTTCAGAGGAATCCACAAAGCGAAAACTAAAATCATCCCTTATTGCGGGAGGCAGCTGGTTGATTTGAGTAACGGTTGCTCAGCGTTTTTTGGCAAAAGATCCCGAATAGTACAAAAATGAAAGACAATTCTTCTGTTACGTGACCTCTCCTGCGCAAGATTCATGACTCGTTTATTATTTTAACCTAGATTCCATTGCCATATGTTTCAGCACACCCCAGCTGACACTAACCTATCCTATTGTCTGCTCTCCTTCAAACTAATCCTACTACTAGACATTCTAGCATGATCTGAACGACACGATGAATGTGTAGTGCAAATGGATTATCCTAAGCATGGGCATTCCACATGAAAATAACAATTTTGATTAATGTTTACAACATGGGGTCGGACCCACTGCGAAACAAGGCACCTTCTAAACTTGAACAGAGATTACAGAAAACAACTCGCGGGCACAAGGTTTGCCTCAGAACCATTTAAACATTGCATTTTCGTAACGTTAAACCTCCCAACGTAAAATAAATGTTTAGGTAACAAATGATTCACTCTTAAACAAACGCCACTTAATTACGCCCAGACGCGGAGCGACTCCATGCCTCGCTCTTGTTTCGCACAAAGCGCAAAAGTATTTTCCTCGCATTTTTGCCGACATTTAATACCGGTCTAATTGCTCAGATTTCGTTCTATTGTTGTAGCGGCTTTCAGAAGGCTCGTTGTTGAAAACGAAACGCGGAAAAGTGAAAAACAAAACACGCGAGAGTGAAGCAGTATTTTTTCAGTCTAATTGTCTTTATGCCGGCCATTAAAAGTGTTTAGACGCAGGAAAGACGCAAAAACAATGCTGTTTGATAGTTTTCAGCTTAAAGTGATGAAATCTGTAATTTTTGCATTGTTCTTCAGCGGAGTCGACGGAATTTTTACTTTTTTCTAGAGAGATAAACGGGGGCAGCTGATACCTTTGCGATATCCCATCACTTCCATTTCAGTATGTTTAAAAACGAAGCACCCATTCAAATTGTGATTGGCATAATAAATCCCTCTTGTTCGTTTTTCCCCAATTCACTGAATCCGGCCCATGGTACCATCACTGCCAAAGTAGATCCTTTTGTTGAAAACTTTTGAATCAAGGATATCTGATGGAAATGTTCTACGACTTCAAGTAACCTGCAGGAAAATAGATTGTATTATCTCCGAAATGATGTAACAGATATATCCTTACCCCATCCAGCCCACGCAAACACACACACACATATGGGAAGACGCAAGTACCAAACCCTGTTTCACTCGAGTAGAACCTCTGAATTTAATTTAACAACGAGAAAGGAAAACTTTTCCCTTTTGGAGCTAAGCCTTCGGGGTTTATTGTGCAGGAAGCAAACCCTGACAGCCAGAAGAGGCAACTTTCTTGGGTCTTACCTAAAACTTCCCGAATTTCAAGACTTGTGATTTTTTGTAAGAAGTTTCGTGTTTAACATATGTATGATTCTATTTGCACTTGCACAAGTAGGTGTTGAAATTGTTGCGTCGTCTTTTTATGGAGAGATAATTTGCAAAGGAGGAAAGTTCCTGAGCAAATACAAAACTTTAGGCAAATTTTGCTAAGATTTCAAGATGTTAAGGGACATTTCTAACTAATTTGATTTCTAAGGAGCAAAACTTATAATGAATTCCCCTTGCACATGAATACATTAGAATTTTTAATTTGGCAACACGCGCTTACTTATCAACTTATTATTATTGACCGTTCTCTACTTCACTCCTACGTTACTTTTCTTTTAGAACAGGCTTTCATGTTGATTCTCACCGCACACTTGCGTTGTGCTCTTTGTGTGCTCCAGTTTGGATGCTTTTCTCTTTGTTGCATGAACGAGGATAGTCCATTTTGGGTGCCATTAAGCATACTCAGTAGACCGGTTCCCGTGCAATTGCGCAAGTCAAGCAGCATTGGACGTGATTAGTACTTATTCGGGGGCTCGCTTGGTAAAAAGACACTCGCGTTTGGAATGGTCGATTACGAAACTTTCATATCTGTGTAACAGAGGCTTGCATTCTCTAGCAGGCGCAAATTTAGATTAGTCGTACCTATAGTTAGAGCGTGCATACGAGTATGGCAGGCGTATTTGTTCGCTATTCATGCTAGCTGCGGGCGGGTATATGCTTTTAAAAAAGTTAACCAAATATTCTTACTCGGGGTGAAAGTTACATAAGTATTTGCAACTTGAATTCTCAACATGCTACGCTTAACTGTCGTTTTCGCCTATGTGTCTGTGAGGAATCAAGAGGTCACCTGCAGTGCACGGCCGGTTGGATGGATGCCTCAAGTTCTCATCTCTCAAGGTGACTTTACATTTCCAACGTTTTTATGTCGCGCCGCTCTGATTGGTTGAAATCAGAAATAATTTCTGCGACATACAATTGTTTCTGATTGGTTGAAATCTTAAAAAAGAACGGTGCGCCAGAACCGATGTAATTTTATTAACGAATATGTAGTATTTATGATGTGAATTTACAGATATTTCATGAAAGGCAAAAGAGGTTGAGACTGGTACAGATCAAGATCGATCATCATCGGGACTTTCGTTTCTCAAGAAGAATCATCTGCAGGTCTATCTTCTTGTGAGAGTCACAATCATCTTTAGGTCAGCCTTCTCAACCGCATTCTTCGAAATCCGAATCACAAAGAAAAAGAAAACGACGATCACCCTCCAGACCCTTAACCTGTCCCTTCTCTTCTATCCTTCAGATCAAGCTTACTACTAGATATTGCACCATTACTTGAACGACATGACGGACTGGTGGTACAAAGGGTGACTGCTCAGCTTAACCATGTCACACGGGCGTCCTGCACAAACCCCGAATAAAAACTGCAGTAAAGAGCGAAAAAATGCGATTCCCGAGGCACTAGCTGATGACGTTTTCCACTAGTGAAGGATTCAGACAGTTTATGGAAGTCATAGAACCAAAATATGTTCCATGTATGAAGATTCCCTTATAAAGGGCTTGATGCCATCTTCCAAAGCAGATGTATGTACAACTGACTGTTGGTCATCTAGCGCTCAAGAATCATTTTAACTTATTGTCATTCTTTGGATGAAAATTGGGCTCCTCACAGTTTTACACTGGAAACATGTGGAATGGCTGACCGTCATTTAGCAAATCAAATTACAAGCAAATCAAGATTATAATATAGAGGAGGAAATAAAGGCGAGCTACTCATAATGCTGCAAATATTGTAAAGGTTACTAAGATAATACTTAAAAAAGACTACCAAGATACAACTTGTGCCCTACATACATAACAACTAACGATTTATAAGGGTATTTAACTGAAAGGGATTCAAGCTATGAGTAATAAATCTAGTAAACTAGTCGCACATTTTAAGCCTTCAAATGTGGCAAAAGATGCTTTTTAAAAGAAACAAGAACAGCTGAGAGAGATCCCTTCGCCAAAGTTGTCGGACCACATGGAATTCGAGGTATGCCATGTTAGAACGCTTATTACGAAACGTCGTATTGTAACTAATGTGTTAGCTGTTTGGCGCGTCACAACAAATACAGTAGCTGTAAAGTTTGAAGTCACATAAAGAGAATGGTCAGCTATAGAGAGCCTTGTCGTATTTCTGAAACCACTGCAAGTAATTGCAAATTTTTTTTTGTACGATTCGTTATTTGCCAACTTCTGTGGTTCGCCCATTGATACAAGTTAACGGATCATCTTTTGTCACCATAATTTCATAAAACCTGAAATGAATAACTGTAAAAATGCTGACACCATGTCTAGAAGATAACACGCGCATCCAGCCATCGTGGGATTCGGTGCAACCGGAATGTAGTCACGCGGCAGGGCAGGTGACAATAATAGGATAAGTTAGCTTTATTTTACTTTAAGAAATTAATTGTAGTTAGTCTTAAGTGAACCTCAATAAAGATTGGACAAAGCTCCAAAATTATAAAAAAATATTTTTTTTAATATTTTAACAAAATAAAATTTTAACTGGCGCCCGAGCAGGGACACGGGAGTTTTTGTAGATAATTTTCCTTTTCGCTAAGAAGTTTAAAATTCGTAAAAGGCCCTCAAGTAGTGTCGCGAGTAAAATAACTAGTGAATTAGTGAAATATTAAAGCCCTGTAAAGCAGCGCAGATCTACAAAAAAAGGCCCTCAAGAAGCGCATCCTGTGTCCCAGAACCCAGCAACTAGCAGAAGTGCTAAATCTTTAGAATATTAGCACTCGTCACTGAAGTATTGCTTGTTGGAGCCCGAGTCACCACAACCGGAAAAAAGGGAATCATCTGCAGCAGTCGCAGTACGCCAAGTCCGCTAGAATGCATATTATAATATTGTAAGTTACCTCTTAAGCTATTATTACATACTATAAAAAAGTGGAAAAGAAATTTTTAAAAGTCATTTACTTAAAGTAAAGAAAATATAAAAGTGAAAATAATTGAAGAAAAATTTCATTTAAAGTAAGAATTTATAAAAATAAAGTATAAAGTGCATAAATCTTAAACCAAAAGCAGAAGCATAAAATTGCGTAAATTTGAAGGATGCAACTCATCCTTTTGAATCAAGGATAATATATTTCAAACAGAAATTATTTGAAGATTTTTTATATTTAAATCTATCTACACAGAGAATACAGTTAGTACAGGAAAAATAGTAAAAATAGCGGAAATGATTGGGTACAGGCTGAAAATTGGCACGGAGCTTCCTTTTAGGGTTCTTAATAAGGGGTAATAAAGTCTACCGATTTTCTACCCCGGGAACCTTTCTTTTTAGGGGGTTTTAGGGTCAAAATATCTGTTTTTTGCAAATGCATCTGAAACCCTAAGTCCTATCATAAAAAAATGTTCACAAAGTTTGTGGCTCATACGATTTTCTACAAAAAATGTTATTATACATTTTCCCGTACGTATTGCCATTCATGAGATATCACCGTTTTAAAGATTTAAAATATTCATATGAACTCATTCACGACTTGTATGGGTTTTCCGACGTTCAAGTTGGACTATTTTTCTAATTTTTTCAGGGGTCATTCCTGGATGTATTTGGAGGAAAAATGTGTTCTAGATAGGGGGCTAACCACTAAGATACAGGGTGTTCGCGAAAAAACAATGTCTTTTTTTGTCATTTATTTAGAGTTGAATAACTCCTAGACCAATTATCGTAAACCAATATACTTAGACTCATCTTTTAGGTCAAAGTGTATTCTTTTATTTGATATAAAGATCAGGAACTTGAGTTGCTCCGTTTAGAAGATATGTAGGTTCAAAGCATGAGCGAAGTGTTTAAAAGCCGAATGATATTTTTTATTCAATTTAAAGTATATTTTCTGTTTTTTTACCAAATGGTCCAAATTGGAACAATAATACAAAATTACATCTAAATTATGTCAGATAGCAGACAAAACATGATCAACAAAAAACACAAAAAGAGGGGGCTATCGATTGTACTTTAAATTGAATAAAAAAATATCATTAGGCTTTTAAACACTTCGCTCATGCTTTGAACCTACATATCTTCTAAACGGAGCAACTCAAGTTCCTGATCTTTATATCAAATAAAAGAATACACTTTGACCTAAAAGATGAGTCTAAGTATATTGGTTTACGATAATTGGTCTAGGAGTTATTCAACTCTAAATAAATGACAAAAAAAGACATTGTTTTTTCGCGAACACCCTGTATCTTAGTGGTTAGCCCCCTATCTAGAACACATTTTTCCTCCAAATACATCCAGGAATGACCCCTGAAAAAATTAGAAAAATAGTCCAACTTGAACGTCGGAAAACCCATACAAGTCGTGAATGAGTTCATATGAATATTTTAAATCTTTAACGGTGATATCTCATGAATGGCAATACGTACGGGAAAATGTATAATAACATTTTTTGTAGAAAATCGTATGAGCCACAAACTTTGTGAACATTTTTTTATGATAGGACTTAGGGTTTCAGATGCATTTGCAAAAAACAGATATTTTGACCCTAAAACCCCCTAAAAAGAAAGGTTCCCGGGGTAGAAAATCGGTAGACTTTATTACCCCTTATTAAGAACCCTAAAAGGAAGCTCCGTGCCAATTTTCAGCCTGTACCCGACCATTTCCGCTATTTCGCTTTTTTCGGCTTAATTTGACTGTACTAAGTGTGGAAAATTTTTTAAAGGGAATAAATACTACGGATAAAAATAATAAATCGAAATAAAAAGTGACCATTTAGTGAGAAAATTATTAAAGATTTTTGAAACCTATTTGAGTTTTATTTTTCTTAATTTTTATTATCAAATATATTTCTTTATTATCAAACATATTTTAATTATTGAATATATTTTATTATTGATTTTTTATTATTTAACATATTTTTTATTCATTGATTTTTTTTTTTTTTATTATTACCGAACATATATTTTTTATTATTGATTTTTTTTATCCTTTATTGAACATACTTACTTATTTTATTATTGAATATATTTTATTGGTTTTTTTTTACTACTACTACTACTAATAAAATAAAGGCAATAAAGGATTCGCCTTAAAAAGTTGAGCGAGCGAGCTTCATTAGTTAAAATATCCAAGAAAATTGGAAAATTCTCAAAAGTTATTTACACATATATATTGAAGTTTTTATTTTTACTTGTTTTTATACGATTCGATTAAATCTTAAAAAATGACGACTCCAAACAATTTAGTTAGACCACCGGTATTACCTCAATCAACCCCCCAACCACAAGCAGGTTCAAATACCGCAAGTGCAAATCAATTACCTAACACCACTCCTGAATTACAATCCCTAATTTCATCCATCGTCTCTCAAGTTCTTGTTTCACAAGGTCCAGCCTTAGTGCGAAGTTTTATGAACCCCAATGCTGAATTATCAACGGCCACCGATCAGACCATAGATCCACAATATCGTAACAGCCTTACCGATTTAGATAAAGTCCCAGACATCGTTCGTTGCCTCAGAGAATTTTCAGGAACCCCCGGCGAGTTCTCTTCATGGAAGAAGAGTGTGGATAGAGTACTACGGATTTACGAACATACAAAAGGAAGCCCTAAGTATTACGGAATTCTCAGCGTTATCAGAAACAAAATTATAGGTAGCGCAGACATAGCGCTTGAATCGTATAACACACCTCTAGATTGGAAAGCAATTTCACGTTGTCTCACAATCCACTACGCAGACAAACGCGACCTAGGTACACTAGAGTACCAGATGACATCTCTCATTCAAGGAAAATCTTCGACTCAAGAATTTTACCAAAGGGTTTATTCTCATCTGTCCCTAATACTAAACAAAATCGCTTGTATGGAAATTAGTACAGAATCAATGCGATTGTTAACAGAAACATACAGGGATAAAGCACTCGATACTTTCGTACGTGGTTTGAATGGCGATCTACCGAGACTCCTGGGAATTAAGGAGCCAATAGACCTGCCACAAGCACTACATTTTTGTCTCAAACTCGAGAACCAAAATTTCAGAGCCAACCATGCCAATGACTATCACGTCTCCCATAGAAAACAACAAAATAATCCTCCACCAACGCCACCCTTTAGAAACTATCATAATCCTCGTCGACAGGAACCATTTTACCCAGACCTTGCGTATATTCCGAAGTTTGGATATAGACCGTTCTCAAATCGACAACAATTCTTTACCCCAAATAGACCTCAATACCAAGGACAACCTCAGTACCGAGGACAACAATATTCATTTGCTCCTCAGAGGCCTAACGCCCCAAAACCATTACCCAAACCTGAACCAATGGATGTTGATCGTAGCATACGTACGAACATGGTCAACTATGCTAATAGGCCAGCACCATTTAAGTATGCAGGGAAGAGAGGACCATTTGATAATTCCAATTTTAGACCACCTCAGCCTCAGAAAATGCAAAGGAACTATCATCTGACAACAGATGTTCCTGAGTATCCACCAGTTCAAGAAGAACCCGAGTATTTTGCAGAATACCAGCAAGCGCAGCAAGACTCCGAAATTGAGAATAATTACGACCAAACCCTGATCGAGTACATCGACCAATATCCCGATGACACTCCCGAAAATGAAACAGATAACATAGCAGCTGACATTCATTTTTTAGGATGAAGACCTCTTCGCTTCCATATTTCGAATGTAAGACAGATAGCGGAGAGGTAATGAAAATATTAGTAGACACCGGCTCTAATAAGAATTATATTCAACCAAAATATGCAAAAAATCCAATCCCCAATAAACAATGGTTTTACGCAGATTCAGTAGGAGGTCCAGTTAAGATCACCCACCATACGTTTGCTAATCTCTTCAATTTACAAGAACCCAAGATTAAGTTTTTCCTTTTACCCACACTATTATCATTTAACGCGATATTAGGACATGACAGCCAAAAAGAATTAGACGCTGTCATCCATACCAAACACGACTTCATGGTTATCAATGAATCCATAAAAATCCCGATTAAACAGCTTACTGCACAAGCAGTTAATAAAATCAATATCAGAGATTACCACATGACTGGAGAGCAAAAGCACTACATCAATGAGCTGACAAGGAAACATCACGAATTATTTCTTGATCCCAACAAGAAACTTACGTACACTACCAATGTCGTAGGTGAGATCCGAACAACGTCAGACAACCCAGTCTATACAAAGTTTTATCCATACCCTATGTCCCTAAAAGGTGAAATAGAAAAAGAAATAGAAAAGCTATTGACCGACGGAATAATAAGAACATCAAGATCTCCGTACAATTCACCCGTGTGGATTGTGCCAAAGAAACAAGATGCCTCAGGCGAAAAGAAATATAGAATGGTGATCGACTATCGGAAGCTTAACAGCATTACAATAGCAGATCGGTATCCCATCCCAGAAATCAACGAAGTGTTGATGCAATTAGGCAAAAATAAATGGTTCTCAGTCCTAGACCTTAAAAGTGGATTTCATCAAATCCCATTAAAAGAGACCGACATCGAAAAAACTGCCTTTTCGATTAATAATGGCAAGTACGAGTTCACTAGACTGCCATTCGGACTCAAAAATGCTCCAGCCATTTTTCAGAGAGCATTGGACGACATCCTAAGAGAACACATCGGAAAAAATTGTTTCGTCTATATTGACGATATCATTATATTCAGTAATGATGAAAGCCAACATGTCAATGATATTGACAAAATCCTCGAAACCCTCAATTCGGCTAATATGAAAGTCCAATTGGACAAGTGCGAATTTTTCAAACAAGAAGTAGAATTTCTTGGTTTCATAGTCTCTTCCAATGGAATCAAGACTAACCCAGCCAAACTTGACGCGATAGTCAACTTTCCACAGCCACAAACACTAAAGGACCTCAGGTCATTCCTAGGTTTGTCTGGATATTACAGACGCTTTGTTAAAGATTATGCAAAACTTGCAAAACCCTTAACAAACCTTTTAAGAGGGGAAGGAGGGCGTCTGCCCAAAAATGCCTCAAAAAATAAAAAAATTTTCCTAGACGACGATGCTAAAAAAGCATTTACCAAAATTAAAAGCGCACTAACTTCCGAGGAAGTAATCTTAGCTTATCCAAATCTGAGCCAAGAATTTCACCTAACGACGGATGCCTCTCAATACGCAGTCGGTGCGGTATTAGAACAAAACGGCAAACCGATAACCTTCATTTCAAGAACACTTAATAAAACAGAAGAAAGTTACGCGGCAAACGAGAAGGAGATGCTCGCGATAATTTGGGCACTAACATCGTTAAGGAACTACTTATATGGCACATCTAAAGTCAAGATATTCACTGACCACCAACCACTTACCTATGCATTAAGTCACAAGAATAATAATGCGAAAATGAAAAGATGGAAAGCTATTCTCGAAGAATACAATTATGAACTTTCCTACAAACCAGGTCGAACGAACGTCGTAGCCGACGCACTTTCAAGACCACCGCAAGATAATCATTCATCGCAGATAAATTCAATGACAGGTACTGCACATAGTGACGACAGCTCAGGACACGATCTTATTCCAGCAGTTGAAGCACCCATCAACGCTTTTAAAAACCAATTATGGATTCTTACAGGGAATGAAAATAACTACAAGTTCGAGATACCTTTTCCAACGTACCATCGACACGTAATCACTCGTACAAGCTACACCAACGAAGATCTAATCGAATTATTCAAAAAACACCTCGATCCATTAATAACAAATGGACTATTTACTTCCGAAACTATAATGGGAATGATACAAGATTTTTACCCCCTTCATTTCAGAAACTATAAAATTAAATTTACACAATCAAAAGTCACTGACTTATTAACAGATGCGGAACAGGAAGAACAAATTATCCTAGAACACAAAAGAGCCCACCGGAATGCCAGAGAAAACAAAATACAAATCATTGAAAAATTCTATTTTCCAAAAATGATGAGAAAAATAGAACAGGTAGTAAAACAGTGCACCACCTGTATGAAGCACAAATATGATAGACATCCACCTAATCCAGAAATTGGCAAAACACCGATCCCTGAATATCCAGGACAAATATTACATATAGACATCTATATAACCGAGAAAAATTTGGTGCTCACCGCAATCGATAAATTTTCTAAGTACGCTCAAGCAAAACCCCTTCAATCACGATCCGTTGAGGATGTAAGAGAGCCCTTAAGGCAAATCCTCTTCACTTTTGGTGTCCCACAAACAATCGTTATAGATAACGAAAAATCTCTTAATTCTAGCTCCATAACCTTCATGGTAGAAGATCAATTAGGTATAAAAATCTTTAAGACCCCACCATATCACAGTACTGCTAACGGACAAGTGGAAAGATTCCATTCCACATTGACGGAAATAATGAGATGTCGAAAGGGAGATAATATTCATAGATCGTTTGAGGAATTACTTGACCGATCAGTCTATGAGTACAATTACTCAATTCACTCAACAACGGGAAAAAGGCCCATAGAAATATTCTTTGGAAGAAATGTCCGTGTTAGTCCTGAAACTTACGAAAAAGCCAGACAGGACAACATTCAAAGGCTAAAAGACATTCAGGCACGAGACCTTACCACACACAACAAAAATAGGCAAACCCCCAAAACTTATTCCCCAGGTCAAACTATATACGTAAAAATTCATAAACGCCATGGCACAAAGCTCACGCCTAGATATAAAAAAGAAATCGTAAAAGAAGACAAAAATAGTCTTGTAATTACTGAATCAGGCAGAGAAGTTCACAAGAGCCACATAAAAACTTAAAATTTTTCTCCTTTCTCGCTTCCAGGACATTTTTTGCAAGCTGCTTAGCTAACACTCAGATATTGGATTATTCCAACTCCCAATCGATCCAAATAAACACAGGAACAGCAAGGCTTCAAACTGGAACCTTTAAAATAATTCACGTCATCAACATTGCACTATATCAGAAACTCGTCCAAGAAATAGAGATTAACATTAATCAGCACATCAACAAATCACACATCCTTTATCCTTACCTTTCCAATGAAATAACCCAAACTAAAGAAGTTTTATATAGACTCAAAATTAAAGATAGAAGTAGACGCTCACTCAATTTTATAGGAAGCGCATGGAAATGGATAGCAGGAAATCCTGACCATGACGACTTTGAGATTATTAAAGGAAAAATGAATAATCAATTAGAAAATAATAACAAGCAAACCATTATTAATAAATTAACAGCACAAAAGATAAATGAAATGAGAAGCATAACTAATAATATAATAAAAGCAATAAGCGATAATAAAGAGATAGATAATAATTTAATATTGAGTTACAAATATAGATTAGAAATTTTAAAAGAAGAAATAAGAAATGTAGAATACGCCATTAATTGGGCAAGAAATGACATAGTAAATGCATATGTTTTATCAGAGGAAGAAACAAAAATTACGGAAGAAATTTTCGATAAAAGTAATATCCCTTATATGAACCTTGATGAAGCACTAGAATTTTCAAAGATAAAAATAGCTTTAAGCAATAATACAATTTTATATATTATAAGTTTACCTACAACTGATAATGAAACATGTTCATCATTTTTAATAAAAACTATTAAGAAAAATAACTTAATAAATAAACTTGAATTTGAAAATATTTTAGAATGTAAGGACAAATTATATGGAGTTAAGGTAGGTTGTAAGAAATATAATAATTTAGCCATATGCAATCCTAGCGACTTGGAGGATATCACCAATTCTACATGCATACCGCGCCTATTGAAAAGCAGAAAACCATCCTGTACCACGATTAATAATCAGCATGTACCATCAGTCGAATTACTATCACCTGGATTATTATTCCTGAATCAATATAAAGGAACAATCAAAATGGACAACGAAGACTTCAACCTAACCGGAACCTATTTAATCCGTTTCCACAATACATCACTAACCGTAGACGGCAGATCATACAAATATAGCGAAAGGACATATTTAAAACCGCTACCAGCCATTCTGCAGATGTCCAGCCAGCAGGAAGAAATACAAGAGATCCTATCCCTAGAAATGATTAAAGAACTTCAGATGAATAACACCAAATTTCTGAACTTAATAGGAAGCAAGAGTGAAACCAGCATCATCACCAGCTATAGTTTAGGCTCAATACTAGTAATCCTTTTCATCTGTGCAGCAGTACTAGGATTTCTTCATAGAAGGACCAAGCTTACCAACATCAACATCACCACACCTGAAAAGGAAAAAGACGATCCTTCAGCCGAATCTGCATCAGGGAACAGTACCACGCCTAAGCCATCCAGGGTTAACCAGATTCCTTATTTCTAAAAGGATGCCAAACGAGGACGTTCGGATTTAAGAAGGGAGGAGTTAACGGATCATCTTTTGTCACCATAATTTCATAAAACCTGAAATGAATAACTGTAAAAATGCTGACACCATGTCTAGAAGATAACACGCGCATCCAGCCATCGTGGGATTCGGTGCAACCGGAATGTAGTCACGCGGCAGGGCAGGTGACAATAATAGGATAAGTTAGCTTTATTCTACTTTAAGAAATTAATTGTAGTTAGTCTTAAGTGAACCTCAATAAAGATTGGACAAAGCTCCAAAATTATAAAAAAATATTTTTTTTAATATTTTAACAAAATAAAATTTTAACTTACACAAAATTCTTCAAAAGTATTTGTCAGCAGACCCTACAGATGTAACTATGGTTACAAATTTCCAAGACACTATCTAAGATGAACTGACACGTCGTTTTGGCTTAAGGCCCTAATTCACACCCTGGCCGGCGGCAGGCCATGGCCTGAAGGTTTCTCGCGTTGAGGCCAACTATTATCACACATTCACCGGCCGCCGCCAGGCCGTGGCCTGCAGTCCTGAATAACGGACAAAAATCTTTATGTGTGTGGGCATTTATCGTCAATCCATGACTGAGGATCTGAACTTCTAGAGTGAGTAAAAGTCTGCTTACATCTACAGACAGAAAATTGGAACAGGCCTTAACAACATGAAATATTGCATTCCTCCAACAATCGATGGAGAGCAAAGAAGTTTATTCAAAAGGTAAAAACACAGTTTTTTGCAAATATCTTTTATACGCTAAGTCTTATCATAAATTAGTTCTCATATCCCCTCATTCGCTACTTGTATACGTCATCAGACATTCAATAAAATACTTTGTTGAAGGACGCGGCTAATATTTTCAGAAGTGATTCTTCGATATGTTTGGAGAAAAAAATTGTTCTAGAGGGAGATATCTCCACTATCTACTAACATACAGGGAATGAAGAAAAACAGAAACTTGAGTGACTTCATTTAGAAGATATGTACTCGTAGGTTCAAAGAACGAGAAAAATCCCCATATACTTTTTTAACATTTTGCGATTCACGATGTTTTTTTTTTTGTGTAAAAATAAAAGATGGCCTTACTATGGGCGAACAACGGCTGCTTGGTTATTTATGGGGCATATGATGGCCGAAATTTTTTTAGCCATTTTTAGCGGGAACACATAGGAGCACATTTCTCTAATTTTTATAACTTTTTGGCTCTATATAATAAAAAATAGTAAATAAGAAAACATTTTTTTGGTGACATGCGACAATTTCTTCATGTAAACAGCCACTTTACCACCGTCGTATGCCCTTCGTTGGGACTGTAAGACTGTTTTCATATACGCTCGTACAGCCTTACAAATAACCTTGTGATACCCGGCAAATGCCTGAGGACTATGTTTCAAACAAGACCAGTGTTCGCCCGTTGTAAGGCCATCTTGTATTTTGTTTACTATAATTTTTAACTGTAAACTTAATAACATCATCCCCAGACTTGGAGTTCCTCCTGTTATTGGAATTTTGAGAAATGAAAATACATACGTAAAAAATTACGATTTCGATTTTGGAACCAATTACAATAACTTCCCTATAAACTTGGATTCCTTTTAACTTATTGTATGCTTGAAGCTAACGTGACTAATGACATGATATTGAATTTCCTGAGCTTAGAACTATTACATTAAAACAAGAAAATAGCTTTGCAAACTATAATGCCAACGTTAATAAAAAAAAACAATAAAAAATTAGTCGAAACAAGTTGAACAATTAGTCGAATAAAATGAGATTGGACATTTATAAGTATAAAAAAAGAAAACATTAAAACGTAATAAATTTTTAGAGCCATCCTCACAATGCACGAATTGGGGTGTAGTCTACTCGGTTGCAATTCCATAAATGTTAGAATTATCCAAATGGGAATTGAACAAATAATCCCCCTCAACCAAGAACGAAGCACAACATTTTCTAGTCCAGTGAACTATTCCATTAACGAAATTATGTAAACATAACGTCCACTTTTCACTGGAAAGCACAGAGACTAACAGCAGCAGCAGCATAGAAACTGCATGGATGACGCACATGCATGCGACGAGGAAAAGGAACACACTGCAATTCCTGCAGCAATTACTGGTCTTCTCCTACGTACGAACGAAATGTAGTCAAGAATGGTCTGTTTGGCATATTTCAGTCTAGACAAAACGTTCGCAAAAAATTCATAACTTTGAAAGCATTCGGGAGTTTGCACTAGGGAAATGTCTGCCGATCCCAATTCAGTTCTTCTCACACTAAACATGTCGGACAAGTGCTCGGATAACAGCAGGAGCAAGACTTTTCATCTTTTGTTTCTGCGCGAAGAGGTCAAGAGTTCTGACCTCAGCCGAGATGCAGATGAGGAGCCCCGAGTGGACAGAATACAATCGAGATTCCTCGGTCAATATGAGAATTCGTTTTGGAATTATTGTCTTAGTCATTGGTATGGGCGTCGACTACTGCTGGACGGAATGAAGACTGACAATTCTTCGAGTTAACCAGTTTTGGGATATTAAATGCTAATGAAGAAAAAATTATGAAACTCTGATTAGATCAGTAAACAACAAATATTTTTATGGGATTAAAAGTTCGTCACGGGTCCTCAGTAAACGAATGAATCACGGTTAATCAGAAGCGATTTTTCACGTGCTAATTTTAGACTTGACTCTGACAGACGACACTTGTCACAGCTTTTAAGACGGTAGATGACGGCGAAATTGGATTTTCTCAATAAGTAAAAATGGCATCAGCGGTGGAAATCGACAAAATCAAATCAATCTCCACGTTCGTGTTTCATTGTGCTCTTATTTTGCCACTCACGAGGCTTTTATCTGCTTAAAATTGAATTTGTTTCGACTTCAAATCAGCGAAGACACAATTTGGGGTAGAGCACTTCTTTTCAGAGCCTCACTTCCTACCTTCCACATCCGATGAGTCCACCACACACAGCCTAAAAAGCGGTTAACCAAATCCGATGGGAAATGAGTCCACAAATGAAGATTGATTCTGCATCTTTAATGGCGTCTTTGCATGATCGGAGGAAGTTTCAATTACGTCTAGTACTCGAAGGCTCTGGAGCTCGGTGCTCTGATTAGTCCGCAATTAAAGCAGCAGCTCAACAGTGTATCGTCGTCAGTACACATAATTACAAGAGTGGTTATAGCAACTCCGGCGGCGAAGTGCTCGGGGTTAACAAACCCCGGATTATTCTGCTGCCAGTCTAAAGTGGAGCTCCTCTAGTCGGATTACATTCCTGGCAATTTCCTTCTAATGACGATTAGCAAACGAGACTGAGATCTCGGCCCATGTGAAGTGCAGTCGGACACCGCTCATATGGGGATTTCCAGCAGGGGCAACGAGGGGGCATTTATACTCATTAACATCTACTTCGTTAATAATTAACCCAAGTTTAATGCTATCGTAAAGTTCCTTCCTTCGTGTGGCAGGAAGTGAGCAGTTTGGTGTGGGTTTTTGGTTATTCTTGCGGCAGCAAGACCTCTAATGGAGGTCCGGACTCGATAGGCTTTGGCTGCAATTCTAATGACCTAATAAAGTATTTATGGCGATGGAATACTTTATTGAAGCTTTGTACTATGTGAGTTTAATCGAGTTAAAGCTGTATTTTCGAGCAGTCATTGATTTTTTTATTTACTGTAATGTGACAGTGATTGAGAGGGGCGGCCTGGTCGTGGTAGTGACGTAAAGCTATAAAAAGCCAATGCTAATGTGATCATAACTTTTACACTTGTGAATCATAAAGATAACTCTTAGACCATGAAAACTCGATTTTAATGTTTTCAAAGACATTCGTGTTTTATTTCGATTTTTTTTTGTAAATTTTATTTTGCCATTAAAAATGTAAAGGTGGCAGCCCTGTTCAAAAATCGAGGACATACATATGTAAATGCAACTGTGGCTGAAGGAATACCGTTCTGTAATTGCACTCATGAAAACCCTAAGTTCAAGGTGGGAAAGTAATGGCTTCTGTAGTCGTGTTTCGTGACAAGTCATTTCAGTTGAAGAAACTGACGTTTCAGTCGAATTTCGACTTTCAGCACAGGGGTCTGGCGTGGAAAAGCTTAGTCGACTTTAGCTCCCTACACTGAAAGTCGTGATTCCACTGAAACGTCACTTCTTTTCAACTTAAACGATTTGTCGTGTGGTACGACTCGACTTTCAGCACAGGGGCCAATGGCATAATGTGAATGTGGCATAATTTTTGCAAATGGCGTCAAATGTCATTGTGCTTTGACATTTATGTTGTAGACAAATAGTGAATTATGTAGTGTTAAAGTCAAAGTATAATGATAGTAAAAAGGTAGCACAAATACACGGGGTATGGTCTTAGCCATAGTTGGATAAAAGACAAGCAAATTTTCCTTTTTCTCTATTTCCCCACAACTACGGGAATGGGTGTTCTCAATCTAGCCACATGTTCCCTAACTGGCCAGTGTCTTTTGATTATCGACATTATTATCAGCAGGAAGCCGCATGATCTCTACTTGATGTAGTAAGGTCAATTCTTTCTAGTTTTGGTGCATAATGTTAAATACATACATACATTTCCACTCGGATTCCTACAATATTTGCTCCTAACCTAGCCGATTCATCTGTTCTGTCTAAACTCTGTGGCTTACGAACACTTCTCTTATGTAGACACTGGCAAAATTAGACAGGCGATAGTATTCTAAAAGCAGTCACAAGTCACAACGCAATCACAAGTCACTTGAGGTAATTTTGTATTCTAATTTTGCAGTCACTATTCAGACAATCCACTTACGGGTGCCTAGATACCAAAACAACTGATAGTCATAAGCGCCAAACTCTCTATGACAAGCACGAATTTCAAAATCTTGTGATTTGGAACTGGTCACAATTAAGAGTAGAGTTGTTTAGAGAGGAAGAGACATATCCAGCACGCCGTAAGTTCTAGTCGCCACTAAGAAACGAAAAACGGACAGAGAGCCAACAAAAACGGGAGAAGTGAACATAAAGCAAGTTCCACGGAGAGAGAAGGATCTACATGAGCCAAGGCGAAGGATATAGCGAAAGAAGCTAAAAAAGTGTAAAAATCAGGACAGCGGTAAGGAAGATATCCCTGAGAAAGGTCAGATCGGACATTTTCTTAACGGAACTTGGGGACGAGGTAAAGCCCACAAAGTGAGATCTTCTGAAGGAACTAAAAACGGGTGAAAGCAACCCGGGGGATCTCCAACAGAATGTTAAATCCTCGTTAGGAGAGCAGCGCAGCTGAGGGCAAGCACCAACCAGCTGGCGATCGAGATCAGGTACCTGGAAGAGATCACCTTCAAAGGAAAGGTGTGCGAGGCACTGAATTGCCTTTTGGACCTACAGAAAGTGCAGGAACAGAATGGAGGGCTGAGGAGAGCATATTATGATGGTATATGCACGGCTATCAGAAATATGTCGGTAGAGTGGATCGTCTGCCGAACAGACACCAGCAAGGAGGTGCTACAAGTGCTAGGAGTTCGGACAAATAACAAAGAATTGCAGAAGCACAGGAAGGAATTATTTGTATGAAATAGGGAAATACATATCATACCACCGCCAAAGACTGCGTGAAGAGTCCTAAGTGCCTACCAGGCCAGGAAGTAAGGCACGACAACAGTGTTGAATAGTGGACACTATTCTGCTTTTTAATGGAGAAGAAGATGAGGTTCAAACAACTGAACTTGAATCACTGACAAGCATTCCAAGATCTGCTCGCACAGATACGAAAAGAAAATCAACCTTGCAATTGCAACCCAGTAGGAAATGGAGTGCTCCAACAGCCATCTTTGAACACTTCCTAAAAGCTTACAGCGCTCCCGTTCCCACACACGCCTGTGGCTATGGGATCAGGTACCGATAAGTTTTTATTTTGTTCATATTTTGCAATTGTCTTTGGCTTTCCAAGCGCACGAGCGTGGTTTTACCAAAGCAGTCCCCCAACTAAATTCTAACCACTTCCAAGTCACCTTTCCCACAAAGTGGAAGTATAGACGGTAGGTTGCTGATCCTGAGCTGCACTGTTCCGGCTCTGGTTAGCACCTTCAAGGGACCCTTTTAAGAGACATTTGAATGACGCAAGGGCAGGGTTGGTGAGTTTAGTCAGTAAGACTCTTACAGCACCGTCTGCTTGTGGACCACCAACTGTCTCCGGTCTTAGGCATATGTGTGTGCCTCCTACACATTCCCTGCTGCTAGACCGTTTTTCCTCGTAATAAAGAGGGCGTAGTTTATTGCTGTGCGCAAACGTCTCCTTCACCCAGCAACTCATTTTCCTTAGGATCAGGGTCAGGCAGGGTCTACTTGATGGGACTAGGGAGTGCTGATGTTAATGAAAGCGGCTGCTAAGTCTAGGAAGGCTGCCAAGGTAAACTGTTTCCGTTGCATTCTAGAGAGTTTTCTACTTTTACGTACAACTTTGTTCTGACAAGTCCACCGATTTATCTCTGCAACATGCAGCCTGAGAGGAAGACATAGGGTCCTCTGCAATAGAGTTGCGGAGATAAGTCTAGCATGCGTTCTGTGTCCTTTAGGACAGTAGATGACGAGCTTATCGACCTATCATCATTTAATCCTCCTCCACCCTTGTCGATAAAAAAGCAGCTTATGTGTTAGGGATTTTGGATCCGGGCCAATAGACTGGCGCTGTCACTGACTGGAGTGCTCGTTTGTAGAAGCCTCTAGAAAAACATTAGACTTCCTCTAAAAAAATCTCGAAATATTAGAATTCTTATTGCCGTCGATTTTCTTCATTTTATGCCCGTTTCCTGTGCAGATGAAAGGAAGTGCCTTATTAAGAGCAACAAATTGAATTTTCTTAATTTATTCGCAATACCATCAGCAGCCAACCCACCCACCTTGGGGAGAGCCTCGTAAAGTGGCATTATTAGCCCACTAGTTAAGGAAGCGGCTCTCACCTGCTAAGAGGCGCCATTGCTATTCAAATTGGGGCGTGATGTTTCTCCCAACACTCTCTGGATGTAGTCAACAGCCTCTGCAATTGTTATTCAAAGCATTGAAAGAGCAACGTGCCCTCACCTCTTGCTTATCTTGCAATCAACTGGAATTAATCCGAGCGATTCAATCGAACGGAACGTGTCTACATCGTAATCATCCAGCCCGATTCTACGCAATGCTATCGATTTGTTTCCAGCTTGAGTCACGTTCCTGGAACACAAAAGACCAACTAAAATCGTCTCGAAAGCTTGTTTTTACCCCCAGAGTTGGGAGCACTAGAGACTCGCCCTCCCGCTTCGGGCATATCACCCAAAACCCCCCTTGGTCGGCGTCATAATAAGTAAGGGAATAATTTTTTGTCCAAAAACTGCAACGGAAATTTATCCGATGAGTCATTCTCGCACAGTGTCCTGGGCTCCGTACTAACTTCCTTAAGAAGGAGCAGGAGTACAACAATGTCTTCGGCTTTAATCGAATCCTTATTCGCACGACAAAGACGGATAGACGATCATTAAATATCGATTGCCTCACAGTACACCAGTCATCAGTCAGCGGTTGCCATAAGGAAGAAGGATTTCGGAGTTGATGGATTGGCATGCAATCGAGCCCAGCCCCATAATGGCTTCGCCCACGAATGTATCCTTTTTAACAGGATTCTAGTACATTTGTTGCGTATTATGAGTTTATGATAAAAAGGGTATTCAGTGTCTCTCTGTCAGGATGCATGTGTCACGACGAGTCGTTTGGTGCAATTTGAACATGAGTTCAGACCGTTTTGTGCCATTGAAGGACGGGCGAGTTGCACCCCTTTTGGCATGATTTATTAACGGGGAGAGAGAACCCTCAAGGACTTTAGGGCTCTGGTTACAGCTCGCAGTAAGGACGGGGCGAAAAAAATGTCAATTTGATAACTCCATTGCCAGTTTCAGAATTTACAGCCTCTCTGGGAATTTAAAGAGCGGTCAGCCATGCAACATTTTGGGGATATACGAGCAGGATCAGGGGAGATAAAAAATTGGATTAGGATGTGAAGGCGATTGGGATAAGCGGGAGTTTAATATTCCTTTATAATTAAATGAAATTAATTTTATTATTTGAGGATTTAAGCGGATTATAGGGGATGAATTGACAGCAGACCCGATGTTTATAAGGAGAAAAATTCTTGAAAATTGGCTGGGAAGGAAGCTTCGACTACAGAAACGCTTTTGACCTCCTTTTTAAGACAGGGATATGGGGCAGGATAAGAGAAGTTGGCTTCCAAGGAGAAACAGATGGCAGCGAAGAAGTGTAGTAAGAAGAGGAGGCTGCAATTCAATAAGGTTCCCGCAAGAAGGAGGTCAGAGAACAAAATATGCTATCTCATCAATTCCTTTTTACATTATTTTGGAAGAAATAATAAGAAAAGCTTAGCGCCGCAAATAACCTGACATGGACGCTCATTTCCCTTATTATATCATTAGGTATTCTAGAACGTAGCTGCCTAGTATGCGCGGCCTGGCTTTGGGTATGAGTAAAAATAACAACGGGCGAACATTGGCCGCTTTGTATTTTAAGGGGCATACGATGGCCGTAGAGTTTTTAACTATTTTTAATGGGACCACATAAATGGCCTCACGACGGCCAAACCAAAACATTTAAATGGCCAAGTACTGAGCTGTACAAACGAGCATGCGAATGGCAAATTTGAGCCAAAAAAGTATCTACACCAAATGTATTATTAAAAGTGATATATGGGAGCTTGATCATTTTCGTTATGTACAATGGTCCATTCAATTTATACTACTTAAAGATAACTGTTGCACAAGAGGAACGAGCTTGCCAGTCGGCTGTTTGTTGTACGAGAATTGTGCGGTGCGTGTTGGTTTCTTATTTAACAACTCGAAGAAAAAAAACAATCGAGAAAAAATAAAACATATAATTGCAGTGTGTTGATAAAAATTATGAAATGTCCAAGTAAAAATACGACTCTCTCTCGTTCTTAACCTGCAAAAGAAACGCACAACGTCAAAATGCCTGCATGACATCTAAAACAAGCACGGTACACCAGAGTAAAAAACCGACTTGTTCAAGTCCGCTACAGGCACTTATCACAGGCGCACCAAATAGTATAAACAAAGCACGGCACGATCACATTTTTTAGACTAAAGGGGACAAAATTCGAGTTTTAAAAAGACGGATAGGATTGATGAGCATAAGGAGTGCCATTATTACTTAAGCAGCATTAGGCACAGTCAGTACTTAGTTGGGGAACCGCTTGTTAAAACGACACTCGCGTTTGAAATGGTCTATTACGAATAAATTCATATCTGTAAAAAGAACGTGCATGAAGTATGCGGAGGCAAATTATTCTACAGTCTAGTTATATTCAAGAAGTAAGATCGACAAAAATTCTGCTCCTGTATGAAGGTATACGGAAACTTAACAGGCGACGTGACTACAACAGTAATATAAAACTACCGAAGTACTAAGGCTTACTGGTAAAACGTACTTTGTGAAGTAAACATGTACATAGTCATTAAAAGTCACATTCAAACAACGTCTGCAAACGGTATCCAAGGCAATATAGCTCGAGATGCCGTACAGCAAATACGGCATGATCAGGCTCCTTACCAGTCTTAGGCGTGGCTGTTGGGGTAGGAGTTTACCAAATAATCATAACAAACGAAGGCAACTATAAACTTTACTAAGAATCAGCGAGACGTGGTCGCAAAAAGTCAACTTCGCGTTCATCACAATACCCAAATTCGTAGACTTATTCACAATACATAATACAGTATTGTCAATAGTGATAGTATTAACTGAGCGACGGTTAATAAATAACACCAAGGACTTATTACGATGGAGTCGAATATAGTTATTCGAAGCCCGGCTTGAGATATTGCGCGTCATTATTCACTCTCTTAATGCATTCACCTAGTTTATCAGATAAAGATGAGGTATATACTTGCGTATCATCAGCAAAGAAGTGAAAACAGCAGTTCCGGAGGACAGAAGACACATCATTCGTGTAAAATGTGAAGAGCAAAGGTCCGAGAACAGAACCCTGTGGTACTCCTCATGGCACAGTAAGAAAACATGAGTACTTATCATTGCACTGTGATCTGTTGGAGAGGAATGGGGAGAGAAGAGAGAGATAGCGGAAGACGAGAAAAGGCAAGTTTAATTAACAGTATCAAAGGCTTTTGAGAAATCAAGCAGAGCCAACATAGCGATCTCATTATCATCAAGCATAGCTTGCACATACGTGGTGGGCTTCAGCAATGTAGTGTCACAACTATGAAACCGCCGAAAGTCAGACTGGTATTCACAAATTACATTACGCCCTTCAAGAAACGATTGAATCTGATTATACATAATCCTTTCAAAGACATCGGAAAGCTAGGTTAGGATAGTTAGTAATTGGACTGAAGTCAGATATGTCTGAAGGAGACGTTTAGATGTGAGGTCAGAATCAAGCTTAACCTATTATGGCTCAGTTCTCAGCCGACTGAATCTATGATAAAGGAGTTCACCTTCCAGGATTAGCAGTCTTACTTCGGAATTGTACCAAGGACAATTATGACACTCCGGATTCTTACGAATTCTTTTGAGTGGAAGCAGCTAAGATAAGGGAAGTGAACATCTGTACTTTCTCATCTACATCATGAAGTGTTAATGGGTTCTAGATACGCTCTAGATAAGCTCTCAGATTACGCTTAAAGGCGCCTTCTATGGTTGTATAAAAGAGCAGCCGATATGTATTGTTTCCAATGTATGTTCCACGTACAAAGCTGCCTTATTGCATCTACCTCGGAGCATGTTAAGCTGAAGACAGCAAAGTCACATCTACCGATTAACGGATGCAAGAGTCTGTGACCCTTTTCAGTGTCTTCAGCGCGAAGGATCCCTTTTCTTGTTTCTAGAATGAAGATCCCCGTGCTCGAGGAAGCTGAGACATGAATCTCTTAAACGCGACCACCAACTTACATTAGGGCTGGCAGTATGTCGCCGGGCCGAGTGCTTTAATGAGGGTAAAGCTAAACGAAAACAAAGTACCTCGTTACGTCAAAAATAAAATAAAGTACAGGACGCAACGCCAATCTTGACCAGCACAGCATGGAAATTGTGGATATGATACTGGAGAGAACTAAGAAAACGTACAGTCGATTGAAAGAACAGACTTCAAGATACTCAAGTCCTATACAAAAAGTGTAGCGCCATTTCAGAAGATCTATCCAGTAATGAGGTCGCACTGAGCAAACGATAAGTCCAACACAAATTGTAAAAACGCGTTCTCAAGCATTTTCAAGCGAAAATTTTCTTTTTTCCATATAATTTTTCCCACTGTAAAGTTAACTGTGAATGCGTACATCGTACCTTTTGCCCCAATTAACACGGCCTACGGTTCTCTACACCTCAATAACTCAAACGACTAGCCAAACACAAAGCAGCCCTCTTAAACGTATGTGAAATATTGTTTTTACATTATTTTTCCCCTAAAAAAAGTTGAAAAGTTTCTCATGCGTGCAAACACAGAAAATTGCTTGCTCGCCGAACAATGATCCACTGTAAAACATGTTCGCAGCAGCACCCTCCCATGGGCTCCATTTAGCTCCACAATAAACAATGGAGCGCCGCCGTCATAATCGCAGAATAGCGACTTATTTCCATGAAAATGGAAGAGCCACAATCAAAAATTGCATTACGGTGATGTTACCTCCAGCATATGTCATAAGTGTCCAGCGGAACGTCGTTGAACTTGGGATCAGATATGTGCGATCGCGCTGACCAGTTTTCGATTCCACAAATAACCGATGACACAATCCGCTCGCGGCCGGAGGAATTTCGGCCGAAAATAAAGCATTGCGGCTGAAGTGCTCCTCTCGTAATCAACCATGAATAAAATATGAGTCCCAGATCAGCATGCTGCAAATTGAATTAAATGTGCCGATGACGATGACGCGACCACTGACGAGCGCGGGCATGATTTCATTCATTCGCTGCTCGACTCGACTCGTATGAGTGTCGCCATATTGCTACGATCAGTGCAGAGATTTGTTGCTTTTGGGACACTGAGCCATTAGAATGGATCGAGCTGCTACTACACGGTGGAGAGGAGCCAATAAATAAGACCCAGGGCTGGATGCACAACAGCTGGAGAGCGGCTTGGATGCTTCTGCGGGCTCCGATTCCAGGTTAGGTCAGGCGGTGGCTGGCTGTGCATCGTTACTTTTGCACGTTCCAGGGACATTCGAGTCATGGAATGATGTCGCCCGACGACCACGGGATCGATCAGATTGCAGCGCAAGCTCGGATCTGTTAGTCAGCCACTAGTCGCATTCCTTGGGTAGAATTGCATATAAATTAGTGGAAAAAAGTTGAGGTTTACGCGAGATTTAATTGGCGATGATGTAAACGTTCTATAAAAAAATGCGAAAGAAATAAATGACAACTTATTTAAGACAGTGAATGCAGAATGAATAAGCGCACAACTTTTATTGATTAGAATTTGCATTCTTTTATAAGCTAGAATTCAAACAAGTACTCAGGGTGTTGCCATGTACGTTGACTTGTGCAAAACTCACAAATATGGAACTAAAAAATATCAGCTTATAAGGCTCCACAAACAAACAAGGGAAAAACCTTGAGAACATTATTTCAAGCCTACTTCCCTGGTGCAAAGATCTATGCAAACGATAATGTGATCGCGATTAGCCTCTTGCCTTCTTCCTTGTCGTCACGACACGACAAGTCGTTTGAGTTGAAGAAAGTGACATTTCAGTCGAAGCACGATTTTGAGCAAAAGAGCTTAAAACTCAACTTAGCATTTCCACTCTATTCCCTGCGCTGAAAGCCGTAACCGTAATTCAAACGACTTGCCACGAAACACGACTCGACTTTTAGCACTGGGACCACAATGGAGGAAAAAACACAGATATTGAGGGACCCTTCGACAACACATCCTTTAACGCTTTAGCAACAGTTCTACGAAGACGAGATTAAGCCAACACCTTTTCCAACTGGATAGACTCGTTTGAGAATCTTAAAAAGCTTCCTGACGGGCACTATGTAAAACGATGTCCGCGGAGAAAAGCTTTATTCCCTTTTCTGTGACGCCTTATTGAAGACTCCTACTCGGTGATTAAAACCTCTTCGCGCAGACGATATTGTCATCAGTGTAACCGATGAAACAGATTTCCGACGCATACAGCTTATCAATGATTTACACCCGTATTCTAAAAGCAGTCACAACGCGTTCACAAGTATGTGATGAGCCTCAACTTGACACATTTTGGTATTCCAATTTTGCATTCATAATTCTGACAATCCGCAAACAATTAGAACGGATATCAAAATTGTGATGGAATAAATAGCAGGTCACAAGAGTTTTAGTGTGTTTTTCAAAATTTCTCGTAGACTCGACACACAGTCAGGGACTTTGCTTTAACTCATTACAGGAATACAAGTTCACCATTAGAGGTGAATTATTTAAGATTTTGCTTGTGACTGAGTGCTTAAAATTACATACAAAACAGTTGACAGTCACAAGAATAATCTCAACCTCTCAATGACAAGCAGGAGTATAAAGGTTGTGACTTACGACTGGTCATTAATTTAGAATAGGGAGGTTGGTGTCCTTCTGATACACAAGGATACGACTTAGTGGCAATAACAAAAAGATTTTAGTATTACAAGAAGCTCAAGAATCACATTTTGTACTACCAATCTGTCATGTCGTTCAGGACATGGTGCAATATCTAGTAGTAAGTTTAGATTAAACGATAGGAGAGAGTAGAATAGGTCAGGAGAGGCTTGGCGGTGTTAGAGCAGATGGCGATGAATCTTATGATTGAACTCTTGGATGTTATACGAGTTCGGAAAAACTGATTGTGGGAGATTGTTCCACGGCCAATCGTTCTATCTATATAAATATAATTGGAGTGTGATTTCAAAATAATTTTCATATTCTAAGTTCATGTGGTTATTTCTTCTTCTTTGATCCGTTAGCTGGCGGTCCGAGCGGAGCGTCCCCGCAACGGATACGCTGCTATCGGTGCCACTTGGTCTCGAACTCTATTCATGTGTGGTTATTTACATGATATAAAAACAAAATCAAATAGCTCTAAAAATTTTGTTGGTATGTCTGTATCTGTATGTCTGTCTGTCTGTTTGTCCGGTCTAATCTCGGAAACGGCTAATCCGGTGATAGCACTGTAACAGGAAGATTCAGTCTTCCCTTGGGCATGCTTCCGGCTGCGGCTGCTTTTTGACTCGGATCCGACTATCGGTTCAGACGGAAAACTCGTTCCCATAATCGGAGGAAATTGAGTGACAACAGCTTGAAAATGCTAATCCGATTTTAGGACTTTCAAGGCATAATTCAGTGTTTTCTTAGGTATTTTTAGGCTACTTTTTCACTCCCATACGACTATCGGTTCAGACGGTAAACTTGACCCGATAATCGGAGGAAAGTGGAAGTGGAAATTTGAGGTCTTTCAGGGATGGTATTTTCTTAGGTGTGTTTAGGCTTCTTTTTCAATCTGCTCCGATTATCGAATCAGACCGAAAACATGATTCGATAATCGGGGGAACGCGAAAGAAATGCTGTCACTGCGAGATATTATTCTTTAAATTGGCGAAAAAAATGTGGACCATTATGGTTCGACATCTCCGCAAACAATTGGGTCTGGTGATAATTTAAACACAGAATATATCGAGCAATGGGGAAAAAATGTTGAAGTGCCCATGGTGCAAGTTCCGCACATGGTGACAAATGCCCCTTTAACATTGTTCCGGTCGAAGACCCGAGTAAAATTACTTTAGTTGATTAATTTTCTAAAAGCATATACGCAACTAGAAGGTATAGCGAACAAACGTACCTGTCACGCTCCCTGCTCCAGGCATGAAAACCTAAAAATGCTTCCGCTATAGACGTATGTACGCCCCTGTTACAGATATGTATGCGTCCCAAATTCGAGTATCGTTTTACCAAGCGGTCCCCCAACTTAGTACTAATCACGTCTAATGCTGCTTAATCTATGCAGCCGAACGAAAACTGGTCTATTAAGTATGCTCATGGCATCCTTTATGGTCACCAAGATAATTATCTGTTTTTTCGTCCTACATAATTTCCCTTTAGTCTAGAAAATGTGAGCGTACCATGCTTCATTTGAACTATTCGGTGCGTCTTTTACTGATACGTGCTTGTAGCGGGTTCCATTTAAAAATTTAGAATTGTTTCTCAGGCGTATCGTGCCTGTTCTGGGTTCTCCATACAGGCCTTTTGACGCTGTACGTGTCTAGAACGGTTAAGTCTTATTTTTACTCGGGGGTGTTCTCAGAGAAATTCCGGGTATATTGATCGGTCTGGAATGGTCCTATGACTGTACCCAAGAACCAACGGAAAAGCGGTCTGGAAGATTAACTTGGAATGTGCTCACTGAGTAGGCACTTCTAAGTGTGTTCATTAAGAAGGCTCACTCCATTGAAGGAATCTTTCAGGTAGCTTTTGAAGTCTAGAGCCTCTGGTAGAGCCTTTAGGCTCCCATAATGAAGGAAATATTTTCGAACCTTCCTAACTCTTTGTTGTAGGCTGTTAGGGTGCCCAACATGTTTTGCCCTACTGACCAATCTCTTAACTTTCCTACGCATTGCAGACAGTCTGTCGTATCAGGACAGGAAATGTTATAATTGAAAAATAGTCGAAGAAAATCTATGTTTGGCTCAAAAGATATCAGACTAGCCTCGCAAAGGCTTAAAAGTGGTAGAAACTATGTACAAAAATACAATACTATAGTTTTCACTTGTTCTAAATTCTAGTTTTGATTGCTATGCCTTCTGCACTAAGTAATAGGACGGTTAAGGCAAACACTTCAACGCTTCACGTCATTTTCGCCACCTCACATCACCTCAAATCCCCGAATCACAGTTATTTGTGGTTATGGTAGTTCGCAGTACGTAGTCAATTCGTTACTAAGTTTCTTTCATAATCTTCCATCTAAAGAAGGCCATCACCGCATTAGGTTGAATAACAAAAGACGATTACCAGCCATCGTAAATGAATTGCTTCTCTCCTGCTCGGGTGCTCATGTGCATTCCGTTGCAATAAAACTGCGCCATGAACGATTCTGGAAATGAAGTCTCGCAGTGCACTTTCTTTCATCCGCATCTGCCTCTTGCAAATGCATTTCCCGACACTCTTCTAGTTCCCCATTGAAAGAAGCAAAACAACTTTGTAGTCAGTCCCATCGAGACATCCCGCAATCCGCACTCTGGCAGCGATCATTCAAAGGCAACTGAATGCAGCCATTGCACTTGCATCGAGCATGAATGGAAATTGCAGTCAGTAAGGATTTGTGTTCTTTTGTTCCTCGATGGCGATTACGGTAGATGAGCTTTTCAAATATTCATTCTATCTGCACCTTAGCACACAGAGAAAAGAAAACGCACAGCGGAGGAACTTTCAGAAAGGTTCAGCTCGAAACTTGTTTATTAGAAAAACGAGTTTCTGGCATCAACGAAATCTATGTCAGTCGTGACCACCTTTTACCGGAAGAGGGCAATGAAACTTGGAGAGCTTGTACATAGATCATCTTCCGTTACTAATCCGAAAATTCTTAACTCGGCGTCGATGGTTGTTAAAATCTGCGGGAAGGTGATTCTGGGTGAGGTAGCGCCCAGGTGGTATTGGATGGGATCTAAATTATTTAAACGTCAATAAGCCGGCCGCAAAGAAGATATTAATGCCAGGCTGGGTTCTTGCAAAATAATTAATAACTGTCATCGTCACCGGCGAATCTAAGACCTACCGGAGCATTAAATTAGAAAGAAGTCGTAATCCCCTAGAGCAAACTTTCTCCACGCCTTTTACTCCAGTTTTACGGTACAAAAACCACTCAGGTGGAAATCGCCCTCGCTACAATAAATCCTGCCCTTCTCCTATCTCTCCCGGCTGCGTCTTCGCCCTCGCAAGCCTCAGTTTCATTTACTTGAGCAGCGAGCAGATTCTAGTGCCCCAGTAAAGTCGTGCAATAAAGTCATTGACACACCCGTCGTCGTCGTCGTCGTCGTAGTTCTAGCCGATACCTGCACAGAGCGGAGGGCTCGCTGCTGCTGCTGCTTTAGAAAGCGGTTACTCCTGCCACATACCTGTAACCTGGAAGATAAACACGAACGGAAAAAAACACACGCGTAATATCACGTCCCGAACCATTTTCCTTCTGGCATGAATAACTCTTTTCAAAATTTCCATTTTTTCGCATTCTGCCGTCATGAATTCTACATCGGTTTGGTGGTCGTTAAGGCTTGCCGTAACGGCGTAGACTGTGGGCGGAGCCGCCGCAAGCAGGTAACTTCCGGAGCACCTGTGTTAAATTATTTTAATTATTTCTGAGCTTTGGATCCCTCTGCCCTCGACGAACTGCGGCTACAGAATTTGGTCTGGTCGTCGTCGATTTACTTCTGGAGTTGCGGGGCCTTAAGTGTTATTCGCTGTTTGTGCAGTTCCATGTGTGGGGAGCACCGAGGTCTACGTTTAGTGAATACTAATGGCAGCCCACTGCGCATTGATGGCTGCAGGCTGATTGAGATTTACTTAAAAGACGAAAGAATTTCTTTGGATGACATGAATTCTTTATTTTTATGGAAGCCATAAGTGCAGGCAGAGTGATCTGCAAGGTTTGCCATACACAAATCTTGATGTGGCATGGCACCACCTCACCTGACGCTAGATGAGGAAGCATGCATAAATAATGTGCGTAAGGAAACTACTGCAAAGCTTTTGATGTATCCTCTGACATGGAAAGGGTTCTCAAAGAGGAGTACACCCAGTGGCAGGGCGTCGTAAATATTTTATTTGCTCCAATCGATGAGTCATAATCATTTAAACGCTCTTCACATCGGTGTAGCATTTATCTTCTGTCATACGGGGTTGAAGGAGCTCCTTACTGCTTGAACCAGGATACTAACGAGGCTGTTGGAGCTCTCTAGACACTCTCCCCCGAAGCATTTAGATTTTATGTCTCATAAATTTGCGGCAAAACGTGGAATTGCGGCAGCCTCTACTTCCCATTACAGCAGCAGAACATGCAGACGAACAGCCCAACTTTTATACGATTGCATATGGCAACAACCAAATCCCAAGTCAAATATTTCGGGGTAGATATGCGCCATCCCTTCCGGTAGCACGTGCAGACAAAACCCAGTGTGCAGTTTCCAGCCCAAGCGCGAAATCAGTCCGCATTACACACATTTGGAGCGTCTGTGACATAACGCATTCCACTTCATCCGATATGTTTACTTTGGCGAAATTCTTCGGATGGTGCCGCGATGTCAGCACTGCTCTCTCGTATGTGTTCCAAGAATAAGTAGTTGCCGTCTTGCTGCTTAAGTACGATCCGCCGCCCCAGCCGCCAGATGGTTCCTTTCGGAATTTTCGGATGGTCGGCACTTCAAGGACGAATAAATTACCGCCTCCGCTGCTCAGGCGCCCCTTCGGCAGGAACCCTCGTCAGTCGTCGCCACCGTGTCAGGCTGCCTCGTTCCGATGTTCTTAAGACCCGAGTGTTTCCACAGTGTTCATCTCGCGCAAACTTATAAGAAAACATGAAGATCCAACTACCGCCTTGCGGTCGTCACAGAAATTCAAGGAATGGGGCACAAACACTGGAGGCCCCACTGCCGCCCTTATCCCCTCCCCTAAAACACGCAGAAAAGCTCTTGGCAGTATTTTTTTACGATATTTTTGCTTATTTTTAAAGCGAAGAGCAGCGAAACGCAAACATTTGGCAGAGGAAAAGCAACTGGGAAGCGGATGTTGACAAATTTATGGCGAACTAGAAAAGGGGTTAAGATGGAGGGCGGCGGAGCGGATGGCAAGACACGAGAGGCCTAAGTAAATTTTCTTTGGGATGCGAATGTTAACGTCACATGGAAATTAGATGACGAACTAAATTTTAGCCGCTTTTATCGCCGGGAAAGATTTACGTGAAGGCCATTGGCTTTTGGGTTTGCCTTGTTGTTGTTATTGAATTAATGACAAGCGAGTTTCGAAGCAATTAATTAAAAGGGAACCCGGAATAGCGAAAGGGAATGGGGGTTGATTTAATGCTATGCCAAGTAAATACATATACAAATAATGGAGGAACTAGGATTCGGGTGAAGGCCGTAATGACGTCAGTGGATGAAATTGTGTAAAATGAAATTTGGGGAAATAGTCAATTAGACCAGGCGTCCATTGGAAGTGTTTACAAAACGACCAACACCCACGCAGCAATAGAAAAAAATGAATGGCAGAGGCCCTTTGCTGAAAGTCGTGTTTCGGGACAAGTCGTTTGAGTTGAAGAAAGAATTACTACTCTCAGCTAAAGTGGAAACGCTAAGTTGAGTTTAGGCCCCTGTATTGAAAGCCGTGATTCGACTGAAAAGTCACTTTCTTCAACTCAAACGACTTGTCGTGTCATGACGACCCGACTTTCAGCACAGGGGTCTTTGTCTCACTTCGCCAATTGAGGAGCCCGATGCAAGAACCGCACTTTGACGTTCGGCCGGCCGAAACTTTTCCCTCCCCGGCGGACGGCTAGCTCTAATCTAATCTAATCTGCGCATGTGGCTATTGCTTGTGTTTGGGTTTTTGAGACTATGGTGAATGCGGCAATGAGGAAAAGTTGGAAGTAGACCAACTATTGCGTTGTGTGCTTTCTGTTTACGTAACTATATGTCAGTTTGCATTTCAATGCAAGCACTTTTATTATATCAATCTAAAAGCACAAAGCACGCACCAACGAACGTTTGAGATCGCTCTGAGTGGGAGGGGCGTATGGATGCTTGGATGATTAAAGATGGAATCCAACTCCCAGCTCGCGATTTCAATTTTCCAGGTTAAAATATATGCCATTGAGACCTGCGCTGGACCCAACCTTGAGAAAGTTTTGAATGGTGCCAACATTAGAATATTTTCGGACAGTCAAGCTGCCATCAAGGCACTCTCAATTCGTTTTCTTTCGTTTTATCCAAAATTGTTAAAGGGGGTTTTGACGTACTACGTGAGGTTGCACACTAGCGCGCGAAGAATGGGTCTAAGACAATAGTGCAGGGGCCAGAACTATCCTCTGGCATTTCATGGTCTGTCTCCAAATAGTCGAGTAACGGATTAAGGGATTGAACCTAGCCTACTGGAAATCAGTCCCTGGTCTGATACAGACAGACTGAAGAGCTAATAAGACCATTTGCCTTAGGGTATGTTATCACTTTAAACAGAACGGACCTTAGATTGTTGCTGGGATATCTGACTGCCCAAGTATGACTTCGGTATCCTAGGATTGTCTTAGGATACAGAATGCCCATTCTGTGTGAAAGGCGACGAAACTTCCATAGATGTTCTCTGTGAATGTCCGGCTCTGATCTGGCTTACTAGGATCCAAAGAATCTTCTTCAGCTAACGACCTTCAAAAGGGCTAACTCACATAAAAACATAACCTTCTAAGTTGAAACACTTTTCTCAATGATGCTCTAGCTTCTTTAACCATTACAAATAGCCATTGGCGTCTTCCGCTGTAAACTATCGGATGACATATTTACTTGATGGAAATCTGTCTCTCCTCCAAGCCAAACTATAACCTTAGGAAACTGAAAAAAAAAATGGAGTAAAAATAAAAAATGGCCTTACAACGGGCAAGCACCGACCGTGATAGAAACATGACGGACATCAAAAGGTTGTTTCAGGACTGTAAGGCCGTACATTTGAATCTTTTGGTCAAGTTTGGCCGTCTTGAGGCCGTATGCACTCCCATTAAAAATGGTTAAAAATTCTACAGCCATCATATGCCCCTTAAAAAGCCAAGCGGCCGGTGTTCGCCCGTTGTAACGTGATTTTTTTCTCAGGCATATCTGATAAATACGGTAGGAGTTTTTGTCGTGGCGACCGTTAATAAGAGAGCAGGTTCTTTGTTTTGACAGAGCAGGACTTCCCTCTTCTTCAAAATCTGTCGCTTTTGCGAAATGTCAGTTTTTAAAAATTCATGACCATAATACGAATGACTTAAGATTTTAGCTAATAGATCAGGGTGCCATACTCGGACAAAAGCCTTGCTGACGAACTCTACAGCAATTAGACCAAACTGACATAAGCGATAAATACTTTGGACTGCTCGGACAGTTTATAAGCGACAAGCTACTAGTTAGTGCTACTAGAACGTGTTCAAGTGGTCTGGTCCAAAATATGATACGCCAAGGGAGTTACCACGGTACTTTTGTACCCAATACCCCACCAAAAGAAGAAGAAGCGGGCTTTGATTGTGCAAAAGTCAATGTTTATCTTTATGCATCAAAATTATTTTACAAGTAAATAAACTAGAGAAGTGTTTCTCATTTTCACTTCGACACGCCAACCATCCTATGCATCGCTGCTTCCCACCATTCTCTTTGTTAGCTATAAAGACAGAATCCCCTACCATAAATAACCATAAACGAATTACTGCGAAATCGTTCCATGTACAATTTCCCACCGAATTAAGATGATCTTCGCAAAAGTGACGTCAAACGGCGGTTTTTGTTTTTTGCATAAAATACAACTTCTTGGCCATTCTCCAAGTGCAGTCTGGTCTTGTTTTAATTTATGGAAATTAAAAAAAATCAGTTGCAACATTCCCGCTGTGATCCCTAACCCCTTGGCCAAAGTTTGGAATTAAAGCCCTTCGAGTCTGGGAATAAAGACGTCCAGCATTGCGGGAAGTGAGGTCGCGTGGGCGCGTTGCCCAAACAGTTACAGTTACACCAAATAAACTCCTCATAAATCATCAGCTATGCACCAGATGAAGGGCGAACAATTCATTTCCTGACCCTTGACTGCTAATAAATCAACAACAGTGGCCCACAGCTACACCACCCATTCTCGCCGGCGCTGCACGGTTTAATCCCCGAATTCGGCACCTCAGCACTCCAGTTGGGCAGTTGTAAGGCTGCCATTTAAATCCTGCCTTGGTTTCTGCTGGTATAGCGAGGGCCCTTGGTCGACAACTAGGTGCTGACTGGTCATGCATGGTGAATGACTCACAGATGATAATTAAATCGAAAGCGCTTAAGGATGGAGCTGGATGACTATTAAGTGTGCCACATGTCGTCGGGTTACTCACCCGCATATCTAGCTACGTCCGAGCTGGGTCGCTGTGGTTGAGTTGTGGCCATTCATCATCTTCCTGGGACGACGAGCGCCGGCGGGTGGATTACAGGATAAGGGTATTAAGACAGACTTTCCGGCTTCTATCCTGAATCAGATACAGGCAACTACACGGCTTTATAGGATAAATCATGACGACGACTACATGGAAACAAGGTCACAAACTTCGGCAATTCTACTTCGACATATGAAAAATCACCGTGGCCGTTGAAACAAATATGAGGACGGGTCTTCCCAAGTCGTGATTAATGGAGCTCCCTTCTCTCATCTCCAGCCGAGCCTCCGTCCGGTGCGAATGATGTCAAATTGAACTAAAACATCAGAAGCGACAAAGTTTGAGAGTCAATATATCAAATTGTGTCTATAAGGCTGTAAAAGGACGGATTCCACTTAGGGAAAGTTGCATAAGTTTTTCTCATCAAGAACGAGCCGAACGTCTCCGAGACATTTATCTTGTATCTTCGCCATCTGATGTATATTTCCCGGAGTCAATAGAAAGTCGAGCATCGTGACATATTCGTGCGGGAATTCAACGTGAAGGTTACACAACCCGCAGCCCCGGGGAAGTTCATCTACGGGCATCCGTAGAGAGTGGCTCCATCACATGAGAAGTTCCAACTTTTTTTTTCCTATTATAGCTTGGAATGCTGAGGCGCGATTAAAGACGACGCCGTCAAGAATGAAGGCCTCATTGTCACTCTACTTAGCACGATTGTCTGCTAATTGAAGTCGATGCAAAGCGAGATCGTTTTTAGGACCGTTTTCAGATCTGGAAGCTGGCGTAGTTGTTGTTAAAATGAATTAACATAATATGGGGTTTGGTCATTACTTAAGGCTGATTATGGCTTACTGCAGATTGGTTACTGATAGCGAAATTTTGAATTAGGAGAAAATTTAGGAAGTTTTAAGTAGAAGGGAAATAAAATTTTAAAATAATCCGGCCAAGTTTAGGAAGATTATAAGACTTCCGACCGCTAATCTGAATATCTCTTTTAAGTCTTCCAAAACGACGTAGGTGCTTAGAATGTCCTGCCTGGCTTTGGATAGAACCAGGCATTTACACAGGTTTGCTCTCTCGTTATTTTTCTCGCAGTTACAGCAACAAAGGTTGTGTTGAATAATTTTGGGGCGGACACGATTATAAAATGAGTTTGTAAGAGGTGCCTCTTTTTTCTCTTGAGCCAGTACAATGTCATACTTCAAATGGGGCGAGGTGCTATTGCTATCCCTCCACAATGTATATTAGACCGTCAGCTGGTCACAGATTTATGTGCCCCATTTTCTCATGCTAACTTCGAAGAGGGTATTGAAATTAAGGTGCCGCTCCTGGGGATAACGTAACGTAACGTAATGTATTTTTCGTAACAGAAATAAGAGGCGTATCTCGCCCATATTGTCACGCCAATATTTTTATAGCAATAGTGACGATGAATGTTTTCACACTTTCAATGGGCTAGATGTATTAGAAAATCGGTCAAATTCTCAATTTATTTTGACAAGACTGCGCCCTTGTTTCCATCCCTTAGCTCAAGCCTTCACTTTTCGGGAGCCAGTTTCTATTTAAAAATCATGTAGTACACATGGCTAGTGGCCTGAAAATTTCTCGCCTTGAGGCCAAATATCACCACACACTCGCCAGGCGACAACTGAATGCAGCATGCAGGCCAGGAAAGCCGACAAAAATCTTTATGCGTGTTTGGCATTTATCGTCAGTCCGTGCCTGATGATCTGAACTTCTATTCAGTCTGAAGGTTTCTTTGAGACCATGAATGAAAATAAGTGCGATCAGTCGAAATTTATTTCTGGTTTGAAACATGTCTAAAGAAATAATTACTGTTTGCCTGTGTGTTTGTGGGGAATCATGAGATGACCTGAAGTCTACGGCCTGTCCGTCGATTGTCTCAAGTCCTCATCCCTTAATCAGACTTAGTAATAATAATAATAATAAATAATAATTTATTTTTGGACAGTACACAAGATTCACATCTTTTAGAGTACATACAGAAATTACAACAACAGAAAGGATTTACAAAGGAAAAAACTTAAAATTAGATTTAAAAATTACAATTAAATTAAATTACAATTACATTAAAACTAAATTAAAGCAAAAATAAAAGAAGACGAAAATTAAGAATGAAATACAGAATTAAGTAAAAAGAATGAAGTAGGAAAGTGAAGAAAGGGAGATAAAGAAAGCTAGTGAGACGAAGAAGATAGAAAAATAGATGCATGTTTTTTGAATACTGTGGCCGTGCTCATCCTCTGAATGTGACTAGGAAGATTATTCCAGATTCTAAGAGTATATACAAAGAAGGAACGACTACCATTTAGGGAAGTGTGGACAGGAATTAGGAATTTGATGGATCTCAAGGATTGCAGAGGAACAAGGAAGTTAGCAAGGTAGCAGGGACTTTTGGAATAAAAGACCTTATGCAATAGAAGTAGAGCCATGAGATCAAGGAATTTAAAGAGGTCACAACCCAGTAGGGAATTTTGGACACCCGACACATGATCAGACCTTCTCATATGAAAAATGAACCTAATGCAATCATTAAATGACACTTTAAGACGCTAACGGCAGGATGAGTCGAAGGAAATATACACCAACGAGCCATACAGAAAATGGGGAACAACAAGTGATTTGATGAGTTTAGCTCGAATAGGCGAAGATAACAGACTTCCATGTAGCCGCAATTTACGAAGAGTGCCATAGATTTTAGAGAGCATCAACGAGACATGATTACAGCAGGAAAGTTTGGAATTGACAACAATACCCAGATTTTTGGCACATTCAACGATTGGTAGAGGAACATTATCAAGTAAAATAGGCGGGAAACCATCCAGGGACAGCGAGCAACGACTAAGGAAAAGTACTTGTGATTTAATTGGATTTAGTTTAAGGAAATTACTAGAACTCCACTCATTAATTTGAGATAGGGTTATATTGAGTTTAAAGACACAATACTCAATCTGATGAGGCGGATACGAAATATATAGCTGAAGGTCATCAGCATAGAGATGAAAAGAGCAGTGACGGATAACGGATGGAAGATCATTAATATAAAGGGAGAAAAATAAAGGACCAAGAACCGAACCCTGAGGCACACCTGCAGGTACTCTAAGGAAAGAGGATACCACATTATTGTGCCGAACACACTGAAGCCTATTAGAGAGAAGAGAAGAAAAAAGACGAACAGAAGAAGAAGAGAAGTGATACCGTTGATTAAGTTTATGAAGGAGATGCGAGTGAACCACAGACTCAAACGCCTTGGAGAAATCAAGAAGAACTAGTACTGCAATATCACCTCGATCAAGAGCGGAACGAAGATCAGTCGTTACCTTCAGTATAGCAGTTTCGCAACTGTGGAATTTACGGAAGCCAGATTGGAGATTAGAAACGAAATTATTAGAATCAAGATATCGAATGACTTGAGTGAATACAATTTTCTCAAAGACTTTAGCTAAAAAGGGAAGAATACTAATAGGTCGAAAATCAGACAAATCAGCAGGGAAGGGCTTTTTAGGTACAGGAGTCACTAAGGCTTTTTTCCATAGTAAAGGGACTTGGGAGGTTGTCAGGCAATAATTAAGAATATGCGTGATTATTTCAACAATTAAAGGGGAGAGAATCTTAAGAAAGCGAGGAGAAATTCTATCAAAGCCAATGCTGTTGGACGAAATGGAAAGCAATATTCCAAGTACTTCACGTGAGTCAACACAACGAAAATTAAAACCATCAAAACATAGAGCATTGGAGAAAGGGGAACAAGAAGAGGAAGACAATGAGGAATTGGGAGGGGATTGAATGAAGGATGCATTGAGTGAGTTTACATCTACATCATAAGAGTTAAGCTCAGAGGAATGAATGCCTAGGGAACGGAGATTAGACCAAAGTTGCTTCGTGGACAGAGCAGCATCAAGTTTCCGGGAGTAAAATTCACGCTTGGCCGATTTGACTTTGTTATTGATTAAATTGCGAAGATTTTTGTATTCCCGAAGGTAGCTCAGGATACTCGTTCTGCGATAACGTCTATACAAGAACTCACGCTCAACATTCAGGTCGCGATGTCAATTCATCGGGCCGTACCTGCCGTCGGCCAGTAAGTGAATGGGGGCCTGTAGGCTGCAACGACTGCGAATACTGGCTGTGGAAGATCTTTTTCAAGTGGAAGTCTAAGCTCAAGTGACACCCTTTGTGCTACGAGTCCATCACGTCGTGGTCAAGTTTAGCTCGAAGGATATAGAAGGAATAAGAAAGGTTGTGTTGCGGGAAAAAATTGCCGAGGAGGCAGAAGCTTATATATTTCAGTGGAACAGTCAATGCCATATATGCGGTAGAGTTTCACCAGAGCCGCTACATTTCCGCGGTGGCTCAATGAGTCAATTGAGGAACTAATGGCACCATCACCAATAAGTTGGTGAGCACCTTGTCGAGTCACGCTAGTGTGGTTTTCGGGGCCCCGGTCGAAATATACGAGTTAAGTTCAAGGACGAATGTAGGATTTGTAGATTATAACCATGGCTGAGGGCTGGAAGAGGAAATTGATTGAAAATCCCAAGGATTGTGAAGCACATTTTGTAATTTGGAATATATGATTACTCCAACGCAGATCTTTGGTAATGTTATGCCAAGGACATTGAGACAGGGTTCTGTCGTTAGTTGAAGGCCGTCCATTTTAATGGGTGGAATTGTGAAGCATATTGTATTAGAAAAGAGACAGTTCTTCGTTTTTAATGCGTTAAATTCAACACGATCCTAAAGGTGCAAATCTAGAATCATAATTAATATCCTTTTTGACAAGGTCTGCCACGTGCTTGTCTTGAATTCCCGAAGCTATTCGAGTAGCGCAGGGTACTGTCGTTAGCAAAGCTGTCAAGTGAGTTGGATGGATGTTGTTCCACAGTCGAGTTATTTACCTTATAAACGAATTTCTAGACTATAGTTCGCGGGAAAAGGAAAACTGCAGACTGCAGGAGGACATCATTCATACGTTGGCTCAACAAATCAATTGCGCCATCACCAATTACTTTAAAATCGCCGTTTCGCCAGCTAAGCAAGGTAGAAGCCACGGGCCAGGTAAACGAGCTGAATTAAATTCAAATGTAGAACAAATAATTATCCAGCCGTTGTCGGCTGAAGGAGGAAATTCCAGGCACTGCGATGGTTGACCCGAGAAGAGTTTCTGAAAAATTCAAGAGAGAAATGGAAGAATACTGATAAGCCGAACGTTAGAAGGACAAGCAGGAGCTTCCAAGACGAGGGAAACTTAGATAGTGTGAGGCAGGAGTTGAAAATATGAGTTAAGACGGACAACAGACAACGCAAATAGTTCCATATCGTTTTCAATGAGGGGGTAGGATCAAGCTTACGATTCCTCTTTGCTTCGTTAATTTTAGGTACGACTATGTTCCTAATACGCTTATAAGATCTAACAGAATCACTGTTGACTTTTTGGGAAAGAAGCAACAATCAGCGATTTAATTTCCGCAGTAAACCAAGGTTTCGACCTTGCTGATAATGCTTTACTTCGCAGAGGTACATCTAACAGATCAAGAAACATACTGTGAAATGCAGCGATCTTGTCATCGAAGTCAGTCGTAGTGAAGATGTTAGCCCAAGGCAGACTAAGCCATTTTTGGACGAGTCGTTCTCGGTCAATACTGGAGAAAACCCGATAATTGAGAGTAACCGGCGGAGGAGGGTCAACACTAATAAAATATGGCGGTCTAAATAACTGGGGGAAAAGGTTTGGTTTTGAAAGGTGAAAAGGAGTTGATAGCATTACTTACTAGGTTTTTGTCAGGTGCTTTTTGTATTATGAAAGAAATACACTTTGCCACTCAGGAACGAGAATCTAGCCAAACAGGACCTTGATTGGAATCTGAAAGTTGGAAGAGCTAAAACAACGTGGAAGAGAAAGTTATTAGCAGAAACCAAAACACCTGGGAGATCAGAACTAGCTGGAGAGCAATTACTTCCGCCCTATGTCCCCAAGAAGTATTAAAGAAGCGTAAGGCGGAGAAGAAGAGCCGCTTGAAGTAGAATCATTGTCTTGGAAATTTATCATCATCAAACATAAAAGCCAAAAGCAGCCGAATTCGTGGCTGGTTTGATGTATGTCACTCGCGAAAATTAAAATAGAATCAATTACGTCCTTCAAAGATGATGAACGAAAAATGGATCACCAAGATTAAAATAGCCTTCAGCCATTAAACAAGCATTAAAAATTGAATAATATCTCAGATGAAAACAGCCGACCACCTGCGGCCGGCAATCCACTAAAATCCCCCATAATGGCTCATGAATAATTCCTCCAATAAGCGCGAGACTTCAGCCATCAAAGGTCCTAATACATCACCTTTTCCTTCAGTGGGGTATTAAGAGTTAGGATTTTAATTTATCGCTTTTTTCGTATCCGAGTTTCCTGCAATGGCAGAGTTCAAAGCCAAACAGAACGCAAGATGAGCTCCAACGGTCCATAACGCTGGTAGCGCGCCGTCGACTACATTAGAAGCGTCTAATGGGGTCCCCGATGGGGGCGATGAAGCGATGGGTGTCTAATCTAACACTGATTACACACGGAGTGAAACGTGTACTTCAGAAATAGATCTGACACAGTGAGAGGCAGGCAGCGCAAAGACCCCATCGTGACGGAGTTCCCATAGCCGCTGAGCCTCCACATATAAATGACCGGGCGGCGGGCGCGAGGGGAAGTCTCTGAGGAGGAAAATTGTGTCAAAATCTCGAAACACCATCTTCTGATGTTTTCAATCTAGAGTGTGCACTTTGCCTCCGTTTCTTAAGGCTATAAATAAAAAGATGCTGGTGGTTGTTTTCTGTTGCCCCCAGGGGGACGCGAGAGGGAGAATTGATTTCTGTTAATAATAATAATTAAATGCGGTACTTACTGCGGGACCGGTTCGCCTTCTGCTTCGCACTCGATGATGAATGGTTTATCGCTTTCCTTCGACTGCTGTGCTACTTTGAATAGGAGCTCGTCCGTCGGGGGCTGTTTGGTGATCCGAGGTGGAGAGTTTACTGAAAACAAGAGGAAAGCAATGAAATTGAAATTGCTAAAAATATTTTCACAATTAATCTTAACTAACAACGATCCCTAACAGAAAGCCTGCTTAAGCAGAAATTTTCTAATTCCAGCTCATGTGCAAGTCATCCTCTCGGTCTACCGGCAGCCTACGATTTATTACAGCAAGATTAAGCCCGTCTTTACATCTAGTTTCTGTTTAGGAATTGCTTCTGAAGCGCTCAGTCACGCTTCAACTTGGCCGGGCTAATTCCTCGGTGCTTGTTGAACTCCTCAACCACCAAGCGGCGACGAAATCGGATCTGAGAGCAATTCAACAGCCGGGAAAATGAATATCGGATATTCCTCGCATTTCATCACGTTAATGCTAGACCGCAAACCACCGGTCTGTTGCCGACGACGAGGCATATCCAAGCCCGGTCTTGGGTCTAGGCTAGTCTAGGATGCGGTTTGTTATGCATCCGCAGATCGATAATTAAAATTCTAGGTATCCATGGTATCCATTTGCGGTGAAAGTTAGATAAGATTTGTCTCAATTAAGCGACCATTTGTTATGTTCCGAGGGCTCCACTTTTCACCCGGGAACGCGACTCGAGAAGAACCAGCGACCGCCATAAAAAGCGGTAGTCACGATTAGACGACGTCGACTAGTTTTTGGCTTAGTCAAGGTTCGGTTGATTAAATCTCAACCCATTGCCTCGTAGCTTAGGGCTTGATTGATGGCAGCCGGAGACGACCATTATTGCTTCATGGCATCTTTTGTGTGGTAGACAAAAGAAATCTGAATGTCCATAATTCCCGATGCTTTTTGTTTTTGGAGGAAATACGTGGGTCTTTATGCATTGGACACGGCGAGAGGTGATTTAGAGAAAATTCTTTTTACGTGTCCAAAAAACGCGTTGATTAAGCCGTGTACCATTTTCTTTTTTTAATTTGGTGAATTTTGTTAATTTATAACGGTAAAACATATTGAAAAAACACGTCTTTTATGCTATTAATTAAATAATATCGTAATTGGGGAAATTGAATGTTAAATCAGTTAAGACTCGCTGTATTTATTGGAGCGATATGCATACTTTCTACCTTGGACGACAGCCTCTTAATGAGCATTCGATAAACGACAAATTCGACAAAATGAAAACAACTACGTTAACGATAATTAGCATTAATTGAGAGATGTCTGTCCAGGGCATTAAACAGAACCAATATTTTATAACCAAATTTTCGTATATGTAAATTTAAATTTAAATAGAACTATCGTATAGGTATATCTATATGCCGCCGTTCTCCGTCGTCGTCTGGTCCTAAGTCCAGATTATGAAAGGAAGTGAGTGGGTCAACCTGCAGAAACCGCATGGATATACGAGGTAACTATTTGCGGAATAATGCTACTGCATACGGGGCAGCTAAGCAGTGTACACGTTTCCGATAAATAAAGTTATCGGGAGGATCAACGTTCGGTAAAGGCCTGCTGTCATTTTGATGGTAAAATTTGATCGTTTTCAGATGCACCACTTGAGCGAGGCGAATGTTGCTGTTGCCTGGCCGATGCGGCTGTGTACGTCGACTGTCGATGCACTTTCTTTTCTTCAACTAATGATCCCAAATATTTGAACATCGAAACCGGTTCGATTTGGGTTCCACCGAGGTGAACACTAGCTTTCGATGCGTCCGTTGTGAGCACTTTGGTCTTTCCCGCATTGATTTTTAACCCATATGACCGAGTGATGCGGGAAATGTATAAAATGTCCATTACTTTGGCATCCGTATCGGAAAAGACGGCGCTATCGTCGGCGAACATCAAGTCATCAAGTTGTCGTCGTATCCAACTCGCATCGTCCATCGAATGCTTCATTCTAATCGCGTCGATCACAACCTTGAACCTGTTTGAATCGGGAATTTATCGGATAACTCGCTTTGAATACGAGCGCTGCTGGTTGAGCCATCATACGACACTTGAAGAAGTTGGATGATTTTCACGTATTCGGTTTTCAAGGCTCTCCACAAGTTGTTCCAGTCCATGCAATCAAAAGCGGATTTGAAATAGATGAACACGACGACAGTTCTTGCATTAGCAGACGGAGAGCGAATATTGATGAATGCATCCTCGATGTAGTCTTTCCGACTCGTTTGTTCTCGATGTTTCTTGCGCCTGAATTTCGTAAATACTTTGCCGACGATCGAACCTCGATAATAGCCGGTTCGATAATCGCGATTCGGTTACAGGAGCTTGTGGCGGATCACCTATGCGGAGAGGTCACGAAAGTTCATCAGATTTTTTGATGATGTCGTTGGTTGCCTAACCGCCGGATTGTTCGGTGCTCGTGCCTCGACGCCGCTTCTTCCATATCGGCGGTAACATTATTCTAGTACGCTTCTCGTTCCGATTGTATTTTCTGTCTTACTTTTTTGTTCAATCGTCGCTATTGCTTGAAATCGACGTGCTTCATTCAATTTCGCTGGTCGAAGAGGTCCAGACAGTTGTCCGAGACTTATCTTCTCTGCCTATCATCCGCTTCTGCAAGCTGCGCGAGTTTGTTGGATGATGCCATTTGAAGCTCTCGGCCGGGTCCCCAATTTTTCTTAGCTGGTGGTCCCGCCGTTTTCTTCGCTCTTTTCTTTGCATATGTAATTTCACTCGAACAAAATAATGGTCCGATTCGCAATCGAGCCCATGCATCGAGCGTCGATCAGAATCTTGCGTTGATCAAAACATAGTCTAACATCGCCGAGTCGTTGCCGGATGGATTTCGCCAGGTGAGTTGGTGTTTGAGTGGATGGCGGAAGATGCTGTTGCCATCGACCAAGGTTTGAGGCTGCGAATGAAAGGAGGCGTAAACTGTACTCGTTAATTTCCCAGGGTCCGATTTTATCCATCGTCCCTTCACAGCCGGTTCGATCTACACCTGAATGTGTATTAAAGTCCCCACGAGTATGAAGCTGAAGCGTCTGTTGAAGCTGATTGTAAAATTCGCCGATTCTGAGCCGATGTCATTCAGTTTGGCATTCCAAAGCTCTGAGCGTCCTGATTTACGCCATCCTACCAGCGAAGGTTGGGTCTCCTTCGCTGTCGCACCGCAAAGAACTTTCCGAGCAGGCTCATCTTCACTCATACGAGCTAGATGCCGGAGCCGAGCGAGCTTCATTTTCTTCACAACATCTATGCCGCGATAGCGTAGATCTCATCATTATAAAGTCTTCGGAATCGTCCTTCCTCACATAAGGAGCCAACAATCCTTCGAAGTATTTTCCTCTCGAACACGGCTAAGAGGTTTGAGTGCTTTTTGATACCGGTAAGACTATCATATTACATAATAAAAGTTTAGACGTTATGGTTAGATGCTTGGATTTAAAGAGCCTTGATAGAATATAGTAGGCTTTGTTGGCTTTTAGTAGTCGTGCGCATATTTCTAGTTCCATGCTATTGTCGGCTGCTACTATTGACCCAAAGTAGGTAGAGGATTTTACCACTTCAAACTCGTGTTCCTCTACTTAGATTGTGAGACCAATGTTCGGTGTTCTTGTAGACGATTGCCTTCTAAATGTAGATAATAGACTGATGCCTCTCCAGTTGTCGTTTATTTTTGGTATTTTGTCTATGATAACTTCCTTCCAATACTCCGGAAATGTACAGACAAGTTTATCGACCAACGGATTTTCTCGCCCATGTCTTCCTACCTTGGGATGAAGATCGTTTTGGCTCTCTTCCAGAAGCAGCATTATGTTGTCCATGCCTGGTGACTCATTGGGGAAACATGTTCGCTGCCCGAAGCATTTTTTCCATGGTGGCGTTTTGGCAGACTTCCTCCCAAGATAGTCGTATCTTCGCAGCTTTGGGCACTGGTCTGGGGCAACTTTTTGGCAGCCAGGTAAGAGGAAACCAAGGACTTTCCCAGAGAAACAAATTGTCATTTGTTTCGTTATAATCACTCACTGTATGGATGAAAATTGCTTAGATATTATGCAGGTGAAATGTTTTTTTATCCCCAGTATAGAATCATAAATCAGCGCAGCGGCAAAAGAAACGGCGCGAATACGTTAGAGAATAAAATTAGATTATAAATCGAAGTTTAAAAATATTCTTCTTAATATTAAATCCGTTTATCACAGGCGTCGTCGTCTACTTATAATTTATGCTCATCCTACAAATCCAAATGGAACACCTTGTATATCTAAAAAATGCTCCTTCATTTGCATCGTTAAGGGATTGAACTCCCCAAGCACGAAATTGCAGCACATAAATAAGGGAAATTGCAAAATTTCATAAATATACAAAAATACTTACTCAGAGCCTGACTACCTATCGTCGCCATCATGACCATCGCAAGGACGGCGACTGAGGAAACCTGCCGCCCCATGCTGGATCTGCCTCCTTGTTATCTCCTTAACGAAGCTGCTCACCGGAAAATTCCACTCCGTGTTCTCCGCAGCTTACGACACTTTCCACCTTTGTAAAAAAGGAAAACTGCTTTTTAAATTACGCTGAAAAAAGTGGAAATGATGGCCTCAGTCACGGCGAATATCGATCCGAGGAGTCTGCAAAGAAAAAGAGAAGACGGGAAATGAAATCAAATGATTTATTTATAGCCGGTGGCAATAAGAATGTTTGGGTTGCGCTGCAGAACGCCCGAACAGGTGGGAATTGGGAAAACTGAATGTATTTATAGGATTCACCTTTTACACAAAGATTTAAAACTTGCGTTTTTTGATCGCAGGTGAGAAGTAATAATCTTGAGAACAGTCTCAATGCTCTTATCAAATTCCCCAGCAGTGCCGAAGGCTATCAACAAATTTCATGTGTAAATATTGAAAATAATCTCAGAGTTTTTTTTGTAACTTTATTAATGTCAGGTTTTTGGTCCATTTTTCATCTTAAAATCCTAAAAATTTCCAAATTCGTTTTGGGCGCGCTCCAAGAGGTTAAACGTGTTGAACGCCAGCACAGATAACAGCGACCGAGCACCGCCCGACGGTGGATTATTGATTGGCGAATTGCTTAACATCTGGTTTTGAATTATTGATGAAAAACTTGTAAATTTATGTTAAGTATTAATCTGAGCAGAATTGTGTTAAGAGATGTTCAGCACGAAAAAGTATCGATGGGCTACAAATTGCTTTGATGCATAAAATATAGCAGCTATTTTGGAAAATAATGCGCAGTCAATGTTAAAGCATCACCAGAGATTTTACTACTTCCCCTGCTCTAGTTGAGAAGCCAAAAATTTGGTTACATAGTATTATGGAAGAGATTGCAGAAGCGCGGGGATGTTATCGGATTGCACGCCTGCAAAAATCTGCAAGTGTTCCGCGAACACCCAACATTGGTTTTGTCGCTAAGATCCGACAGGATGGACTCATGTGGTGAAAGGACGGCTTTAAGATAAAGGCAGGTGTGACTGCCGCGATAGGAACAACGTTAAGAAACCAGGAGCAAAGCCTTTCGGAACGAACGGGAAAAACGGAAACGACAGCGGCAGTAACACCTAGAAATATGATATTTTGGAACATGGACTACGTCAAGTTTTTACAGGACTGCAGCATTTTATCTTTATTCAACAGCTGCACTTAGGAGTAGGGTTCATAATACACAAGTCTATTATAGAAGTCAAGCCAATAAATAAACGACTATGTTCAATACGGCTCCGAACGAAATTCTTCAAGTAGTAGTGCTATGGGGTTACGGAGCCACTTATTTAACAATATTGTCTTGGGAAGAAGCTTTCACGGTTTGTATCTTGGGAAGGTCTAGAGAATTGTGTTGGGTTGAAGGTAGTGCGCCACCTGTGTGAAATGAGTTGAACTTCGCTGCAGGGTGTCTTGGATGGGCTTTAATGATGGGGGAACCTTGGGTGTAAATCGTTGGTCTTGGATGGGATCTCGTGTGAGAATTTGATGCAGGTTCTGGAGTGTGCATTGGATGTAGGTGGTGGGCTCATTCAAAGCTCAGAATAAAAAAGCTCACCGCACAGATTTTTGTCTCGGATAAAGCTCACAACCGATGAAATCACTGGTTCAAGAGCGCTGTTGCTCTACTATTTCTTCACCCCATTGATCATAAACGGGCCTAGGTGACTCTAAAGGGTACCATTAGAATATTCAAATGGCCGGTTCTCGTTCGATTGCTTACGTCAAGCAGCATTAAACGTGGTTAGTACTTATTTGGGTGACTGCTTGGTAAAACGATACTCGAGTTTGGATTGGTTGATTATGAAAACATTTATATCTGTAGCGGAGGCGTACGTACTTCTGGCGGGCGGATTTTTAGATGTCATGTACCTGTAGCGGTAGTGTGCATTCCCGTATGGCAGGTGTATTTGTTCGCTATGCGTCTAGTTACGGGCGCATATATGCTTTTAAAAAAATTAATCAACTTGACTATTTTTACTCGGGCGTTTAAGATTCTTCTCGCGACAGTTTTTAGGCATTAGACCATGCCGTGGCCAACGTTCTAACGGACTGGCAGTACAAAGGGTTACTCTTCTAAGGTTTATTCCTGCATAGATGACTCTTTAGATCATAGTTTCTAGTAGTTACTGTGGTCAATCAGTGTCCTGACATCCTTCCTACTGGGCGCCAAAAATTCTCTGGCTCGATGCTTTATGGCACAGGGAGAAACGTGGAGGTTGACCAAATCAGGCGTAACTCCTCGTGGTCCATCACAGTCCCATTTTCTAGGGCCCTTTTAATCATACTCTTAATCTTATGCATATTACTAGAGACAGTTTTGAATAGTGAATTCAGTGTTTCGAGTCTTGTTGCCTGAACGTCCACCTTCCCATTGTCTTCCAAGCTCCTATGACCCGGGACCTTGACAAGAATAACATGCTTCAAAATGCTCAGTCAAGAGCTCACTAGTAATTCCAGACTAGTTTAGACTAGGCCATATGAAACCTTATCGCTCCGTTTATCTGTCTTTTTTAGCGTAGACCCTTCGAATTTTTCGTAGAAATTTGCCAATATAGAGTATACCTCTTTGCTTGAAGAATCGTAGTCAGGATTCCGAATTGTACCGCTCTACTAAAGCTGGGCTTTCATCTCAGCCTTTGTCTACGTTGTCCTTGCTCCACAAGAGCCCACCCTGTGGCCAAACAACCTTGGATTTGTTAAGAGATGCAAGTTCCTCCTCCAGCCAGCTGCGCTCGCTGCAATCTAGAATGCGACTATTCCAATAAAATTAAGAACTTCCTGCGCAGCATGGATATATGTTTCGCGCAATACAGGACTAGCCCGCCCTCGGCCCGTCCTCATACCTTACAGCCCCTTTCGCGCACAATACGACTGAAATAAATGAAAAAATCCACAGTCCGTATTTCCGAACTCGTACATCTTAGAATGCAAAAATGTAAGGTTCATCGACATCTACTCGAGCACCCCAATACGTGTGTAAAATCCATACTGTTGTACGGACCAGGGGCTTCACACATATGCGAAGTGAAATATAGCGACGATATTTTGGCCGAACGCCATCACAAATGAAAATTTATGATCTCTCACTGACTAGAAGGACATAAATAAAAAGAAATTATCAAGAGAAAGTATAAAAAGTTTGGGGACAGTTTAAGAAAAGACGAATAACATATAAACAAACATGCTTTAACCTGATACCCGCGGGACGATGACAAAAAACTAGATATGGCTGGTACAACCGAAAGCATCTTAACTCGACGGGAAAAACCTGGAGGACAGCACAAAACAGGTATAGTTGGATGGCAAGCTATAGCAGGATCTTTGTGAGGTTAAAGGAATGTGGAAGATGTGATATCAGGTCAGGGTTGGAATTTGAATATGGTACTTTTTTCCTCGTATATCTCAGGTTTGGCAGAGTGCGTTTTTCAATGAAATCCCAAATCTTCAAATTTTCACTGATCCAAATAAAATTCACCACCAACAACAAATTTTTCAAGCTTTGCAAAAAAAAATTCAATGCCAAAGAAATGCTGTCGCGTATTAACACAAATTAAGTGTCATCAACACAATATCTCGAAATTATTTAATGAAATTGGCATTGAAATTGTGGTGGCAAAAGAAAGAAAAAGTGTTTAAAGTTCGTCACATGCAATTTCCATAGGCATGAAAAGCGCGAAAACACCCAAAGGCGCATGTCCCACCAAAAAAACACCATCAAGAAATGCATTTCACCCGTTCATGGATAGAATTTCCATTTGCATTTACGGTTGGGGCTTAATTCAATTAGTCAATTGCTTATGCATCCCTGGGCGCTGTGAAAAAATTACGCATTGGTAAACAAGGAGGTTTCAAATCAAGACCAGCCTGGCGCAATTTTCAAGTCTTTAAAGTTTTTTGGTTTTTTTGTGGTTTGTTGAAATCTGATTTGTATTAAAATATACACAAAAGTGGTGAAAATGCATAAAAAAATAAACATGGACTATATTAAAAGTGAGTTTGTGGTATTAATTGCGTGAAAAAATTTATAAACTAATTTGTGAATAATTTTAGGTAAAATCCCGCAAATGCCTACAATGCCCCCAATGCATCTGCCTAATCTGCCTAAAAATCTGCCCAAAATAAGATCGAGGAAAGTTTTCAGCACCAAGGAGAACGTAGAAACCTTATCAGTACCGCAAATTTCACACTCAACAGTGATTGATAGATCGCCATCGAGAATATCAACAATAACATCTCTGGTAGAAGGGCAATATTACGATTACAGGCTCGAAGAAGCTCAAGTACCTGGATTAGATAATAGACGACACGAGCATGAGCAGCATAGTTCGGCAGAGAATCCATCATCAAAGCGATTTACGCAGCAAATCACAAAACGTTACAAGGAATTGTCGGAGATGAAGTTTAAGAATTTCTTTGGTAAAAAAACGATTGTGCGCAAAACAGAGATTCAGGTGGACATGTACAAGGAGACAGTCAAAGAAGAACGCGAGGAACAGAAATCGCTGCATTCGGAGTATGAATTTGAGTTTCGATCCTTGCCTCAAGAGAGCACTTACCCAGAATCGGAAGAGTCATACCCGAACAGTCCTCACATTGGAAAGACTCTAAGTGCGCAGCCAGCTTCTATTCCCCTAGCGGGAAAATCTGAAAGTGCACACGCTATAGTCGAGCCAAAGAGAAATGAAAGCAGCTTGTGGAAGATAAAAAGTATCAAGAACAAGCTCAGAAGTGCTTCAGTTGAGTCCCAACAAAATGAAACTGAAACATTTGCTGAATCAAGGAAGTCTTCACGGCGAATCGCTTTTGATAAGGCGAAGAAAAATATGAACGCGAATTTCCACAAGTTAATGTCAATGTCTAGATCGTCAATATCACAGGATACAGTCCCGGACAAAAGTATCGCAGAAAAATGCGCGGAAACGAGCCAGAAATGTAACATGCAACAGCAATCGTTGCATAGTATTGGAACTAACAAGAAAAAAGGAGACGGTATTGAAGAAGTCTATGGAAAAGTCAAGCGTGATTCGAATGAGTCATTGGAAAATCTCTACAATTCCAGCACAGAGATGAGACGAAGAAATTGGGCGAGAAGACGATTTTTATCCAATTCCACTGATTCCAGCGATAGTCCACATTGTTTCAAGAATTCGTTTGATAACAATCCTCCTGAAGTTATCATCACTCGTCCTGCCCCACCAATTCCTCCGCAGAGGGGTCCTTACCCAATACCTAAGTGGCCTCCATGCATACAACTCGCAACAGACTCTTACAAAGACGGATCTCCAATTCGCAGAAGAAACTTCTTCTCGGAATTCCCCTTGAAAGGACACAGCCGCAAGCCGTCGATGGATTCTTTAGACTCAGACTCCTGGATTCCGGAAACTTTCAAGTACATGGACAAGCCACAAAGTGAACTCAACATAATCGACGAAAGCACCGAAGCTTGGGAGATCATCAACACTCCAATAAATCGCCTACAAAAAACGCAAAGCATTGATATATTCACCAGCGACACAGATGATGCCTTCGATAATTTCGATGATTACTTAATGAATGAGCCTGTTGTGTCAACTAGCTTCTCGAAGGCTTCTAAGCATTTTCATCATCAACCACCACCCCCACCGAAGCCTCTGGTAAAGCAAGCATCAATAACTCGACAATTCTCAGATGAGCTGGCTGATTTGAATACGGACGTAAATCGTCTAATCTCCAGATTTGAGCCGAATCCCATTTTGACGAGAAGTGCAAGAAGCGAAAAAATTCAAGTTACTGCAGTTGTGGAAATCAAACGAGGCGCCAACAACGACACTGACTCATCAGATGAACAAGAAGCAACGAAAGTAATAGTTTCAACTAATGAACCCCAGGAACAGCAAAACACTATTAAATCACCTGAACCAAATCCTGAAGTGGCAAAACCCGGAAAGGATCAACAGCAGAGACCGAGACCGAAGCTGCAGCGCTCCAAGCCTTCCGAGGATTTGGCTTTGGCAGCGACAATTCAAGATTCTGATGAGACCTTTTACTCCTTTGAGGAAGATGAAGGTGAGTGGTAGGAAGTAAGACGTTTTTCATTTCTAACAAATTTGATACTGGTGTGGAGTTAAATATTGTTATGTTTCCTGTTTGGTGCACTTTCTTCGAGAAAAGCAATGAAAGAAAGTCCGTTTTACTTTTTCCACTATTAAACGTTTAAAAGTGCGCAGTCCTCAAGGGAAATTAATTAAATGAATTGTTCCGAGATTCCATCGATTGTACTTTAGAAAGCATACAAGAAATCCTAGTAGTCTTAGAATATTCAAATACTCAGCATAATATAAATCGAAGTTAACTTAGAAACAATTATATAATAACTTAAAATTAAGAATAAAAAAAAGAATAAATTAAAAAATTAAGCACGTTTTTTTAACATATTTTTTGGCACCAAACCCAGTTTTTTAAGGACAATCCTATAGACCATTGTTTCTCAATCTGGGGGTCGGGATTACATATGTATCTGTCCGCAATCTATCCAAAAAAATTAATTTAATAAACAATGTATTTTAAATTAGTTATAATTGTTTTTTTAAAGGAATGAGGGGGCAACCCACAAGGTGAGCACTGCGGCCAAGTTAGGCCTATTCTGTAAGTACCTCTCTAGCGAAACAGACTAGCAGCCTTCCGAACGAAGACAAGAAAGCCTTTAATTGACGAAGGCCGGACTTGAGGAAGGCCCATAAGCTCTCTGATAAACGTTCTTCTTCTAAGCCAAATCAGAGCAGGACATTCACAAAGATATGTGTGGAAGTCTCGTCACCTTCCATGCACAGTCGTCTCTTGAGACAGTGCTAGGTTGTGAAGGTGTTACCACAGTCCTACATGGCCAGTCCGATAACCCACCAGCAGCCTTAGGTCCGCTCCGTTTAAAATGATAGAGCCCCCTAATGCAAAGGGTCTGATAAGATCTTTGTATAAGACTTGATCTCCAAAGCTGGGTTTAGTTTCTTAATCCACTTCTCTATCAGGGACTTGGAGGTGGACCAAGAGATGTTAAAGAAGAGTTCTGGGCCCTGGACCAACGTCTCAGACCCCTCCCTCCCGAGGCTGTCTGCATCCTCATTTCCCTCGATACCCCAGTCTCCGGGGGTCCAGCAGAGTGAGACCTCATTTCTTCTGGTTAGCCTCCGGAGCACGTCAAAACACCCTTCAACTCTTTTGGGAGAAAACTTCCACGTTGAGAGTGTCTTGATGGCAGCTTGGCTGTCAGAAAAGATTTTAATGTTGGCGCCTTTCAAACTTTTCTTAAGTTAGACCCTAGCGTAGGTCGCAATGGCATGTTATTTCAGTCTGGAAAACAGAGGGCCACTTACCCATTGCAATCGAGACCTTGAAGTTGGGTCCTGCGACACCAGCCCTTGTACTATGTTCCATCTTTGACCCGTCGGTAAACCAAGGAGATGTTTTGGATCCCCAGGAAGAATAAGTTTCTCCCACTCATGATAGTAAAGATAAAATTTTGACAGTGCTGGTATATTTCTACGGTGGATCTGGAGCAAATGGTGTTGTCACGAATTAATTTAAGGTCCCTTTTTCCATAAGCCTAAGATGTGAAGGAATGGGTCGGCCATTAGTTCGACTTTACCCACTGCCACGGATGGAGAGGTGTTGAACTTTTTTTTAAATAAGACAATACGGTATTGGTGGGGTTGAATTCGACACGATTTTTGCTTCCCTACTCTAGAATGAGTTTAAGGTCGTTATTAGCTGCGTTCTTTTTACACCGTGATCCCACTTAGATCATTAACTTTCAAGCAAGCCAACAACTACTTGATCCAAAAAAGATTTGGATCAAAATCTGTGATACAAAAATAGCTTGTGTAACAACCATATCCAACCAAGACACATCTCATTGGAAAATCCAGAGCTTTTATAATTTTGTTCTTCTTTAATTTTAAGGGTTGGTACCTCTGCAAAATTTCATAAATTTATTTGGAAAAATGATTGAAAGTTGCCTTTTGTTAATTTTGGAAGTCATTTAAACATTTTTATAAATTCTTTTTAAATCAGAAATATTTTTTAATAAGTTTTAGAGACTGATATAAATTGCGACAGAACATATCAAAAATCAGAACTACAACTGTAAAAAACTAAATTTCTTCCATGATCCAAGTCCATTCTTTTATGCTCGGCTGATCTGATCTGGATCACGTTGTAAAAAGAACGCGGCTATTAATAGAGTTAGACATTAGTTCACGGTCATCAAGACAGTATCTGGCATGTGTCTGTCTTGTATCCAAGCTGTAAGAGTAACGCAGGGTACCGTCGTCGGCGAAGTTGAGAAGTGGGTTGGAGGGATTGAAAGTAGATCAGTTATAAAAATAAGAAATAGGGCAGGTGATAAAATTGACCCCTGAGGGCCCCGGCGAAGGTCGGGTGGGATACGGATTTGACGTCATCCAATATTACCTTGATTGAAAGAAACTCTCAATCCACTTCTGTAGAAATGACTCGACTTCAATAGCTTTGGGTTTAGCTAACAGGGATGAATGCCAAACTCTATCAAAAGCCTTGTAAATATTTAGAACAACCAAACTAGATTCACCAAAACTATGCAAACTTCGGTTGAGGTGTTCTGTAAGGCAAAGTAAATGATCCGCAATGAATCTTTTTTGTCTGTCTGTCGTTGATAAGTAGGTCGGATTCTAGATATCCCATAAGCCTTTTGTTGATTATCATCTCCAGGGTTTTGGAGAGAGAAAAGAAGTCATTGCTATTGAGCGCTAGTTAGATGACGTGCTGGGCTCACCTTTTTTCGGTATGAGCTGAACATGGGCAAGTTTCCAAGAGTCTGGATAAGCTCCGGAGAAGTGTGATAGGGCAAAAAGTTTGCACAGAGGTTTAGCCAAATGGGGCGCTTTGTTTTAAGACGACAGGGGATATATTATCGGGTCCAGTGGATTTATTGGCATCTATCTCCTTGAGGCACCTGTACACCTCGCGAGTCCTGAAGAATACCCTATCCATTAAATGGGCGTTGTGCTCGGAAACAGGGGATAACATATCAGTTTCGGGTAAAGGAAAATTTGAAGCGAACAGAGATGCTAATAAATCGGCCTTGGATTTGCTGTCTGTTATCACCTTCCCATTATGGATAAATTAAGGAGTTGTGGATGCAGTGAAATTTTTCTTGATAAAACTTACCAAGGACCAGAAATTTTTACTACCAGAGGATGCATTAAGGTGTTTACTTCTCAACGTGTTCTCAAATGAGGTTATGATTTTCCTGATGATGGCTTTACAGGAATTTCATAGATTTTGTAGGTAGATTTTGTTAGGGTTTCATAGATTTGGCAGAATGAATAAATGAATTTCGGCCTGTATGATCCTGGTGATACGGATAGCGGCATAGTTGATGTTTTTTTTTCGGAAACACAAATCCTAGTCAGTGGACTGTAAAAAATTAATAAGCCCCAACCAATTGGCCTTCCCATAATGCGATACAGTTCTCCTAACTGATTTGGGAGGGTGGGAAATTTGAATGGGAGGCTTTCGCTGACTAAGCAGTGGTCAGAATTGCCTAGAGGTGTATCAAATTCAACGAAGAAACGCACTGGATGAGAAGTAAAAAAAGATCAAGGAGATAGGTTCCTCGATCAGCAACATCAGGGATTCGCCTGGGATGATCCACAATTTATGCAAATTATTAATGTCTGCAAAGAGTTCGACGTCCTTGCCAGAAACACTGGTGTCAGCCAGTTTACGTTCTGAGCAATGAAATCTTCCGCAACGATGATTTCACACTCAGGATTGGACGACAAAAATCCCGAGTTTTATTCGGAAATATAGTATAGTATAGTGCACACTAAAAATATCGGGTGGTGTGGGTGGAGCTAACAGAGGAGGGGGTATCTAAAGTCCTTTTTCAGTTTCTCATTAATAACTCGAAAACTACGAAGAGAAAAAAATAATAGATACTAATTTCTTAGAAAATAGAAGCATCAACTGACACTTCAATCCACCAACTGACAGATCTGTAAGGGCAGTGAATATGCTTCTCAAGAAAACCATTGGCGCAGAACCCCTGACCTTTGAAGAAGTATCCACACTGATCGCAGAAATTGAGAGAATACTTAATTCCAGTTCACTCATGCCAACCTCTGATGATGTTAATTCCCTCGCTGTATCTTTTTAAACCGAAAAATATTCCCATTTCATTAAAATACTTTAATCTATTCGTTCCTATAACAATTCTGTTTTTAAAAGAAAATTTATTCATATTCGCCTGTTTGTTACACCAATGTAATAAAACCAGTTATTGGCAGATCAAGGACGATACAGAGAGCAGACCCAATATAAAATACACATCAGAAATACTTTAGGATGCATAAAATCTATTTGTAATTTTAGTTTAACATGAAATACGTGATCATTGATAGAAACTTTACAGCCAGTATCTCTATTTATAATTATGTAAAATAAATTGCTTTTTACACAAAATATTTATATTCCTATATTCGAAATTTTCAATTAAACAAAAATTTAATTTCAGAGGTACATTTGCATATCTCCCAAAGGAAAGTCCGGCACGTATACAGCATTGACTTGTAAACAAAAATTGAAAATCACATAAACTTCAATAATTGGATAATCTATGTTTTAAATAAACTTTCAAAACAACAACAATATGCTTTTCTATATCTTACCCCCACCCCTTCCCTTCTCCTTGATTTATTACTCCAATAACCAGAAATTTTCCCAGAGAAATTCTCTCGAAAACTGCACACAGCAAAAACAAATATCGGAAATTCCCATAAAAATAAATGAGAGAATTTCCATTATTAATCAAAGTTATTCAGGATATGCCCTTCGATCAGGATGTCTCTCTTTTTCGGGGGTACCGGAGATCCGGACAGCTGTGTACTTTATTCCTTTTGTCCCATGGTCACTGCTACGTCAACGGTAAAATAAAACCGAAAAATAGCGTGGCCGTAAAATGTCCTAGGGAATTACAGTCATCTATTAATTCGATGCAGGCCAGACAGACCATCACACCACGGCATCTACCATGTGCTCCATGAGAACATGCAACGTATGCTCCATGGAGAATGCATTTCAGGATCAAAAGGGACCACTAAAGGTCTAAAATCATCCCACAGGGATGGATGTTTGCTCATCAGTTTTAATAGTTTTGGTGCATTGCACGTTGAATATTAGTAACCATTATGTCAAGACCCTCGTTTAGATTGAAGGGGGTGGTTGGTTTATACGGAGGAGATTATCCTTAATGGTTCTCTCGGTCCATTCAATTGGAAACGGTCAATTCACCATGTATTATGATGTAGAATTAGTGTTGACTTTACGGGGATTTGTGGAGATGCTTCAGACAGAAAATAATTAATTCCTGGTTTTAGGGAAAATGTAATTTATTATATCCCTATCTCTTTCTTTTCTATGTGCCTTCTCCAGGTATTGCATTGGCTAGCAACTGGGCGTCTTTTAGGGGACTACTAAAAATCTCTATACTAGCCAGTCACTTTACAGAAAAAAAGGAGAAACATCCAACAAATGCCAACTGAAGCGAGATTTGGCATTACGAATCTCAAAATCAGTAAAGCCAATTGGGCGACTACAAAAGTTACGGAAGGCAAAGGTGTCGAAACAGTTTCTCTTTAATATCTTGTAAATGATGGGATCATGAGATAAATATGCATAACAAAGGACGATAGACGATAGCCTATACAAAATTTACGTAGAAGCAATAGTTTTCGAGATATAGGACATTAATTCATTAAAATTAATTGCGAATTGCTTATCAGTGTCCGAGGGAAAGGTCAATAGGACAAAGGTTGTGAAAAAGAGGCCCACAGAAAATCTCCCGGAATGGCTGCGAAAGATAATAAAGTAGATTCAGTAAAAGAAGATGACATTAGTGTTGGGTAGAAACTAGGGTTGAAAAAAATCACGATTTTAAAAAAAAATCGAAATCGATTTTTTTGATTTAAATCAGATTTAAATCAAAAAATTTTATATTGCGATATTGTTATAAGAAATCCAAATAACAATTTACCAAATCATAATTTAACAAACAAAGTCAAATGAAAACGCATACAACTGCCCAAAAATGTTACATAATTGAAATAAATGAAAGAAAGTTCAGTGTATTCACTGACATATTGTAGGCCTTCAACTTTTATGACTTTTGGAGAATTTGATTCAAAGACTTTTATGACATCTATTTTTCCCATAATCCTTGAAGGCCTTTTCAAAAACCGATTTCAATGGTCCAAAACTCATAATTTTAGTCTTTTTAAGCACTATTATGTAGTATTTTTTATTTTCCAAAACAACATTTTTTTCGTACCCAAAACGTGAAAAAACGTGTTTTCGCTACTATTATTAACTTTTTACCACCTGTTGCCCTGGACCAATTTTATCCAAAACACATTCATTGAACTCCTACGATTTTTCTCTTAATTATAGCGTCAAGAAATCGCAGGGTAGATTTATTGCAACTTTTACATACATTTTCGCTATCTCTCCTGGACTATATTTTCTACCGATGTAAACTGAACCGAATAAACACGTACTTAGACTGGCAAACATATTTTTTGAATTGAGTTCGTAGTTTTTTGAATGTATATTTTGTAACATTTTTGGCAGTTGTAATTGTTTTGTGAAATTTGCTACACTTGAGTAGATTTTAAAAAATTTGATTTAAATCATCGAAATTTGAAAAAAATCATTTGATTAAAATCGCGATTTAATCGTTGATTTAAATCACTTGATTTAAATCATCGCAACCCTAGTAGAAACCAAATGACTTCTTTTTTCTTCGGAGCTAGTACAATGTCATACCTCAAATGAGGTGAGGCGAGGTGCCATTGTAATGCCAAAATGACAAAAATAATAATATTAAAGAAATTGTTTGATTCTAATATACCTTAAACTAACTACCTAATGAGTAAGATACCTATGCCTCCACGATATATATTTATTTTCGGTTCAAATTGGATATTTTACTGCCTCAAAAGAAGGTAAGACAAAAGAAATCCAGGTCTCTCCAATACGTAGTGGCAATAACACCTTGCCTCGTTTATTTCGATACACGCTTATATGTCAGTAGGACATTATTTTTGAGCCGGGCATTTAAAAAAATTGAGATCTTAGAAGAATTTACCATCGTGTAAGGGACAAATGTACCACCTCGTGCAGTTTCGCCTCAACTCTAGATGACTCTGACAAAAACCGAATTCGGGGATATTCTCAGGAAGTAAATCCTATCGAAATTGTGACAAATGAAGAATCTATTTTGCCTACGGAACAGACACAGAAAATAACAAAATATTTCGGCAAACATTTTTCTCGCAAAAACTTTACCAAATGTTGGACGAATGTTTGTCGAACACTACTACGTCAACGGTCAACTCCCTGAACAAATGTTGTTTGCAAATGTTTTTTTTAGATGAGGAGCCCGCCTTTAGTAATACAAATGAACCCAAGGTTACAGGACAATATGTTATTAGATAGCCTAGAAGAGGCTATCAAGGTACTTGGTGTGGCTATAAAACGTTCAAGTTGCCCGAGCTTTGCCAAAAGGAGCTTTCTTTCTTGGATAGAAGCAGAAGGTACAGGATCAGTGAGTAGCTGATGATGATACAGCGATAAACCTCGCGTTTGATGTTGTAGCTAGATGCTTGGATTTAAAGACTCTTCGCAAACTACACATAATCGGCACCTTTGGATAAATTTCTGGTACCCAAATCAAACACGTTCCGATGTTCAAATACATGGGATCATTGGTTGAGGAAAAGAAAGTGAAATCGACGGACGTTCACAGCTGCATCGGTCAGGCAACAGCATTATTCGCCTCGCTCAAGTGGTGCATACGGAAACGAACAAATATTACCATCAAAACGAAAGTACACCTTTATCGAACTTTGATCCTTCCGATTCTTCTTTATGGATCGGAAGCGTGGACACCGTTTTAGCCGAACGTCAACAAGCTTGAGGTCTTCCAAAATGGGATGCTGAAGGCAGATTCTTGGTGTCTCACTCCGCAATCGCCTTCGAAACGAGAAAGTTTGATAAAGATGCGATCAACCGACACTGATCGACGCGTAAACTTCTCTGGCAAGACCGTCCGGCAGACTGGAGAATTCAGCGAATGGCACCGAAGAAAACCTGGCTAACAGTTAAAGAGGCTCGAGACGTCGCCAAAAATCGTCAAGAATTGAAACGAATCGTGAATGCAGTTTGACACGCAGCGGCACCGACAACGTAACGCCAACGAACGTTGTAACGAATCAAAGACGACATCATACCAGGGACTGGTATTCTCTTTGATAGAGTCAGGGAGCTATTCTATGGGCTAATGAAATTTTATAAAGCTACCGTTCTTAAATTCGCCTTGCACACGTTTGTCGGGATTTTATGGCGCAGTTTTGTTACTTGTCAAGGCACGCTAATGTTTTTTGAAGCGCCAGCTCATATAAATGAGTTGTTCTCAAGGTGGAGCCGGATGTAGGCCTTGTAGATTGTAGCCCGCACTGCTGGTTGAAGGAGGAGCTTACATCTCTTAAGTGGCCCCTAGACTATCAATAATATTGGCAATAATATTGAGAAAAATATTGACGTTTTCTTTTTTTGCACCAGAATATCTTTCAATATCATCCACAGACCATCAATAATATTGCACAAATCAAAATATTGCTCAATATTATGGATAGTCTAGGGGCCCCATTAAGGAATCCCAGGCATTGGGATCTTGTTCGACCATTTGGAATATGTAGTCATTCCATCACAGATGAAGTTATATTCTATGATAAATGATAATTAATATCGTCTTCGTCGTAATTGTCGTCTTCTGATGTAATATCTGAGACATACTACTTGTTTCGTAGTAACCCGTACCAACTTTACTTTGAAAGAACTAGTCCAATCATATGCGCCTACCTGAAGGCCGTTACCAATGGACACCACTTGGCAGTCATAATCGTATCTCCATAAACGGAATTGTTACGACTTATGCCTATGTAGTTACCTGACCACAATTCCATAGGTTGACTAATAATGCAATTACATTTGGCTCTCAGAATCGAATCAAAACTAGCAAAAACACACGTGGTTACATTTTAATAAAATTATCAGTACCAAAAAACTAATTTTATGCGATCGATCTGCGCCCAGGATAGAATTAAAGGCAATTACTGGACGCTCTTTAATGTAATTAGAGATGTTAATAACCACGCTGCAGCTAAATCCAATTTCACTTCCGCTGCTTTATAAGCCTTCAATCTCCTCCACAGCACGGATTACATGAGCACGTAGCATCGAAGCAATCACCTGCCATGCCAGCAGTCAGCACCAATGAAAGCTGCGTGCATGCCTTTGGGGTTTATATCAATTATCGACAGATCTAGAATCTGGTTGCCTCTCCGAAACTAGTTTCCCCATTGGAGGCTCTGATGTGAATCTGCCTTTTAGGTTTGAGGCATTTGGAATAGTAACAGGGCGATGTCAATCGATGTCGGTTCCAGGATAGTGTTTTTTTTTTGTAACAAAGCTTCATTCGTCATCTGCAGCAGCTGGCATCATGTTCCTGATACAGAAATTGAATACGATGCGCGCCTTCAGTAGTGGTGTTAATCATTTATGCTCCACTCCTTCGAAGGCACTTCAGAAGACACGGCTTTCAGAGCGCTGGCTTTTAGTTCTCTAGAGTTGTACGGTTGCTTGTAAGTCAAGCGATATTACACACGGAGGCAATGGAGATTGTAGCCCTGCTGGAATCATGCTACGATTGACTTCTTTCAATTCTTGGAGCGCGTTCTTTGAACTCTGGGGGTCTTTATGTGTGCTCTTCTGCCAGGTTTCGCCATTCTGCATGAGCAAAGCGGGAAAAGAGTGGTTCTTAATATTTTGTTGAAGCAAAAACACTTCATTTCTAGTTAGTAATTATTGTGCTGAGTGGAGTTGGATTTAGGCCTAAAGACCGGGGGCGAAATTCACCACGATAATTAAATCCAATTTGCGAGAATTGTTTTCATTAAAATTCCCCAGCATCCAACGCACGATTCTCCACTTGCCAAACTGAGATTAAAATTCGAAAAAAAATCGCGATAAATTAACAAAAATACAGCAAACAACCCCCGGCCATTCTTGTTCTAAAATGAAGCGCCAGAGGCTAGATTGGTGTCATTAAACTCACTTCGTTCTGGATTTATGTATTGCACAATATTTTTCGTCCTTTTTGCAGGTTGTAAAATCAGAAGTGGACTTAGCAGTTTTTTTATTGCAAGCTCCTTATTACTACTATAAGTTTTTCACAAATACTTAGTATTTCTCACCCTTAAGCCGAAAGAAGGGAGAAGGGGAATTTTTTTCGATGGTTATAATCGCACTTAAGCACTTCGGCAGCACCGCCCTTGACTTAGGTAATCCATAGCTCCTGGATTGAATATCCTGTGGCCCAAAAATAAAATATTTTTTCTCTTATTGAATGCGAGGGTTTTGTCGACAGGATGATTGATACGGGTCGAGATTTAAGGGTTAAAAAAGGTTCCGATGATTTTGATCGATGTTTGCTTCCATTCCGGTGCGGAATTAATTTGTATGCGTGCTTTTACAGCAGGCAATTGTGGGCATCCGGTGTTCAGTAGCGAAAATTCTCTGTAAAGGGCTTAAAAGGTCAAGGTTTTGATCTAGAAAGAAAGAAAGAAAATAAACAGAAGACGATGGTGTCATGTTCCATTAGCCTGAAAATGTTGCAGAGGATTACTTAACGCGACCTTAATCCAATGTTTGAGGCTGCGGTTGTGGCGGTGGCGGTATAGTGCTGACTTTACAAAAAGGTAAATATCTGCAACAATATTAAGACTTAACTAGAATTCCCGGTAATCCATGTGAAACTTATTTCATGTTCACTTAACGGCAAAATAAATTTAATGTATTTTTTTTTATTAATTTCGAGATCTACGAGCGCTATCGCGATCTAGATGTGAAGAAAATAAAGCTCGGTAGGCTCCGGTGAGCAGATCATCCAGCGAGAGAAGATAACCCTGCTCAGAAAGTTCTCTGCGGTAAGACCTATGGGGTGCAACAGCGAGGGAGACCCAACATCCTCTGGATGGGAGGGGATGCCAAACTGGATAATCGGGTCAGAATCGGGACCAGTGGGGAGAACATTTGCGAGAGGCCAGGAGCGGATTAAAGAAGAAGAAGAAATCGAAATCGACTTTCTTGAAGCGTTGATCATTAGCGTAAATATGAACTGAACAGATTTTCATAAAAATCGGTCGAGCCGTTTTTAAAGTAAAACTTCATTAGGCACGCCTTAGCCTTAAAAATGGACATGAGAGTGAATCTATTTCCTTCGCATCACGCTCTCACTCATTAAAAAATCGTCAGTTGTTTCAGGTACGCTGGGGAATGTGAAGGACAGAGCACGCACGAGGCGAAAAAACAATAATCTATACATATGTGTAACAGTTCATATACACTGTACCTTTCTGCATAGATATCTGGCTTCTGTATGCTACTTTGTCGCTTAGAATATAAAAAGGAGGTGGTCAACTAAATATGTAAGTTGTTCTTGTTTTAAATCGGAACCCACCTCCCGTTTGGTGAAATGTACTGCTTAATTATAACAAATCAAGCCAAGTTTAAACCCTTTTTCCAGCTTTATGCTTCAAATTCGATTGAATGTGTATTATCAGCGAAAAATAAATTATTTTCAGCCCTTAAGGGAGTAAAACTTCTCCTAGATAAAAGTTGAAATTTAAGAGATTTTGAATTTGAAAAAATTTTGATTTTTTTGCACCCTTAAAAATTGTATAGGACGAAGAACACGTGCAAATTAGTGGGTGGCCAATAGCATACTAACTAGATCGACTCTCTTTCGATTGCGCAGGTAAAGCAGCATTGGACGTGGTTAGTATTCAATTGGGGGACTGATTGGTGCCTGTGGCAGTTCGCTATACGTGCTAGGTGCAGCGTTGGCATGCTTTTAAGAAAATTAACCAACTAAATTATTTTTACTCGGGATTTAATAGACCAGGATTATCAATACTTTCGCTAAATAGTTACGTGTGAAGGTACCAGATTTAGATGATGACATGTCACATGTCACAAGCCCTATCGCTTAGTCACGATAATAAAGTGGAATGTAGATGTCGTTGAACCTTGAGATGTTATATGAGTTCGAAATCACCGACTGCGGAAGACAGTTCTACAATCGAATTGTTCTATTTACAAACAAACTACTAAACCGTAATGTGCGTGAAGAGGAGTGCTGTAGCGTGTGGGGGTGAGCCGAGCTTAAAGGGTCGAGGGAAGAGCAAAGGCTTTGAGTTTGATAGCGTGGTCTCCCAACTTGTATAGCCGATCCAAGGTGGCGTTTGAGGCGCCCGTCCAGATATACGAGATATATTCAAGGCGTGGCCGGAAGTAGGACTTGTAGATTGTAGCCAGGGCACCTGGCTGAAGGAGGAACTTCCATCTCTTGAGGAATACGAGGCATTAATAAGCTTTTTTGGCGATTTGGAATATATGATTATTCCATCGCAGATCTGAAGATAAGGTTACGCCTAGGATGTTAAGAGATGGGTCAGCCATTACATTTTTTTGCCCACTGAGATAGAGGAGCGGGCGGTGCAGGTTTTTGTAGAATTAAGACAGTACTTAGTTTTGGTTGCGTTGAATTCGACATGATTCTTGAGGTCCCAAGCAAGAATGAATTCAATGTCCTCGTTAATAGAGTTGGACATGAGTTCCCGTCTACTAGACAAGGTTTGACACGTGCTTGTCTTATCTTAACGAAGGTGTGGGAGTAACGCAAAATACCGTCATTGTGAAGTGGGTTAGAAGGGAAAGAAAGAGGACAGGTGAGAAAATCGACCCTTTGGGGAACGCCAGCCGAGATGGAATGAGAGTTGGATTCGACGCCCTACAATACTATCTTGATTGAACGGCCCGAAAGAAAGCTACCAATCCAGTTCCTTAGACAGTCAATACCAATAGCTTGGAGTTTATACAGCAGAGCGGGATGCCATACTCTGTCGAAGCCCTTGGAGATATCCAGAGCATTTTTTATTGCTCGTTTACAGGCACCTTAAGATATGGCTAAATCCTCCCCAAAAGCATTTATCGCGTTTAAGCGAACGCCACAAAGTAGCTAGTAGCCCCTAGATTATTTAGCCGCCACCGGCCAGCCTACAGCGTTCGAGCCGGGCGGGAGCGACTCACGGGGAGGCCCGACTTGATGTTTTTCTCCCGTAAATGCTTGTTTTTAGTGTAAACTGGAGATTTTTTTTAAATTTGAAAAATCTCACATGAGATTTTGGGTGGGAAGGGGGACGAGCCAAATCTCAAGAGATCTCACCAAGAGGGAGGAGGGTCGAAAATTCGCAAAAATCACCTCAAGTAATTAAGGAAAACACCCAAGAACAATAAAAACAAAAGTAAAAAAACAACACTGTCAACCACAATCCGTTTTTCTTCTCAGACATTTCCTTAATTAGGACTTAAATTAGCAGAAACCACGACAAATGCGATCTTTCTTACAATAGCCCCACCGGTCCCCTACTCAGACCTGGTGATAAAAGACCGCCACATGCTGAGATTTGGTGATAATTAGTTCGCTGAATGACCGCGTACTTAATGAACGTCAAATGCAGCGTGTGTGTGCCGGTACATTGCACTGCTAATGGCACTGATATAATGATATCGTTTACAGTTATTGACTTACCAAGCCCGTGTTTTCTCATAACATCAGTCGCTGCTGCTACAACGGCTTAATGCATCAACACTTCCCTAGCGGGCGCCGAATGTTGGGTGTGTCTTTGAGTGTTGTAGATTGCGTGCCATTCAAGAGCTGCACGAAACGTGTGCTAAATTACACCACTAGACTTTCCGGCCATGATGAATTCCTCTTTTCTTCCAATTTCACACAGCCCCCGTCCCTGCATTGTGGCTCCATCTGCTGTTGCTTTTCTTCTTTTGTCCATTAATTAATTGAAATAGCAGCAGCCTGGTCGCGTGGTGCCCTGCAATAGAGCATTGTGATGCGGTGCGGTGCTGTTGGGGGCCCTTTGTCGCAGGCAAAATAAACAAATTTTCAGTTTTCGCTTTAATTGAAATCGAATTTTCCCATTGATAATTGAATGCACTTTTTCAAAATTTTACGAGCTGCACTTGCACGACGGAGTTATATGAAGGTACTTCTGGCCACCCTCGGGAAAAGTAGTAAATATTTATTATGCGTGAATTTATCGCCTATTAATTTACCACAGCAATTTGAGGGCATCGTTATCATTCAAGGAATTCTGGGAAATGTTTCCCACAATTTGCACCCCTGTTTAAAATAGGGTCAAAGTACTGCGTGGGGTCCTTCACCCGGTTGCCAATTAACAGTTATACAACTGATACAATATAGAAACCACCAACACACCACACCACTGACGCAACTTGCATCTTCCCTTTTTACCCGACGACAATGCCAACTCCCTTGGCTGGGGCTCACACAACAGAGAAATTGGGTAGTCTCGTATCCCGGGTCTTATGTCGTGTGTCTTTTTGCAGCCGGGTATTCTCTTAACCACGACACTAAGCTGGATGAGAGAGATGAATTCTGAAGACTGGGATTACTGGTTTTCGCCAAGGAAATGGCTCAACTTTGCCAGCTCTACACAACTTCCAGCAGGAGGAGACCATTAGTCATAAGCTTTGGGACTCTTGGATACTTGGATGCGACTGTGGAGCTGGCGGATGAATCGAAACTCGATACATCCAGAGGCTGGGAATTATTGATTGGAACAGCCATCTGCCTTTAATGGATGTCGAGTATAATGTTTTTGTGGCAAATAAGGGTTCTGCTATTTTATTTGCGGACAAAGTCAAGAACATAAATCTTTTTTTTGTTGATTTATTTTAGTTGCAGAGACCCCAATTGATTTCCTTGCGTAGGCTTCACTTAATCTACAGTGAATTACCTTATAGTATAAAAAAATTCCATCATAAAGCTCAAATCGAAAACTCAATCCAATCATAACTTTCTCCGACTAATCCAATCCAATCTGAATATAACTTTCAGTTTTTCAAGCAACCAAGCAAGAAATCAATAAAATAATAACCAATTGCTCTGGTGTCCTACTTTCCATGCCACCATAAAGAAAAACCAATTTTCCTAGATGACCTTGATAAGGCCGTTCGCAGTCCTTAACATAAATAGCTGCCCGCCTATGTGTTCGCTCGCATACGTCAACGAGAGAACTCACCCTTAGTTTAGGGTCTACACAGATTTATGGATTTGCCCCTATTTCGAGAATAATTTTTATTTTTAGAAGAAATTGGAAATTGTGCTGACGGCGATGATGTCGATGCCGAGGTCTGAGAATGTTGTTGATGCCGCTGTTAATGTCAGTCGCGTTTCATAGAATTGTTTATGAGTCATTCCCGATATTCAAATATGTTTAAAATGTCAAGAAGGAGACTTGAATGTTGCGAAAATAAAAGATTAAGTGGCGAGGAGTTATTTATGGTGTATTTAGGGTTGCTTTAGTCATTCTCAGAATATCGAAATAAGTTTGAATATTGGGAAAGACTGATTTAAAGCTTAATTTTTGTGTTTCAATTCGGTCTTGTGAAAATAAATAAAAAGACAACATAATTTGGGGTATTATAGTAGACTCCCAAAAAAAATAAAACCATTTTGTAAAAAGTTGTTCTAAATTCTAAAGACTTTGTGGTACCTGCTGTGTGAAGCAGCCCGATTTTGTTAAAAAAAACACGAAAGGAATTAATTTATTAATTTGAATTTGCCTTTTTGCATTTTAATTAGAATTTTGCTTTCAAAATAGACCCCATCGAATGCAACATAATTATGCCAGCACAGGAGCCAGTCCTCCACACATTCTTTCTATGCAAATTGAGGCATGACCTTCAGCGGATTTTCGTTGGACCTTCAACTGACTCAAAAAGACTTCTTCAAGGTGGCGATTTTAACTTCAAGAAAAGGAAAATTCCAGATTGGGCTTTCTACGCATAGCAGAACCACTTCGCCCTGCACCTACAGATGGCCTAGATGTTATGCTTTACCTACTCCTTTTACCCTCCCTCTTGTAGTAAGGGAAAGCGCAACCATCGCAGCACCCTTAGAATAAAATTTTGGACCGAAATCAAGGGAGGGCACACGAGTGTGCTGAGCTCTGTTATCATCCCCACAAAAACCTACATCTGCATATCCGACGTTACCTTCACGAGGAACTATGGAGTCCATAGCCTTTCACTTCATGAATGGAGAAATATACCACACAATTTTCAGGATTCCATAAACTTCTTTACTGGTCACTCTAAGCTCGAGAGTCGAGTAGGAGTCTTTACCCCGGAGCTTGGATTGAAGTCTCATTCCGACTACTTGATCACTGCTGTGTATACGAAGCGAAGGTTTTAGTCATACATGAAGCTGTTCTAATAATCAGCAAGGCGATAGAAATTGAACTGTCTACATGTTCTCAGAGAGTCAGGGGGCTCTGAAAGCCCTGCGCTCTTGCACTAACACCTCTATAGCTACCTCTGAATGACGCAGAACTCCTAACGAGATGGCCCAACAGTTCAGGACCCTCCTCGTATGGGTGCTCGGTCACCGAAATATAGAGGGCAAATGTATAGCTCCCGAACTGGCTAGGAAAGGTACGACAGCCACTCCTTCCTGGAAAGGAAAAGTTGGTATGCCTTGGGCCACTTTAAACTCCGATGCAAACAGCACAGAATGCAACAAGTAAAGAAGCATTGGAGGAATCTTAAGTAATAAATGCACTCTGCCAAAATAACCTGGCCCTCTTATGATCTCATACGGACCACTTGACTACTGAGCCTCAGAAGACAAGACCTCTAAGTTATAGTAGTGGTGCAGACTGAATACTGTCTGATAGGGATGCATGCGGCCCGTTTCGGTCTCGAGACCTACGATTTTTCCAGAAGCCGGAAAAGTATGAACGAGGAGAAAAGTGTACACCTTCTCTGTTACAGCCTAGCCCTAAGAAGAAGAAGACTAATGAATTTGGTGAAACCTCTTGAGCACGCTTGTGAAAATCTCGAAGTTTGGGATCCTGCCCTTAAGAAAATTCATTACGTCCACGAGGTAGTTTAGCGAAAAACGACACTTTAACGTCAAGCTTAAATGTGCCTATCCTTTTCGGCCTAAGTGTATGAGCCTAACACTCAGCTCAGCCATATCTAACCTAACCTAAATCGAAAGAAAATTACTCAATTACTAATTCAAAAATACTCGAATGTTTGAGAATTACGATGAGTACTTTTTGATGTTGGGTTCCTAAAACAAAAACCACTCCAAACCACAACAAGGTCATAAATCTCCATGCGCCTTCTAGTTGGTCGTGTAAAATGGTTTAATTACTTTATTGTATATACCTACTGTCTACCGAAACAATGTATTTCGGGTAAATGGATCAAAAAGGAGCAAATGTGCCATCAATTGCTTTGGAATTACCGACAACAACTTTCAACAAAAGATTGTCATATACCTGCGATGGCAATAACTTGCAGTTTAGCTTGAATTCTAACGTGAACGCATTCTACTTGTACTCGATTTTATTTTATCAAGCTGGTCACTTTTTCTTAAGACTAAATTTCCCTGACCTTTACAGGTTTTGCAGACAATATTTGATTTATATCTTGAAATATAGTTAATGTCGAAGAACTAATGCACTGTGTTGAAAATTTATAAATACACTCAATGGAGAGATTTTTTTCTATTTCTGAATAGAATTCTGACCTGTTTTCTATGAAAATTCTCAGTTACCACTAAAGAACGTATGTCAGGATGAGGAGGATTAAATAGCGGTCAAAATTATAACGTTTCTGAGAATTTAAAATTTTGTACTGTAGAGCCCGTGCCATAAAATAAGGGAAAGGAGCATGCGGAATTGTGGAAACAAACTTTTCCTAATTTGTGGGGACTGGAGATTCAATACCTCTGGAAATAGCTTTTTTCACATTCCCTTCTTTTATGCCGGCTTTAGCTTGATGAAATTGGAGAAAAGTTCTAGCAGCATGCGAACTTGGCGGGAAAATGGCCGGTTACAGTTTTCGAAGATGAGGAATGTAACGCGACTCAAGATATTGACAAAGAAGAATTGAAGATTTAATCCGTGGGACTAGGATTTTTCATAGATACAACAAACTGCAAAGAATAACTTATTGATGTCTCTCTGTTTTTTTTTTTTTAAATTTATTTTTTAGTCCAAAGTTGAAGAAAGGTTACGTTTACACGATGTCTTGAGCTCTCGACTTGAATTTTACTTGATCGAGTTCGACTCATGGGTCCATGATGAGTAACAGATCTAGCTATCGAGCAAGTGGTACAAATTAGCATTGGTCACTGTTTTAAAGAGTTTGCGTTGTAAAAAATTACGTAAAATAAATAAAATTTTTATATAGAGAATACGTTTCATTTGCAATCCTTTTAAAATAGTGACAGAGGGTTGCAGACTTTTAAGCAATTTTTTTCTTAATTGTCAAAGTAGAGTGCGGCAAATTTCGGTTTCGCCCCGGTGGTAACTAGGAAAATCGGACTAAGAAGAAAAAGGCTTCATACTTATGATAAAAAGTGTTCATTCGCTTTCCGTCGACTATCGGTTCCAGTTTTCGTTCTAATTCGGTAATCATAGACGATAAGTCGGATTCGATAGTGGAGTCCGAGAGTACCCTAAAACATACCCAAGAAAAAACTGAATCTTTCAGTGAAAGTCCAATACAATCGTACTAGCAGTTTCCAAGATAAGCCCGGACAAACAAATAGGCAGACAGAGAAAAAATTTAAAAATACTTGATTTTGTTTTAATATCATAACAATATGAACGACAACTATTTTGAAATCACAGAGACACTACAATTATATTTATATAGATAGATTTCATTAAAAAATAATTTGAATAATATGAATGAAAAAATTCCAGGATTTAAATGAAAATTCTCCGACTTTGCCAGGTTACTCATCCTTGACTTTTCCTGGTTTTCCAGAAAGTGGCCACCCTGCTCTAATTTTGGACCGGTGCAAATGGACTCGCGGTAGTTCCAGTAAGTTAGTTTTATACATTTCGCAATATAACTTTTGTCAAACATCAACCCGAAAACTAAACAATCTTCAAAAAATATAAGCAATTTATTTTTCTACGAAATAAACATTATTTATGTAATATTAACCATGGCAAAACCTACTCATGCTGAGTGTATTTTCCAGATCCTACCCATTGCACGTACTTTTATCAAATTTCTTGTGTTGTTGCTATGTTACGATGTTCACCATCTACATATAGATAAGAAAAAGTTTTGGTTTTCGATTCCTCCGGACAAGCGTTATTATGCCACGTCCCGTTTACAGAACTAAAACTCATTTATATGGAATAAAAGAAAGTTTTCGTACATCCTTAATGAAATCCTGATCCTTGAACCCTAGAGAAAAAGGTGCGCATTTATCGATTGTTTATCTACCAAAACCAAACTACACAAGCACACTCAAGAATCTCTCTATGCTTATAAGCGGACACACATCAAGGGGGCAAAAAGAAATGAATGATATAGATACACACAAAAAAGAAAGAAAAAACACGTTTTTTTTTGCATATACATTTTCAAGGACACTAGCGTCTAAACCATTTTCTTATCAGTGAACTTGACAGGGCTTTTTATGGTACCACCGAAAAGGAAAATTTTGGGATTAAGCACGAAAGGCTAAACGGAATAATTGCATAAAAACCTCCTAATCTCAATTAAGAAGGCCATGAATACGAAAATAGAGTCCGCAGCGGAGCCACACAAATTTTTCCAAACGTAAATTTCGTGCAAAGAGAGCACTAACCGCCCGCAAAGTAACGCTGCCGCTGCTGACTTCTGCTGGCCAACCGCGAGAGTCCGAGGGGCCGCCGTGCTGTCGGTCAGAAAAGTGAGGCAGACGACGACGCTCAGAATGAAGAAAAAAAACAACAAGAACTGAAATTATGCGGCCCGACTCCACACTTTCATATGGAAGGGGCTTCGGGGGGACCACATTTTTTTTATCCAACATGTATCTCTCTGGCAACGGTGACGCAATCCTCCTCGCACGGTATGATATCATTTTTATCGAACAGAAAAATTCAAGCAAGCGTTGTGCAAACGTCTTCTTCATACCTACAAGGCGTTGCTGTGTTGCTGCATGTTCGGCAGCATTCATTTGGGGCCACCTTAACAGATATAACAGGGGGGAAAAACCAGACAACGTTTCTCAGCCATATTTTATTCCAATTTTTCAGTTTCTCCACATTTTGTTTTCCTTTGGCTTTCGATACGCTTGAATAGAAACAATCCAAGTTCGCGGTCAAGTTTTTTGTTTCTTATTTATATATTGCACGTTGGAACGAATTTTGGGGGATCAAGAAAAAAGTTTGTTTACTGATGTTTGAAAGATAAAAATCCGCAGTTTTTAAGATAGAAAATGACAAATCCTGCCCCGAAAATATGTCTACCACGAATGACCTCGGAATTTTGTGTCAATTCGAAAAGTGCCGCAGATGACGTCATGTACTGATTGGCCACATTAATAACCACGAAAAAAAAGCAACAAACCAGAAAATTTTGCTCAGTTTTATCAATAATTTCAACATAATTTAGGTGTGAGCTAGCTAGCAACTTGCGACATGACATCATAGTGCTAGCTTCTCAATAAAAATCATCTTTTATGCATACAGAAAACCAATTTACTTTCGTAGGTAACAAACAAAACTAAAAGCCACAAAAATATTTCATTCCATTAAACATAATCAAAACATTTTTTTGGTCTTCACATCACGAAAAGAATTCATCCCACCTGTCAGGAAACTAACAAAACGAACGTATCCCCATTGTTGTCGATGTATGTGTTAGTTGAACATAAATTTATATATATACTACCGTAAAAATGACCTTTTCTTTACCTTGTTGACTTTTTATCCTGAATTATTAATAAAATTCAATAAAACACCACCGCAGAGACACTTTTTTCCTTTTATTAACAAACTTCTTTCAAATTTTCAATTCAATCTATGAATTATAAAATTGAAAACAATTTTCTTCTTCTTAAATGGTAAAATTGCACTTTTTTCAAACACACACGCACACAGCACAATTTCTTCTTTTTTATAAAATAGGTGTACAAGAGATACTCCTTGGTTTTCTTCCACTTTCTTCTGCAATTAAACTTATTGGATGAGAATCTTTTGCTAAATTCAATCACAACCCGAAGCCCGATTCAATTATTTGAGAATTTGTCTAATTATTTATGGCTTTACACACAAAAAACTCAAATTTTCCTACGAATGGGCGCGGCGCACTACTCTGATACCACGGCCATCGCGTTCGCTTTCGCTCTGTTGGATGTGTCGTTGCTCTCGGGTTTGAAAACAGTTCGCAACTCATCAGTTACAGTATTGCCAGAATTGTAAAAGAAATTTGAATATTTATTGTTTAGATGCAACTTAATATAAACAAATAAGAAATGAAATTTAACTTTTCAAACTAGTATAAAGCGCTTCACTGTAAAATTACAGAATTAACAAGGAAAATTCTGTATATAATCAGTAATAGTATTTTATGTTTTCGATAAATCTCAAACCTACCTGGCAAGGCGCCATTTTCGTTCAGCAAAAATTCATTTTATATGTTTCGAGCTGTTCATTCTTGCTCAGTTTTCGATGAATTTTTTATACCGCAGCTACAAAAGAATTTAGCCAAGACACGCTTTACGCGCAAACTGAAAAGCAGAGCAAAAACCTTTCAAATGTTTTCCGAATAAACTAATTAAAAAATAAACAAAGATATTTGCATTACCAGCGGGTTTTATTTTAAATAAATTTAGCAGCTTATATTCTATTAAATGATAATTAAATTAAACATTAGCGATATAATTACTTACGTACTTACCCTCCTTTAAATCCTCATAGGTGTGCCGCGGTCTGCTCCCAAGCCCATTGTATGAGAGGACGAGGGGGGCCGATATCCGAGCGTTTGGCGTATATAACCATCGGTGGAACGATCAAGACCCATATTATATCCGTTTATGCGAAAACCGAGACTACCCCAGACGCGAACAAGGCCGAATTTTACGATCAGCTTCAACAGACCGCCATCCACTCAAACACCAACTCACCTGGCGAAATCCATCCGGCAGCGACTCGGCGATGTTAGACTACGTTTTGATAAGCGCAAGATTCCAATCGACGCTCAAAGACGTATGTGCAATGCGTAGGCCCGATTGGACCGCATTATATCTTGTTCCAGCGAAATTACAAATGATAAAAAGCGAAGAAAACGGCGCCACCACTATCGAGCGAGAGTTTCAAATGGCATTATCCAACGAATTCTTTGCGGTCGCAATACCGGGCAATATCGATGTAGAAGAAACGAAATTGTCGGAGTCTATTGTGGAGTGTGGAATGGAGTTGTGTCCACCTATCCATAAACGGACACAGCCATGGATCTCGGACAGCAGTCTGGACCTCTTCGATCAGCGTAAGCGAATGAAACACGTCGACTTTGAGCAATACCGACGATTGAACAAATAAGTTCGCCAGAAAATGAAATCGGAAAGAGAAGCATGCTGGAATAACGTTGCGACCAACATGGAAGAAGCGGCGTCGAGGCACGAGTACCGGACGATCTACCAGAAGACAATCCAGCAAAACAACCTCACGAACGACAACATCAAAAAATCGGATGGAACTTTCATGACCTCTCCCCATAGGCGCATGCAGTGGTGGAGAGAACTCTTCCACCAGCTGAACAGCCATGATCCGCCACAAGGTCTAACACCCAAACCACCGGTTATCGAACAGCCGACGAAACAGTTTCCGACAATTGTCGAAGTGAAGACGGCAATAAAATCTCAAAAAGCGGAAGGAAATGAAAGTAGCATCGGCATTCACAACCGCATCGGTCAAGCAACAGCAACATTCGCCTCGTTCAAGTGGTCCATATGAAAACGAGCAAATATTACAAGCAAAACAAGAGTACGCCTTTACCGAACGTCGATTCTTCTGATCATTCTTTATGGATCAGAAACGGGGACACTGCTCAAACCGGACTTCAAGAAGCTCAAGGTCTTTCAAATGCGATGCTTGAGACAGATTCTCGGTGTCTCATTCCACGGTCGCTTTCAAAACGAGACAGTTAGACAAAGATGTGATCAACAGACACTGATCTAAGAAGACATACAAAAGTGTCGACTACAGTGATTTGGACATTTTTCCCGAATGGATGATATCCACTTGCCACGTAAACTTCTCTGGCGAAGACCGTCCGACATACTGGCTAACAAAAACCTCGGAAAGTGATGACACCCGATTTGTCACTTCTATCAAAACCCGAAAAGATTCACTGCAGTGCAGACAAACACCTAGCAGACACCTATTATGGAATGTGAGAACACTGCTTGCTGATGGGCGGCTGGATGAATCGATATAAAATCAGGATCATGGGACCAGATGGGCCGATACGGGGGAACATATCTGCCGAAACGGTGAATCCTTCTTAAATTCCGGGAGAAACGAAACTGGAAGCCGTAGGAGTGGCGTTGGGGTAATACTCACCAAAGAAGCCAGGTCCAGCCTCATTAGCTAGTCACCAGTTTTTGAGAGGACAATTACCGTGCGCCTGCGTACTAGACTAAGTACTTTGGTAGTGCTATGATCCAACTGTAGACGCAGATGACATCAAAGACGAGTTCCACATGTGAGTGAATGAGGTTTTTGCCTCTATTCCAAGAGAACCCTATTAGCAGAGGCCGCGACAACTGGAATATCCTAGTCGGAGCAGAGCTGTAGCAGAAAACAGTCCGCTGGAGGACAACTGTTTCCGCCCTATGTCCTACGAGCGAAAGTATATTAAAAAGAAAAACACAAAATCATATTTTGCACACGTTATATTCAAAAATAAAAGTCCTCAAATGACATGTTTAAAAATGCGCATTAAAAATGAATTAATAGCGATAGTGTTCAGGCTTAAATGGACCAGCTTTTGGAATACCCAAATACTTAGCTTGTCTGTCCGTTAATTTGGTAAGCTTCACGCCTAGTTTGTCTAGATGCAATCGGGCAACTTCCTCATCTAAAATCTTAGGTAATACATGAACTCCAACCGAATATTGGCCATACTTTGTAAATAGCTCAATCTGTGCTAAAACTTGATTTGTAAAGGAATTCGACATAACAAAACTTGGATGACCATGTGCACATCCTAAATTTACTAAGCGACCTTCAGCTAACAGAATTATATGATTGCCGTTTGGCAGAGTATATCTATCTACTTGTGGCTTTATATTAATTTTCTCTTTTGCATTCTTGTTAAGCCACGCTACATCAATTTCACAATCGAAATGTCCAATATTGCAAACTATTGAATCATCCTTCATATTTGAAAAATGTTCACCTAAAATAATTTGTTCGCAACCGGTTGTTGTTACAAATATTGTCGCTTCCTTGCTAGCTTCATCCATCGTTGTTACTTCATAACCTTCCATTGCGGCTTGCAGAGCATTAATTGGATCAACTTCAGTAACTAGTACACGACCACCAAAGGCACGAAGGGATTGAGCACAGCCTTTTCCTACATCGCCGTATCCAGCTACGCAACAAACTTTCCCTGCTACCATAACATCGGTAGCACGTTTAATGCCATCAAGTAATGATTCCCTACATCCGTAGAGATTATCGAATTTGCTCTGAGAAGGGACGAAACATTATTCGTGGTATATTTTATATTATCTTTAATAAATACCTTTGTAACCGAATCATTCACATTTATAGCTGGAACTCCTAGACGACCTTCTTCAAACATTTTGTACAAATTGTGTACGCCGGTGGTAGTTTCTTCACTTAATCCGCGAATATCAGATAAATATTGTGGGTACTTTTCATGTATTAGATTTGTGAGATCCCCTCCATCATCTAGGATCATGTTTAAAGGTTTACCATCCTTGAACACTAGTGTCTGCTCAATACACCTTCAACAATTTAATAGTAACGAACGATCGAAATATTGTACAAAAATATTACCAAATATATTCCTCATCAGTTTCTCCTTTCCAGGCATAAACTGGGATTCCTACTGCGGCAATTGCAGCTGCCGCATGATCCTGAGTACTAAATATATTACAACTTGACCATTGGACCTAGAAACGTATTATTGATGTTAGAATGGATTTATAAAAATAGCAACATAAAAAGTAGATAAAAATCGGAATAATATTGTTGGGGTCAGCCTCACAGTAGAGTTCAACAGATAAATGCGTCACAAGATTGTAAGCGCGAGCAACAACACGCAAAAATTTCAAGATAACAGGGTTAAGAGATTAAGCCACACAATAGAAGAAAAAAAAGTTTTTGTTTCTAGAATACGAGAAACTTACCTCAGCCCCTAATTCCACAAGAGTCTCAATAAGAACAGCAGTTTGAACCGTCATATGAAGACATCCGGCAATTCGTGCTCCTTGTAAGGGCTTCGATTCGCCATACTTCTCCCGGCATGACATCAATCCGGGCATTTCATTTTCAGCTATAACAATCGCTTTTCTTCCCGCTTCAGCCAAGCTAATATCAGCTTAAAGAAAAGTTGTTTATTAAGTACAAATTTGGTTTTAACGAATTTCCAAATATAACCTCAATTAAATCGGGCGTACTAGGCCCTTATTTTAATTAAACTTACCAACTTTGCACGGCGGTTTCGACATTTTGTGAAATTTGAATATAACTCGAAACTTTGGGTAGAGCTAACACGAGGACTTATTAGGACTTAATAAACACAAACGACCAACCGCGAGGGAAGAAGTAGAAAAAGTGTGTTTGAAAAAGTAGAAATGTCATTCGTTTAAAAATAGTGGTTAAAATATTTCCAAGCTACTTGCACGCCATCTGTTCTTCAAGATATAATGCAAGCCTTCTGAAAATTGATTCAACCCAGTTCGCTTCTTTCATCAAAAAAATGTTAATTAAAATAAAATAGAAAAAGATCCAGTAAATTGGTAGTTTAAGTAAGCATTAAGTAAAAATGAACCAAAAATTAAGAATGTAATCTTGAAATTTCAAGTTCATGGGCTACATTTGGCCCTGAACTTTGCCAGTTTCACCTTTTACGTGAGAGAATGAACCGAACAGGTAATCAGTGTTTTTCTTAATAATAATTAGCTATACTACCATATTATAGACTCGTAGGTGTTTTTACCAGCGTTAACCAGCGTTTACCAAATCTCTGTGGAATAGTTGCCGACCTTGGGATCTCATCCATGCTCAGAAAATTATAAAAATTTACATAAAAGAAAAAGAATCTTTTTGGAAATTTTTTACGTATGGGGTCTACCGTGACTAAACTAGTTTTAATGTAATTTTTTTCGGTAAATTTTACGACTCTACTTTTGTATTTTATTTCAGAGATGCCAAAAAAAACGCTGATTGTGCACCACTACGTGAAATATAGCAAGAGAATTATTTTTTTAATTTTAATTGTAGGCGTTTTATTATCAATTCTATTCTGTCGACGACATTAATTTTTATCTATCTATTAGATTTATCGACAAGTGGCTGATGTTGCACATGTTTTGAATTGCAAAGCTCATTTAATTGCTTGATTATATTTATTGGAATTTTAAGTATAGGACGCCGTCGTATTGTTGATTGTTGTCAAGTCTGTCATCATGTCGCTGCCCTCCAGAAAAAGTAAACAGGTTTGTCTGTAGCTGATTTACTTTCAATTCCCTTTTCTTATTAAATTGCTGAAACATCAAAAAATTATAACTAAGCATTACGAATTAGGTATGAAGAAATATAACTTTCCGGTAATCTATTTCAATGAGATGTATTTATAATACAGGATGTCCCCTGAGATATTTAGGATTTTAAATTCAAATATTTATAAAACCGTTGGAAAGTCGCGGATTCAATTAAATCAAAAATTCAGAGTTAAGACTGGCGCGATAAAGAAATATGCGATGTCGGATTATCTTAGGCGCATTTGTCGTTCAAATCCGCAGAAAAGGAGGTGGGCCACAGCCCATACAAAATTACCCCAGGCCCGGCGCAAAAGAAAAATATCTCAGATTATCGGCTATAATAAGTATTGAATTTCTGTATAGTTGTTATATCCCGTAACTGTGGCTAAGGTGTTAATAATGCTATTTCTTTTTATTCGGGCGAAATGACTAATTAACCCTGTATTTTTGTAACGCCACCACATATCTTCATGAATAAGGTATCAGTGCACGCAGAATACTCCCACCTATCTAAAATTGTAAAAACGACGGTACCACAGTACCAACTTCCAGAGTTATGAGTCGTCAAAGTCAAAATTTTGTTTTTTTTAACAAAAATGTCACTTTCAACCACCTTTTTCTCCAAAATATTCATAGTCAACTAATGTTTTTTTTCTCAGAATAAGAAAGCTTGGAGTTTTTCCTATGAATAATGTCCAGACAATTTTTATGCTACGGCCTTTACTTTCGAAGTTATAAGCAATTTAAATGCTAAAACTGGCCTTATTTGCGGAAATTGCAAGCAATTTTGACTTTGACTTTTTTCACTTAGTGCTTTTCGACATAAGCTTAGGAAAAAGAGTACTAAAAAAGTACGAAATAACGCCAATTTTTGTATTAAAATTGCTTATAACTTCGAAAGTAAAGGCCGTAGCATAAAAATTGTCTGGACATTATTCATAGGAAAAACTCCAAGCTTTCTTATTCTGAGAAAAAAAACATTAGTTGACTATGAATATTTTGGAGAAAAAGGTGGTTGAAAGTGACATTTTTGTTAAAAAAAACAAAATTTTGACTTTGACGACTCATAACTCTGGAAGTTGGTACTGTGGTACCGTCGTTTTTACAATTTTAGATAGGTGGGAGTATTCTGCGTGCACTGATACCTTATTCATGAAGATATGTGGTGGCGTTACAAAAATACAGGGTTAATTAGTCATTTCGCCCGAATAAACAGAAATAGCATTATTAACACCTTAGCCACAGTTACGGGATATAACAACTATACAGAAATTCAATACTTATTATAGCCGATAATCTGAGATACTTTTCTTTTGCGCCGGGCCTGGGGCAATTTTGACCCACCTCCTTTGTTGCGTATCGCACTTTTACAGCGCGGAAAATGTCAAAGAGAGATTCGCGGTTGCGGATTTGAGAATCGCAAATTTCAAATCCGCACTCAATCCGAACCGCCGGATCTAGGAATCGAGGCCATTACATCGACGATTCCAGAATTATCTTCTTTCTTTTCTTTGATCCGGATACGTTGCTGTCGGTGCCGCTGGGTCTCGAACTCTATTCACGATTTGTTTCCATTCTTGCCGGTTTTTGGCGACGTCTCGAGCCTCGATAACTGATAATCGTTGATTCTTTAAGTCGCCCTCGATATTCTTTAGCCAGGTTTTCTTCGGTGCTGATCCCTGAATTCATCTGCGGGACGGTCTCGTCAGAGGAGTTTACGTGGCATGCGGTTATCATGCATTCGGCAAACCTGTCCAAACCGCAGACGACGTTTTTTGTATTTCTTTTTCGATCAGTGTCTGTTGATCGCATCTTTGTCTAACTGTCTCGTATCGAAGGCGATCGTGGAGTGAGACACCGATAATCTGTCGTAAGCATAGCATTTGAAAGCTTCTTGACGTCTGGTTTGAGCAGTATTCACGTTTCCGATCCGAAATAGGAATCGGAAGGATCAACCTTCGGTAAAGGCGTACTTTTGTTTTGATGGTAATATTTGTTCGTTTCCTTATGCACCATTTGAGCGAGGCGATTGTTGCTGTTGCCTGGTCGATGCCTCTTTCGTTTCCTTTACCTTGCCTTACTTGCCCTCGATCGAATGGCACGTGTTCGGTTTCCAAAGCTCTCTGCAAGCTGTTCCAATCGACGCAATCGAAAGCGGATTTGGAATCGATAAAAACGACGACAGTTCGTTTGCCGCAACGAATTTTTCTTCAATTAGCAATATATTTGTTCCTTCCGGCTGGTTTGCTCTCGATGTTTCTGTAGCTTCGATTGTATGGTTTTCGTAAATACTTTGCCGACAATCGAAAGGAGGCTAAATTCGTGATAACTTTTGCCTGTCGCCTTTTTTTCAAAATTAGAACAACGATCGCTTTTTTCAACGCCGACGGAACACGATCCGAATACCATATGTGTGTTATGAGGACATGGAGTCGTTGTGATAAGACATCACCTTCATCGTTGATCGCCGAGATGATCGCTTTTCCATTTTTCAGCCATTTGCCGTCTTCACCTCGATAATTGTCGTTTCGTTATCGAGAAACTGGCTCGTCGGCTGTGCGATAATCGGCGGTTCGGGTGCTGGACCTTCTGGTGGAAAGTGGTTGCACAGCTGGTGGAAGAGTTCTCTCCGCCGTTGCAAGCCATGTTAAAGAATAAGAAATGGGGAAAGCACATTCAAGTTCCATCCAATTTTTTGATATTGTTGTTTGTTGATGTTGTTTTGCCGCCTAACCGTAGGATTGTCTGGTACAGTGTCAAGTACTCGTGCCTCGACGCCGCTTCTTTAATGACGGCCATGTTAAAGAATAAGAAATCGAGTGGAATCGACGGTATTCCTAATGTGGTTCTAAATCATTTTCCTCGGGTGGCGGCAATGCGCTGCATAATGCATATTTTCCGGAACACCGTGATATTTCCGATTGCCAAAAATAAAAAAGATAGAGCAAATCCTGCCAATTTATGTCCAATAAGTTTACTTCCAAATAGCAGCAAGGCTTCAGGCGGTAATTACCCGCTCGCTGCCAAGTTGAGTTGGGATAACAAGATAATTACGGACAATCAGTTCGGATTCCGCACTATTCATCCTTGCGCAAGCTGGTGTCAGGCATATATTGGAATTTTTTTAACGACAGTGTATGGGAGCATGTTTGGTCGATTTCGAGAAGGCATTCGACTCGGTATGGGTTGAAGGGCTATACTGAAACTAACTATGCACTCATTAAAAGTGCGAACTTCATCTTAAAAGTCTTTGATATTAAAAACATGATGGAGCATATTAAATTATTAAAAACATTGAATCTGCCACTCCTTTTCAACATTTACACGAGCGATCTAGTTGGATCTCGCACCTTAGCCTTCGCCGATGACTTTGTCATACAATGTAAAGGACTGGATCGAAGATTGACGACATCCAGTCGCTTCTATAACGTAATTTCGAGGAAATCACTGTAATGTGAACCTAGGGTTGGTTGCCCGAAGAGGCCAACCTCAGATCCACACCCAAAAAAAACCAAAAAAACAATTTGGACACAAAACTTTCACCAAAAAAAACCACCTGAAAATTAAACCGACAGTACTCCGGGCCTCAAGAGTAGGGCTGGCTCGCCGGAGGGTCGTGGGTTGGTGAGAACCCGGAAGTACCATCCAACTTGCTGCATCACCACCAGACAGGAGCGCCTCCCTTCAAGGCGATCGTCGAGAGCCTATATTAATCGGGTCGGGTACCTGAAAAAAAGTTCCGGAGAGATAACCATCGTCCACCGCTAAGCCATCAAGACTCTACCCCTTCATCATCTCCAATGGTAAATTTTTTTCCTTAAGAAACATTACTTTAATTCGTTTAAAAGATTATATTTTTTTATTTAACTTCATCAATGTTTTTTTTTCCTTTTCTGTTTAACAGCACATGTATAATAAACGCCACAAAAAGATGAACACTTAACTCTATGACAAAAGTCTACAGCTACGAACTAACTGACAGAAAAAAAAGAAAAAAACCCGTCCTGGCCAGTACGCGTCTCCTTTCACAAACAGTGTCAATTCCTGTTAACACATACTTTAACAGACATTGAAAAGAAAAAAAGAAAATTGCAGACAATAACTATCGAAGAAAATCTTTGTGTACAACATTCAACAAACAAAAAACCAACAATCAATGATTTAAAGTCATACACAAAAGCAATGATCACAAAATCATAAAAAAAATTTGCCACGACGCAGAAAGTTGCTAGGATATACCACTAGATTAAAATCCTATTAAACAAACCAAAATTATCCTATTAATAATACTTAACCAATATTTTTTGTTTTTTTGTTTTTTTAGGTAAGGTAATGAAAAATAATGTTAAACATATTGTTAAACATGGAACAATGTCACATCAAAATTATCTCAAAAAAAACTAATGAGCCTTAATAAAATTAACTTCAAAAAGAAAGAAAGATATTTAGTTCTTCCAAATAGAATCTTCTCCAGTAATAATTCATCATGTCCACCTCAGATTATATGTATGTCCCTGGTAAAAAGACCCGCTTATCTGCATATTTCAGAACCAATCTCTTGATCTAATCAACGTCCATATCACCTAACTTATCACCTAGATTACCTTAGAATTTTTCCTTGGCGTAACAACGACCTTAACAACACCCAACCTTCTTTCGGTCGTCCTTACTTCGTCTACCGCAGCCAATCCTGTGTTTACCACCAAATGTTTACAGGAGTTCGCAGAGCTCCGTACTTGGAATTTGAAATTCAGTCAGGGGTTGGCCCAGCACACAGCTATAAAATTGCCAGACCACTTCTTCCCAAAGCCAGATTATCCTTCAGAGGTGCTCCTTCCGGTTTTCTCTTCCAGAAATTTTTTTTTTATCCAGCCCGAAATTGCATCAACTTTATTTTCCAGAAAAAACCTCGTCAGTTTGAAAGAACCTCTTCAAAAAAAATATAGGACTGGTAAACTGTATTTTCCAAAAGTTTAAATCTTCTTTTTCCGCATCTTTTTCAAAAAATAAATTTCCAGCTCCAAGCAAAATCAAAAACGTTTTTTTTTCTCAAAAAAATTTTTCGAATCTCGAATCGAATCGAAAAAATTTTATCAATCAAATCAGACTCCCCAGAAAATCATAATTTTTTTTAATTTTCTTTTTTTTTTCGATTTCTCGACGTACTTATTTTTTTTTTTTTCAGTCACAAAAAATTTTTAGTCAGTGGATAACGGGTGATTTTGTTGTCCTTATTAATAACGGGTGATTATTTTACTAGGACTGCCGTTACAATCCCTCGGCTCCACAAACCCGACTTGCGAGGGAGTGAGGAGCCGAAAAAACAAAACGGCCTGATTTGGTGTTTTGGGATAATCTCAATGACTACGACTGAAGGTGTGGCTCGACCCATAACCCTGAGATTAAGAGTTTTATGCTCCAGCTATTGAGCTAGCCGGGCACTATAGAAATACCGGAACAAAAAAAAATTTTGAGAAGTATTAAATCCAACAAGTGGCTTCGACGAGGATGATGGTTATTTCCGGAGGTCCTTTCCATGGTATATTCCTATCGGTCTACCTTCCATGTCCTCCAGCTCGAATCGACAGCTCCCCAGTTTTCGCCTAACGCGAGCTTTGATAAATTTGTCGGCGAGTTTGGCGCTAAATCGATCAGCTTTTCTACTAACGGGAAACGTTCGTCGGTATACCACTTGCCCGGGTAAGAACTCTACTACTCTACTACGCAGATTGTAAGTTTTCTCGTGTCTCGTGTGGGCCTCAGCCAGATGCTGTTCCACGCGTTCCTGCAGCGCTTGCCTACGGTCTGCCGCGGGCAACACCGCCACGTCTTCTTGTAGGGCTCCTAATACTCTTAGAAGCGGATAAGCTGACCCGTGGAGGATCATGTGGGATCCGAACAAGGCATGATAAGGTGAGGTTCCAATTGATTCGTGATGGGCACTTCGGAAGGCACACTCTATTGACGACAGGTTGAGGTCCCAATCTCTGTGATCTTTGCCTAAATACGCCCGAATAGCGGCCAAAAGAGATCGGTTGAGCCGCTCGGAGGCGTTGGCTTGGGGAGAATGTACAGCGGCAAATTTGTGTTGGATGCCGTAATCGTTCATCAACTTTGTAAACTCGTGAGAAGTAAAATGCCGGCCATTATCGGAGAATATGACCTCGGGAACCCCGAAGGTATGGAAAATTCTCTTCTCAAGGAAATTCACCGCGGCCTTAGTTGTCTCGCCAAACACCGGATGGAGAAAACTGAATTTGGTGAACGCATCCAACACCACAAACACTGCTGTGTGTCCTTTTTTCGTACGTGGATACGGACCCATATAGTCGATATATAGCAATTGAAATGGTCGCTGCACCTCCATGGCCTTGCCCATGGGAGGCCGTAAGATAGTGGTTGGAGTCTTAGATGTCTTACACACTTCGCATTGCCCCACATATTTTCGAACTTGGCTTGACATGCCAGGCCAATAGTACCTTTCGCGAAGACGAAACAAGGTTTTGTGGACACCGCCATGTGAAGCTTGCGGAGGTGCGTGAGCCGACTCGATTAAAGACGCAGTCAGTTCCGAGGGTATCCATAATTTCCACGTCATGTCGTCCGCAACCGTGTCTCCCGTACGTGGTGACGTACGGTGAAAAACATACCCCTCAGAAACACGCAAATCTGGTAGTTGTGGGGTGGCGCTCAAGATTCGTTCAGCCAGTTGTGTATATTCGGGAGACCTAAAAGCCGAGGAGTCCATGTCTACATCGCGACAAAAAGAGATGTCGTCCACGCAGTCCCGGCGCGACAAAGCGTCCGGCACCACGTTTTGACTTCCCTTTCGGTGTTCGATCGTGAACACGAACCCCTGGAGCTTTAGGCTCCATCTTGCCAGTCGACCATTCAGCTCTTTCTGACTCATGAGCCCCTTCAGACTCGCATGGTCAGTAATCACCGTGAATGCTTGTCCCTCTACGTATGCTCTAAACTTTTTTATACTCAGTACAGCGGCGTAACATTCAAGTTCCGTGATGGTGTAGTTTCGCTGTGCTGCGTTCAGTTTCTTAGACATGTAAGAAATGGGATGTTCTCCTCCCACACTATCTCGCTGAAACAGCACGCTTCCCACACCACTTCGGCTAGCATCGCACTGAATATAAAAACGTTTAGAAAAATCCGAAGTGACTAGCAACGGAGCTTCGGTCATGAGCCGTTTTAACTTCTCGAAGGATTGCTGGGCCTCGTCAGACCATCGGAATGGCTTGGTTTTTAAACAATCCGTGACTGGAGAAGCCACGCTAGCATAATTGTGGATGAAGCGTTGATACCACCCCGTCATTCCCAAAAATCTCCTAACCTGCTTATGAGATTTAGGAGTTGGAAATTCCGTGATGGCCGTCACCTTTGCAGGATCCGTTTTCCACGTTCCGTCCCCACCCAAGTAACAAAATTCGTCTCATAAGACTCTACTAGTGTCTTATGAGAGGATATTCGACTTTTTTAAGAGAGTATCACTCTCATAACTTACTCTTATAGAACACTACAAGTGCTTTATGAGTGCGTTGTGAGAATTAAATGGCACAATTATGAGAGTTATTTTTGTCTTATAAAAATACCTTAGCTCTCTTTGCAAGGGTAACTATAAGGGCGCTGTAAGAGCTATACTCTCCTTAACAGAACTGTTAGAAAGGGAGCAATATATGGAAAGGCGACGTGGTTTAGAATAAAATAATTTTTATGAGAGTTATTTGCTCTAAATAACTGTCATAAAAATCTATTCGAAAAATATAACACTTAAGAATTTAATATTTATTATGTATGATAATAAACTTTAGAATTCGATTTTTAACGAAAATATTAGTCGCAATTTTATTGCGATTGAAACTTTACCGATAATAACAACCATTCTACCTCGATAAAAATCAAAGCGCCTTAAAAATAATCAAACTTTAACATATTTTTTGAAATTTTATTTCTTAAGAAAAAAATAAAAGCTTTAGTATCGCTCAATAATTTATTTTAAATTGATTTATCATCTGAAAGAAATAACTTTGTATACTTTGCGCATATTCAATTAGGTAAATTAGCTTGATTTGTGGAATTTCGTTTCAGTATAAAATTCTATATTAAACGAAAGTATGGCCGCTCGATGGCTTACGTTTTTTTATAAGAACAAAATTCTGGTTATGAGATGGTAGTCTTTTTGCACTAATAAAAGTCTTCTTATAAATGTTTTAACATTTTTCGTCTCATAAGAGCATTTATATAAGAAGGCATATACTTGAAGTCTTGTAAGAACTTTCTTATAAGTGTCATAACACTCATAAGGACATTTTTTGACAGTTAAAGCCTTTGAGAGTAAAGCTTTAATAAAAAAGACACAATAAGAATAGAGGTTTTCTTGCACTCAATATAAGAGTATAAACATTATCTCATTATGAGAATGAAAGGCTTAGTAACTCTAGTAGACTTATTATCTCATAATAATACTACTATGAGTGTTAATTTAATTCTTATTACAAGAGCTATCTTCTTGAGGGTATCGAAGAGTGTTAAGAGAGTCTTATGAGATAATTTCACAATTTCCAAGAGTTTTTCTCTGGAGAGTTTGTTAGTTGGGCAATTATGAAGCCAAGATACTTTACTTCAGTCACGCAAAATTTACACTTGTTCAGGTTGATGGTGAACCCTGCCCTACGCAAGCAGCCAGCAACCTCATCGAGAAGACGTACATGTGAGTCAAAGTCTGGTGATACCACGAGTAGATCGTCTAGATAGACAAATACGTTTTCACGGAGATGTCCTGGAATAGCCTTGTCCATTAAACGGCACATACGCTGTGGCGCGTTACATAGACCAAATGGCATCACTGTGTAACTAGCATAATGGCGCGATCTAAATAGTGGGCGCCACTTATGCGAGGTGTTACCCCCTTAGCCAAAAGCCCGGAAGAGCATGGCCAAGGAGCCAACACCATACATAAGAAATAAAAAGAAAATCCGGAACTCCTACGCCGGCCACACGGAGTTGTCTAGCTCGCCGGAGGGGTCGTGGGGTGTGTGGCCGGGCCTTAACGCGGTTGGTTCACCACTTACCTGTGCTTGTGCAACTTTGAATTCCGCCTCCATCATTCTCCAGTCATCGCCACTGTAGTTCGGTTCATTGCCAGCTCATAGTCTGGGTAACCACCAGCTGGCAAAGAACGACACTACTTAAGAAACCTGAAAAGGAATGACCTCCGCCCCAACCATTCCAGCAAAAATTTTATATACCAAATTAGCCTTCCATTAAAAAGACAGGTAAGTTCAGGTAAGATTCCAGGTTTAACAAAATTATATTTTTACGTAATTGCTTACAGAAAGTTACAACGACTTCCCAATGGGGCAGTTAAAGTGTATGAATGCTTAATGTAGATGTAACAATATACCAACCAGTGTACTGGGGGGAAACACAGAACTCAAAACAGGTGAAAGATGCCGGTGCACCCACTACCAGATGATTAAATACACGCCGGACTAGGACAACGACGATTTGGCCAAAGCGTAGTGTCAAACGTATCAGTGTCAGCGTCAACCTGCCGACTAGGACTGCAAATATCATAAAAACTCCGCTCAAACTCAACACTCCTCGATGAGTACCATAACTTCCCACCAGGAACAATTATATGGTGTGTTTTGTGTTTGCAACTAAACTGTGTAATTAGGCCACCAAATGACCATATATATATATAACTGTACAAAAAAAATGAACATATTTGTAACACAAAAAAAACCTGAAATCAATTTGTATTTAATAACAGTAAAAACTAACTAAATAAAACTAGATGACGTCTCGTTTTAGTGACCTCTGGTAATAAATTATTCCAAGGGATTACCCCGCCACACTGGGTCCTTCCCATACGAAATTGAAAAATTGTTGAAGCGGCTTTGAAGGGATTTTGAGCCCTCTGATATTTCTGTCCGGAAAGATAATTCGTAAAATTAAACGATTAAAAAGATTCCTCAATTAATATCACAGCCTGTTGTTCTTTATGTCGTCGATTGTCGCTCTCCGTTCCATACGAGATCAAACTGGGACTCGTAGCACCTCGCATAGCCAAATGACTCGAATTTTAAATTTGGTTCTCTTAATGCAGGCCGACTTTATAGCCCCCTTCTTCACTTCTCACTTTTATAATATAAGGTGTATATGTACCTGAATTCCTCATTTTCAATTGATATTAACTGCTGATGTGGACCTCGAGTTAGTTAAAAATCAAGCTTAACCTTCGTCTGGGCTTACTGCTCAGCAACTCCCCTAGATGTTAATTCGCAACCTCCTCTAAATTGTACCGCATCCAAGTTCCAGTATCTTCATACACCAACCTCCCGTCCAAAGCAACAAACTTCTTTTTCTACCAAAAACTTTTTTTCATTTTTTTTACAAGAAACCGGGCCTCTTACTGAAACTGTCCTTTCTCTCTTTTCAAAAAAAACTCCCTTCCTAATTCAGATTTTTTTCCAGACTGACCTTTCAAAATTTTTCTTTTCCGTCCTTTGTTTTTCTCCCCGCCGCCTACTGTTTTGTTCCCAACCCACTACTCGATTTTCTTCCCCACAGTAATTTTTAGTCAAGTAGATATTTAGGCAAAACTGACCGTTACAACTGTAAATTGATACAGTGGACGACCGGGGACAGTGAAGGCTGTCCTCTCTCGGGACTTCTTTTCCAGCGGGATTTGCCAGAACGCGTCCTTCAGGTCCAAACTGGTGATGTACTTGGTGTCTTGGAGACGACCCAGTAGACCATCAATGTGTGGAAGAGGGTAAGCATCCTTAACAGTGACGGAGTTCACTTTCCGCGAGTCAAGGCACAGGCGTACCTTCCCTGGCTTGCGCACCAACACCACCGGTGAATTCCAAGGACTATTGGACGGCTCAATTACCCCCAGAGATAGCATCCTGTCTAACTCACCATACATTAGCGTCTGTATGGCCGGTGAGACAGGATAATGTCTCTGCTTTATGGGAACGGAGTCACCGGTGTCGATGATGTGCTCCTCAAGGTTAGTTTTCCCCAGTCCTAAGACGTCAAATGAGGGAAACCTGGCCTTTATTTCCTCCAACTGTTGGCATTGCTTCGACGTTAAGTCATGCACTTTGCAAGGTGCCTTTGGAGTCGACAACTCGCTAACTATGTGGGGCGCGATTTCGAATAATTTCCAGAAATCGATCCCGAGATAAAGTCTTTGGCTGAGACTGGGTACCACAAAGATGGTCATTTGCCGGGTCCGTCCTCCAAAGGAGACGGGAATCTGAACATAACCTTTTACTCTCTGTGGACTTCCGTCCGCCACTTGCAAACAAGTTTGCAAGGAATAAAACTTGATCTCGGGGTGATCCTTCAGAAAAGATTCGGCCTCCCTTCCCAGACAGGTGATACTCGCTCCACTGTCCAGTAAACCAGTCACCTCTTCATTCGCTAAGTAGACCTTAACGAACGGACGATCATCTGCCAAATCCGAAATAATAGCGGAAATTACTTTCCGTGCCAGAAATTTCTTGTCTCTCGCTCGGTTCCGAAACTCCGTAAGGGATTTAGTGCATGCCACCTGAGGAGGCTCCGAAAAAATACGGTTCCGAGCTACGGTATAATTCTTCCAACGCAACAGAAATGCCTGTCGCACCTCTGACGAGGGAAAAGTTGGAAGAGAGTCTGTGTTTGTCCAGTCCGGTAATTGCGAGCGGGTCTCGCTATCGTCTAGGTCATGGCTGAGGACGGGAGAGGTTAATGAGGGCGCGAGTTCCCGTTGTTCCTCGCACCCCTCGCGCTGTTTCCCATACATACGGGACAACGCGTAGAAACGGTACCTGGCTTGCCACATCTATAGCAAAACAGGTTGCGTGTTTCCGACGAGCAGTCCATAAACAAGTGGCCCTGTTGGTGACAATTCCAACAAGTCACAACTCGACGTCTGCCTGGGGAACTGGGTCGTGTGACCTCCTCAACCGCAGAGTCAAATTCGTCACCTATTGGCTGTCCGTCTGGACATCGGTTGACAGACTCGATTTCATGAATTTTAGGAACTTGCCGACGGTCCTGGCGTCTTTGCTCTTGCCACCGTTCGGCCCTTAAGCAAGCTTCACGCAGCTGACGCATGTTATCAAATCGCTGACCGACGACTACTGTGCCCAGAGTCCCGTTCAGGTTGTCTGACACAATCTCGACCAGCTCTGGTTCCGGCATAGGAGTGGCCATCCGGTTGTACAAAGCCAACACCTTTGACACATACACGTCATATGTGTCCCTATCTTGCCGACATTCCAACATCCGCTTCACTATCTGATAATCGGACTCTCTCCTCCTGAACTGACTGGTCAGGTGGCTCCTCACGTCCTTCCACTCGGGATCCCTAACCTGACGACGAAATTGGGACCAGTACCAATCCTCGGCCCTGCCTCTCAACAAAGACGAGATGTTCCGACCTACCTCGGACTGGCTGATCCATTCATCCCTGGCCCGAGTTTCCACTCGAAACAGGAACTCTTCCGCTGATAACTCATTGTCATCACCGGAAAACTTAATGTTCCAAGCGGACACTGGGGACCTTCGCTTGGTGTCGAAATGCGGAGCCTCCCGCCGCAGTGCCGATTGTGAACGCTCCCTGGTTGCCTCGTATTCACCTTGTTCGATGGCGACTGGTTCCGCCTGCCGACGTGGGTCCATCCTCATCTGTTCCAGCTCCTGCTGGAGCAACGTCACTTGCGTAGCTAAAGTTCGAACCATCGCGGGCTGTTCTTCTATCTCGCTATCTATACCACCTTGTGCGTCCCCTGCCCCCTCAGTATCGGAATGCTCCGGGGCGAGATCTTTTTTTCTTCTGGTAGTGGGCATCTTCGTGCCTTATCACCTATATCTCGTAACTTGTTGGTCTCGATGCGGTTTGTACCAATGGTTCCGTGTAACTATACTGGGATTATCACCGGTTCGTTATGCGCTGTGTAACTGGTGAGACGTCTTGCAATTGGATATATAAAAATTACTATCTTTTAACGGTATTTCTCTGGATTACAGAGTTTCTTTTCCAAAGTCCCTTATATTATACTAACCCTAAACACGTACTACACGAACAAAACTAATCCGTAATAAATCTATCTTATTAACGAAGTCCTCCTACAGCCATAAAAACCAACGGACTAAATCTTCAAACTCAGGCTGCAAAGCTAATTCCACTTAATGCAACCACAAATCTAGGCTTCTATCGTATACTATTCCTATATCAGCGAAAAGACAATCTCAAAAATTATAAATATGGCCGCAGCGGAACGATCTCTCTCTCCGAAAATTCTTGGGTGGTCGAAGTCAACGGTGGCAGTCAGTGGTGAGTTTAAAATAATATCGCCACTTGAGTTTCGAAAACCTCTATGTACGATCCATGAAACAAAGCGCTAACAGATACTCATCACTACAAGAAAAAATCTAAAGCCAACACCAAGAGTGCCATCGATGACCACGGTTGCACCCCACGATACCACTACTTCATTCATAGGGGCAAGTTCATCGAAGAGGAAGGCGGTGAAGCAACCAACTTCCCTCCAACAAACTAGTCCTATTTCCAGCACTTCACATCCCCCTTCAGGAGACGCCCCCGAAACAAGAAGGAAACTTCTTCCACAAATTAAAAAAATTTAGACATCCATCCGCTGTCCACCCACGACTGAGCTGCAACTCTGCAAGCCTTCAGGAAGGATGGACCAGCAGAGCAGAAAGGAAAAAGGAACAAAAGAAGCTAAAGAAACATATGAAGTAACCCTGCTCTCAGTCCGACGCAGTGGCAGGCGATATCACGCCTGGTACCAAAGACGCCGAACCAAGGGATAGGGGGTTTATTGACCACTGGCCTCACATCCCTGCATAGCCAAGCGGTATCACGCTTGTTAGCAAGTCAAGGAATTGGCGCCAGGGCTTGAAGTAGAAAAAAAAACAAAAGTGGAAGAAGCTACTGCGGTATGAAATAGACGAAAGGTGAAAACAACTGAAAATAACCTCAGAATTTAGACAAAATTTAAAGAAACTGGTAGGGACTAAGTCATCGCAGTACTAGCTTAGCCCCTGACGAACCGACTAAGTATTTAGTGGTGATGCATCTCAAAATCGAACAAAATTTCAAAAAAAAATTCAGCCGTGAAAGCCTTCCTGGTATGCCAAACATACCGAAAAAAAATTTAAATAACTTTAACACAACCTTTGGTCCGTGCAGGACTGTAGAGGGCCTAAAGCCCTCGTTGGGCGCCATTTGTAATGTGAACCTAGGGTTGGTTGCCCGAAGAGGCCAACCTCAGATCCACACCCAAAAAAAACCAAAAAAACAATTTGGACACAAAACTTTCACCAAAAAAAACCACCTGAAAATTAAACCGACAGTACTCCGGGCCTCAAGAGTAGGGCAGGCTCGCCGGAGGGTCGTGGGTTGGTGAGAACCCGGAAGTACCATCCAACTTGCTGCATCACCACCAGACAGGAGCGCCTCCCTTCAAGGCGATCGTCGAGAGCCTATATTAATCGGGTCGGGTACCTGAAAAAAAGTTCCGGAGAGATAACCATCGTCCACCGCTAAGCCATCAAGACTCTACCCCTTCATCATCTCCAATGGTAAATTTTTTTCCTTAAGAAACATTACTTTAATTCGTTTAAAAGATTATATTTTTTTATTTAACTTCATCAATGTTTTTTTTTCCTTTTCTGTTTAACAGCACATGTATAATAAACGCCACAAAAAGATGAACACTTAACTCTATGACAAAAGTCTACAGCTACGAACTAACTGACAGAAAAAAAAGAAAAAAACCCGTCCTGGCCAGTACGCGTCTCCTTTCACAAACAGTGTCAATTCCTGTTAACACATACTTTAACAGACATTGAAAAGAAAAAAAGAAAATTGCAGACAATAACTATCGAAGAAAATCTTTGTGTACAACATTCAACAAACAAAAAACCAACAATCAATGATTTAAAGTCATACACAAAAGCAATGATCACAAAATCATAAAAAAAAATTGCCACGACGCAGAAAGTTGCTAGGATATACCACTAGATTAAAATCCTATTAAACAAACCAAAATTATCCTATTAATAATACTTAACCAATATTTTTTGTTTTTTTGTTTTTTTAGGTAAGGTAATGAAAAATAATGTTAAACATATTGTTAAACATGGAACAATGTCACATCAAAATTATCTCAAAAAAAACTAATGAGCCTTAATAAAATTAACTTCAAAAAGAAAGAAAGATATTTAGTTCTTCCAAATAGAATCTTCTCCAGTAATAATTCATCATGTCCACCTCAGATTATATGTATGTCCCTGGTAAAAAGACCCGCTTATCTGCATATTTCAGAACCAATCTCTTGATCTAATCAACGTCCATATCACCTAACTTATCACCTAGATTACCTTAGAATTTTTCCTTGGCGTAACAACGACCTTAACAACACCCAACCTTCTTTCGGTCGTCCTTACTTCGTCTACCGCAGCCAATCCTGTGTTTACCACCAAATGTTTACAGGAGTTCGCAGAGCTCCGTACTTGGAATTTGAAATTCAGTCAGGGGTTGGCCCAGCACACAGCTATAAAATTGCCAGACCACTTCTTCCCAAAGCCAGATTATCCTTCAGAGGTGCTCCTTCCGGTTTTCTCTTCCAGAAATTTTTTTTTTATCCAGCCCGAAATTGCATCAACTTTATTTTCCAGAAAAAACCTCGTCAGTTTGAAAGAACCTCTTCAAAAAAAATATAGGACTGGTAAACTGTATTTTCCAAAAGTTTAAATCTTCTTTTTCCGCATCTTTTTCAAAAAATAAATTTCCAGCTCCAAGCAAAATCAAAAACGTTTTTTTTTCTCAAAAAAATTTTTCGAATCTCGAATCGAATCGAAAAAATTTTATCAATCAAATCAGACTCCCCAGAAAATCATAATTTTTTTTAATTTTCTTTTTTTTTCGATTTCTCGACGTACTTATTTTTTTTTTTTTTTTTCAGTCACAAAAAATTTTTAGTCAGTGGATAACGGGTGATTTTGTTGTCCTTATTAATAACGGGTGATTATTTTACTAGGACTGCCGTTACATCACATTGCAAGAGCGACGGAAAGTGACAATTCGGGATTTTAGAAATGTTTATAATGCGTCTCGGAAGTATAATATTGGATAGATTTTACAATATATCCATGGAAAATATATTCAATGCTTCTTCGACCTATATTTGATTATAAATTCTGTAACTAATAAAATGAATAATCTATCATCCCCTGCATTTAAGGCAACAAACATCAGAGAAGCATAATGAATACGCAATTGCGAATATGCCACGAAAAAAACAACTTGCGTTTCACCTCTTCTGACACCACCAAAGATGCCGCCATCGGAAATCTCTATCTTGCTGAAGACAAGCCTATGTGCGAATATAAATTTAACGTCCACAGATCAAAAGTTGATGTGAAGAGATTGAGAGAAGTTTCCTCATCTACGGTGATAACGATCAAATTATATTTGCTGTAGAGAGTGCACAACTGTTCATTTGTTGAGAAGATAAATTACTTCCACTTCATCTAATTATCTTCATATATGTATGTATGTATCGTACATATGCGGTGCTTATTGACATTATATTCATTTCTCTTGATATTTTCTGGCACAAGATTTATTTATTTTAAATTAAGGAAAAGGTGTGAATCACCGCGTGCTGGTGATTATAGAGAGGAAATAAATTTCTATAAAAGTTATATGCTATTATCTAAAGCTATAAAGTTCGTTGATTTTTTTGTTCGACAGTGGTTAACTGTTTTATAGCTCTAAATCAAGACAATTTTATTACAATAAACAATTAACTGTTCGCATTTGATGCGATTAAACGTTACACTGTAGTCTCAAAGACATTCTCGAGGTATGAGAAAAACACTGCAGATTTCTTCAAAGAGAAGATTATCCTAACACATGTAGAAACAGACAATCAAAGAACAGATGACCCAGAAAACAATACGACAAAACTTATAATAGAAGAAGCTGCAAAGGCCATAGAGGCTTAAGCTCAGATGGTATAACGACAGAAATCTTAAAAAATGCTGCGGAGGAGCTACTAACTAAAAAGGTGAATTAATGAACTGCAAAAACTACAGACTTAACTTATCACGCTATTAACCAATCCTTACAAAGTACTGTAGAATGAAACCATATGGGGGACAAAGTAGGATATTACCGATTACATGCTGCAAAGCATGACTCGTGCGTTGTGCATACTTGAAAATTACTAGGGAGCATCGATTTACAAAATACAGTGAGAGTCAAAAGTTTGTATACACCCGACATTTATAACTTCTGAGGTAAAAAACCCCTAAACAGCACATAGTAAATTAAATATATTGTAACACTAATAAATCTTCTATTAAATTCTTTTATTTTTTTGCATTGTACAAGTTGGTACTATAAATAGTTCACGTGGAATAAACAGAAGAAGAAAAAATCATCTGAAAAATGCAGTCAAAAATTAGTATACAAACCGAAAGTAAGCAATTGTTCTTTTACCTGGACCTATAAAATAGCAGCCTCAGTATTTTGTGGGACCTCCTTTAGCTTTTATGACGGCATCTAATCGTCTTTTCATGGAATTGATAAGATTCCTGGTAATATCCGGTGAGATCTTCTGCCATTCTTCAGCCAATGCTGCTTTGAGAGCTTCTTTGGACGTTATTGGTCGTTTGCGAATTTTTCTGTCCAAAACTTCCCAAAGATGTTCTATGGGATTAAGGTTTGGAGATTGTGGAGGATGGTCAAGACGCTTGGGGGTTTTGTAGAGTAGCCATTCTTTCACTATCTTCGCTGTGTGCTTTGGGTCATTATCTTGTTGGAAGGTCCAAGGAGATACCAGACCCAATTTCTGGACGCTTGGCGTTAAATTCTTTTTTAAAATATCTAAATAATCAAGGCTTTTCATTGTCTAATCGATAAAAACAAGATTGCCTGTACCGGCAGCCGACATACACCCCCAAACCATCACTAAACTTCCGACATGCTTCACTGTGGAAGTGAGGTTTTGTGGAAGGTCGCTTCAGATGATTTTTTCTTCTTCTGTTTATTCCACGTGAACTATTTATAGTACCAACTTGTACAATGCAAAAAAATAAAAGAATTTAATAGAAGATTTATTAGTGTTACAATATATTTAATTTACTATGTGCTGTTTAGGGTTTTTTTACCTCAGAAGTTATAAATGTCGGGTGTATACAAACTTTTGACGCTCACTGTATAATTGTGCGACTAAGGAAATGCTTATGACCTGCTTTAATAAAAGAAATTTGTAGAACAACATGAAAGAAATGCGCTTCACGAAAAAATTAATGATACTGCGCAAAATAACGACCGAAGAGTGGAGAATACAACTGAAAATACGCGGGAGCAATTCAATAAACTTCCATAAAGAATCAGATCGACAAGGAAATGCTAGGAGATTTAGACACTAGCCTTCGCAGATGACATAGTAATAATTGGACACAAAGCGCAAGACTTAAAGGAAACCTTTTCAAGAAATATAGTAGGCTCCTAGTCTGATTCTCGTCATACAGTCAAACGACTGTCAAATCGACAAAGTAGCAGTTCGATTATCGATTGTAGCAAACCAATTCGATTGCAGTTGGCGGCAGTTCATGACTGCATTTAGATGGTCGAATGCGTGTTTTGTGTTTATTTAATTTAAGGACAAACAACTTCCTAAAGCAACGTTAACATTACATGTCTTTCCAACAATTAATCAAAATGACAGAAAAGTAGTTCTTTTTGTTCTATTCGACTTCGTTACTATCTTATCTGTTTCACAATCGAAGCTGCTTTCGATTCTCGATGGAATAAAAAACTCAGTTCAAATATGAGAAATTTGACATTTCATAAACTTTCCATGAGACGAACGGAGCGGTAGGTACAAGCACATCAAGCGGATGTAACGTCAAAAACAATAAAGAAAAAATGAGCGGAGCGGACGGAATGGATTGGTTCTGTCTGAGCCTTAAATCTTGAGAAACGTTGAATTTGTTTTTTTTTATGAAATTCGGTTTCGTCTGTAGCTGTGAATTGCCATAAAAAAGAGAAAGTATTAAATCCTTCAAGGCATTGAACCTATTGGATATTTCCGCAATAACCGAATCGATGATTACGTAGGATGTTTCTTTTGAAATTGGTCTTTTGATGGTCTGCATTCGTGTCGTCATCATCTTCATTTTCATTGAAACACATTTTTGCTTTCTTTTTCGGGTAACAGAGAATGTTAATGAAATCCCCAATTGAATGGCGATCGCAAACTTTCCAGATTTTGATCTTCGATGTCGATAGTAGCGCCTTTGGCTTGAAGAATGATGCTTCTTTCATTGATAGCTGTCAATATCTTCCAAATTGAGGACACTAGGGTGCACTTGAATTTTTGTATGTATTTAAGAACGCCGTTGACACCATCACGAGTCTTTGCAGTCAGATTAAGTTTAGTTAAACCTTCTAGTGCTTTATGTTTATATTTTTAAAAGTTTCACTGCCAGAAATCGAGTAGACCATCTTGTATCTAAAAGTCTGTTAAGAGAATCCGTTATTCTTTTTTTGAGAGTTTCCCAACGGTGTGGACAGCTGCTGAAACTGGTGTAACATCACCCCTAAATCTCGACAGCCCTGGCCTTTCGTCTTTCTAAAGTGTCAACAGCAGTTTTACCGAGTGGTCTCCCAATTAAGTACCAACCACGTCCAATATGCTGCTGACCACGGCATCGAACGAGAATCCGTCTACGTTTGTCCGTTTTCTTCATTCTAAAATGCTCCTCTCAGTAATGCCTCGTTTTTTGCCGATGGTTTCTAGATCGATTCTGCCAACAGAAAGATGAATACTGAGCCCCAGAGCTAAGCAGCCTGTCTACATAAAACCTGTTCCATTCTAGGCTACACTAAGTAAACTTAAGTTCATCCCCGAATAAAGAACCGACCGTTCAGGATCTATATTCAATGCCCCGAATGAACTTATCACGAAAATTTTTAGTCCACGATTTAGTCACGAGGAACGTTCCACGGAGCGAACCGCCTAAACGGGCTGTGTAATGTCTGCCATTGAAAGATCAGGCCAGCATTTTGTTCAAAGGTTCGTACAACATTTCGGAGCCATCTTAGTCTACGCAGTTTTTATTTGTGTAACTACATATATTTCATCAAACATTGTTCTCTACATTCTTCTCCAAGCACTTCGATTTTTTTAATGCATCATACGTTTTGGTCAAACCGCACAATACCAATATAATTTCAGGTCCCTAGTACGAAATTCGACCCGCCAAGCGATGTAGATTCGAAAGCTGATTCGATTGTGAAAAAGATTAGTAGTACGAACAAAAAGTACTGCCACAGAACTGAGAATATTAATGTCAAGTTTCTTTCAACAATACATCAAGTTGAGAGGAAATTTTCAATTTGACACATTTTAATAACACAGTTCTGATTTTGAATATGAAATTCACATTTTAATATTCTTCAAAACACAAAAACCCAAGATATATAAAAGAAAGAAACTATGGGCTTTGCTATAAGAGGAATTGCTTGTGAAATTTGCTAGAGAAAACTGCCAAAAGAAATTATTTTAATCCAGTGCGAACGGTTACCGGCCACGTAATTAGGATGGACGATAACTGTATTCTAAAACGGCTTATTGTGGCAGAATTTCCAGGAAATAGACCAGTAGGTAGACCCAGAAGCAGATGGATGGACGCTGGGACGGCTGACGCAGAGACAATGCTCAACATTCGGAACTGTAGAACTGCTGCAACTGCTCGATTTGGGCTGTAGCGCCATTGGGTGGATGGAGTGCGAACGGTTCTACATAATTTCAAAATCACTTTCCAAAATCATCTAATTTCAGCTCAGTGCGAACATGGTATAGATCTGATTCTCGTCAAATCGAAAAATAACAGTCCGGTTCTCGATTGTAGTGAACCGAGTCTAATACAGTCGATGGCAGTTCACGTTTGCATTAAGATGGTCGAATGCTTGTGTTGTATTATTTATTTTCACATAAACAAACAACTTTCGTGAAAAAACGTTGCACAGACAATCAGTTACAAGACGGCATTTTTTGTTCGATTTGACTGCGTCACGGACTGTCAATCTCAATTTACAATCGAATTAGCTTTCGATTGACGAATCGTATTTCGTCCTAGGGGTCAGAATCTTCCGTTCGCCAAAGGATTGGGTGGATTTTTTTTCCTGTGTGAGGTATTAGGCCCAAAGGTACTGCGGCCATTAAGTTGGCCTATTGTACTACAACCCCTACACCTAATATTTGTAGGCCAGCCCGCCTGAACAAGTTCAGCAGTCTGCCTAGTGGTTTGTCGCTTAGACTTGAGTTTTCGAGCAGGGACTTCTCGAATAAAGAGACCCTGCTCCTCTCTATTGCAGGGCACTCACAGAGAACATGGAGGGCAGACTTATCCTCTTCTAGGCAAAGCCTACATGTAGGGTCCTCTGCCCTTCCTATCTTCCATAAGTGGTAATTTAGGGCACAGTGTCCGGTAATTAAGCCAACAAGTGTCCTAACATCACTCCTACTCCGCCGTAACAATTCCTTGGCCGTCTTAGGTGACGGCACTGGAAGGAACCGCTTAGAGTTGGCCAGTCTAGGCGCGGACCTCCAGCGTTCAATATGTTTCATCAAAGTCCGATTGGCCAGGGCCCTTTGCAGCAAGCTGGACGGTGCCCCAATAGCCGGCTCTGGACCAATGAATTCTAAATCAGAGCCCTGTTTTGCCAAGGCATCCGCACTTTCATTGCCTTCGAAGCCTCGGTGACCCGGGACCCAGACAAGTGTAATTTGATTGAGAACGCCCAACCCATGAAGAGCACGCTGGCAGTCCCAAACTAATTTCGACTTGGTCCTACGGGACCTTATCGCTGTAATTGCCGCTTGGCTATCAGAGAAGATAAAAATCCGTTTATTTTGGTAGGCCCTTAAGTTCTCATGAGTGCATGCCAGAATAGCGTACACCTCTGCTTGACAGACAGTTGCCAGAGTGCCTAGACTTATAGCCTTGCTGAATCTGGGACTTTCACTCCAGATTCCGGCGCCTACACCTGTCTCCGTTTTAGAGCCATCCGTGTACCATACTAGCCCGCCCGGCAAAACTTTAGGAAAAGTCCAGATAAGCCTTTCCTGTATATGTACAGAAGGTTGCTTAAATTTTGAGATTTTATAGGGCATGCCGTCCGATAGCATCTCCGCTTCCGGAATCTCTTCTATGATGTTGATTATTATAGAATGTCCTCGCCCAAGTAACCATTCGCTTTCAGCCGCAGCGCCGCGTTTATGGCGGACTTCTCTACCTCAAGGTGGAGGGGTGCCAAATTGAGGAGAGTCTCCAGCGCTGCCGTTGGGGAAGTACGGATGGCCCCAGTGATGGAGAGGCAAGCCATTCTTTGAATTTTGCTTAAAATGGTTATGGAACCCTTAAGCTTCGTTCTGTGCCACCAAACTAAAGCTCCATAAGTTACCATGGGTCTTATGATGGTGGTGTATATACAATACATGGTTTTCGGTTGCAAACCCCAGGTGGATCCACAAGCTCTGCGGCAAGCCCACAGGGATCTGCGCGTTCTACACATCAGAGTGTCCATATGCTGTTTCCAGTTGAGCTTGGCATCTAGCGTCACTCCTAAATATTTGGCTTGTTGTGAAAAGCCTATAGTTGGGTGGATTAATGTTTAATATCTTGTTAATTGCCTTGAGATTTATTGTTTCATTAGAGGACTGGTACTATGGCGAAATAGGTTTTATTATCCTTGAATTTTATTTTCTGCGGTAAACCATTTCCCAAAAAAGTATTCTCGTCGAGATTGATATTTCGTCTTATCCTTTGTTCACTTTTTGATATAGTCATATACTTTTTTTGGTATCATTAGACAAAACTTGACTAAGCTTTCTACAATTCTTGAAAAAGTTTCCTTGACGTCTTCCGACCACGACGATGTGCGCACTTCATAATTCCTTCACCGGCTTTATTTTCTGAAAGTTTACTAGAGGTCATTTATTATAATTCTTATTTTTGATTTTTTTTTATCTAACACAGGCCAAAACAAACAATCTTCGATCACGTTTTATCTTCAACACCTTCAATTCACCAAAAAAACACGCGCTTTAACATTTTGCAGTATCATACAATTACTCGGTAAAATATTTTTTATTTTCGAAAGGCCTCACATAATCTTGAACGTGGATTACCCTTGATATTCTTTATCACATTTTCGTAGAGAAATATGCAGACACATTCGTGTCTATTGACCTAAACAAAAGTAATAAAAACAAGTTATCACTAAAAGCACAATCTATCAAGTATTTCTGCTTGGCTGTATTGAAAGTAGTTGATAAACATTACTTTTGATAATATTTCACCGTTATCATGAGCGTCGGTGCAAACAATTATTTGTAGCGTGAGACGCGAGGCATAACATGAGGATATCGTTGTTAAGAAATTAAAACAAGATTAAGGTCACTTGGTGCAAAAATATTCCACATACTTTTCATTTTTATTCTATAAAAAAAAATATATAAATCTTTAAACAAGTCTTATTGCACTGTTAACAAAACAAAAATACTAAAATAAGAAAATTTACACTGAATGCAAAAATATTTGATTCTTCGGCTATTATCACTTTACATAATACTACTCATCGGCGACTTTTCCTTGGGCGACCACTTGAAAATCTTTTGACTAATGTATAGGGCAAGAAGTGGCACTTGAGTCATAATGGCCACCGAAACTGGTATAACTGTAGTGAGATCTGCTGCTGGCTGGGGCAATGTAAATCTTAGCAAAAATATGGAAATTCCCGTATTTTGAATTCCCGTTTCTATAGCTATTGTAAGAGCATCGGCCGCTGACTGTCTTAAGATCTTTGCTATGCACCAGCTTAGTGTGTATCCAAGCCAAGGTAAACCTAAACCAGCGACAATTATCTAAAATTCAAATTTATGTAAATTTTTGGCCACGAAAAATATATATAACGTGAAAGAAAAAACTTTACCTTCCAAGTAAATAATTCAAATAAGTAGAGATTTGTTATTATAGCAAAAACTACCATAAACATAATTAGAATAATAGAAATTGGCTTAAGTAGCCTTACAAGAACTTTCGCGATTTTTGGTAGAAATCGCTGTATTCCAAGTCCTATAAACAGTGGAATGATCAATGCGACAGCGAACATGGCTATCTTTTCATAAGGCACTCCTAGGCTTCCGCGCTCGAACACAAGTCTTCCGAGTGTAAATATCCAAAATGGCATCATTCCAAATGCTGCTAGTGTGCTAATAGTTGTCATCGTTATTGACAGATTAATATTTCCTTGCAGCATAACAGTCCATAAGTTCGATGCTCCACCTCCAGGGGAGACTCCAGCAAAGAATAATCCCAAATGCAGCTCGACCATGTCTGGGAATAGTGCATAGCCTAATGCAAAGCTGCATAGTGGCATTATGATGAATTGTCCGAAAAATCCAATAGCCGGACCAACGGGACGCAGGAAGATCTCTTTAACTACTTTCAGATCCAAGGCGGCTCCAAAATTCACGTATAACAGGGAAACAAATAGTGCTACTGACCCAGTAAAGATATGATCAATTATACGCATTTCGCGCATTACAACTAAGCTCATCTTTTCTCTAGATACTTCAATTACGTCATTTGCCTTAACGAGCTCTACATAAATTACGGTATTGCCAAGAAATATTCCTGTGATATTAAAGCTCCCTGTCCAGCTTCCCATGCTGTGATTGACTTCATTCGGGTCTATAACCTTATCCACTGATACAAGATAAGGATTTCCACTGCGCAGCCGCAAGGTGTAACCACCGGTTACGGTGTCCAAGTCAGTTATTGTCAAATTGACCACCTCGACGGTATCCATAAACATTTCCAGCCTGGACACTGAAAATTTTGCATGCCATTGTGGACCAGAATCAAATTCTGTAGATTTCTCAGCTCCAGCTAATGCCACGAAGCACAAGATAAATAAACGCAACATATTAAAACATACAAGCCGAGATGCATAAAAATAAAACTAAAATAATAAGTCACAATATTTCCAAAATGCACTTAGCCAAGCCCCGGCGGGCTTCACACGACAACTAATCAGACCCGACAGGCATACCCTGGATGAATGGAAGACCAGCACTTCCTTATCAGCCGCGGCGCTGTAACTTAATCCGTTCTCTGTTCCGTGAAATGATGGATCTCTTATCAGCAATGCACTTATAAAGTTCAATCTTTGGGTCAAATACTGTTGCTGCACTTAATTATCGGTCTTAAGGATTACGATATGCCACCCCGATATATCCGCTGGCACCATCAATGTCGTACAAAGAGGCCTCTTTGCGCCACCATTTTTAGAAAGTGCAACCGGGAATCTTCTGTTTACATTATATCTACAATTCAAGTATTTTTCCGCGACGTTGCGAATTGCACAATTCCATATTTATTATACTCGATCCGTCGGCGAGGTTGAATTTTTTAGTATTAGAAAATTCGATTTAAAACACGACACACTTGTTGCCACTTTTGTTGTCTTTCGGCTAATGACTAATGAATGGAAATGGAGTGGTAGCTAAATGCTTATTATCTCAGCGTTTTCTAGCTTCTAGGTTGTGTGCGATTTAGAGCGGACAGAGCTGGAGGTAGCTTACTTAAGTGTGGTGCAGTCAGCGATGCCTGCCTGCCTTTTCCGATCGAATGGCGCGCGGGCTAAGTTTGGAACGGCCAGTAGTACATATTTCACGCCTTGGGATAAACAATTTACGTAATGAATATTTGAATCGGAAATTATTCTAAGGAGCTGCGAAAATGAAATCGAGAAAAACAACTCCAGCATTCTCAATTTACTCACATTTTTTGGTTGTAATGTTCCGCTCCTTCACTGTTACTTCAACGGTCATTAAGCGATCGCTGCGACATCTACTTTAGAAAATATGAATTTTTGTTATTCAACAACTGAAAAAGAAAGTCTTAAAAAAATTACTAGTTTAGGAACTTTAATAAAAAATTGTTTTTTTTTTTCATTAAATTATATTTATGACTGCGTTGACTTTTAATCAAAAGAATTGATTGAAATTTAAATGCAAGAAAATCGAAAAATTCCCAGTTTATATAAAAATCTTAATTAAATTCCCATTATATCAAATTCTGTTACCGACACTTGAATCTGACATTTAAAATCTCCTTGACAGCTGTAAACAAAAAAGATTTGCGAAGGCAGAAAAAGTGAAGAAATTTTATTTTTAGAAAAATTTCTCATAAATCTTGTGTGGTGAAAAAATTTCTTTGTTTAAAATATAATTGCAATAAAATGGACAGTTCAATTGATTGGCAAAATTCCTGTACAGATATAAAATCTCGTGGACAATATGTATTGGAAACAGAAAAATGGTCCGATTGCAGATTTTTAGTTGGCACAGAACCGAACCAGACGCTTTTATCTGGCCATAAATTGATCTTAGCCATGGCATCGCCAGTGTTCGAGCGTATGTTCTATGGAAATCTACCAGATAAGACCGATCCAATTTTAATACCAGATGTTCAGCCAGATGCCTTTCGTGCTATGATGGAGTACATTTATTCGGACAAGATAAATATTGGTTCATTCGATAAAGCATGCGAGCTTTGTTATGTTGCTAAAAAATACCTGTTACCGCATGTTGTCGAGCAGTGTACCAGCTTCCTGTGGTCAGATCTTAGCCCAAAGAATGCGTGTCGAGCGTATGAGTTCGCTAAACTTTTTGAGGAGCCGCGATTGATGCAAAGATGTATTCAGGTAAGCGGAGTTGATCTGTTCGGGAAATTTCTATCTTTACTAATTTGAGATATTAATGTAGATAATCTCAACAAAAACTCGAGAAGTTCTAGCGGATCCAAGCTTTGTAGATATCGAATTGACGACGCTTTTGGTTATTTTCGATCAAGACCAGCTGAGCATTGATTCTGAATTGGATCTGTTTAATGCTCTCAATAAGTATTCCCATGAGCGTGGATATTGTACCAAAACAAGTACAATCAATACGCCAGAGGCTCATGAGGCATCAATGGATCAGCATTTGGATGTTGAAGGAATGCAGGAAGGTGGAGCACCTGAAGAAAATGTAGAAAATCCGGCTGGTGAAGGTACATCGAAACAGTTTGAGAACGATTCTAATCAAGAATCAGATGAAAATAAGCTACTCGATGAACTTTTAATAAAAGAAGCCGTTCGTAAAATTCGCTTTCTTACAATGACCCCTCAGCAATTTGCCGAGGGTCCGGCCAGATCCAAGCTGCTAACACAAGCTGAAGCACTTGCGATATTAATAAATATCTCAAGTCCAAGCATAAATGATTGTCCGATGCCGGAAGGTTTTTGTGCTAGTCGATCGAGGCGACATTGTATGAACCGTTTCGATGAGCCACCGCAGCAAAATTTTGGTGGCTATCAGGGGCCAAAAATGCTTTCCCTTGCGGATTATTTGTCTTCGCCCAGTAATAGTAATAATAATAAGCCGGAATGTTTTCGGGCGTCACCGGCTCCCAACGTAAGCTTCAATGCATCGAATCAAAATCATGTTGAGCCGGATTTATTGTTTACCACAATTGAAACCAGGAAATTTTATTGTGTTCGCACAATTCGTCAAGAAATCGATTATCGTAATACCAGCGTGACTGATTGTGCTTTAACTTTTCACACCGATACTGATATTCTTATTACAGGTTAGATTTACCAAAAGCAAAATTATTGAACTGAACTGAATCTGAAATGTTCGCTTTTTTACAGGTGTTCAGGTCCCAACGCAGGTTTTATGCGGTGAAATACTGAATTCCGCAATATTTACAGAACGATATTCCGAAATATTATATGCTCACTTGCTAGATGCTCAAGGATCTCGATTAACGTACACCCATTGTACATCACGCGTCCGCTATGGATCGCTGCTGGAAATCTCATTCGATAGACCAGTTTTCATTCATCGCAATAAGATGTATAAAATTGGTGTTGTTTTTAATAAGGTTGGCTGGTATCCCATGTACAAGTGCTACCCTGAAATCACTTGCGATAATGTGCACTTTGTATTTAACGTTGGGGCACCACATGAATCTGTACGAGATGGCCTAATTCGTGCCATTGTTTTTACTCATTCGTTCACTCCATCTGTTAGTCACACTTATCCGCCAATGGTGGAAATGTAGGTTGATAGATTATGGATGTAGTGGTTTAAAGGTATTTATTAATTTGTGATTTTATTTTCGATTAATTAATCTATTTAAGTGTGTTTTAAAATATAAGTATTGATAAAATGCAACTATGAGTTTTATATTTAACAAAAAAACAAAACTTGGTGTAATTTTGTTAGGTTGGTTCTTGTAAGCTAGATAAGATAAGCAATACTTAATTTTCAGGCAACAACAATAGACACTTCTATATATAGCCCAGTCACTTTATACAAAAAAAGACCAGAACCTCTAAAGAAAATCCAACTGGAGATTTTCCATCTTTGTTTTGGGGTCACAAGTAATTGTCCAAAAATCCATAAAGCCAACTGACTCAAGTTACAGAGTCACGAAAATCAATTTTCAAGAAATATACTATAGTTTTGCAAAATGCACTAGACCAAATATTATTATTTATTATTAAAAGGCTCTACAACCGGGATCCGGTCCTGGCCTCTCGCAACAAATATGTCGGATCACTGCCCACATTTCAAAACACTAGAGATTGATCCGCTTTGCAGCCACATTCCGCAAAGTAGCGACAATGACAAAGTGCGACTCCGAAGAAAATCCACCTCCAATACTCTAAAATACGGAGCCATACCACTCCTACATTGAAAGACACAAATGTTGCTTGTTACGTTATAATTCTGGGTGAGGTTATAAGACGAAATAAGCCTGCTCAATTATCGTCATTTCCACCCACAGTAGCAGCAGCGCAACAACATCTATTCATGGTATATTATCAAGTTCAAACATGGCTGGGAAAAGATTTAGACCCTCAACAATTGAGTTTGGGGTCAATGTGCTCACAATAGGTGCTAAGGAGCTCACACGTCCAGGGTGTGAAGACCACAAAAACTAGGGAATACCTTCAGCAAAACACAGTCACAGCTCTGTCAGCAAAGTCCTATCCACCACGTTCCCGTCGTGACCTCTGGGCAAAGCAGGTAACTGTAACTAAGGTGGAGGGCGCACGTGAGTTTTCAGCGCGGAAAAACTGATCTTACTTGTTGGGCACTAGGCTAACAATCTACCGATGTTACGGGACCTTCAGAAAGGCCTCGGACTGGACGGATCATGCGGCAACGACTTAGGCAACGAAATATGAAACACGAATTGATTACATGGAATGTCAGGACGCTAAAGACAGTAGTAGGAGTGAAAAGAAGACTGGACGCACTCGATTGGGTACAAGTAGTAGCATTGTAAGAGACCAAATGTCGAAATAATAATAATAAGATTACAGAACTCAGAACACATACAATGTTCTCCAGTGGAATAGCATCAACGGGCAAAGCTTTTGGAGTGGCGATTTTGGTGGACAACTCAATAAAATCGATCATCATCGATTTTAAAGGTATCAGTGGAAGAATATGCTCTTAGTAAGCATATGGAAGCAGGATGAAGAAAAGGATGAGTTCTACGACCCGCTTCCGCCAAACGATATTAAAATTATTGTAGGAGACGCTAATGCGGAGATCGGAAAGGAAGAGGAATTCGCCGGTACCATAGGCAAACATAGCCTACACAACTGCACTACGAACAATGGTGCCCGCCTAATTGATTTTGCCATGAATGTCCACATTTTTTCCACATAAAAACATCCACAAAATTACGTGTATATCACCCGACGGGATTACGAAGAGCGATTAGTTGGACGAAGAATGCGAAGCAGCATTAGAAGAAAGAAATAAAAGTAATAGGGAGTATATCGCCAGACCGACCAGGACTAGAATGGAAACCTCTAAAGCAAAACGACGATACGGGAATAACAAAATGCGAGAATCCTGGACGCTAGCTTGAATTTTAGCAACCAAACCATTAGGCAAGCGTATCAGCAAAAATTACTCAGAAAGATACGACACTGTAATCCTTTCTGTGCGAAGAAAAAGGAAAGTAAAAATCTATAATCAACTTCTCTATTCATATACGCACTCCGGAATGGCGAGAGGGCGGAGCAACGGCAAACTACACAAACACATGCAGAGCAGGAAGTACACGAAAATGGTACATGAATTCACACAAGCAAAATAAAAGTCCAGACGGCACAAAAAATTGCGGAGAAGAGAAATCAGTGCGTCTCTTTCGCACTTCGTGAAATAACATTTCTTTATTTACCCTTTCTTTCTCAGGTTTTTTTTTGTTTTTAAATTAAATTTTGTCTCGCTTGCACCTTGTCGATTGATATATTCACTCGCAAGGGAGCTTATGGGAAATTTTGAGAGTGTCGTATCTTTGTGGGTAATCTTTGGTATCAGCATATAAGCAAAAATTACTCAGAAAGATACGACCAAAAATTACTCAGAAAGATACGACAATGTAATCCTTTCTGTGCGAAGAAAAAGGAAAGTAAAAATCTATGATCTTCTGTCTATTCATATACGTGCTCCGGAATGGCGAGAGGGCGGAGCAACGGCAAACTACACAAACACATGCAGAGCAGGAAGTACACGAAGATGGTACATGAATTCACACAAGCAAAATAAAAGTCCAGACGGCACAAAAAATTGCGGAGAAGAGAAATCCGTGCGTCTCTTTCGCACTTCGTGAAATAACATTTCTTTATTTACCCTCCTTTTCTTCGATTTTTGTTTTGTTTTTAAATTGAATTTTGTCTCGCTTGCACCTTGTCGATTGATATATTCACTCGCAAGGGAGCTTATGGGAAATTTTGAGAGTGTCGTATCTTTGTGGGTAATTTTTGATATAAGGTTGATTATTGACAAATTTAAACTCAGAACTAGTAGGTGCAGAGACGACAATGACGGTATTATTAGTAACCCAACGAAAGTCCAAAATAAATGAAAAAACTACTTTGAAGACCTGCTTAACTAAAACGCTCCAACATTAACAAGAAGAGACATAGCAGAGGAATGTAATATAATAATGACGAGTCCAACCCTGGACGAGGTTAAAATAATAAAAATATAAAGCCCCTGGAGGAAACCAAATTGCTACTGAACTACTTAAGTACTGCGACAACAAAGTCGTAGAATGTCTACATAGGCTAATATGTAGGATATGGAATGAGGAATCGCTACCACAAGACTGGAAGAAAGCAATTATATACCCAGAGGCACAAGAGCAGCGTCCGACTCTGCTGCAGAAACTACAGGGGTATGACTACTGGGCTCAGATTAGAAAGTTTTCATCAATATCCTGAAAGATAGGATAGAACCTATTGCTGAGGAAATACTGGGTGAATACCAAGCGGTTTTCCGTAAGAAAATGTCTACAACAGACCAACTATTCAGCTTTTAGAGAAGTGCTGGGAGAAAAATGTAAACGAACGTATATCAGATCTTTGTAGATTTTAAACAGGCGTATGATTCAATATGTAGGAAAAGACTTATTGACAACCTTATAGACCTTAGAATACCTGCAATAGCTCAGGGAAGGGTTCAAAACTCGTTAATTGAAGGCTTCCACATTAAACTCAAACATGGAGATGGTAAGTAGTATAGTCTGTCAAGGCTCTTTAAATCCAAGTATCTAACCATAACTTCTAAACTTTTACTATATAAGTCTTACCGGGACACATATATGCTCCTGAAACGTGAGTGCTTAGCAAAAAGCACTGCAATCTCTTAGCCGTGTTCGCGAGAAAAATACTTCGGAGGATTGTTGGCCTCACATAAGGGGAAGGACGATTCCGGAGACTCTAGTGACAAGATTTACGAGCGTTATCGCGAAATACATATTGTCAAGAAAATAAAGCTCGGTAGGCTTTGGTAGGGTATCTAGCTCATATGTGTGAAGATCAGCCTGCTTGGAAAGTTCTCTGAAATGTTCTCTGCGACCTATGGGGTGTAACCGCGAGTGAGACTTAACCTTCGCTAGAAGGATGGCGTAGACCAGGACGCTCAGAGCTTAGGGATGATAAACTGCATGGCATCGGCTTAGAATCGGGACCGGTGGAGAGAACAGTTACGAGAGACCAGGAGCGGATTCCGGTCAAGCAAGGCTTAAAGCGGGGCGATGGGCTGGCACCCATGCTATTTAATCTCTGCCTAGAAGGAGTAATTCGCAAGGTTAACATTGATACGAACGCAACCCTGCTTAACACATCCAAACAGTTGGCAGGATATGCCTACGATATAAACTGCCTTGCAAGATCACTGTCATATCTTAGAGAAATATTTACAGAATTAGAAGATGGAGAAAAACATATAGGGCTGCAAATAAACGCAGAGAAGAGTAAGATTCTAATTCAGTCAAGGGTGGAAAGAAGAAGAAGAAACCACAATACCACCTGGGGGGAATATAACTTCGAACGGGTAAACCAATTTAACTACCTGGGATCAACAGTCAGCAAAGACAACGATGAAACCATAGACGTACCAAGAAGAATAAACGCCGCGAACAGAACATACTTCTTACTACTGCCAGTAATGAAATCCAGAGACATCCACAGAAAAACTAAAATAAGAATCTACAAAACCATCATACGTACAGTAGCTACGTATGGATGTGAAGCTTGGAGTATCTCCCAGAAATCCGCAGACAAGCTGGATATATTTGAGAGGAAGGTTCTCCGAAGGATATACGGCCCAATCAATGAAGACAGTGCATGGAGAATACGCTACAATCACGAATTGTACGACTTATACAAGAATGTAAACTTTCGACCCATGCCAAACTACTACGTTTGCGTTGGGCTGGCCATGTCCAAAGAATGGATGACTCAAGGATACCAAAAAAAGCCCTGTATCTACTACCAGATGGCAAAAGACCAGTTGGCAAACCACGGTTAAGGTGGGAAGATAATGTTAAGGTCGATGCAGCAAAACTGCTCAACACAAGAAACTGGAGACAAGCTGCGGAGCAGAGAGACGTCTGGAGGAAGAAGCTGATGGAGGCCAAGGCTCGAATTGGGCTGTAGAGCCATCGAAGAAGAAGAAGAAGGAGCGGATTCCGGTTGAAGAGCCGTTAAAGAAGAAGAAGAATTACTTTTTTTTGTGAAAGACTAGAGGCTCAGGAAAGCCCCTTTATACTGTCGACAATCAATGAGGGGGAGGATGGAACTGCCACAACCTAGCCTCGATATTTTTTAATCCACCTACTCCCAACCATTACTAATCGTGACTCTGACATCGGAGCATCGAGAAACAACTCGCTGGAGTGTTATGCCTCCTGAAGCGAGTTGAATCTCATCAACCAACCGATGAGATGCGCTTGGTGGAGCGGGGAAGGGTTAAGAAAGGAATGAAATCAGGAATGAAAAGTGGGAAGAAGCAAGAAGGAAAGTTATGTTATAGAGTTTCCCTTCTTATGAAGAAGGCGCACTTCTCAGCTGGGCTGAGAAACATTTACCACGACTACGTGGGCTCGGCTGAGACATGCAAACATAAAAGATTAAGTACCAGTACCAATAAAAATTGCATGCGAAACACATAAACAGTCATGAGACAACAAAGAGACTCCTTTTAAGCAGATCTTTGTTAGTGCTCACGCTAAAAACATTAATATTTTTATTTACATTAATGAACATGCGATTAACAGGCTCAAACCGGCCATAATTGGTGTTAGAGAAGTTGATGTGTAAGAGCGGTGGTCCTCTCAGATTGAATCGGCTCTCTCTAAACGACGCACGGCGCCTTAGAAAACCTGAGTCGACACGTCCATTAAGAAGCTGGTGGACGAAAACAAAATCGGCGACCTCACGACGCTTGTGGAGAGTGTTTAAGTTGAGTAACTTAAGTCGGTATTCATATGGTGGAAGAATTAAAGGGTCTTCCCAAGGAAGGTGATTCAATGCGAATCGAACGAACCTACATACGTTGAACCGACTCAATTTTTCTAACATGCGAAGAATAGTGAGGAGACCAAACCTGGGACGCATATTCAAGTAAAGGTCTGACAAGGGAAATGTAGAGGTGTTTAGTGATCAGGGTGCTGTTAAATTCTTTGGACCACCTTTTTATAAAACCCAAGACTAAGCTGCTCTTGTAGGTGGGAAAGCGCAAAAAGCGAAGGACCGTGGGGCTGCCGGGGTTCGAACCTGGACCTCAGGAATGGTAGCCTTACTCTCTAGACTACCGAGGCCCCTTTGATTTCTCCCGCTATTTTCTGCAATTCCATAATAGGTTGTGGCATCAATTGTGGATGCAAAAAAGTCATGAGGATGACAATATGAAAGAAGTGGAAATAGCGAAGCGAAAACCAAGAATAATAAACAAAATTATATCATAACTTGTAACGCATGGACTAGGCCTGCTGGGGATACCATGTAAGAAGACTTGTATCACAATTATTTACCTAAAACTGGTAACTTACGAGATATTGACCCTGTGACTTTGACCCTGCGTAACTTAAAGTAGCCGGTCAATTGGCTTTATGGACTTTTGGGAAATCTCCAATTGGATTTTTTTAGATGTTCATGTATAAAGTGACTGGGCTAATAATTGCCAAAATAATTGTAAGTTTATGTGCCAGCCTTGGTTGATCTCATAACAGCAAAATAAGAGTACGATGTCCTCAGAATCTGCAATTAATATTAATCACAAATAGTTATAAATAATCTTTCTTCGTAACAATTTATCAAAATACATACAGCCACGAAGTTGGACATGTTTAAAGTTATTTTTATAATCAGCCCAACCCTAAGTTCAATTGGAAAGAAATTCCTCTGCATGAACATCAGCAACAATTGCGAAGATTGCTTGTCCAGCTGCAGTACATTGCATTCAAATGCTTTTCGTGCTAATTCACTCGACTGAAAGTTGTAAAGTTGATTAAAACAAAAAGGAATATAGTTTTGGATTATTTACATTATAAGTTATATCGTTACCAGTCCAACAAGCTAGCCACAATTCAGATAAGACGACACTTGCATAAAGTACTTTTGAAGCGAATTCCACTGATATTGGAGTCTGTAAAGAATATATTGAGAAATGTATAAAATATACAAAGTAAATAATATATTCACGCTTATTAATTGCATGGCAGTAGTGCAGAGGATAAACACGGTGGCGATTAACTGTGTGAACATAAAACCACTGGAAATTTGTTCCAGTTCTCTGCAACATCTGGAAATAACTTTATTTTATAAAATGTAAGCCTAGATCTTGTGTACTAGTAAAAAGAAAATACTTAGATTTTACCTACGTCCTAATTTTTTTTGTGATACGATGAAGCTTAGGAGTCACCCTCTGTACTACTAGTCCGTCATGTCGTTCGAGTCATCATGGTGCAATGTATAGTAGTAAGCTTGATCTGAAGGATAGAATAGAAAGGATAGGTTAGGGGCCTGGAGGGTGCATGAGTAGGTGTCGATGAACATTGCGTTTGAACTCAGAGATGTTATATGAGCTCGGAAACATCGACTGCGGAAGACAGTTCCACAGTCGAGTTGTTCTATTTAAAAACGAACTACTAAATCGTAATGTGCGCGAAGAGGAGGGTTGTAGTGTGTGGAGGTGAGCCGAATTGGCTAGTCTTGTTCTGCGGGAAAAAGGGTCCCGTATAGGCAGGAGGTGCTTTATTTCAGTGGAGCAGTCACTGTAATAATAGCGATAAAACTTGCTGAGTGGAGCTACATTCTTTCGGTGGCTTAAAGGGTCGATGGAGGAGCAAAGAGTGCTATCGCCAATGAGTTTGATGGCGCGGTTTTGCACCTTGTCCCAGCCAAGCCAAGGTGGTTTTAGGAGCACCCGCCCAGATATACGCGTTGTATTCAAGGTGGGGTCGAATGTAGGATTTGTAGATTGTGGCTAGAGCAGCTGGCAGAAGGAGGAACTTGCATCTCCTAAGGAATCCGAGGCATTGATATGCTTGTTTGGCGATTTGGAATATGTGACCATTCCATTGCATATCATTGGATAGAGTCATTCCCAGGATGTTAAGAATTAGTGTCAGGTTATCCTCGCCCACTAAAATAGAGGGAAAGTCGGTACAGGTTTTGGTGGAGATAAGGCAGTACTTTGGCCCCAGTCAAAAATGAGCTCGATGTCCGCGTTAAGAGAGCTGGACATGAGAGCAGTCTAAGACACAAGGTGTGGCACTTGCTTGTCTAGCGTTGGCGTAAGAGTAACGCAGAGTACTGTCATCGGCGAAACTGTGGAGTGGGTTGGAGGGGATTGAGAGCAGATCGTTAATGAATATTAGAAAGAGAGCAGGTAAGAGGATCGATCCTTGGGGAACGCCTTCCGAGATGGAGTGCGGGTTGGATTCAACGTCATCCAATACTATCTTGAGTGAACGGCCAGAAAGAAAGCTCTCAATCCAGTTCATAATAACTCAGTCGATACCAATAGCTTGGAGTTTAGACAGCAAAGCGGGATGCCATACTCTGTCAAAAACCTTGGAAATATCTAGAGCCACTCACCGGAACTATGGATGCTTCGGTCTAGATGCTCGGTCAAGCACACAAGAAGGCCGCCAGTAGATCTTTTCGCTCTAAAGCCGTACTGCCTGCCTGTGTATGATTTGGTTGATTCTAGATATTGAATCAGCTTTCTATTAATTATTGTCTCCATGATTTTGGAGAGAACAGAAGTTATTGCTATTGGGCGGTAGTTTAAAGGGTCGCTGGCTTCACCTTTTTTGGGAATGGGCTGTACATGAGCTAGTTTCCAAAAGTTGGGATAAACTCCGGAGAAGTATGACAGGGCAAAAAGTTTGCGCAGGGTTTAGCCAAAGGTGAGGTACATTTTTTGAGTACCACAGGGGGAATATTATCGGGGCCAGTGGATTTGTTGACGTCAAGCTCATTGAGACATTAATACACCTCACGTGTCCTGAAGAAAATTGCGCCCATTAAACGTATCAGTCCAAACGACTTTACCTCAGTCCAGGTGCAGTGAACAGTCGCTGTGGTAATAGCGATAAAATTTGGAAAGCGAACAGCCATGCTAAGGTGGTTTCTGGTGCGCCTTCACATATATACTAGTTGTGCGCATGGCTAACAAAAACCTTGGAAGGTGGTGGCACCCGATTCGTCACTTTTATCATAACCCCAGAAGTCACTGCAGACGAACACTTAGCAGCTCTGTTAGCAACCCCTAATGCCACCTCCCCGAGGTGGGGTGGCGTTGGCCAATACTCACCAACGAAGCCAGATCCAGCTTCTTTAGCTGGTGTCCAGTTTATTAGGATTATTACTATGCGCCTGCGTACCTGACTAAGAAGTACTAAGGTAGTCCAATGTTACGCTCCAAATGAAGACGCAGACGATGATGTCAAAGACGAGTTTTATTTATGCGACTGAATGAAGTTTTTCGCTCTATTCTAAGGGGAGACATCACTGTTTTGATGGGTGACTTAACGTATAGGTCAGCTCCAACAACATCGGCCTTGAGCACAAAATTAAAAATCAAGATGGTAGAAAATTCTTGAGTGGGCCATGGATCACAGATGGCACTAGCGTCAGTCTCATGTTAAAAATGATAGATACTTTCAACGTTGTTTTGTAAAATCGTTGGCGTGATTGAATCTTAAACTAAAAAAATACTTACTTATATATAATTTCATGTAACATAACCGCCTTTATTAACTGCGCATAAACAGATCCTCTTTTCAAGTAAACTCGATCTATGTAAGCCTTAACTCGATCCATTTGAAAGTACAAATGAATATCCTTATCCAATTCTGGAACTGTAAGGCATTTTTTCTTATCCTCTTCAGTGATTTTATACTCTTCGAATCCGATTTGCGTTAGTCTATAGGCGAGCGATTGAATGATTGCGTTGAAATGCAGAAAGAGACCAACAAGAAAAGTGTCGATGCCAAAATTTAAGAAGATGCAAATGCTGCAAGCCACCAACTGATGGGAAAATGCCACCCAAAAGTGTTTTTCCACATCAAAGAAAATGTAATTGCAGCGATACATAATTTTTGGATTTGGCAAATCTCGCAGCACAAATATAGTAGTTCCGAAGAAGCTTAAGAATCCAGTTCCGGTCATGATGAAATTCAAGATCCTTGAGCGGCGAATTGCAGTGAGCACATACCTAATGGAAACAAGGAAATTAATGTCCTTTTTCTATATTATTCCTCCTCTAAATCACGCTAACTCCTTTTCAATTTCCGTAGTTGGAGCGAACAACTCGTAGTCAAGTTTTTTGTAGAGATTGTGAATCCGATCGAAATACAGTGTGAAGTTGTAGATCTTGAAGGTGATGTTCAATGTTAACAGGGTGAGGTAAAGGGCTTCCGTAGCGGCCTGAACAAACCATCGAAATTTTAGCGCCGTTTAATGTTTTTGTTTCGTTCAACTTACCATAACGTCTTCAACGTCATAAAGAGCCAGTATTTGAGTCAACACAAATGCGGCCTGAATGCCTCTTGTAATTTTACCGTATATGCGGTAAAGCGCATTTAGGTACTCATTTTTAAAGTCCATTTTCCATATTCCAAGAGCCTTGAAAGTATTTTTTTGATGGCTAAATCCTTCGGTGGGCTTCATTCTTAAACTCCTGCCGAGCTTCCTTTAAGGATCACTATAAGACAGCTACTAACTCTACCTAATTTTGGGTGCCTAAAGACGAGAATTTGTGAAACTGGTCATTTTCATTTGGTTTTTTAGGGGATATACAAACTAATAACAGAGTGCAGAGGAGATAACAACTCTATTTTTCAAATTAATTATAAAATTGTTTTGTAACATAGGAATACGGAATTGGATAATAAGTAACATTGGTGCATTTTTAACTAGAGAAAAACTCGTAATTGGTCATGTAAAATTACCTGATAATTGAATCATAATAACAGCGCGGAGCAGAATGAAAAAATTGTAATGGGAAGGGGTTAGTTATTTAAAAAAATTAAATTGCTCTAATGATTGGTCGGAAGGATGTAGTAAATATGCGAGTTTATATTTTTTGGAATTGCTTATGGTAAAAACCTGAGTACGATGTGTATTACTGCAGCTTTACAAGACACCACGCGTTCAGGGTATTTTCTATTTCTTGTTAAGGGGTGCCTTTTCTGGCACTGCGAACTATTTTGTTTGGTCTATTGTGCCATCCCCGTCTTTAAAAACCATCAAGGTTAAGGCTTCTAATATAGCTTAAAACTGATTTAGGATTTCTGTCCCAAATCTCCCTGGGACAGGGAAGTCACGATGGAGGAGGCTCAATCTCTTCCTCGCTGTAGCCTCACAGTCGCACAGCCAGTGCTCCGCAGTTTCGGGAGCTGCTCCGCAGAACCGACAGCTACAATCGGCTACCAGACCTATTTTGTTTAGATGGTAGTTAAGCGAACATCGGCCCGTCAAGAGCTCTGTTAATATTTTTAGCTCCCACCTCTTGAGATGTAAAAGTTTGCTCGCTTTAGCTTTATCGATTTGGATGAATCTTTTAGCTTGACGAGCACCCTGGATCCAGCTATGAAGAAACAGCTGGTCGACCCAGTTTTTTATGACCGTTTTAACATGACAGCTTGCTAAGCTACAAAAAGGTTCCGGACCGATAGGTGATGAGTTTGCGCCTACTCTAGCCAGGCTGTCGGCAATTTCATTACCAATGTGACCTTCGTGGCCCGGAATCCACATCAGCGTGACACTGTTCTTCCTGCTGAGGAATTTCAAAGATAGGAGACAATCCAGGACAGTCTTTGATGACACCCTGCAGGGCCGTAACGTGGATTTTGTGGGCCCTGGGCAAGACCTTCAAATTGGGCCCCCTCAATAAAAAAAATTGAGAAAAAACTTACCATGGCTATAGTTCCTGTTCTTTCACATTTTTAAAGTTTAGTAGGTATATCACTTAATAAATAAACACAAAATAAGGAATCTTTAAATTGGTCCTGTCCATATTTTTTGTAATTTTTTTTTATTTTATATTTATGAAGAAAAACGAATTAAAAATTTATTTAAATTGCATTCTTCTTGCTTTTTTCTCCGCAAACTCATCAATTATATTATTAAAATCTATTTCTTGCACTATGTTAGATTCAATTGATATAATAGACAGGTTCGACAAACGCTGTTGTGAGAGCAACGATCTTAAATAGTTTTTAATTAACTTCAGTTTACTAAAACTTCTCTCGCAAGAAGCGGTGGTGACTGGTAGGGTTAGAAATATTCTTAAAGCAGCCACCATGTTTTGGTACGATTCGACTAATTCGAAATCATGTATAGTCTTGTAATATATTTAGAGGAGTGGTTTCTTTCAAATTTTCCACCAGCCCACATACTTGAAATTTAAAACTTTCATTCTCACAGCTTAATTCGTGACTATTCAAATCTTTATCATATTTTCTGGATAAATCTGCCGCCGCCTTTTGTAATTCAACAACGCTCATTGATTCTAATGACGAGCCAAAAAGAAAAGAAAAATCTTCACAATTTCTTTGTGAACCTTCACGGATGCACGATTTTTGAATGAAGAAGATTTATGAATGAAGTCACAAGAGACTTAGACTTCATTTGTGTCTACCAAGATAGAGGGTTAATGATAGAGGGTGAAAATGTTTGTTACTAGCCTTTTTCCCGGTATTTGCAAAATGTAGTGATAGAACATATTAAAAATCACTTCATTTGGTGAAAATTCAGAGTTTGAACTAAAATAGCCTGAAAATAAACTTGGTTGGCCAAAAGTACAAAAGATCATGATATATTCGTAAAGTTCAATTAAAACCCTTGCGATTTCATGTAAAACAAAATTTTTTGAGGTATACACATTTTGAGATATTTTAAGTTGAAAAAAAGCTGTTTTTTTCTTTTAAACGCCATTTGAACCATTAGATCTAAAAATTTCGCTTCGACAATGTCATAAATCGATTACATAAAATTTCCTATCAGAATAGTGTATTTTTACATTTTTTACTGTTCACTATTTGCAAATTTAGAAAAAAATTCAACTTATTGTGAATTCTGACTTCGATAAAAACATAAAATAAAAAATAGATTATAAAAATCAATAGAATCAACGAAAAAATCTTATATTTGGCAAAATTTGTTGTTTTTAAGTGCAGAAAACGCCAGTGAAGTTGAATTTAAAATCCGTGATGGGCGGGTGGACACTCATGCTGAGTTGGCATGGAATTACCCATATGTGATTTGGAATATTCATTAAAATACGAATGAAAATAATTGAGATAATTTTTTATCGGGGTGTCCTGGGCCCCTCTGGGGCCCCCTGGGCCCAGGGCCCTGGGCAAGTGCCCCTATTGCCCCTGCCTAGTTACGGCCCTGACACCCTGTAAGATTTAATGGCCAGCAATGCAGCTTGACTGTCGGAGAAAATAACAATTTTAGAGCTATTTGGAGCTCTAATACAAGTCTGAGCACACACCTAGATGGCGAGTACCTCGGCCTGAAAACAGTGGGGGTAGTGCCCAGAGCCATGGATATTGTGCTCCTAGGGCCATAAACACCCAGCCCTACCCCTTTATGGGTTTTGGAACCGTCCGTATACCAAAAGGCCGTGCTTCCTCTGAAGAGAGGCCTGCCATGTTTGAATAATCGTCGTAAACGGCTTGTCAAAGTCAAGAGTGGCAGGAATGTTATCGGACAAAGATATCATTGGCTCCAGGTTCAGCTCCTTGAGGATCGATAAAGACGCAGCGCCCCCGCCAGAGCCTCTTTTTTCACTACTAGGTGTAGCGGTGGGAGGTTCAGTAGCGCCTCCATAACCGCAGTTGGACAGGTGCTTTTGGCCCCTGTGATACCAAGACAGGCCAGTCTTTGCACCCTGGCCTATTGATGAGCAAAAACGGTCTCGTTCTTGCAGTCTTGTCTTGTTCTTCCACATTTTGCAAAACCAAGAACAAGAACCATTTGGGATGTGGGTTTGACCCCTTCGGTCCACACGATTAACTTAACAGTATGATGAAGGAACGCACGCGATTTCCTGAAACTGTATCACACGTAGAAAATAATTCCCCGTCAAAAAGTGCTAATCCAAGGTTTGAAAAATTCGTGATATTTGTATAGGGTAACGAAATTTTTGCACCATTGTCAAAAGGTCGGATTTTGACAAGTGATGTTTTGTTGGATGGTTATCGCTGTGCAGAGCCCAAAAAAGATCACTTCGTTTAGAACGGGTTGCATTCCATCGATTTTATTAGATATTAGCAAAACTTATCAATTTAAGGTCTTTCTAACACTTATCTGAAGTTTTTCCATTTAAACAAAAAAAGGCCCGACCGAATGTTATGAAATTTTTTTCAGGGCATTTGTTCCTTAATATTATCTACTCTTTCGGCATCTCAAAAAGAAGTCGATATGGTTTTTGGTTCGCGCGGTATCGTGCAGGTACAAAAATCACGAACTTAAACGACGAAAACGGCAAGACCGAATTTTATGAAAATCTTTTCGGATCATATTATGGCTAATACTCTACGAACGGCACGTTAACTAAGTCGACATCTTTTATGGTTCGCGCGATATCGTGCAGGTACAAAAATTACTTATGCCATTTAAACCAAAAAACGGCTCGACAAAATATTATAAAAATCTTTTCAAATTATATTGTAATTACGCTAATACGCTTCGAACGGCAACCCAAGTAAGTCGATATCGATTGTGGTTCGGGCGCAGGTACAAAAATCACTTATGTCGCTTAAACCGAAAACGGCTTGGCCAAATTTTATAAAAACCTTTTCAGATAATATTTCCGTTTATACGCTTCGAACGACACCTGAACGAAGTCGTTATCTTCAGAAGTTCGCGCGTTTTCGAGCAGGAAAAAATTACCACATACGTACGCACACACACACCAACATACAGTGGCGTAGCGTGGATTTGTGCCACCCGGGGCGAACCATAAATTTGCTGCCCCCTACTTTCGAATTGATCAATGAATCAAAACCCAACTTGAATTTCAAGTAATTTTCAATCCAAGAATTTAAGGCATCATGTAAACGCAATGAATTATATGTAACTAATGAATGTTCGGTATAGTGCGCGCCAAAATAAATGGGAATTTTACGCGCAGGTGAGGAAATGACAACTCCACATACATTAACATTCCGTGTATGGATAAAATTCAAGCGCACATGCATTTTAATTTCCCTTTTGAAACTCGTTTAACGGGAACAACACTCCACCATAGCATCTGACCAGGACAAGAGTCGCGTAGTAAGACGGATTGAATTGTGATTGAAAATATAAATGAGCGGGTGATTTGGGGCTTTAAACGAACGGAATGACGAGGTGCACTTTTCTTTTCGAATCTACTTTCGTGGTGAGGATTTGAGACTTTCACTGCGCATTAAAAAATCGATTTTGAGATTTCCAATTGTTTTGGCGCAGGCTATATCCGTGCTTCAAGGTTGGCCTAAATTATAAACTTTAACAAACCCAGAGAGCTGGAATCAGTAATTTCTCTCTGTAATTTATTTCAGTTTGTCTTTAGATAGAAAGCCTCGTAGACGCGCGAGCTTAAGCTTAAACTCTTCTCTGTTCCAATATCTGGAGGTTTCATTTCCCATCATCGTAGCACACTACTATTACAGGCGATTTTAACGACAAATCTTCTTCTTCTTTGATCCGTTAGCTGGCGGTCCGAGCGGGACGTCCCCGCAACGGATACGATGCTGTCGGTGCCGCTGGGTCCCGAACTCTATTCACGATTCGCTTCCATTCTTCTCGGTTTTTGGCGGTGTCTCGAGCCTCGGTAACTGATAATCGTTGATTCTTTAAGTCACCCTCGATATTCTTTAACCAGGTTTTCTTCGGTGCCGATCGCTGTATTCTCCAGTCTGCAGGACGGTCTCGCCAGAGAAGTTTACGTGGCAAGCGGTTATCATCCATTCGGCAAACATGTCCAAACCACCGTAGTCGACGTTTTTGCATTTCTTCTTCGCGACAAATGCGGCAGCTGTTGGAGCCATTCTCAAACTTCAGCATTTACAGCCCGCGTCATAAAAGAAGGGAATCTTAATATCGCTGTTTCCATGCACATTGAGAGTCTCATACAAGACAGCAACGTCACTCTGTTTGTATAAAAACGAACGAACGAACTTACAACAAAACTACAATTCAACTGAAAATAAACAATTGAATCAATTTTTCACCACAATCTAACCGACTGATTTATTCACAATTTGGCAATCCGCTGTCAGCTGCCAATGCACACCTATCGTGTTTCATATGCGCTAGTCCAGAAATAAGGTTCATATTTATAGTCCAGAAATAAGACCAAACCCAAATGAAAAGTAACGCAGAAGTAAAGTAGACGAAACTTCCACTGAAGCAGATGTAACCCACTTACTTCCAAATTGGTCACTCTCATACAGGGCCGGCGTTTGGCTTTTTGGCGCCCGGTACAGCATGCCATATACATATTGCGCCCTCTTCATTGTTGTTCATTTTTTTGATGGCAGTAAAGGAAAATGAAAGACGACACAAACACTCATTGAGAATGAAGGCACGGAATTTTTCTTTCATTTTTTTGAAATTGAGCCCTGTCCAATTGCGCCCTGTCCAATTGCGCCCAGTGCAAATACACCAGTTGCACCTATGAAAGCGCGCCCTTGCCTTTGTCCAATCAGGATTTGCTTCGCGATCTTGCTTTTGTGCTGAGTTTACTTACGCTTTAAGTTCACAAAACTCTCCCGCTAATGCTGAGTAATGCTCTCCGATAATTTTCATTATGAGCTGCACTTCCTTAACTATTTCCAGCACTAATAATACTATAAACTCGAATCTCCATAACGGAGGTCTCTATGTCGTTCTCCAATCCTTTATATTTCGAAGGATAATAGATGGTCACTGCACTGCATGTATTGGTTTCTACGGTAGAGTCTTACATAACAAAGCAGTCCACTTAACAGCCTTACTGGACATAGAAGCCGCTTTCAAAAACTTTAGAACAGAGGCGATCCAGGTGTTTCTCGCCGAAGTAGTGATCCATAATTGTACGACTAATTTGAATTACAAATCATGACCTATGGCACCGTGACCAGCCAAGAAAGGGTAGACGACAAAATCAGGCGAACTAAATGAAATTGCATTGGTCACACCTTGCAGAAGACAATGGTAAAACGCACAGAAGATGCATTCCGTGTAATATATGACAATGGGATCACTTTTTCAATTTTTTCAATTTTTTTGAAGTGAAACTTCTTTACGCACGCTTGACTTGGGAAACTTCTTTTCGAACGCTTGACTTGGGGGGTAAACTGGCGAAAGTGTAACGAAAGTGTAACGAAAACGTTACGAAAATGTGTGATCGGGCAACGTATTATGTATTATGTATTTTATGTATTATGTATTATGTCTTATGTATTATGTATTATGTACTATGTACTATGTACTATGTACTATGTACTATGTACTATGTGCTATGTACTATGTACTATGTACTATGTACTATGTACTATGTACTATGTACTATGTACTATGTATTATGTATTATGTATTATGTACTATGTACTATGTACTACGTATTATGTATTATTATGTATTATGTATTATTATGTATTATGTGTTACGTATTATGTATTATGTAGTATGTAGTATGTATTATGTATTATGTATTGTGTATTATGTACTATGTACTATGTACTATGTACTATGTACTATGTACTATGTACTATGTACTATGTACTATGTACTATGTACTATGTACTATGTACTATGTACTATGTACTATGTACTATGTACTATGTACTATGTACTATGTACTATGTACTATGTACTATGTACTATGTACTACGTACTATGTACTATGTATTACGTATTATGTATTATGTACATATTATGTGTTATGTATTATGTATTATGTATTATGTATTATGTATTATGTATTATGTATTATGTATTATGTATTATGTATTATGTATTATGTATTATGTATTATGTATTATGTATTATGTATTATGTATTATGTATTATGTATTATGTATTATGTATTATGTATTATGTATTATGTATTATGTATTATGTATTATGTATTATGTATTATGTATTATGTATTATGTATTATGTATTATGTATTATGTATTATGTATTATGTATTATGTATTATGTATTATGTATTATGTATTATGTATTATGTATTATGTATTATGTATTATGTATTATGTATTATGTATTATGTATTATGTATTATGTATTATGTATTATGTATTATGTATTATGTATTATGTATTATGTATTATGTATTATGTATTATGTATTATGTATTATGTATTATGTATTATGTATTATGTATTATGTATTATGTATTATGTATTATGTATTATGTATTATGTATTATGTATTATGTATTATGTATTATGTATTATGTATTATGTATTATGTATTATGTATTATGTATTATGTATTATGTATTATGTATTATGTATTATGTATTATGTATTATGTATTATGTATTATGTATTATGTATTATGTATTATGTATTATGTATTATGTATTATGTATTATGTATTATGTATTATGTATTATGTATTATGTATTATGTATTATGTATTATGTATTATGTATTATGTATTATGTATTATGTATTATGTATTATGTATTATGTATTATGTATTATGTATTATGTATTATGTATTATGTATTATGTATTATGTATTATGTATTATGTATTATGTATTATGTATTATGTATTATGTATTATGTATTATGTATTATGTATTATGTATTATGTATTATGTATTATGTATTATGTATTATGTATTATGTATTATGTATTATGTATTATGTATTATGTATTATGTATTATGTATTATGTATTATGTATTATGTATTATGTATTATGTATTATGTATTATGTATTATGTATTATGTATTATGTATTATGTATTATGTATTATGTATTATGTATTATGTATTATGTATTATGTATTATGTATTATGTATTATGTATTATGTATTATGTATTATGTATTATGTATTATGTATTATGTATTATGTATTATGTATTATGTATTATGTATTATGTATTATTTTTTTTTTTTTTTTATATGAAAAAACCAAGCTTAGGTGTAACCCTTTGTACTACCAGTCCGTCATGTCGTTCAGTTCATGGTGCAATGTCTAGTAGTAGCTTGGTTTGAAGAATAGAGGAGAATAGGAAAGGTATGTATTATGTATTATGTATTATGTATTATGTATTATGTATTATGTATTATGTATTATGTATTATGTATTATGTATTATGTATTATGTATTATGTATTATGTATTATGTATTATGTATTATGTATTATGTATTATGTATTATGTATTATGTATTATGTATTATGTATTATGTATTATGTATTATGTATTATGTATTATGTATTATGTATTATGTATTATGTATTATGTATTATGTATTATGTATTATGTATTATGTATTATGTATTATGTATTATGTATTATGTATTATGTATTATGTATTATGTATTATGTATTATGTATTATGTATTATGTATTATGTATTATGTATTATGTATTATGTATTATGTATTATGTATTATGTATTATGTATTATGTATTATGTATTATGTATTATGTATTATGTATTATGTATTATGTATTATGTATTATGTATTATGTATTATGTATTATGTATTATGTATTATGTATTATGTATTATGTATTATGTATTATGTATTATGTATTATGTATTATGTATTATGTATTATGTATTATGTATTATGTATTATGTATTATGTATTATGTATTATGTATTATGTATTATGTATTATGTATTATGTATTATGTATTATGTATTATGTATTATGTATTATGTATTATGTATTATGTATTATGTATTATGTATTATGTATTATGTATTATGTATTATGTATTATGTATTATGTATTATGTATTATGTATTATGTATTATGTATTATGTATTATGTATTATGTATTATGTATTATGTATTATGTATTATGTATTATGTATTATGTATTATGTATTATGTATTATGTATTATGTATTATGTATTATGTATTATGTATTATGTATTATGTATTATGTATTATGTATTATGTATTATGTATTATGTATTATGTATTATGTATTATGTATTATGTATTATGTATTATGTATTATGTATTATGTATTATGTATTATGTATTATGTATTATGTATTATGTATTATGTATTATGTATTATGTATTATGTATTATGTATTATGTATTATGTATTATGTATTATGTATTATGTATTATGTATTATGTATTATGTATTATGTATTATGTATTATGTATTATGTATTATGTATTATGTATTATGTATTATGTATTATGTATTATGTATTATGTATTATGTATTATGTATTATGTATTATGTATGATGTATGATGTATGATGTATGATGTATGATGTATTATGTATGATGTATGATGTATTATGTATTATGTATTATGTATTATGTATTATGTATTATGTATTATGTATTATGTATTATGTATTATGTATTATGTATTATGTATTATGTATTATGTATTATGTATTATGTATTATGTATTATGTATTATGTATTATGTATTATGTATTATGTATTATGTATTATGTATTATGTATTATGTATTATGTATTATGTATTATGTATTATGTATTATGTATTATGTATTATGTATTATGTATTATGTATTATGTATTATGTATTATGTATTATGTATTATGTATTATGTATTATGTATTATGTATTATGTATTATGTATTATGTATTATGTATTATGTATTATGTATTATGTATTATGTATTATGTATTATGTATTATGTATTATGTATTATGTATTATGTATTATGTATTATGTATTATGTATTATGTATTATGTATTATGTATTATGTATTATGTATTATGTATTATGTATTATGTATTATGTATTATGTATTATGTATTATGTATTATGTATTATGTATTATGTATTATGTATTATGTATTATGTATTATGTATTATGTATTATGTATTATGTATTATGTATTATGTATTATGTATTATGTATTATGTATTATGTATTATGTATTATGTATTATGTATTATGTATTATGTATTATGTATTATGTATTATGTATTATGTATTATGTATTATGTATTATGTATTATGTATTATGTATTATGTATTATGTATTATGTATTATGTATTATGTATTATGTATTATGTATTATGTATTATGTATTATGTATTATGTATTATGTATTATGTATTATGTATTATGTATTATGTATTATGTATTATGTATTATGTATTATGTATTATGTATTATGTATTATGTATTATGTATTATGTATTATGTATTATGTATTATGTATTATGTATTATGTATTATGTATTATGTATTATGTATTATGTATTATGTATTATGTATTATGTATTATGTATTATGTATTATGTATTATGTATTATGTATTATGTATTATGTATTATGTATTATGTATTATGTATTATGTATTATGTATTATGTATTATGTATTATGTATTATGTATTATGTATTATGTATTATGTATTATGTATTATGTATTATGTATTATGTATTATGTATTATGTATTATGTATTATGTATTATGTATTATGTATTATGTATTATGTATTATGTATTATGTATTATGTATTATGTATTATGTATTATGTATTATGTATTATGTATTATGTATTATGTATTATGTATTATGTATTATGTATTATGTATTATGTATTATGTATTATGTATTATGTATTATGTATTATGTATTATGTATTATGTATTATGTATTATGTATTATGTATTATGTATTATGTATTATGTATTATGTATTATGTATTATGTATTATGTATTATGTATTATGTATTATGTATTATGTATTATGTATTATGTATTATGTATTATGTATTATGTATTATGTATTATGTATTATGTATTATGTATTATGTATTATGTATTATGTATTATGTATTATGTATTATGTATTATGTATTATGTATTATGTATTATGTATTATGTATTATGTATTATGTATTATGTATTATGTATTATGTATTATGTATTATGTATTATGTATTATGTATTATGTATTATGTATTATGTATTATGTATTATGTATTATGTATTATGTATTATGTATTATGTATTATGTATTATGTATTATGTATTATGTATTATGTATTATGTATTATGTATTATGTATTATGTATTATGTATTATGTATTATGTATTATGTATTATGTATTATGTATTATGTATTATGTATTATGTATTATGTATTATGTATTATGTATTATGTATTATGTATTATGTATTATGTATTATGTATTATGTATTATGTATTATGTATTATGTATTATGTATTATGTATTATGTATTATGTATTATGTATTATGTATTATGTATTATGTATTATGTATTATGTATTATGTATTATGTATTATGTATTATGTATTATGTATTATGTATTATGTATTATGTATTATGTATTATGTATTATGTATTATGTATTATGTATTATGTATTATGTATTATGTATTATGTATTATGTATTATGTATTATGTATTATGTATTATGTATTATGTATTATGTATTATGTATTATGTATTATGTATTATGTATTATGTATTATGTATTATGTATTATGTATTATGTATTATGTATTATGTATTATGTATTATGTATTATGTATTATGTATTATGTATTATGTATTATGTATTATGTATTATGTATTATGTATTATGTATTATGTATTATGTATTATGTATTATGTATTATGTATTATGTATTATGTATTATGTATTATGTATTATGTATTATGTATTATGTATTATGTATTATGTATTATGTATTATGTATTATGTATTATGTATTATGTATTATGTATTATGTATTATGTATTATGTATTATGTATTATGTATTATGTATTATGTATTATGTATTATGTATTATGTATTATGTATTATGTATTATGTATTATGTATTATGTATTATGTATTATGTATTATGTATTATGTATTATGTATTATGTATTATGTATTATGTATTATGTATTATGTATTATGTATTATGTATTATGTATTATGTATTATGTATTATGTATTATGTATTATGTATTATGTATTATGTATTATGTATTATGTATTATGTATTATGTATTATGTATTATGTATTATGTATTATGTATTATGTATTATGTATTATGTATTATGTATTATGTATTATGTATTATGTATTATGTATTATGTATTATGTATTATGTATTATGTATTATGTATTATGTATTATGTATTATGTATTATGTATTATGTATTATGTATTATGTATTATGTATTATGTATTATGTATTATGTATTATGTATTATGTATTATGTATTATGTATTATGTATTATGTATTATGTATTATGTATTATGTATTATGTATTATGTATTATGTATTATGTATTATGTATTATGTATTATGTATTATGTATTATGTATTATGTATTATGTATTATGTATTATGTATTATGTATTATGTATTATGTATTATGTATTATGTATTATGTATTATGTATTATGTATTATGTATTATGTATTATGTATTATGTATTATGTATTATGTATTATGTATTATGTATTATGTATTATGTATTATGTATTATGTATTATGTATTATGTATTATGTATTATGTATTATGTATTATGTATTATGTATTATGTATTATGTATTATGTATTATGTATTATGTATTATGTATTATGTATTATGTATTATGTATTATGTATTATGTATTATGTATTATGTATTATGTATTATGTATTATGTATTATGTATTATGTATTATGTATTATGTATTATGTATTATGTATTATGTATTATGTATTATGTATTATGTATTATGTATTATGTATTATGTATTATGTATTATGTATTATGTATTATGTATTATGTATTATGTATTATGTATTATGTATTATGTATTATGTATTATGTATTATGTATTATGTATTATGTATTATGTATTATGTATTATGTATTATGTATTATGTATTATGTATTATGTATTATGTATTATGTATTATGTATTATGTATTATGTATTATGTATTATGTATTATGTATTATGTATTATGTATTATGTATTATGTATTATGTATTATGTATTATGTATTATGTATTATGTATTATGTATTATGTATTATGTATTATGTATTATGTATTATGTATTATGTATTATGTATTATGTATTATGTATTATGTATTATGTATTATGTATTATGTATTATGTATTATGTATTATGTATTATGTATTATGTATTATGTATTATGTATTATGTATTATGTATTATGTATTATGTATTATGTATTATGTATTATGTATTATGTATTATGTATTATGTATTATGTATTATGTATTATGTATTATGTATTATGTATTATGTATTATGTATTATGTATTATGTATTATGTATTATGTATTATGTATTATTATTATGTATTATGTATTATGTATTATGTATTATGTATTATGTATTATGTATTATGTATTATGTATTATGTATTATGTATTATGTATTATGTATTATGTATTATGTATTATGTATTATGTATTATGTATTATGTATTATGTATTATGTATTATGTATTATGTATTATGTATTATGTATTATGTATTATGTATTATGTATTATGTATTATGTATTATGTATTATGTATTATGTATTATGTATTATGTATTATGTATTATGTATTATGTATTATGTATTATGTATTATGTATTATGTATTATGTATTATGTATTATGTATTATGTATTATGTATTATGTATTATGTATTATGTATTATGTATTATGTATTATGTATTATGTATTATGTATTATGTATTATGTATTATGTATTATGTATTATGTATTATGTATTATGTATTATGTATTATGTATTATGTATTATGTATTATGTATTATGTATTATGTATTATGTATTATGTATTATGTATTATGTATTATGTATTATGTATTATGTATTATGTATTATGTATTATGTATTATGTATTATGTATTATGTATTATGTATTATGTATTATGTATTATGTATTATGTATTATGTATTATGTATTATGTATTATGTATTATGTATTATGTATTATGTATTATGTATTATGTATTATGTATTATGTATTATGTATTATGTATTATGTATTATGTATTATGTATTATGTATTATGTATTATGTATTATGTATTATGTATTATGTATTATGTATTATGTATTATGTATTATGTATTATGTATTATGTATTATGTATTATGTATTATGTATTATGTATTATGTATTATGTATTATGTATTATGTATTATGTATTATGTATTATGTATTATGTATTATGTATTATGTATTATGTATTATGTATTATGTATTATGTATTATGTATTATGTATTATGTATTATGTATTATGTATTATGTATTATGTATTATGTATTATGTATTATGTATTATGTATTATGTATTATGTATTATGTATTATGTATTATGTATTATGTATTATGTATTATGTATTATGTATTATGTATTATGTATTATGTATTATGTATTATGTATTATGTATTATGTATTATGTATTATGTATTATGTATTATGTATTATGTATTATGTATTATGTATTATGTATTATGTATTATGTATTATGTATTATGTATTATGTATTATGTATTATGTATTATGTATTATGTATTATGTATTATGTATTATGTATTATGTATTATGTATTATGTATTATGTATTATGTATTATGTATTATGTATTATGTATTATGTATTATGTATTATGTATTATGTATTATGTATTATGTATTATGTATTATGTATTATGTATTATGTATTATGTATTATGTATTATGTATTATGTATTATGTATTATGTATTATGTATTATGTATTATGTATTATGTATTATGTATTATGTATTATGTATTATGTATTATGTATTATGTATTATGTATTATGTATTATGTATTATGTATTATGTATTATGTATTATGTATTATGTATTATGTATTATGTATTATGTATTATGTATTATGTATTATGTATTATGTATTATGTATTATGTATTATGTATTATGTATTATGTATTATGTATTATGTATTATGTATTATGTATTATGTATTATGTATTATGTATTATGTATTATGTATTATGTATTATGTATTATGTATTATGTATTATGTATTATGTATTATGTATTATGTATTATGTATTATGTATTATGTATTATGTATTATGTATTATGTATTATGTATTATGTATTATGTATTATGTATTATGTATTATGTATTATGTATTATGTATTATGTATTATGTATTATGTATTATGTATTATGTATTATGTATTATGTATTATGTATTATGTATTATGTATTATGTATTATGTATTATGTATTATGTATTATGTATTATGTATTATGTATTATGTATTATGTATTATGTATTATGTATTATGTATTATGTATTATGTATTATGTATTATGTATTATGTATTATGTATTATGTATTATGTATTATGTATTATGTATTATGTATTATGTATTATGTATTATGTATTATGTATTATGTATTATGTATTATGTATTATGTATTATGTATTATGTATTATGTATTATGTATTATGTATTATGTATTATGTATTATGTATTATGTATTATGTATTATGTATTATGTATTATGTATTATGTATTATGTATTATGTATTATGTATTATGTATTATGTATTATGTATTATGTATTATGTATTATGTATTATGTATTATGTATTATGTATTATGTATTATGTATTATGTATTATGTATTATGTATTATGTATTATGTATTATGTATTATGTATTATGTATTATGTATTATGTATTATGTATTATGTATTATGTATTATGTATTATGTATTATGTATTATGTATTATGTATTATGTATTATGTATTATGTATTATGTATTATGTATTATGTATTATGTATTATGTATTATGTATTATGTATTATGTATTATGTATTATGTATTATGTATTATGTATTATGTATTATGTATTATGTATTATGTATTATGTATTATGTATTATGTATTATGTATTATGTATTATGTATTATGTATTATGTATTATGTATTATGTATTATGTATTATGTATTATGTATTATGTATTATGTATTATGTATTATGTATTATGTATTATGTATTATGTATTATGTATTATGTATTATGTATTATGTATTATGTATTATGTATTATGTATTATGTATTATGTATTATGTATTATGTATTATGTATTATGTATTATGTATTATGTATTATGTATTATGTATTATGTATTATGTATTATGTATTATGTATTATGTATTATGTATTATGTATTATGTATTATGTATTATGTATTATGTATTATGTATTATGTATTATGTATTATGTATTATGTATTATGTATTATGTATTATGTATTATGTATTATGTATTATGTATTATGTATTATGTATTATGTATTATGTATTATGTATTAATGTATTATGTATTATGTATATGTATTATGTATTATGTATTATGTATTATGTATTATGTATTATGTATTATGTATTATGTATTATGTATTATGTATTATGTATTATGTATTATGTATTATGTATTATGTATTATGTATTATGTATTATGTATTATGTATTATGTATTATGTATTATGTATTATGTATTATGTATTATGTATTATGTATTATGTATTATGTATTATGTATTATGTATTATGTATTATGTATTATGTATTATGATTATGTATTATGTATTATGTATTATGTATTATGTATTATGTATTATGTATTATGTATTATGTATTATGTATTATGTATTATGTATTATGTATTATGTATTATGTATTATGTATTATGTATTATGTATTATGTATTATGTATTATGTATTATGTATTATGTATTATGTATTATGTATTATGTATTATGTATTATGTATTATGTATTATGTATTATGTATTATGTATTATGTATTATGTATTATGTATTATGTATTATGTATTATGTATTATGTATTATGTATTATGTATTATGTATTATGTATTATGTATTATGTATTATGTATTATGTATTATGTATTATGTATTATGTATTATGTATTATGTATTATGTATTATGTATATGTACTATGTATTATGTATTATGTATTATGTATTATGTATTATGTATTATGTACTATGTATTATGTATTATGTATTATGTATTATGTACTATGTACTATGTACTATGTATTATGTATTATGTATTATGTATTATGTATTATGTATTATGTATTATGTATTATGTATTATGTATTATGTATTATGTATTATGTATTATGTATTATGTATTATGTATTATGTATTATGTATTATGTATTATGTATTATGTATTATGTATTATGTATTATGTATTATGTATTATGTATTATGTATTATGTATTATGTATTATGTATTATGTATTATGTATTATGTATTATGTATTATGTATTATGTATTATGTATTATGTATTATGTATTATGTATTATGTATTATGTATTATGTATTATGTATTATGTATTATGTATTATGTATTATGTATTATGTATTATGTATTATGTATTATGTATTATGTATTATGTATTATGTATTATGTATTATGTATTATGTATTATGTATTATGTATTATGTATTATGTATTATGTATTATGTATTATGTATTATGTATTATGTATTATGTATTATGTATTATGTATTATGTATTATGTATTATGTATTATGTATTATGTATTATGTATTATGTATTATGTATTATGTATTATGTATTATGTATTATGTATTATGTATTATGTATTATGTATTATGTATTATGTATTATGTATTATGTATTATGTATTATGTATTATGTATTATGTATTATGTATTATGTATTATGTATTATGTATTATGTATTATGTATTATGTATTATGTATTATGTATTATGTATTATGTATTATGTATTATGTATTATGTATTATGTATTATGTATTATGTATTATGTATTATGTATTATGTATTATGTATTATGTATTATGTATTATGTATTATGTATTATGTATTATGTATTATGTATTATGTATTATGTATTATGTATTATGTATTATGTATTATGTATTATGTATTATGTATTATGTATTATGTATTATGTATTATGTATTATGTATTATGTATTATGTATTATGTATTATGTATTATGTATTATGTATTATGTATTATGTATTATGTATTATGTATTATGTATTATGTATTAGTATTATGTATTATGTATTATGTATTATGTATTATGTATTATGTATTATGTATTATGTATTATGTATTATGTATTATGTATTATGTATTATGTATTATGTATTATGTATTATGTATTATGTATTATGTATTATGTATTATGTATTATGTATTATGTATTATGTATTATGTATTATGTATTTATGTATTATGTATTATGTATTATGTATTTATGTATTTATGTATTTTATGTATTTTATGTATTTTATGTATTTTATGTATTTTATGTATTTTATGTATTTTATGTATTTTATGTATTTTATGTATTTTATGTATTTTATGTATTTTATGTATTTTATGTATTTTATGTATTTTATGTATTTTATGTATTTTATGTATTTTATGTATTTTATGTATTTTATGTATTTTATGTATTTTATGTATTTTATGTATTTTATGTATTTTATGTATTTTATGTATTTTATGTATTTTATGTATTTTATGTATTTTATGTATTTTATGTATTTTATGTATTTTATGTATTTTATGTATTTTATGTATTTTATGTATTTTATGTATTTTATGTATTTTATGTATTTTATGTATTTTATGTATTTTATGTATTTTATGTATTTTATGTATTTTATGTATTTTATGTATTTTATGTATTTTATGTATTTTATGTATTTTATGTATTTTATGTATTTTATGTATTTTATGTATTTTATGTATTTTATGTATTTTATGTATTTTATGTATTTTATGTATTTTATGTATTTTATGTATTTTATGTATTTTATGTATTTTATGTATTTTATGTATTTTATGTATTTTATGTATTTTATGTATTTTATGTATTTTATGTATTTTATGTATTTTATGTATTTTATGTATTTTATGTATTTTATGTATTTTATGTATTTTATGTATTTTATGTATTTTATGTATTTTATGTATTTTATGTATTTTATGTATTTTATGTATTTTATGTATTTTATGTATTTTATGTATTTTATGTATTTTATGTATTTTATGTATTTTATGTATTTTATGTATTTTATGTATTTTATGTATTTTATGTATTTTATGTATTTTATGTATTTTATGTATTTTATGTATTTTATGTATTTTATGTATTTTATGTATTTTATGTATTTTATGTATTTTATGTATTTTATGTATTTTATGTATTTTATGTATTTTATGTATTTTATGTATTTTATGTATTTTATATATTTTATGTATTTTATGTATTTTATGTATTTTATGTATTTTATGTATTTTATGTATTTTATGTATTTTATGTATTTTATGTATTTTATGTATTTTATGTATTTTATGTATTTTATGTATTTTATGTATTTTATGTATTTTATGTATTTTATGTATTTTATGTATTTTATGTATTTTATGTATTTTATGTATTTTATGTATTTTATGTATTTTATGTATTTTGTGTATTTTATGTATTTTATGTATTTTATGTATTTTGTGTATTTTATGTATTTTATGTATTTTATGTATTTTATGTATCATCAGGTCAATCATCAATTGGTGATATATGTGCTGCTCACTGTGTTTTGGACGATGGAACAAACATCATAATGGCAGTTGCTTACATTTCGCCCAATAACGCAGTTAAAAATATCATAATGTTTATATACAAAAGACTTATGATTTACGGTCGAGTAGGTTCTGAAGAATTAGGAGAAAGCTATCATACGTTGCCACTAATTTTAGCAGGAGATTTCAATATTAATTTCGCGTCCGAAGATGGACAACTCTTGGTAAACTTTCTACGAGATAAATTAGAACTGCAAATGAATAATAACCGTAATGAGCCAACTACAAGATATGGAACAACAATCGATGCAGTTTTTTCTAGATATCTGTCTAATTTTAATTCGAAAATATATATGTCTTATTTCTCGTACCATAAGCCTATTGTCTCGGTTTTTCCATTAACCACAGTAATTACTGATGTGTCCAATAATGAAAATAATGAATAATAATGAATAAAAATAAAAGATCTTTGCAAAAATATTTATTTACCAATGAAAACATGAAATAAATTATATATTTGTAGGAAATTAATATATGTATATGTACATGCATGTATATATTGTACACACACCCATATATATATACACAGGCAGATGGAGCGAAAGAAGTTTCACTTCAGTCGTGTGGTCATAAGCACACTCATATTTTTTTTTTCTAAAATCGTTCGATCGAACGTTCGGAACTTCAGGCTCATCCATAATCAACACCATCATTACCAACCCGGAAGACTTGAAGTCGGAAAAAGTTAAATTAATACTGATATTTCTTATAGTCCATTCAAAACGCGGGGGGGGGTGTTCCAAAATAACACCGTTAAGAAAATCGAACCCTAAATGTTTTTGGGGTCGCTGATCACGAAAATCGAGGTCCCGCGGTCCCAAAACTAGGGCGTCACCCCTAAAAATGCAAAAAACACCCCTTTTTAGGGGGTTTTCGCGATTATTTCAATAATAATGAAAACTAATGCGATGAAATGCACTTTTTTAATATTTATTTGTGAAGGGGGTTGATTTATACTAAATTTAGGCGAGCTTAATGGTAAGGGGTACCCCTAAAGGGTTGAAAGTACCCCTAAATTGGCGAAAAATGGCAAAAATTGTAAAAAAAAATTTTTTTTTTCAAGTTTTTGCTTCAAATACGATTGTGGGCGTACTGTCAGGCAAAAATAAGTTATTTTCAACCCTTAAGGGATAAAACTACCCCTACAATATAGTTAATTGAAAACTAGGGGGGGGGTGTTCCAAAATAACACCGTTAAGAAAATCGAACCCTAAAGGTTTTTGGGGTCGCTGATCACGAAAATCGAGGTCCCGTGGTCCTAAAATTAGGGCGTCACCCCTAAAAATGCAAAAAAAAACCTTTTTTGGGGGTTTTCGCGATTATATTAATAATAATGAAAACTAATGCGATGAAATGCACTTTTTTAATATTTATTTGCGAAGGGGGTTGAGAGTACCGCTAAAGGGTGCAATATCTTAATTTTATTACTTTGCCTCAGTTTTTACCTGCCTAAATGTAAATGTAAAAAAACGGACCACCCCATTATTCAGAAGTACCTGAAATAAATTAGGGTACATATTTCGCAATTATTGTGTGATTGGCGTTTTTACACAAATGCAGAGTTTATTTAAAAATTCCACGAAATGAAATATTTCTCAATTAATTTTTTATTTCTTTTTCTTTAGGGTGGTTTAACCTCTGTACAAACGGGTTTATAGAGAAGTGTTTCAAATGTTGTAATGATTACAAACGGAAAATGCAATTTAAATGTAAAACAATAAATTTTCATTTGTTTCAATTACAATTTTAATGTGGGGGTAGTTGTACCCCCTTAAGAGTTGAAAACATTAATTTTTTTGCTGATAATACCTTTTGAACCAAATTTCAAACAAAAAGCATAAAAATTTTTTTTTTCAATTTTTTTTATATAAAGTTGTTTTTATTATAGTAAGTTCGCCTTAATAGTATAAGTCAACCCATTTCGCAAATAAATATTTAAAAAAGTGCATTTCATCGCATTAGTTTTCATTATTATTGAAATAATCGCGAAAACCCCCTAAAAAGGAGTGTTTTTTTTGCAATTTTAGGGGTGACGCCCTAATTTTGGGGCCGCGGGACCTCGATTTTCGTGATCAGCGACCCCAAAAACGTTTAGGGTTCGATTTTCTTAACGGTGTTATTTTGGAACACCATAACGCGCGTTTTGAATGGACTATTACACTCGAAGTGGGACTCTCATTATTATATCAACTCTACAAGGACTACCGGAGAGGACTCAAAAAGAAATACTCTAACAATCGAGTGATTCAACAGGACAACAGCGCAGCCAAGAACTGGACACTAGCAGCGCCTATTAATAGTAGGTTAAGATTTGAAAAAATATATGTCAGAGCTAAGTTTAATAGCCGATTCATGTACCTCAAAAAATGTTTAAATAAAAAAAAGCTTAAAAGAGAAGAGGGAAGGAGAGAGGACCGAAGGCAAATAATTATTACATCATCCTATTTTACGAGTGGCTTTAACATCTATCCTCGATAATGAACAAAGGAAAATGTGTGCTTCACATACCTATTGATTCACATTGCTTCGAATTTCTACGAAGAAATACTGGGAATAAGAGGGGTGAGATCGAATAAATTTTTAAAAATGTGTCAGCTGCTATAAATTTCATTGTGAGAAAGTTAAATTATCAAAGAAGTAATAGTCCAGTAAATGGTCGAAAAAAAGGCCTTCGTAATGCGAAAAATACCGCACGCGATTTTTTTTGACGTGACGACGTCTATTAAATCGGTTTAAGATAGGACGCGCGTGTGAAAATGTCCCGCACAATGTCCCGCACACAAAAAAAAATTATATCTCCGCCCCCATACATGTTAGGGGGGTGGTTAATGGCTCAAAATTTTCGTTAATTTATCCTCTTCACGGGAAAAATACATTCATTCACCTTATTGACGTGACAACGTCTATTAAATCGGTTTAATATAGGACGCGCGTGAGAAAATGTCCCGCACACAAAAAAAAATTTGCTTCGAAATATATAATTTATTAATTGAGAAAATAATACAAAACGTAATAACAGACGTTGTCACGTTCAAATTAATAGACGTTGTCACGTTAAAATATGGACGTGATACTTCACATCCAAGACCATTAATTTTTTTACCAAATGTTTTTACATATTTTTATGAGCTTAAATTCAAAATGGCGTCATCTCCACCCTTATGCTTCACTTACAATGAAGGGAAACGCGTTTAATTCTATATCTCCGAAACTTATAGAACACACGATTATCTATTTTTAGATAGGGCTAATATTTCACGAGTTATAGCGCTTTAAATGTCGGAAAATGTAAATTCAAAAAAAAAATTCCTTTCTTTCTCCCGTTTCATTTCAAAACTGATTATATCGTGTGTTGAGCTCACATTTGTTGCCTTTACTTTTTTCTATAAAGTTGATATTTATGGATTTATTACACCTAAAAAGTTTATTAAAAATGGTTTTTTTGCAAATATCTAGTCGACTATTTATTTACGATGACAAGTTATACCAACAAATTTGTTTGTTATAAAATTCCAAATTTGTTTGTTATAAAAACCAGTTCCACGTCACGGTTATTCAGCGCTGTCCGTTCAATGGTGTTTGCATTTATCCGCATTTCTTTAGTTTTAGTCGGATTTAGCCTTAAGCCTGCTGGACTACTTTCTGTTGCCAAATTGTTTAACATGTTTTTGAGGTCTTGGTGTCTGTGGGCCAGCAAACAGGTATCATCGGCGTAGTCGAGATCCTTAAGGCGGTCTACCAAACCCCATTGTATGCCGCCTGTTCTATTATCTAGAACGCCGATAAGGATGTCATTTATTACTACACTAGCAAAAACCCGCGTGCGTTGCAACGCCTTTCAATAAAATAATATTATGGGGACACAGTCTGCGATAGGAAAAAGCTATAGTGAAAAAAGAACAAATCTGGGAAAATTGATTTTGGGAGATGACCGCCATGGACCAAATGATATAATGAGTATACTATATTGCCTATGGTGTTCTACTTATCATACTCTTTTATTTGATACCCATGTCGAAGGGTTGTAAAGAAAATGGTAATCCGCCCTCTTGAGATGGCTGCTATGGACCAAACGCCTGCTTTTCTGTTGAAATTGTTTTGCTATAAACCTCACGGATCCCGAGACCTTTCCAACGAATGCAAAACTGTGGAAATCGGATCGTGCGTTCTGGAATTATAGCGTCAGGAAGGAAAACCCGACTAATTTTTATATTATAGATATAAGAAATAGTAATGGCGAAAGTAGGCATCCTTGTCGTACTCCTGAGCTCACCTCAAAGCTGTCGTATAATTTTCCATTATGGAAAACTCTGCATTGGGAATTGTTATATAGGGCTTTTATCAATTCTATTATTGTATCAGGCAATCCACGTCGCCGTAGTTCCTGCCATATAAAGCTCCTATTGGCCGAGTCGAACGCTTTCTCATAATCTACGAAAGCAAGGTAAAGGGGGGATCGGAATTCAGTAGACTGCTCCACTATTATTCTCAAGGTGTTAATATGATCAATACGGGAGAGGCCCTTCCTGAATCCGGCCTGCTGCCTCCTAAGCGTTCGGTCAACTGCCTCACTTATCCTAGATAGTAATATATGGGACAAAATTTTGCTCACTGTAGATAGTAAACAGATGCCTCTCCAGTTGTCGCATATTGTTAGGTCCCCCTTTTTTGGTATTTTGACTATGATACCTTCCGTCCAATCCTCCGGAAAGGTACAGGTGTTCCATGCTATACTAGGATTGGCTGAAGCGCATCTGCTATGAGGCTTGAGTCGGCTTTCAACAATTCTGGCGGGATGCTATCTTTGCCAGCTGCTTTACCCATTGGCCATCGCATGAATTGCGGTTACTATTTCCGTCTTGGATGGGGCCCGGGTGGTTATTCTTATTGGCTGTGCATTGTTGCTGTTTTCCTGAGGTTCCTGTATAAGTGTACCATTCAGGGCGGCGAAGAAGTAATCTCTCCATCTTTGGAGTTGCTCTTCGTCGCTGCACAGCAGCCGTCCATCCGCACTCTTAACGGCATGCTTTTTAGTAGAGTGCTTTCCCGAGAGTTGTTTAGTGATTTGGTACAGCACTTTACTGTTGCCTGTGTTTGTCGCGTTTTCCGCTTTTTCTGCGAGCTCATTTATCTGCTGCCTTTTATCACGCCGGACCCTTCTCTTAACCTCCCGATGTAATTGGGAGTATTCCCGTTCTAGTTGGTGACGTCTTTCCGGGTCGTTTGTAGAATTTACGTTATTTTTGAGGGCCCTTCTGCGTTCTATTTTTTGCCAGGCTGTGTCCAAGATCCAGTGTTGCTGGTTTCTTTGGACATAACCGATGCTCGTTTCCGCAGCCATCAATATCGCGCCCTTTGTCGTACTCCACAATTCTTCAATATTTATGCCGTCAGAAACGGTTTGCTGGTTTAATAATTCTTGTAGGTTTCTAGCAAATTCCCGCTTTTTAACGCTCTCCCGCAGAAGGTCTACGTTAAACCGTCACGGGTTCTAGCATCATGTTGCACGTTTCTGATTGCGGCGATTTTAAGGCGAATAGTTGCTACAACCAAATGGTGGTGGCTTCCAGTATCCGCTCCCCTGAAACTCCTGACATCCGCAAGAATAGTTCTCCATCTGCAGCTGACGGCCACATGATCTATCTGATTTCTCGTTCTACCATCAGTAAGTTCCACCTACCATGAGTTGGTGGGAACTACAAAAGTCAACGAAAAGCTCACCATTGTTATTGGTAACTTGGCTTAGGCCTTGGTTTCCAATTGTGTGTTCAAGGCCGGTTTGTCACGGCCGATCTGTGCGTTTAAGTCACCCATTAAAACAATGATGTCTCCCCTTGGAATAGAGCGAAAAACTTCATTCAGTCGCATATAAAACTCGTCTTTGATGTCATCTTCTGCGTCTTCAGTTGGAGCATAGCATTGGACTACCGTAGTACTTCTTAGTCTGGTACGCAGGCGCACGGTAATAATCCTCTCAGAAACTGGTGACCAGCTAATGAGGCTGGACCTGGCTTCTTTGGTGAGTATTACGCCAACGCCACTCCTATGGCTTTCAGTTTCGTTTCTACCAGAATATAAGAAGGACTCACCGTTTGGGCAGATATGTTCCCCCGCATCGGGCCATCTGGTCTCGCTAAGTCCCATGATCTTGATTTTATATCGATTCATCTCGTTGAGGACTTCATCCAGCCGTCCCTCAGCAAGCAGTGTTCTCACATTCCATGATCCGATTCGTGTCCTTGCAAAGGTCGTCGTCGTGTTGTCCATCCGGTTCCGAGGCAGATTATATTTAATATTGTTACTTATTGGGACTTTTCTGTCTATAAAATTATCATTTTATGTTATGAAAAATGAGATCAAAGCAACGGCAAAAATTTCTAGAAGAGCGATTTTTTTATTTATGAAAATAAATATCTAGGTATTTTATGAAAATGCCAATCAAAAAATCGCCTTTTTAAAATGTTTTACTATTACTGTGATCTCATTTTACAATTGTCAAATTAAAAGTGAAATTGGATTTTATTGGAATATTTTCAGAAAAATATATGGCATCAATCATGTCAAATTCAAATCGAATCGTAAATTCAAATCGTAAATATTTTTGATCGAATCGTATTCGGTAATAAGGCCCCAGCTCTCGTCGACGCCCGGCATCACATCCACAGGACTTAGGGCGAGTTCTAATGCATGCCCGTAGCTGTTTCTGGCCATTTCACTGCGAAGTGCAGCTGTGTTGATTCGAGCCTGATCAGAGGTTACAAAGCTTTTCAGCGTTGTAATGCGCTCTTGGAGCACATTATCAACAATATAGTGATCCGATTCGAAGTTGGCACCTCGACACCGTCGTACAAGGTGGTGGTAAACCTAGTACTTGCAACGACCATTAGTGTTTTCATGCAAGCTGTAGTGTCCGACATATTGTCGGTATATGAGCTCCCAGCCTACTTTGGTGTTCAGATCTTCTGAAATAGAGTAAAAAGTAGAAAAAATAACCGGCCAACTTCAAATTTCGCACATACATACACTGCCGCTCAAAAGTTTCCGGGCACCTTATGAATTTTTTTCCAACCGAATCCTTCATGATTAATTTTTGGAAAAATTTCCTGAAATTCACCGAATATATGCCTGCAGCGGTAAACACATTTTTTAGTTTGCAATTTTCCAAAACCTTTCAAGGGAATCCCGGGATTCAGGTACAAAAGATGGAAAAACCAACAAAATCCTTTTGACAAAAAAGGTACATCTGAAAAGTTATTAGGCAGGAAATTGTTTCTAGGAATCCGTATAAGTTTTATGGCTTTTTTGTGTCAAAGTAGAGTAGAGCATATAATAATAAAATTAATAGATAGAATGCCTAGAGTAGCAAAAGAAGTTGTAAAAGTAAGAGGTAGTTTTTTCGATGAGAAAAAAGTGTAACACCACTTTATTTTAAAAACTGATAAAAGTTAAAAAAATTAAAAAGTTTAAAAAAATTGTTATGTCTTTCTTGACTGTAACTATACCTGTATGTTTCCCCCAAAAAAATTTAAAAGTTTCCATTGCAAAACGGTATGTTTTACCTTTTCTTGAAAAAACCGTGCTGCCCGGAAACTTTTGAGCGGCAGTGTATACATACTTCACCTGGCAACGTAATGCGACCGTAACAAATTCAAGTTGGCGGTTCAAAGATGGCTTGTCATTTTTGCATTTGCGTTAACTAATCCCCGATATGGGTATCAAATGAAAGGACATAACAATTAGCGGGGTAACGTCCATCGAAACTCAAAATGGCGGGCAGTTGATGTTTTTTTTTATCATATTCATAAACGATTTCAGGGTATGTGTTTCTCTGAGATTTATGAGTCGTATTGCACAAGCGCTTAACATTTATCGTTTTGTTGTTATTAAGTGAAATAGTTGCTGATCTTCTTCCTATCGGTTCTTATTTGAACAGCAGTTGTCCAGAGACTTTTTCCTTTATTTTTTGGCCAATATTTAGTGAATCTGGGAAATCAATCCACAGAAACCTTAATTCTCCTTTCAACATGCAACAGCACCATTTGCTAAGCAATCTAACACTTCGATGTTTGTTGTAAGCATATAAAAAGCATTCTACACAAATACACTTTCATAAGGCCCTGTAGTATTAATGACGAACATTTTGTGTTATATAAGACGTACAATAGTCTTATGTTTTATCAGCAACATTAAAAATTCTTTTTATTAGCAACATTTAAAATTCGGTCATTGTGACAGCCTCGTTTGTATTAAATAATCTGACCCCATGTAGGCAATTTATTCCAGCCCCTTCCGTTGTTAAAAATCGCGATTCTAATAAAATCAGTTTACAATGTTCGAGTTTTGATCATTCTCAGTTTTGGTCAATATTAAAGAATCATCATCCAACTTGATGCAGCTCATAAAGTTTGAGTCCGCGCCTCAAAATAGGTCAAACAATTCTCTATTTCTACTGCTTGTAAATTGGACCAGCTCAATGATACTTATAGTGCTTTATATTGATCTGCTTCTTCAGTCAGTTCTGAATGTAAGAAATGTTTACAAAGATATTTATAAAGCAGTATGTACAGCAAAGTAGCAATAGCAGCTTTATCACAAACATTTTACCACATCTGGACCTGTAAAAAATAATTAAAATGGATTACGGTTTGGAGTAAATAGACACAAGCCATGTAGCAAGAAATATTTTTGCTTATCTTTGCTATTCTCATCAAATTGTTCACTCTGTATTAGGTATTAAGCTCTCTCGTTTTTTATCGATAGAACCATGTTTATTGACCCTGAGCTGGACTTGGGGGTACGGGGACACCTCAGGCCTGAAAGCAATCGTTTTTCATAATTTTAATCTTTAAAATAATATACATATGTGGGACCATCTAGTGTACCTTGAAGATTGTAAATTTCATTTATGTTAGATGGTGCTATGTACAGAGATTTTACGCGGTTGTGGCAGTCCACACATTCAAAGAATATAGGAGTTCTGGGGCCGGTTCACGTAACTGGACAACGAAAATTTTTTTTCGTTTCGCGTCTACGTAGCTCGAAAAAATTGCAAATTTTTGTTTGTTGGTATGAATCACTTGAAAGCTCTTATGTTATCGAACACAAGATTAATTTTCTAATTTAAAAGTAGACTTTTATAAGTTACTAGCATAAACCCGCGTGCGTCGCAACGTCTTTTAATACAACAAAATTATGTGTGTATAGTCCGGAATAAGAAAAGCGTATAATGACACAAAGAACAAATCTGCAAGACATGATTTTGGATATATAAAAAACTTTAGAGTTGACTATAAAAATGTGTACCTACAACTTTATGTTACGGCGCACGGCCGTAATATTATAATTTTGTTAACTTTTCTTTAATTTTTTTTTTCTTCTTCCAAAATGAAGAGTCCACAATATTTACCTTTCATTTCTTTTTACCTCAGCTTTCTGAAAATTTCCAAGGTTTCTGAATCAAATGCAAAAGTGGTTTAAAATAATTATATTATCTCCTATAATGCACAATTCTAATTAAATTCTAATTCTCTCTACTATAATTTCTATTTATTTATAAAACAAATTCTAAATAGCTATTAAATCTGATTTCTCTTTATTTATAAAAAATTCTAAATAGCTATTAAATCTGCTTCTTTATCTGAAATAATACTTCATTAGTAAATCGTTCAAATATTCAGGTCATTGCCTCTTTAATCATACTTATTCTTCCTTCATTCAAATTGGCTGAAATTATGTCACTGCAGCGCCGATTGAATTCCAGTTCCTGCAGCTGACCAATATATTTTTTTTTATTTGAATTTTCACTGTAGCCCGACTTAGATCTGTATGACCTTGCGGACTCAGTGCACACAGAGGAATTGGCGATTTATTCGCAACATTTTCCCCTTTGTCTACAGCCTTTAACTCTTTATGAGTTTATTTAGATTTAATTCTCAACTTGTGTGTTTCTTTATTCTCCAAAACACGGAGTTGCTGGTTAGCGAATTTCGCTCAATCTGGTTAGCTAAGTTTTGTTTTTAACAAAAATTTAGTTTTTAGTCGAGATTCGACTTGAAAGTTCTTACGGTTTAGAACTTGATTAAATAGGAAGCTTATGATTTCTGCTAATCACTAGCTGTGAGTTATCAAAAATCATTTAAAATCCCGATCATACGATTTATAAGGGATTTGTTTAATTTTAATTCCTCAACAGAGATTCCTAAACAGAAAATCTCTGATAGAGGATAAAATGGTTAGAGTCGATATTCGACTTAAAGAAAAATCCACCTCTAATGTTAGTAATTTTTTTTATTATTTTTTTTTAAACCTAACAAGGAATTGTCGGTAAAAACCCAGACAATTATATACGCCCTGAAATTGTATTTTATTACGTTAATTATATCCGCCACCAATATTTATTTATTCTCCGCTACCAATATTTACTCAACACTTTTTTCTAAACCTTAACACAGGAATTGTCGGTAAAAACCCGACAATTATCTACGCCCTAATATTTACTTGCCACAAATCTGTCGGGATACGACATCCGTCACCAATATTGAATTTAAAAATTTAATAATTTTATTTTTCTCTACGCCTGGCTAACCTTTTCAAATTGCCGGTAAAAACCCTGACAATATCTAAGTTCCTAATATAAATATACGCTTTGATAGTCTTTCTGACGAATTCGTCTGATCGACTGGTCAAGTTTCCTTCGCGCAGGAACTTTTATTCTTCGTCTTCTATCGAAGTGAAAGATGGCGCTTGGTGGAGCTTTTTCACCACGGCGCGATCACTTTACAGTGGTTTCAATTTATACCATTTTCGTGATTAGAGCTTTCATTAAAGCTTTTTGTTTATATTTACTGGGTGACATAAGGTAAGTGTTTGTTTATTTCTTATAGTTTTTCTATTTTGATTTATTTTATTTATTTTTAGGAAGGAAGCGGACAGGATTTTAGGATTATGATACAGGTAATTTTTTTGTGATCATTTTTTATTTATTATTTTTCATTTTAGCCTGACGTTATGATTATGGTATATCGGGTCGGCGACTGACCGGTTTGTTTACGTCTGTTTTGGATTGATTTTTTTTTTCTTTTAATATTTTTTATTTTCAGGCCAAAACACTTTATTTAAAATTCAAATCATCGGAAAACTTTTATACTTCGTGCACAACAGATACCTAACCAATTTTATTCAGAATATGTCTTGTGGGCGTAGATTTTGACGTTCTCGGATAATTGGCCCCCTGAACTTGCCCCATGGCGAAGCTTGAGACGAAGATTGCCAACATTTTAAGACGATACTACTGATTTGATCCTAAAAAGGACAGTTTCTGCTTCCCGTGTTCGTGTTCCGTCGTTTCCGGTCACACCGCCCTCACGGCACTGGTTAACAATCCACTGTAACGCTTGTTTATAAATGATGTTAGATGTTTCACTTGTAAGTATTGCAATGTTTGTGGCATTACTGAGTTGAGTCGATTGAGTTGAGTTGATATTTTCGAAATCGTCATAAATGTCGCTCATCAAAATTTCCTCATCTATTACGAACTTTCAAACAACATCCAGCAGCTCACTGTCATCATTCTCATTAATCTCAGAACATTTTCTATTGCATATCCTATGTTGAGGAGAATAGTACTGAATTCTGAGTTTTCCGATTGCGTTTTCATCTTTTACTTTAAATGACGTTTTCCAATATGTCCCTAAATGAGTGATCCTTTCAGACATGCATCAATATCATCGGCCCACATATTTGTCCGGACCGCCGGCAACATCTGCTCGGAATCTATGCCAATAAAAGAGTTTCTCCCCAAAATGATTGGTTTTTACATCTTAAATCTCGCGGTGTTCTGTTAATAGATACTTTATTTGCCATAGTACACTCATCTCCTTCGCAGACAAACATCATGCAGTCTTGTAAAACTTTAGGCTTTTTCCACGCAGGTTTTTAGATTTGTTCCACGCAGGATTTTCCATATCCATCGATCCATCTTCTTCGATCGGTATCTTAATAGTCCAGTCAAAATAGACGAAAAAACGCCATAATTCGGAAGTTGCTGAAAATTGGAACAGCCCTTAAAAACATTATTATACATAAGCTGTAGAGACTGCCACGCGATTGGACGACTGCAAACTTTTTTATTCAAGGTCAAAGGGTCAAAATATCAGTTTTTTGAAAATATATGCTAAACCATACGTCTTATCAGAAAATTGTGTTTACAACGTTTGTAGATTAGGTGATTATCTACAAAAAAATATATTATACATTTTCTCGTAGGAATTGCCATTTCTGAGATATTGTCGTTTTAATAAGTTAAAATACTCATATTCTATCATTCCCGACTTGTAAAGGTCATCAGAAATTTAATAAATCCTTTGTTGGAGTACGCGGGTAATATTTTCAGGGGTGATTCCTGGATGTCTTTGGAGAAAAAAATTGTTCTACAGAGGGCGGCTATCTCCACTATCCACTAAGATACAGGGTGATCAGGGGAAATTTTTTTTTAATTTACTGAAATCAAGGCAAGCGGTAGTTTGCCGAGTTCGTAAGGGCAAACAGCTAATGCCTTATTTACGCCTAAACATAGAAAACAAGGTGTTTTTTTTATAAAATTATGCTATTTATCACCTTTTTATATATAAGTAATTTTTCATTTGTAACCGATACCCAAAATATAAATAATTTATTATTCCATGAGTTTTTTTTCCTATCATTCTTCGTTTTCTTTATTTTTACATTTTTTACATTTCGAATCGAACTTTTTTCTTCTCCTTCAGTCTAAAAAAGTGGGTACTCAAAATTATTCTGTCAGATGGCGCTCTAAGTTATTTCAATTGCTCCATAAAGGAGATGGTGCTACTAGTTAGTCGAAAAGTGTTTACTCGAACTGTTGATGCCAGATGGCATTAGATGATTAACAAAATGTATTCATTTAAAGTGGTTAGTCGCAACTTTGGTATCAGATTGCGTTAGGTACTATAAAAAACATGTAGTTCACAGTACAAATGAACAGTAAAATTTTGAAATACCGAATGCCGAGTTCGTAATCGTAATTTATTTCTAAAAATATGACATATTCCTTACAAGCACGGTATACATATATAAGGTAATGTATTCCCGAAATGTCAATTTTATGTGACGTCAGTGAAATCGTTCGGGGCTAAACAAATTTATAAATAATTTTTGCGAATTTTATTAAGGTGCAAAGTTGTGATTACTGAATAAAGGCAGTATTAAGATAAGAAAAAAATGGTTAAATGTGCTGTTATAAGTCGTGAGAATTATAAAAACAAGCGATATTGTGTGGTGAAGGTGAAATATTTAACATTTACGAAAGAGCAAAATTCATGTGATTTGTGAATCCGAGATTGTGGAAATAAAAGTGATTTAAATGGTCCTACCGTAAAAATACGCTTTGACCACTTTTTAGAGCAGGGCTATAGATTAGAAGACTTTCATTTTAAGACCCCAATTGTGAAGAAAACCTTAAGAAAGGAGGTATTCCTAGTTAAAATTGGCCAGTTTCTCATGCTTGAGAAGAAAAAGTTAATAAAAGAGAACAAAGGCAAATTTTGATGACAGATGTTCGTAAATGCACGTGTTTAATTATTTTATGCTATTAACGATTCATCTTGACTAATCCATATCACTTCTTTTTGTTATAAGTGTGTTTTAAACTGTCCCAATAAATAATTTCCGCGCCCACGAACTTCTAATTCACATTTTTAATGTTTTTTTGGTGGGATTTGAATAACTCCTAAAGTAATTATCATAAAGTAGCCTAATTAAGCTCATTTTTCAGGTAAATGTGTATTCTTTAATTTGGTATAAATCACAGCAACCTGAGTGACTCCGTTCAAAAAATATATGGGCTCAAACCAATGCTTTGCATCTAGACCTGCAGATTTCTTCGTTTTTCTCAGAAAATTCGTTACTAACAGTACATATTTGTTTGCTTTTCTGATGCACCAAACTATTACCTACAATATTTTTATACACAATAAGTGTTTATTTTGGGTAGTTTTGTAGGTAGTAGTAGTAGTAGTAGTTTTATCGTGAACAATTAAAAAGTTACTCGTCTTTCAACTGCGGCATAGTAGCATTGGTTTGAGCCTACATATTTTTTGAACGGAGTCACTCAGGTTGCTGTGCTTTATACCAAATAAAAGAATACACATTTACCTAAAAGATGAGCCTAATTAGACTACTTTATGATAATTACTTTAGGAGTTATTCAAATTTCAGTAAATTAAAAAAAAAACAAAATTTTTTCCCTAATCACCCTGTATCTTAGTGGATAGTGGAGATAGCCGGCCTCTGTAGAACAATTTTTTTCTCCCAAGACATCCAGGAATCACCCCTGAAAATATTAGCCGCGTACTCCAATAAAGGATTTATTAAATTTCTGATGACCTTTACAAGTCGGGAATGATAGAATATGAGTATTTTAACTTATTATAACGACAATTTCTACGAGAAAATGTATTATATATTTTTTTGTAGATAATCACCTAATCTACAACGTTGTAAACACAATTTTCCGATAAGACGTACGGTTTAGCATATATTTGCAAAAAACTGATATTTTGACCCTTTGACCTTGAATAAAAAAGTTTGCAGTCGCCCAATCGCGTGGCAGTCTCTACAGCTTATGTATAATAATGTTTTTAAGGGCTGTTCCAATTTTCAGCAACTTCCGAATTATCTTCCAGTCAAACCTCTAATTTGACTGGACTATAATGCTCTTTCTATTCTTTAACGATGGGTGTGCACGATGCAGATAGATATAGTACGTTCTTTCTGTTATATATTTGTTTATATATGACTTCGTACCTTTGATTATCTCCGTTGAATTCTTTTTGATTTCACAAAACACTTTGATTACTTTTTATTTTTTTTGTTTTTATTTTTAATAAAATTTATTTATTCACAAAAAGGGTTTAATCCACAGGTAACCCACTTAAAATTAAGTCGTATAAAACTTTGCAAATTACATAGAAAAACTTCACACATTCACCAAAAAGCTTTTACTTAGCTAGTTTTAGATTGTCTTCTAATTTAAATTTTTACTTTTTTTCATTTAGCACTGGCAACCGCCACGGTGCCGGGGCAACCGCCACGGTGCCAGCGCGACCACCACCGACCGCATTTTCTTCTTTTAATTATTTTTTATTAATTACTACTCGATGCGTCGCGATCGGAGTTCAAATCAGGACTTTTTGTACCTTTTAAAAAAAAAATGACACTACCTTCAAAGAGTGTCAATCTAATTGCATAGATGCAGTTTTACATGCAAAAGTTGCTGGATTGCACTTTTATGTTTCCCATATTTCGGTTGCATATGTTGCGAAAATTATCTCGCCGACGCAAAAGCTCAAGTTGCTTATGTCTTCGTTGTTTTCCGTGAAGGAAAGTATCCTATTACAACTTGGTTTTTGCCGTGGGATAATTTTTTTAAATTTTCCGTTTAGGACTTTTGTTTTTTTTTTAATAATTTGAAAATTTTTCCGATTTTCCGATTTGTGGGAAATTTGGAACTGTTGGGTTTTTATATATAACATTCCTTCCCCCCCGGAGGAAGAGAATCGCTACGGAGTAGAGCGATTCTCGTACTCGAAGGTTGAGGGGGTTGTTAGGGTAGATCGAGAGTGGTGAAGCACCTGGGTAAGTAGTCAATTTTTCACCCGCCATTGTGTTTTGGGCATGCTATACATTTTTTTGGTTAATGTATTGGTCGCAGACCATGGGGATCTCATGTCGTAGAGCTTCCGTGTAGGTTAGCTTGTCCCCTTTCAAGTGGAATATGTTGGAATATTCGTAACAGAGGTCCCGTATGGACCGCTTCTCTTCGGCCATTAGAGGGTGGTCTGAGGCTGAGTTCCTGACTTGGGGGCAGTGTTAGCGTCTGCAACTACAGCGCATAAAATATCCCAGATCCTCCACGAATCAACGCTCGGGGGTGTACAACCACGGTGCCTCTGCTCCAGGCGAGCACGCGCTCACCCCCCATTGTATAGCATCGCGGGACTTTTAGTGGGCTTCATCCCTGCCCAGGAGACGCCCTATGTCCGAGGGCCAACAAGGGGACAACAACAAATCCGAGACTCCCCCACCGAGGGACCACCAAACACCAGCCAGTCACCTAGCCACACCAGGCCCCTCAACATTACCAGGAGCCAACGACACCCCAGCGTCCTGCCAGGTGACCCAACGAGGGATCACCTCAACGCCACTATCTGCACTCCAATCAACAACCACCCCATCAGAAACACCCCAAACATCCCCCAGACGTCTCCGAAGTGGGACAATCCTAGGAGAAGGAGAAAAACAAGTAGGTTTAACTTCAAAATTAGATTATATACTTAAGCGGGCGCAGGAGACAGGCAAATTTAATATAGTTCATTTTGAGGCCGTAGATGAACAAATCCGAAGAGCCAGCCTAGAAAGAAAGGCTAAATTAGAAGCTTACAAAGAAGAGGCCCTGAAATTTAAACAGCACCTCCTCAATTTTAAAAATAGTCTCCCACGCCCCCTTGAGGTAGTAGATAAGCCTAGTATAGAGGATAGGGACAATTGTGAAAACAGTAACACAGAACCACCCGAACCCGATTACGCCGCAACAGACCTCCTTGTGGACTGGATAGAATTATCCACCCGTTCCTTGTCCCTCCTAGAGGAAGAGGAGGCAACCTTTCAAGGCAGTCGCCTTGTTAAATCTTTAATACTAAAAGAATCCCCTACAGCCATGGCCGACGAATATATTAAAGTCGGCCAAATTAACGGCCCAACTAGTCCCTCTATTATCTGGCGGCCAAAACCCGACGATGGCAACGGAACTGCAAATGTTCCTAGGCTGTTGCCGTCGGGTACTACAGTGCCTGACAGAACAAGAAAAAGCCGCCTTCATTCAAATTTATCCAACTAGGCTTCGGGGAGAGGCCTACCAATTAATTGCCTTCTCCCAACCTGCCATTTTTGAGGAGGCAGAAAACCTCCTAAACAGGACCTATCTTCCTAGAGAAACATATCAAGAACTGGTCAATAAATTAATTCAATTACGCCAGTTCCTTTAGAGCCGCTCACGGCCTATACCACTAGGATCAAACAACAATTGTCTTTATGTGAAGAAGCGGCCACCACTAAATACGGTGCGATGGCAGCACCGGCCGTAAAGGCCCAACTACAAGACTTCTCGAAAAATGCCCTGCGAAGTGGGGTTACTAACCCCCACCTCTGCCAGTATCTCCTGACTCTGGGAGAAGACACATTGGATAGCCTAACCCAAAAGGCACTAGATATGGAGAAGCTACAACAAAATTCTATGTATGCCTCCTATCAAATGACAGTACCTCAACCTACATACAGCCCTTATGGACAAACAGTCCCTATCCCTAAGTCGGAAAACATTTACCAAATGACCCTAACAAATACGCCAAACCAACACACTCAGTACACCGCCCCGCCCGCACCAACCATGCCGTAAACAACACTCCAAAGCCCGATAAACCCACAGGTAATGTACACAACATACGCCCCACCAGCAAACCCAATACAAACCACACCACAGGCGCCGCTAACAAGCGCCCACCAGGTAGCGAATGTAAGCCCCGTTCCGAAAAATGAAAATAAACCATAATTATCGTTACTCCGACCAACACCCCCCTAACCAGAATAATAATAGATAACCAACCAACCGACCCATGAATAATGGAACCAACCAACCCAATGGCCGTCAACAGGCAGCCAACAACACAAGGTCAGTGTTTAATATTAGATATAGATGTGATTTCTGCCACAGACGTGGTCACCAAGTAGACGACTGTCATCAAAGACAGCGCTGGGAATCACAACAAGCGGGAAACTCCCCGCAGTCGGACCAAGAAACCCCGGCCCGACAATAAGTCCTCAAAATATTACTAAAGGGGGGCCTCATGCGCCCGAACCAAGTGTTCCACTCGTCACTCTTCCTCTAGACATAAGCCTTAACGGCAAAGCCGACCTAGCAGTGGACACCGGCGCTGAGGTCAGTATATTAAAACATAAAAAACTAAAGGATCCCAACTTACCAGATCCCACTAAAAAATGCACACTACAAACGCCATACGGCCAAGGAAAAACCTTAGGGAGCTGTCAGGGGAACATCATTCTAAACACCCCCCTCCCATGCACCTTCCAAATTGTGCAAAATACACAAGAAATCCCTAACGATGGTCCGTTAGGAAACGACTTTCTTTCCAAAAACTGTAACGTCGAAGGCCCAAACCAAACACTGCGATTTCCTCGCACGGAAATCAACCCAGTAGAAATTGCAATTCCATTACGCAATGGGTGCGCCAAGTCAAACCCTAGGGAGCAGCAGGAGCAAACCCAAACCAGGGAATCTCAGCTCGTAGTAGCTGAGATAAACCCCGGAGGTGTCTCCCAAGTACCCTCAGAGAGGAATACCAGCTGCCTATCTCTAGATGGTTCAAGGCTGGAAAACAACTCCAACGACTATGAAACCAATTCAGGCAAATATAACGTGGCATTGGAGAAATCCATTCGCCTACCAAGCCGGTCTCAAATGGTGGTCCCCATCCCCCTAAGGTTAGAGGAGGAAATGCTCTGTGAATCTTACGAGCCGAGCGAAGGAGTATTCCTCACTAATTCCCTCTTGCCAACTGGAACAAAAACAGTGTATGTTGGTCTCATCAACGTTAATACCCATCCAGTAGTCCTGACGAGCCTATCCCTTACGCTCGTCCCAATCAAAGACTACACGACTATTCATCTAGCCTCTAACAACAACCCTAAGCCTCCAAGGAATGCTAATGACGTATGTGAGTATCTTACAGGCTCTGAACCAGACCGTCTCAGGAACACCAGTACCCCATCGTCATCTAACGCAAGGCTCCAAAATATACCCAATAATAGTGCAATCCCGCAAGGTATACCCAAGGGAAAAAGGGCAAAAGTGAAGTTGGGAACGAATGAAAAGGAAATCGATTCCATCCGTCATCTGCGATACATATTCCCGGACCATGAAGATCCGGACCTTGAGCGTGAAACGCGCTTCAAACAACTAGACGAGGAGCTCAGCCTCGAACACCCTCTAACGGCCGAAGAGAAGCGGTCCATACGGGATCTTTGTTACGAATATGCCGACATATTCCACTTAAAAGGGGACAAGCTAACCTACACGGAAGCTCTACGACATGAGATCCCCATGGTCTACGACCAACACATTAACCAAAAACTGTACAGCTTGCCCGAGACGCAAAGGCAAGTCATAAATGACCAACTAAGAGAAATGTTGGACAACGATATTGTTCAACTCAGTAAAAGTCAGTTGAACTTACCCCTACCAGTGTTCCCTAAACAACCGGGCCTCAATGGTGAGAAAAAACTGCTTAAGAATTATGTCCTCTCAGGCCTGCTACTCTTCGAATGTTTCATTTATCTAAACGGTATCGTCATCTACATTAAAAACTTTGTGGACTACCACTGTAAAGTACGAAGAGCCTTTGAGCGATTGAGAAAAAATAATCTCAAATTACCCCCGGAAAAATGCCAATTCCTCCGAAAATAAGCGGTTTACCAGGGTCACATATGCTCTAGAAAAGGAGCCTTACTAGACCCCAGAAAAACGGAGCGCGTTCAAAACTTCCCAGCGCCCCGTGTAGTTAGGCAAATGCAGTTTTTTCTGGGCCTCTCTAATTACAAAAAATTCATGTGATTAATTTCTCCAAATTAGTCCGCCCTAGCAAATTTACTACGAAAAGGTATCAAATTACCCGGGACCTCCAAATGCGAAGAAGCATTTCAGGCAATAAAGTCCTCTCTAGTCCCCCCCTCCACTACTCATACCCAGATTCATATGATCCATATGAACTCCAAATTAATCTCCTGTTCTCGTTACCTAACCCTGTAAATGACCGCAAGCGAGTCTGGACCCTTGCCAAATACCACCTAACATGACAGCGCACTCACACCCATTCCACAGCCGCCATCTCACTCAGCGGCACCCTACTACTGGTACTCATAGGGTATACATGCTACAAATGCATACCGTTACTAGCGGCCATGGCCCGCTCCACATGTGCCAGAAGGCCCCGAAATGCATGTCCTTCGGAGGAGAGAACCGCCCCCGAGAACCTAACGTCCCCCAGCGAGGACCTGATACCACCCAAGCCTGCACAAGCAACAGTATCAATAGAGACAACACCTAGGCCTCTAAGTAGATCCCAAACATTACCAAGGGCCTCCTCCATACAATTAGTACAACCAGGGCTTGGAACCCCAATAACCATAGGGTAAATCGGGCCGCCATACCGCCATACACCACGCCTCATTATAGTGCGCTTTTACGCCTCACTCTGTCAACCCATCTTCATAAAGAAGGGTCTAAGAGATCGCCAGAAAAATCTCACTTGCGCTACGTCAATCAAACTCCCCCTAGTTCGCAAAACGAACCCAAAACATTTACACAAACTATCCAAACAGAGAATCGCTCTACTACCTACGTTTCGTGGCGATTCTTTTATTCCAGGGGGGAAGGAATGTTACATACAGAATTTCTAAGGGTCTCGGTGAGAAACGAGATCCTTAGGCAAATTCTCATATCCCTTCATACAGGGAGCCTTTTGCATCAAATTCGCAATGAATTTGATGCAATATGAGTTCCCTGTGAACAACAAATCTTAAACGGAAAATAATTATCTAATTTCCATTTTCAAATGTACAAAACTCCTTAACGGACAAATCTTCAACGTACAAAAATCCACTTCAACAAATGTAACATTTCCAGACGTAACCTAATCCGCGCGCATTTTGTGAGATTTGCAAGATGCGCAATTACCTTTGCACCCTTCCCAAGCTTTTCCTGCGATTAGAAAACAAGAAAAACAGTGATCTTGACTTTGACATACACGGGGGAACGTAATTTGACCCACCCAACAATAATCAAGTGCAAGTTGCAATGCGCCGCGTGAGAAGCGCGCGATAAGCAAGTTGCGCAGGTGGGAACCAAAAGCTCAAGGGCGCGTTCCCCAGAGGTGGACAATTTTCCTGGCCACCACCGGCGGGTGAAAATTTAATTTAGTTGAGTGTTGTTTTAACGGCCAAGCGAGGCGGGCGCGTCGCCACTGTTCTTAAAATAGAGTGTTGTTCGATCCACAAGCGGCGGCGGGCGCGTAATTAACAGAGTGTTGTTTTAACCGCGGACACCGGCGGGCGTATTCTTTTTTGCTAATTCTCGGTTCTCGGTGGTACAATAGTAGTAGATTTTGGATGCTTCTGGCCCATTGATTATCTATAAGTAGATGCGTAATCATGGGACCTGCGAGGATGGCGGGTGTTGATGTTTGGCGGCGCTAGCGTCTGTGTTCTTTTTGCGGTTTGTTCTTTCGGTAAAACTTGCAAGATTTGGAAGCTTTGGTTTGGAGTTCGATAATACATAATAAAAAAGCTGAGGGTTATGGATGATCTAAATAAAGTGTACATAAGAAGGTATTTTCTTGGAACATTAAAATGAAGTTGGCTGGGGCGCGGTGCCGTATACAAATTTGAGATATAGAATCTCATGATTTTTCAGTTTTCGGACTTTCTGATTTTATGAGACTTATTTGCATTAATTAGCGAAAAGTCTATTTGCAACGGAAAGGAATGGGAGGGGGAGGGGTGTGTCGAAACACCGTTTTGAAACTATTTCTCTTTATGTTTTTTGGTGGCTGATTATGAAAATCAGCAGGAAATTTTCAGACTGCAATAAAATATGTTTGTCACCCTTATAAATATAAAATACACCCCTTTTTAAGGATAAGGATGATTATAATAATCAAATTAAATGCACTCTTTTTTATATTTATTTGCGAAGGTGGTTGATTTTTATTTAATCTAGCCAAATTTTATCAAGCATTAAGGGGATAAAACTAAAGGGAAGTAATATTTTAAAAATAAACTTTATACAGCAGCTTTTTTCTACGTTTTGGGTAATTGTTGCTGCTACCGGATAGCAGGTTGGTTGCTTGGTATTGTTAAAAAGAAATAAGTCATTTTCAACCACCCCTAGATACAGGTTGTATTTGAAAAATGATTCAAATATTTTTATGTGTTTAAATTTTATTTTTGATGAAATAATATCAAAAATAAATTGGAAAATTTATTATAATCTCTTTTTCAATGCGGTCAACCACCCTTGAATCAAATCAAAATCAAAAAAAAACTTAAAAAATGTACGATTTTGGAACAAATTTCCCAAAATAACTCTTGTACAACTAGTCCATTATTTAGTTTGTCATATCATGGTTCATTGTCTTGCAGTAAGATTAGTACAAGGGTGGAATAGGTTAACCATTATGATCGTTGGGAGGTGGAATTGACGAGGAATTCTGTTGTTCTTTTTAGAAACGAATTCCTATTTTGTAGAGTGCCCGAAAAGAGGGCTGCAGGTGGAAGGAGTGAGACGAGTTATCTAATTTGGTGCTGAGGGAATAAGATTGCCGTGCAGTCAGGAGAGGGTTTATTTCGATGATACAGAGATAGTGGCGATAGAATGTTGTATGTTTAGCAAGTAATTTGTTGATCTACACAGGAAGCACCACGATTTATTGATTGTCAGTTCGCCTTCGACGATAACTTCGGAAGTTTACGGGATAAAACTGATAAAAGTGTTTAAATATTCTCCGTTTTTACAACCCAGCGGGAAATGTAATGGCTAGGTAAGGGAGGTGATAATGAGATGGACCCATTATCTTTGTGATGAAATAATAGCTTACTTTTACATAGGGATGTCCTATGGCGGTAAGTACTTACTGTAGGCATTACAAATGAGGACTTATTTCATAGGTGAAGTGTATTAAGTGAATACATAGATTACCATGTAAGGCACGCAGAATAAAATTCTGGCTTCCCTTTTTAGCATTAAAAACATTAATTACTATCCAAAATTAGCATTGCATTTCAGCTACATTTGGTGGGAATTTTACTAGCAAGATATCTTTTTGACTGCACTGCACGATCCACACCGAACGAATTTGGAGGACGGAATAAACTCAAGAAGGGAGGCTTCGACAAGACAAAGAATAATAAAAGCACATCACATTTCCAACGAAAGTATTTCACAAGTCATTACCTAGTCGCTTACCTAGCCAGCCGTAGCGAGGGTCTCGGGGGCCCTTGTGCAAGATTTCGTAAGGGGCCCTTGAAAATGAATTTCTAAAAAAAAATGTGATTTCGTTCGCTCGTACAACGCGAGAGCACTAGAAGTTTAAAACAAAAGAGCGTTGTGCCTAAAGGTGAAATTTCATGTGGGCGTCAAGCGTTGAGCGTCAAGTGTTTTCAATGCAACAGAAAGAGAGCGACTATATTTCTTTCTCTGTCTGTTGCATTGTAAAAACTTAACGCTCGACGCTTGACGCTCCCATGAAATCTCTACTTAAAGGTCTTATTCATAGGGGCGTCAAGTCAAGTCAAGTCTGCGTCAAGTTTGTACTGGTTTTTACGAAACAGAAAGAGAAAGATATATTTCTGCACTTGTCTGTTGCATTGTAAAAAACTTTACGCCCAATGCCTGACGCTCATCCCATGAAATCGCTACTTAATGCATGTAAATAATAAAATCATAAGCTCTCTAACAAAGCAGCGTTCATTAAAAAAAAGGGTTCTCGAAAACATTTTCTATTAGATACTAATAAGAGCGTTCTAGAAAAAAAGTTTCCCAGGGGCCCTTTCCATAAAAAAGTAGATCCAATTTTATACAATAGGGGTATTCATGATCTGTGTTATTTGTGTTATTTGTGTTATTAATGTTAAACAAATGTCATTTACTATGAGTTTTATTTTCGATTTAACATGAATAACACGAATAACACAAATAACACAGATCATGAATACCCCTAATGTTATAAAAACGTTATCGAAGATCTTTTCTAGCTCATACTTTAAAACGAATTCTAAAAAAAAAGAAATCTTCGGGGGCCCCTCAGGGCCGGGGGCCCTGGTGCGCCGCACCGCCTGCACATGCCTAGTTACGGCGCTGTAACCTAGCCATTACAATGTAAAGACCTCCATTTTACTTTTGCAGTAGAATTTTTCAATTACCATGTAAGCGGTTACACAAATCATTAATGAATTCTTGGGTTACCTGAGTAACCCCTCGCTAGTTTTCCCGCTGGGAAGTAAAGCCTTTGATTTGTTACATATAGGGTGTTAGTAATACTCTATTTACAAAATTTTATAGCGCCAAACTATTAGGAGTCCTAGCATACGTGACAGACCCTGTACAAGCAGTTGCGGAAAAATTGTAAAGATGAGAGCATGAATATTAACAAAACCAGTTAATACTAAGTAAAGCCGGTTTATAGTACACTTCAGCCCGTCCCTGTTATGCTGTCTGTAAATTTTGGAAAGAATAATTCTATTGTTTTACAGTTCCAGGATGATATATTTATGTGGATCTATCATAGCCATGGTCCTAAATCCAAAGCAATGCCTGAATGCGAAAGGACCTTTTTGATTGAAAGGCGTGAATTAATGCCTACTGGGGACACCACGATATAAAAAAACGCGCCCTGTACTCGATCTCTTAGGTGGTGTGGAAGAGAGTGTACAAGAATTATATTTATAAAGCACTTACAATTCCTGGTGCGTTATAAATTTTAAAATATTCTTTTGGAGTAAAGTGCGACAGTTTAGCATGGAATGGTTTTACATAAAGAAAGATTTTACTTTTCCCATATCATTAAACATCAAATCTTAATGATGAGGCAAATGCCTGGGATACTATATGATAAAAACCTCTTCCATATGTAATTTAAAACTTTTTACTGCAATTGTCTCAGGCTCAGCTTTTGGTCGAAAATAGAAAAATTTTTATATTCTGAACAAAGCAGAAATTAAAATTTGCGGCACCGTATCCACCTGCACACAAAAAAATATGAGCTCATAAAAAATAAAAATAAAATCTTCCACGACTAAATTTTTCCCTAAACCTGAGAAATCGTTTTTAAACAACACAACAACAAAAATTCCGAAAATTTTGTCTCAAAGAACGGCAGGCGCAATCGCAAGTATCCCAATTCATGCGATTGCTATATACATGAATTCAAAAGTTCAATGTACATAAGCAGCGAAACCGATAGACAGCTTTTATATATTTCGAAAGCTCTTGAGTCTCAGTTTTAACATGGATTTTTGAAATCAGTGTAAGTAAGGCCATCTATGTTCAAAGCCCGCAAACAAGGTTACGTATCTACTTATAGATAATCAATGTCTGGCCCACTCCCTCCTCCCAAAATTGAGAGCGCCAAAAAGTATGCAATAAATTTTCATTGTTTTTTGCAGACCTTTAGGCGTATGTTTTGAGGGCACCAAAAAATATGCAATAAATTTGCATTGTTTTTTGCATAATTTTCGGCTTATGTAAGAATTTGAGTATGTTTTTAGAGCATTATTCTTTCACATACTCTTCGGCTTGTGAGAATTTGGATATGTTTTGAGGCATTGTTTGTTTTGCACACTTTTCGGCGAGTTCAGCGACGATGGCGGTGGTGATGGTGGTTGTGTTCGATGACGATAGCATAGCAGTGGCGGCTGTTTTCTTTTCACATACTTTTCAGGTTAGGGCTTGTTAATGTTGTCTAGATGGGTAGAACAATGCAGCATGCTAAGTGGTTTAGAATTTTCAAATTTTTGTTCAAAGATATCGTTAGGTAATTGCATGAATTCAGAATTAATACGAAATTGAAAGTGAATATATTGTTTCATCTGTTTTAAGTTTGTGGTTAGATAATTTTATTTTTTCCATGATAATTCCTGAAAGTTCGTTTGTTTTAAGTTTGTGGTTAGATAATTTCATTTTTCCATGAGAATTTCTGTTCTAGATATAAGTTCAGAAAAGTTCGTTTTGTTTTAAGTTTGCGGTTAGATAATTTCATTTTCACATGAGAATTTCTGTTGACAAATTATTTCTATTTGAGATATTTTTTAGGTGTTTATTCTTGAGTTTTGTGATATCGAATTTGTAGGGATAAAAAAGTAACTGTTCAGATGAATTGATAACTTTGTAGTTTAGTACTTACATTATTGACTTAAAGGCGAATTTCGTTCAGATATTTCACAAGTAGCAGTAAGTAGGTTTTCGAACCTACATATATTTTGTGTGTGGGACATATTCCTAATCGAGTTACCTATTCAGCTATACAGTTACTTTACGATTCATCTTTTATTTTTTTATATACGAATGTCTATTGTTCAAAAGCATCAGTTTTATGCCAACTGATTGGAGGAAAAGATGTTTTGGATAGAAAATATTTACGGCGGGCAAAAGTATTGTATTTGTTCAGCAAAATGCCTTTGTTTTAGAATCATTAATATTCGACCATTCAATATACTTTCAAGTGTGTACATGACACCAGAAAATGGGAATAGAACTATCATCTATCATTTAAAAAAAGGAGAACCTTTTCCAGAAAAGTTGGAATGTGATTTTAAATTCGATCCCGTTCAGCATGTTAAAATTGAAGTGACTTCTGGAACTGTAACGCTGATTGGGCAAGTAGTCGCTGCTGTATTTAGAAATGACCGTAAAACTCATGGATATCCAGAGAATTGTCCGTTTGCTGAACTTGATAATGATGCTGAATGGTTAGAGAAAAATAAAGAAGGATCAGACCGCGTAGTATAAATTATTGCGCAAGTATGGAAATATCTCCATTCCTAGATGTTATTTCATTAAACATCTAATATGTTCTGGACTGAAACTCTCGCCCAAGGTCAAAAATATTGCATATGTGCATCTGGTTGGAAATGGTTTAGAATTACGAATGTGGAAGTAGACGGACCTATATTTAATTTAAGAATGACTCCACAGAATGGAGAATCAACACTTTTGTTAGATTTTAAAAGTGATGAAAACCTTCCGAGGCGATTCAACTATGATTTTAAGTTCGAAAATTATGAACATTTGAATATAGAAGTGTTTGTAGGACGTGTAGGACATCTTTGGAGAAGCCATAAATTCTAACAATTTAAGCCGGGGGATATTATACAATTTCTTTCCGATAAATTGTCCCTTTGGTAAGAATAACTGGGATGAACGTGCTAGATTAGAAAAACAGGGGGATGCATGAAAATCATTATATATAATATATGTATGTATTATAAAATCACAACAGAATATTCATTTAGTTATAAATGATGAATCGAGGTGTGCAGACGTGGTAAAAATTAGCAATGATTAAATACATTACACTCTTACTTATTGCTTTATGCAATCATTCCCACTCATTACCAATAGATGTTAATCTAACTGATGAAAATAATAGTAATTTAGATTTTGCATTAAATCTTCCAAACAATCAAACAGTACAAATTGCATTGTCTTTTCGCCTTTTAACTCACAGTAATATTAATGAAAATAACAAAGAAATAGCTAACACAACCACTTTGAATTCTGAAAATGAGTATATATTTACATCAGACCCTACTACTATTGCAGCTCGCAATAAAAAGAAGTTTGTGACTGTTGAAGAAGCTATTGAAGGTTTTAGGCAAGAGCTCATAAGAAAAGAAGTAGAAATTGGTGTAATTATAGAAAGTAAAGATATTTTTTATAGACACTTCAAGCTTGAATTTGATGAAGATAAGTCAATTACTACTCGCTGTACATATGACAGCAATTACGAAAGCCGTTCATTGAAAATATCGTGTTATGAATACCACGAGTTTGAAACTGAGAGAGTTCTAAGTAATGGTGAAGTGGAGTTAATAAGACAGCATGATCCTAACCATAAAAGTGACATTGAACTTGTTGATTTGAAGCAAATGAAGCAAACATATAATATGAGCATCTCTTAAGTAATAGAACAATTTAGTTCGGTTTTAGAAGTGAAAGAGTAAAGATGGATATTGATCAGTTTTTAGAAAAATATGATGGCATACTTTGGGATGAGCATAAAGAAAAAGTTGAAAAATATAATGATTTTTTAAAACCATACAAAAATATGAAACAAATAGAATCTCAATTTGGGAATCACTACATAAGTTGCCCTTGGTCTAATAATAATGCAATAGAGGGACCGGATACGTGCGAATGTTACTTTGTTTGGAGACGTAAACAAGAAGTTCAAAAACTTATGAAACTTTATCAGAGATTTACCAAACCTAACTGTTGACTATGTCTAAAAACGTGCGATTTAATCTAACACCGGAAGTACACATCATGTATGTTTGGAGGTATGCTTACCAGACTGCTAGAAAGGGGCCATGGAAAGAGTATGCTGTTGATCGATTTCGCTTCAACCGAAGAATTAGAGAAACTGCTGAAATTTTAAACCCGATATTAAATAAGAAAAAGCAAAAACTTTTGTAATATTATCTATAATTTTATTTTATTGTATATTTTTTTTGTATTATAATACATCTTTTTTATTAATCCATGAATTGTCTTTTGATGGAAACCCTAACCATTTAACATAAACCTTATCTCCACGTCTTTTCAAGATTTTTTCTACTAAGTAAACGTGTGGATTTTTTGTCTTTTGCAATTCTAACTCATAGAATCCTCCTTTGATGGGGTGCCCCTGATGGTCTTCTAGAAGATATGTTACTGGGCTTGTAAGCTGTATTTTGCGAATTTTAAATATTTCAGTGGTCCAATATGGTGTATAACCTTTTACGAAAACATACTTATATTTGCTTATTCGAACAAAATCTCCAACTTTGTATTTAGATGGATGAGTAACTTTTATATGATTATATGCTCTTAAAAGTACTTGCTTTTCGTTTGATTTGTTGACATCGATTGGCTTCATTTTTGTTGTACGATGCTTTTTACGATTATAATTTAACACCAAATCCTTTATTATATCAATCCACCGATATGTCCCTATCATGCTAAACTCTTTCCACATCATCCCTTTCATTGTTCTATTAAATCGCTCCACTATTGAAGCCTTTAAAGGACTATATGTTGAATAATGATTAACTTTATATTTCTTCATCAAGTTTTGAAAATTAGTATTAAAGAATTCCTTTCCATCATCAGTCTGTAAATTTCTTGGTATTCTACCGTCTTCAAAAATAGTTTTCATTGCCCCAGCAACTTCAACACCAGTTTTTCTCTTCACAGGAATAACCCACGCATATTTGGAAAATATATCAATGACAGTCAACGCGAAATTATAGTCATTATTTTGTTGAGAGTAGACACCCATCTCAACCAAATCTGCTTGCCAGAGGTCGTCCAGTCCTTTAATAATAACACGTCGCCTTTTAAAATTTTTGCGTGCTGATTTATGTAATTCATCTACAACTTGTCTTTTACTCATCATGAGGTGGTTCATGAGATATTCCCTTGGAAATTGTTAATGATTCTACCTCTATTAATCCATTTAAAGCATCCCAAATCTGTTGCAATCCCTCATCAATATGAGCTTTTAACTTATTTTGCGAATCCTCTACTGACTGCTTAGCAAACTGCTGATTTTATACTTTTTCTTTTTCATTTGTAGTTTTTATTATATTATATTTGCTTACTATTTCTTTTTCTATATTTTTTCTTATTTGTATCAACTCCTTTTCTAAATTATTTCTTTCCTTCTGCAATTCTTCAACTAGGGTTCTATTTGTTAATTCTTTTAACGCTTGTATGGTAGTGTTATTTAAGTCCACCCATTTATCAACATATAATTTATTTACACCATCTTCATTTTCCACAGGATTTTTAAGATTCTTAATACTTTTATGATTAAGATCATAATCGCCATCAGAAGTAAGTTGGAATCCTATACCAGGTGAACCTTGTGGACCTTGCTCCCCAGGTAAACCTCTTGGCCCCCTCTCACCAACTGGTCCTAATTTTGCTTGCTTAGAAAATCTCCCGAACTTGTCAACGCCCATGATCTAATTAAAATCGAAAATGAAAGATGCATTGTATTTATTCTATAACGTTAGCTTCTCTTAATTCTTCAGTTATTGACATGATTTCATTATGATGATTATTGTTCCTAGCATGCTGGGAAGCAATAAGAAGGCGCAATCGGTCTACGAGTTCATTTGGATCATCCCAATAAATATGGTCAATATTATTCTTAGGTAAATGCATTAAACCCATTCCTTTGCGATATTAAAACTTGCTAATAATTTCCCTGTACTTAGAACCTCTATTCCCCTTTATTTGTTCTTCCATCAAATATCCTCGTCTATGAGCATTAGTATAGTTTAGAATAGTCTCATAATTTGATAAATCATCTTTAGTATATAGACTTTTAGAAGGTTTTTTCATAAAAAGAAGTTCGAGTAAACCTAGTGTTATTGTGTAAGGCTTTCCTTTAATAACAAAATTATCTTCATTATATTCAACCTTTGAATCTCCAATTTTCCATTCATTATTATTATTATCAAAGTAAACTCCATAAGTGTAATCAATTTTTGGATTTTTTTCAATATACCATTGAAAATATTTATCAGCCAATCCAGTAGATAAATTAAGAGTTCTATCAGCTCTTTCAACTAAAGTTCTTGAGTGAATAGGTGTTGCAAATTCATCTTCTGACATTAAAGAAAATTGTTTATGTTTTAGTGGTGTACTTGTAGGTTCCATTTTTGGAAAAGTGGATTTGGGAGTTGACTTTAGATTATCATATTCATTATATTCTTCCTTGGGCTCAAATTTAATTTCATGATCTGATTCTTGTTTCACTTTTGTCACGAACTCCTTTAACGGGTTTGTTATAGGTTTAAATGTTTCTTCTAGTTGAGCTTCTGTTTCATCTCTTCCGGTTTTTATAGCCCGAAATTTCTTTCGTATGATATTTCTAGTTTTTATAATGTTCCTTATAGTTTCTTCTTTATTTTCCACTTCAGATCTTCCTTTGCGCTCCATTTTTTTGTTAACTGCTTAACGGGTCTGTTAACTGCTTTAACGGGTCTGTTAACTGCTTTAACGGGTCTGTTAACTGCTTTAACGGGTCTGTTAACTGCTTTAACGGGTCTGTTAACTGCTTTAACGGGTCTGTTAACTGCTTAAACTGGTCTAATAAGTATTTCAGTAAGCTATTGTATTTATATCATAATGTACAAAACAAATCCTTTACGGTAGCGTCCTTTGTTTATTAGACTATCTTTATCGATCACAAGAAAGCCATATTTATCCTTCCAGCACTCTGCACATACATTTCTAAAAGTATTAAAGGGCATGTCGGTGTTTACATGATCATTATAGATATGTTTTAAGTTCATTTCATCTTGCTTAAATAGAATAAGAAGATTCGCATTGTCTCGAATTAAGTGCTTAGGTATATGTGTGTATGTTTGACAAAGATAAACTAGTGGGATGTTGTGCCTAGAGACTAGCCACTAATTACGCTTTTTCATGGTATTCTTTCTGTTGAATAACACTTCAGATTGGATGACAATATATTAAGTGGAGATTGATCCGCACTCACTTCCAAGCCGCCGGATCTGGGAATCGAGGCCAATAATTCGAATGTGTCAAATTGAAAAAAAAAAGCACATCACACATGTAAACACTATAGAAAACGAATCTAAACATTTTTCTTTGGATTGGAGGAAAATCTAATGTGGTGCACTTTGCACAACAGAATTAGGTGTATTATTTTACTTAAACATACATGTATTATTGTTAAAAATTCGGCTTACCGCACCCTAGTTTGGCCATGGAGATTCATAAGTATCACACTGACCAACGCTATATATAATTAATCTTGAAAAGTTTTTGTTAAAGGCTTATGTAGGTTATAAGTTGTGAGACTGCGTAATCTAAAACTTAACAAAGTATTTAACAAACACTACAATATAATCATCACAGCTTAAAAAAAAGGAAATCAAATGTAAACAATAAAATTCTTTGATTCTTCACACACGTCATGGTATATTTCTTTATTCAATATAAACAATCGGTTTTGGTTCTGGAAGCAAATTTAGAGACGTATTCATGCCAAAAACTTGTTTCATATGAAACAAAATCCCCGAAGGAAATTAAAAAAAATTATTATGACGAAAAAAAAAAGCACCGTGAGCCGAAGGATCGAACTCGCAGCCCCACGGACGAGGGAGTTTCCCTAGCCCTTTATAGTCCATGGAAATGGTACTTTAACATTGCAAAAATGCAGGAGAAGGTTTTATTTTTGGGATGTGTAGGGGGGGGGGGGGTCAGGGTGAGCTTAAGTTTGAGTTTTCGGGATTCTAACCCCCCCCCCCCATTTGGCCCCCATCCTGGAAAACGTATGCAAATGGGTTTTCCACTATATCTCCGAAACGGCACATCTTACCGGAAATTTGCAAGGACACTTTTTGTTTAGAATTAAATAATCAATTTATTACTTGGAAATTTTGTGGTTAAATGAATAATTAAAAAGTTATAAGCCTTAGAACACAAAAATTAGTCACAATATTTTCTTTAAAGGCTCTTTTTTGTTGTTTAAATATACTTCTGGTTGAAATTTCCAGACCATTTTCTCAGTTTTTGGTCTTTTGACCAAGAGCTACATTTTGAGATATTTCCCAAGTCTGTATCTGCAGTACTTTCAGATATGAAAGTAGGCTTCAGACGGACAGACGGACAGACGGACAGAGCCTCTGTATAAGCTTTTTTTTTTGAAAAAGCTAAAACTATCGATGCCATTATGTCGTCTCATACAAAAATATGATCGTATGTTGTTCTGCTTGTCGCATGCAACATCATCAAAGATGAAAATAGAATTTGATTTTGCTTTCTCTGGTGAAATTACTTCAGAATTTACACAAAATGTATAGAAACCCATTCCGGATATGGGTGTTATAAGTTGCTTCAAATACTCATACTTTGGTTGATATAATGACTTTGAATAGACATAAATATTTTCAAACTTGAGTCCGTTCGGTTGTTCGATAAGACTGATCATAAGATTGGTTTTACCACAATTAGAAGGTCCTGCAACGATAGCTCTTATAGTATGGGGTAATAATGATCCGTGTTTTTGTTTAAGTTCCTCTGATTTTATGTCTATATTTCTAATTGGTAGACACTTGTTGCTTAACGAATTTCATAGTGAAAACTAATATATATACTTGAATCCATCAATTTTATATTAGTTTTAAGGTATCGAAGCTAGAATACACACATAGATTTTGCAAAACGTTTCGCTGAATGATAGATCATAAAATTTTTTTAATAAAAACCGCTCACAGCATAAAATATATAAGGGGGAAGGTTTATTGAACACAGCAATAAGCAATTTACCTTTCGAATTGCATTTGCCCGGTTATCAGTATTGCGGTCCTGGTACTAAACTGTTAGAAAGAGTAGCTAGAGGTGATCCTGGTATAAATTTTCTTGACGCTGCCTGCAAGGAGCACGATATCGCATATAACAAACATAAAAATATTGAAGATCGTTATATCGCTGATCGAATATTAGCAGAAAAAGCGTGGCAGAGAGTAAAATCTAGTGACGCATTATTTGGTGAACGACTTAATGCCTGGCTTGTAACAAAAGCTATGAAGACAAAGTTTAAACTTGTGATGGGCTTAAAAGCAAAACGTTCAACTAAAAAACCTAAAATTAAATTAACATTACAAAAAGGAGTTCGGGAAGCACGAAATATATTGAAATCAAAAAAGCCAGGCTCTTTAAAGGAAGCTATACAGCTCGCTCTTGGTGCTACCAGAAATGTGTTTAGAGGAAAGAGAAAATGCACAAAACCACCTCGTATTATTCCTATACCAAGAACTGGAGGAGTTTTACCTCTTATCCCCATTTTTGCAGGACTTTCTGTTTTAGGTGCATTAACAGGTGGTACAGCTGGAATTGCAAAAGCGGTTAATGATGCAAGTAAGGCTAAACAACAGTTGGAGGAAAATAAACGTCATAATCAGACAATGGAGGCAATAGCTTTAGGGAAAAGTGGAAAAGGCCTATATTTAAAACCATATAGAAAGGGGTTAGGACTTTACCTAAATCCACCGACAAAAAACTACTGAGAACGCTACCCAATCGTCCATTAAACGAATACGATTTATATAAGCACGCTCAATACATACCACACTTCAGAGGAGTCTTTATGATTGATGAGCTTCCCAAAAGACCTAGAAGAAATGAATGTGGGATCGTCAATTTGGATTCTTCCATAGGTCGGGGGACGCACTGGGTAGCATACCATAAAAAAGGAACTGATATTGAATACTTCGACAGTTTCGGAAACTTACAACCACCAAAAGAACTTTTAAAGTATTTAGGAAATAACATAGTGTACAACTATGAAGCATATCAAAATTATAATTCTGTAAATTGTGGACATCTGTGCTTAACGTTCCTTTATAATCGTTCTAAGACAATTTAATTTATACATTTGATCTATAAGTATAAATAAAACCTTCAAACCTATTACATTAGCATTTTCATTTAGACTTACCATTTGATTATGTCGTTAACACTAACTTTAACTGGAAATTCGTCTGTACTAACAGCTGAATATTTCCCACCTTTAGATCTTAATACAGACTATGTTTGTGGTTTGATTGATTTACAAACTTATAATTCAATACCGAATGTAGATGGAAGAAACAACTTATTTCATGTAGGAGATGAATTTATACAAATTCCAGATGGTTCATATGAAATTGATGATATTGCAGCTCTTATTAAAAGAGATTTGACTAAAACTAAAACCAAACCATCAGTTATTATTGTAGCTAACAATAACACTTTAAAAACTGAAATAAAGAGTACAGAAAAAATAAATTTTAATAATGCACACTCTATTGGTCCGTTGCTAGGATTTAGTAAACGTGAATTAGACCCTAACATAATAAATGTGTCGGATTTACCCGTTAATATAATTAAAATTAATGTGATTCGTGTTGAGTGCAACCTTGTATCAGGGTCATTCATAAATAATACACCAGTTCACACACTTCACGAATTTTCTCCTAAAGTGGGTCCCGGCTATAAAATAGTTGAGGTACCTAAAAATGTTATTTATTTGCCAGTGAATGTTAAAAGGATAAGTTCGCTTGTGTTGAAATTAGTTGATCAAGACGGTGACCTAATAAACTTTAGAGGAGAAACCATTACTGTTAGATTACATTTGAGACCTCAACATGTTGATATATAACAGAGACAGTGATAATAAAAGGATAGAAAATCCTGTCCACCCCTCCATTCATTTAGATACTTTACCAAGGATAAGACCGAAATTAAGCTCAGTTAATAGACAATTTTTAATATCTCTGGGACTTAAATTAAAAAATGAGTGAAATATTGAATATTAACAGAGGGGTTTCTTATGATAACAGTGTATCAAAAGTAGAATACCACAGCTATTCACCATTTTTAACTTCATTTAAAAACAGTGATGAGATTAGAATTGTAGTACAACATCAAGATTTGTACATTCTACCTAGTGAGAGTCTAATTTATATTGAAGGCTCTGTAGCTAAGACTGATGGGACAAAATCTGCTGATGCAAGCCTAACAAACAATGTTTTCTCATTTCTTTTCGATGAAATTCGCTACGAATTAAATGGAGTGGAAATCGATCGAACAAGAAACCTCGGAATTGTATCAACGTTGAAGAACTATATCTCGTTAAATGAAAATGAAAGCAAAATGCTTTACAATGCTGGTTGGTCATCCTCAGAATCCATGAAACCTGAAAAGTTGTTCTTCAATTTCTGTGTACCGCTTAATATGTTGTTAGGATTTGCTGAAGACTACAAAAAAATCATTTTAAACGCAAAACATGAACTAATTTTAATTCGAAGCAGAACAGATGAGAATGCTGTTATAGCTCCCACCGATGAAGTTGCTGTTAACATTTTCAAGTTGCAATGGAAAATACCACATATATCTGTAGCAGACAATGAGAAGCTTTCATTGCTGAAAATTGTTGAAAGTGGACGTCCAATTCAAACTCCATTCCGCAGTTGGGATGTGTACGAATACCCGTTGTTACCTATAACAACTGATCACACATTAGTCCAGTAAATAGGTACTTTTTCTTCGCAAAAAATACCGCACGCGATTTTTTTTTACCAAATGTTTTTACATATTTTTATGAGCTTAAATTCAAAATGGCGTCATCCCCACCCTTAGGCTGCGGTTACTGAACACGCTAGTAATGCTAGTGTTAGCAAGCGCTAGTATCGCTGGCGCGAGCTCGCTCTAGTTGTGTGGTTATTATTAAAGCTAGCTGAAGCAAGCTCGTTGTTCAGTAGTTGTGTATTGACTTGTGAATATCTATCTATCTATGTGCCCCTTAATCCCTCGTGGGACATAGGGCGGAAACAGTTGCCCTCCAGCGGACTCTGTTTTGCGCGACAGCTCTTAGCTCTGACCAGGATCTCCCAGTAGTTGCGGCCTCTGCTAGTAGGGTTCTCCTCCACGTTGTTCTAGGTCTTCCAACTCGACGGGATCCTTGCGGGTTCCAGTCAAGGGCCTGTTTGGCTAGATTTTCGTTATCGCGTCGCAAGGTGTGGCCAACCCAATTCCATTTCCTTCGCCTGATTTGGTCGTCTATCCTTTCTTGGCCGGCACGGCGCCATAGCTCTTCATTTGAAATTCTATCTTGCCAGCGGATTTTTAGGATACGACGTAGGCATCTGTTTATGAAGACTTGTAGGCGCCCTGTGATGAATTGGGTGACTTTCCATGTTTCGCAACCGTATAAAAGAACTGCCTTAACGTTGGAGTTGAACAGCCGCAATTTGGTGTTGGTTGAGATCTCCGTTGATCTCCATATGCGGAACAAGCATGCATATGCGCTTCGTGCTTTATTTATTCTGGAACTGACATCTTCTTCTGCACCGCCATTTTCGGTAATAATACTACCGAGGTAGCAGAATTTATCTACCAGTTCCACGTCACGGTTATTCAGCGCAGTTCGTTCAAGTGTGTTTGCATTTATCCGCATTTCTTTGGTTTTATTCGGATTCAGCCTTAAGCCTGCTAGACTACTTTCTGTTGCCAAATTGTTTAACATGTTTTTTAGCTCCTGATGTCTGTGGGCCAGCAAACAGATATCATCTGCGTAGTCGAGGTCCTTAAGGCGATCTAGCAAACCCCACTGTATGCCGCCTGTTCTACTATCTAGAGCGCCAACAAGAATGTCATTTATTACTATAAGAAATAGTAATGGGGATAGTAAGCATCCTTGTCGTACTCCTGAACTCACCTCAAAGCTGTCGGATAATTTTCCGTTATGGAGAACTCTGCATTTGGAATTGTTGTATAGGGCTTTTATCAATTCTATTATCTTATCCGGCAGTCCACGTCGCCGTAATGCCTGCCATATAAAGCTCCTATTAACCGAGTCGAACGCTTTCTCATAATCTACGAAAGCAAGGTAAAGGGGGGATCGGAATTCAGTAGACTGTTCCACTATTATTCTTAAGGTGTTGATGTGATCTATACATGAACGGCCCTTCCTGAATCCGGCCTGCTGCCTTCTAAGCGTTTGATCTACTGCCTCTCTTATTCTTGATAGTATAGTGTGGGACAAGATTTTACCCACAGTAGATAATAGACAGATGCCTCTCCAGTTGTCGCATATTGTTAGATCCCCCCTTTTGGGTATTTTGACTATGATACCTTCCGTCCAATCCTCCGGAAAGGTACAGGTGTTCCATGCTAATTCGAGGATTGGCTGAAGCGCATCTGCTATGAGGCTTGAGTCGGCTTTCAACAATTCTGGCGGGATGCCATCTTTCCCAGCTGCTTTACCATTGGCCATCGCATGAATTGCGGTTACTATTTCCGTCTTGGATGGGGCCCGGGTGTTGATTCTTATCGCCTGTGCATTGTTGCTGTTTTCCTGAGGTTCCTGTGTGAGTGAGCCATTCAGGGCGGCGAAGAAATAATCTCTCCATCTTTGGAGCTGCTCCTCGTCGCTGCACAGCAGCCTTCCATCCGCACTCTTAACGGCATGCTTTTTAGTAGAGTGCTTTCCCGAGAGCTGTTTAGTAATTTGGTACAGCACTTTACTGTTGCCTGTGTTTGCCGCGTTTTCCGCTTTTTCTGCGAGCTCATTTATCTGCTGCCTTTTATCACGTCGGACACTTCTCTTAACCTCCCGATGTAATTGGTAGTATTCCCGTTCAAGTTGGTGACGTCTATCCGGGTCGCTTGTAGAGTTTATGTTATTTTTGAGGGCCCTCCTGCGTTCTATTTTTTGCCAGGTGCTGTCCGAGATCCAATGTTGCCTGTTTCTCTGGACATAACCGATACTCGTTTCCGCAGCCGTCAATATAGCGCCCTTTGTTGTACTCCACAGGTCTTCAATATTTGTGTCGTCAGAAACGGTTTGCTGGTTTAATATTTGCTGCAGGTTTCCAGCAAATTCTCGCTTTTTAGCGCTCTCCCGCAAGAGGTCAACGTTAAACCGTCTACGGTTTATAGATTCACGTTGAAAGTTTCTGATTGCAGCGATTCTAAGGCGAATAGTTGCTACTACCAAATGGTGGTCGCTTCCAGTGTCCGCTCCCCTGAAGCTCCTGACATCTTCCAGAATGGTTCTCCATCTGCGGCTGACGGCCACATGATCTATCTGATTTCTCGTTCTACCATCGGGCGATACCCAGGTCTCTTTGTGTATCTTCTTGTGACAAAAGTAAGTCCCACCTACCATAAGTTGATGGGAAGAACAAAAGTCAACGAAAAGCTCACCATTGTTATTGGTAACTTGGCTTAGGCCTTGTTTTCCAATTGTTTGTTCAAGACCGGTGTTGTCGTGACCGATTTGTGCATTTAAGTCACCCATTAATACAATGATGTCTCCCCTTGGAATAGAGCGAAAAACCTCATTCAGTCGCATGTAGAACTCGTCTTTGATGTCATCTTCTGCGTCTTCGGTTGGAGCATAGCATTGAACTACCGTAGTACTTCTTAGCCTGGTACGTAGGCGCACGGTAATAATCCTCTCAGAAACTGGTGACCAGCTAATGAGGCTAGCCCTGGCTTCTTTGGTGAGTATTACGCCAACACCACTCCTACGGCTTTCAGTTTCATTTCTCCCAGAATATAAGAAGGACTCGCCATTTGGGCAGATATGTTCCCCCGCATCGGGCCATCTGGTCTCGCTCAGTCCCATGATCTTGATTTTATATCGATTCATCTCGTTGAGGACTTCATCCAGCCGTCCCTCAGCAAGCATTGTTCTCACATTCCATGATCCGATTCGTGTCCTTGTTCGAAAAGCAAAGGTCGTCGTCGTGTTGTCCATCCGGTTCCGAGGCACTGTTTGCCGATTCGTAGCAATAGTGTTTTTTTATGGGAGCGGGTGAATATCACCATGGCTTTATATTTAACAGAGGAAATGATGGCATCTGAAAGTTTATTATTAAAACATAGACTTTTTTTTAAACGAAAAGTGAAAACACATGCAATAAATACAGAAAAAAAATTTCCAAGCAACTACTCTGCGTAATTTATATAAGTCTTATTTTGTTTTTAAGAAATAATATATTTTTCCTTTCTTTCTAACCGATAAATATTTCATATAATGATGAAATAAGAAGTAAAAATAAAACATTGAATATCTACTTACTTGTGACTTTCATTTCATCAGTCACTTCATTCCTTAATCTACCAGTCAAATTTCGGTCGCTCTAACCTTTAATTTTCATGTCCCATAATGGACGTCTCTTTTGCACTTCTAAAATTAATTTTTCGCAATCGATCTTTACTAAGTACTTTAGCAAAGCAAAGTGTGAGTTACCTACTTTTGAAACACTCGCGCTAGTATCAATGTTTCAATCGATTGCAGAATATGACTAGCGCTAGGAAGTGCTAGCTAGCGCTAGCGCTCGAGTGCGTTCTTAACCACCACGCACTGTTTACATGTATTATATTTGCTAGCGCTAGCTAATACTAGCTAGTGCTAGCATTACTAGCGTGTTCAGTAACCGCAGCCTTATGCTTCACTTACAATGAAGGGAAACGCGTTTAATTCTATATCTCAGAAACTATGCGTTTTACGACAAAAATATATATAATCTTTTTTGTAGATAAATAAGTGATTTAACTTTTTTGTTCAGAATTTTTTTTTTGTAAAGTTAATATCTTTGGAGTTATAGTGCTTCAAACTTTATATATCACTTTCTTCGCGCTATATTTCGTTAACGGTTAGCCCGCCATAAAAAAGTCCTTCCTAAGACTTATAGAACACACAATTATCTATAATTTTTGCTTCTGTCATTTTTACATAGGGCTAATATTTCACGAGTTATAGCGCTTTAAATGTCGCAAAAATTCATAAAAAAAAATTCCTAATATCTTTTTATTTCCCCGTTTCATTTCAAAACCGATTATATCGTGTGTTGAGCTCATCATTGCCCACATTTGCTGCCTTTACTTTTTTCTATAAAGTTCATATTTATGAAGCATAAGGGTGGGGATGACGCCATTTTGAATTTAAGCTCATAAAAATATGTAAAAACATTTGGTAAAAAAAAATCGCCTGCGGTATTTTTTGCATTACGAAGGCCTTTTTTTCGACCTATTTACTGGACTACATGGTCAGTTAAAATATCTGCACAATTGGAAAAGCCTAGATATGTTATACTAGCCCTACAAACAGATCGTAAAGATAATAGGAAAAAGGATGCAAGCAAGTTTGATCACTGTAACCTTACTAATGTTAAAGTACACCTAAATTCTGATTCTTATCCATACGATGATTTAAATTTGAAATTTGATCGAGAACGATATGCTCTGCTATATAACATGTATGCGAAATTTCAGCAGTCCTATTTTGGGCGTCAACCACAACCTCTCCTCTCAGCTAAAGAATTTCTTGAACACGCTCCAATTGCAGTTATCGATTGTTCTCATCAAAATGAAGCTATCAAAACGGGCCCTGTAGATATAAAATTAGAGTTCAAAACCTCCACTAATATTCCATCGAAAACAACAGCTTACTGCTAGTATCCACGATCGAATAGTCGAGTATAACCCGCTCACTAGTGAAGTTAAGAAAGTTATTTAGAAAGAAAAAATATGGCTGCAATAGTTGACATCCAAGGATTCAAGGACCAACAAAATAAGTTTATTGTTAAGGAGCTAGCAATTCTTTCTTCGGAGGATAAGCTTCAACATTTTATTTTCCAACCACCGTTTAAATTTGAGGACTTAACACCAAAAATTAAAAAACAAGTTTTTTGGTTAAAAAACAATCTTCACGGATTCAGTTGGTATGACGGATATGTTCCATATCATTACCTCTACACTGTTGTTGC